>CM059425.1:43183351-43829185 GCA_030390025.1 Squalus acanthias
GACAATGAAGTAAGTGATTAGATCCTAGAAAATATATAACTGAATAGTGTTTTTCTTATCCACTGTAGGCAAATAAATAAAGAAATAATTTGTACCTCTCATATAGGATAGTTACAAATGTAAATAAATAAATCTGTGAATGAACATGGGGGAGACAGCCAGTCCAAGACCATGTGGCTGCATAATTCTTTTGTCCAGTAATGTGGTGTAAGGTATGGGGGCAAAGTAGCAATTATTAATCAGGTTTAGTAGAACCCAGGGCAGCCCAGAATTCCTGACACCTAAACCTAGCCCATTAGGAGTAAGACCCTTGTAAATATATTGGCCTGGAGTTTACGCTCGATTGCGCTTTTTTTTGGCGCAATTCCCCCAATATCAGGGTAACTGGTGCAAAATATCACGGAATTTTAAGTGCAAATTGCGTTCAGTGCAACTCGAGTTTCTGCGATCTTTTGTGCTAGTTTTAATAACGTCGTGCTAGAAGCTAGCCCCGCCCACAAAACTGGCCACGCCCCAGGGTGAATTAATCACCATTGGGAGTTTCTGTTAATTGCGCTTGATTGTAGGCTTTCGAGGAGGTCCAAAAATTAATCTGGAACTTTTGGGCGCAAGGACACTAATAGGAACGTTTTTTAATTTTTGGATGAATTTTTTTTCTAAATTTACTAAGGAAACTGACGATTGGACCCCAATCTAACTAGAAAATAGTTTTGTATATTTTTTTTAAGTCATTTTAAGTAAAAGTAAAATTGGGTTACTCACAGGTGGTGGTTTACTTATTTAACTGTGATTTAAAATGCTTATTGCTTGTGATAAACCCATTTTCAGCTGTATTAATGAAACTTTACTAAGTTACCACTCTTAAATATATCAAGGAATATTTTTTTAAATGGAAACTCTACCCCATTGTTTACACAACTTTTACTTCCAAAGGTCACTACATAAAAGGTTCAAAGGCCAGATCCTGCATTCAGATTACCCTGGGGCTGGAAGTTTGGTGAGGGCTGGGGGGCATCTTTGTGGTGAGATGCCCTCTAATCAGAAAATCTTAGCCCAAAAATTCAGGTTTTATGTTGTTTTGATGCTTTAGATGGAGAAAAAAAAACTAATTTCTGTTGAGGCTTAAGGCCCCACTAATATTTTCCTGCCTTTGTGCTGCCAGTACTTTTCTGTCACTGGACATGGGGAGAGAGGATGGAGCTTACAAACATCATATCCAGGCCTGCTCTGTGAATTGCCAGTCTTTGCTGTCAAGAAACAATTCTCGAAGTTGTCAGCACAGATGCAGACACAGAGTTGTGTTCTGCTACCTTGTTTAGAATGTCCATCCAGCCAGAGAGCTCCGTGATCTCGAGCCCTAGCTTTTCACAGACGGACTTGCCTCCAATTGAAACTGATGTTCGACTCAAATTTTAAACACATATGGAATAAATTTTCCTAGGAGGTCCTCCTGATCATCCCCTTTTTTTCAGGGGTTACCGTGGCTCTTGTGCCAAAGTCGGCAGACAGTTTAAAAAAAATTTCCCCACACTACATGTATTTTGTGGTGCAAATGCTGCATATTCAAGCAGTGCCAGGCTTCTTACAGAGTATCACATTAGGCCCAAATGGAAAATGGTTCACCATTCCCTAATTTTGTGACTAAATATTCAAACAAATCAGTGAGATGCTGAAGGCATTGTTGATTACCATCTCCTTATACAGTGTTTGAACTTTCAACATTACTTTTCTGGTCGAAAAGGCTGACATTTGCATTGCTGAATTGTTTATTTACTCTAGAACAGTTTAATCTGACCGTGGAAAACCTTCTTTTCAGATTAGAGCATCCAATCAGATAGTAGAATTTTGGTTTAATTGGATGCTCAAACCTAGAATATTTAATTATCAGATTTTCCACCACTACTAGCAGATTTAATTAGTGTACAGTGTTAAAATATTGTTATGCTCGAGCTTCAAGTATTTACAACAGCAATTATATTTTGATGATTTCAATAGAAACATCTCTTCAGAAATATTATCCTGTCTACATGTTTGTCTTCCTTGTAAGACTGTCCAAATTACTATAAAAATGGCTTCCTACCTTAAAATCCTACCTGCCGATTCTAAATGTATACAATCCTTTGATGGTAAAATTTTCAGGATTCATACAGTACACGTGTAGGAAACTCAAATGCTTATTACATGCTGTAGATTTTATAAAAATTGTATTTTTCATTTAAGTGAAATCTGAGATGCAGATCGCCATGCTAAAATATTAGCCCTCATGGGTTGAACTGTTGGTGGCAGACAATTGTAAAAAAAAATACAAAATCCCATGGGCTGCCAATTATGTACCATGCCCTTTTTACATCGTTTAGTCTATCTATTAAATGTTGCCAAGAAAGAATGACCAAGAGTAACCCCTGATATTACACTGTAGGACTGACGCTAGGTTGCATTCCTTAAAGAGACAACTCTTTATTATTGTCTCATTTACCTTTTAAGACCCAGTACGATAATTTGGGTGCAATCAATAAATGAGTTAATGTGAATTGTGTGGAGATGCTTGTTACATTGTTTGCTCCTAAGACATTTTTATGGCTGTTATTTTTGTCCATGCTAATGACAGCAGACTGTGTGTATACAAACAACTTATTATTTATACATTTAGCAGCATGGATGGGAGAGGAAACTGTGCTCCCTTTTATTGGTTCCAGTATATAACCTACTCAAGATATGGGTGTGTTATTAGCAACACTTATTTTGGAGATTGAAGATCAGATTTCAGGGCTGATCCAATTTCCAATTGCAATTTTAAATCAGGACAATTCTCACGTCTGGGTGAAGGGAAGGGGAACATTGATCTTTTACCCTTGGGACATGGATTTGGACCAGCAAGGTTGGATAATATTCTTCTGTCTCATGGCGGTCGAAGATCCTAAGTGAAAAGAGATTTGGTACTCAATCCAATTGCCCAATACAAAATAATACATAGTTGAGCACGAAGTGGATCATTTCATTCAGAGTAGCTGAAAGATGGCAAACATAGAAAATGTCACATTGATACTGTAGGGGTGAAACTGAGGCAAAGACACGCTGGGATAATTTTGGGGTGGTAGTAGGGGCTGAGGAGATGCGGTGCACCTGTCTAACCTGTGCAACACCTAAAAGGAGAGTTTCTTTGTACAAGCAAAAAGAAAATACATCCCTAGCATAGCAACCTTTCACCAAAAAGATTTCAGATCTAGAGGATAGTCATTTCTTGTAGGTAATTGACAACACTTTAGTTGATTAAAAGATGCACTTAAGAGAGCAAAATAAATGAAGAAGAATAAATGAAGAAGTAATACCTCATTTACCTTATGGATCGGCCTTCAATGTCAGCAGCTGTGTAATGTAACTCAGAAGTCCAACTGCTGAACCTGAACTGTTTATACTGAAGGGTGGAATTGGCAATATCTGAGCAACTAAGCTTGCACAATGTGCAGTTGCTCTGAAGTTGTGAACTTTAACATTACTGCGCATCTCACTCCAAGACAGTTAATAACTTCTGTCTGTGGATCTTCCCTGATGTCAAGGGAAGGATAGTACAGGCCAGCAATATGGAAATTCTGTATTACTGCCATTTACAAGCAGGCTGAAAGATTATCCCTCCTAGGGCCAGACCCGAAAATGGTGACCAGATGGCAAATGCCTTCAGTGCAAGCTGTTTATAGTTGCCACCACCGATAATTTTCATCAGAAACAGCAAGAAAAAACCCAGCCCAGCATGATTGTGCTGCTTCCAATGACAAGAATCGAGATATTTATGTTGACAAGATGTTCTGACAAAGCTGTTGCTTTCTGACGAGTACTGTAGCAAATAAATATATGGTTAAATCTTTGTGCACTTTGTATATTTAACCAGACATACATTGAGACACCAAATTGTAAATGTGTGGGCAGCATTATATACAGAGGCAACCAGTTCAGTCTAATGCTGTGGCCCTAGGAGAAAGTTGAGTGGAGGAAAGGATAACACATACAGAAAGCAAGGGTACAGGGCTCATTTTCAATTCATTGAGATAGTATTAGGGTGGGTCATTGTCTTTAGCAAAGTTTGTTGTGGGATGCAGTGTTGTTACCTTTTCCCTCACCTTATGCTAGCCTTCTTGTTTTTACAGCAAGGATGCTGGGTATTGAAAAGACATTAGTTGAGAAGGGGCAGCTCATATAGTCCGACAGGGAGGCACCCAGACTGCCTGGCATTTTTCCTGTTCCAGGCAGGGTCTATTATGTATTACCTGTTCCAACTAGCAGACGCCACACAAGTGTTTAATTCACCTATGTACTGTGGGGAAAAATGTGTTGCGTGGGAAAAGGATGATGTATGGCCCCAGTCTATATATTATGCAGGACTTCTAGCCTCCAGACAGCAGGCTGAGTTGAGTTGGGTCTGAGGATGCATCTAAGGCCAGTTGTGATCTTCATGGCCTCTTACCCTGCTACCCAAAAAGGCTGAATACGGGATCATAATCAGAATATGTGGAGCTGTGTGAACAGTTTTAAACAGACTGAGGAATATTACTGCGTGAATTGTTATCCTAACTCTGGCACGGACTCGATGGGCCGAATGGCCTCCTTCTGTGCCGTTATGACTCTATGGGGGAAAAATTCAGTTGGTTGCGCTTCCCGTTAGTGCCTTAAGAGGGCGCTAATGGGGCGCAAAGCAACTAGCACCCGGGCGCGGCGATGTTTGCACTGCTCGCGAAATTAACTAGACATTTTGCGGCGGAGCTAAACACTACCGCCACGATCTCCTGCGCCGGCAGATCGTGACGTCAGTCGAGTGTGCAGCGCCCCGGAGCGGATATTGAGTGGCGCCCCCTGCCTTACCGCCTGCCGCTAGCAACGACAGGTTGAGGGGAGCGTTTTGCAGTCAGGAAGGGACTGGGGGAGCGCTATTTAAAGGCGACCGCTTCCTGCCTTTTTTTGTTGGTGACATTTTTGAACCACGCATTCTGAGAGAGAGAGAGACTTCTGGAGAGATTCAACGCTGTGTGAAGGAGTTTTGGGTACTGAGCAGCACTTTGCAGGTTCATTTTGATTTGCCCTTCCTTGTATCGATTTAGAAGAGACTGTGGGGGTTGCACTCTGAGCTCTTTCCCTGGTTCTCTCCATTGTTCTTTCCAGCAGATTTGATGTACAGGTCTCTCCAGGCCGAGATTCAAGGCTGCAATGAGCAGGATGTGGATGGAAAGCAAGATCAACCCTCCCCTTTAAGAACTGGCCGGCGCCATTGTGTCTGTGTTCCATTGCTGACTGACATCACATGAGCTTCGCCAACGCTCTGAGTTAGCGCCTCGCTCCTCGGCCTTTGCGCCTTAAGACAGATGTGTAGCGCCTGATTTAACGCTCCAATCACCTCAGGGGCGATAAAAGTCAAGTTTGCAGTCGGAGGCGATAATTAGCGCCAGGCGCTAATCTTTGCGCCCGGCCGATAATTGCGCCCCAAATGGGGCGATACTGAATTTCTCCCCCTTTGACTCTTTTCCATAGGTAATAGCCTTGATGACCAAACCAAATGCCTGCACAGTACTATACCTTGCCTATGTTTACATGACTTGATGACATGTTGAATAAGAAATTCATTACATCTTTATTAATTAACATTTGTAATTGATTATATTATTTGTAATTGATTGAATATTAATGGATATGTAAAAGCAATTACAGAGTAGTAACCTTGTCAAGGAGATCAGAGGAAATTAATCATTGTAGCTTTATTGTCACGGTTTACATTGTTATCTGAAACATTTGATGAAGTTACAATTCTAAAATTGCGATTTTTTTTCATTTTATATATACTGGTGTTGCAGAAATGACTAGAAATCCTTGTGCCTTGTGTAGTTAGTTAAGGTGTGATATAACTGGACTAATTAGACAGTTCTTTCATAAAGCCGGCACAGGCCCGATGGCACGATAGTCCGAATAACCTTCTTCTGTGCAGTAGGGTTCAGTGATTCTATTACACCTTATCACATAAGGGCAACACGGTGGCATAGTGGTTAGCACTGTTGCCTCACAGCGCCAGGGACCCGGGTTCGAATCCGGCCTCGGGTGACTGTCTGTGTGGAGTTTGCACATTCTCCCCGTGTCTGCGTGGGTTTCCTCCGGGTGCTCTGGTTTCCTCCCACAGTCCAAAGATGTGCGGGTTAGGTTGATTTGGCTATGATAAAAATTGACCCTTAGTGTTAGGGGGATTAAATACGCAGGGATAGGGTGGGGTATGTGTTGGTGCAGGCTCGATGGGCCGAAATGGCCTCTATCTGCACTGTGGGGATTCTGTGATTCTGTGATGACTCAAACATTGAAAAATGCTTCACATGTTTTGAAGTACAGTGTCTGTTGTCATGTTGAACAACAGGTGAGCCATTTTGCACACAGCAAGATTCCACAGAAAGCAATTAGATGAATGACTAGCTATTTTGTTTTTGGTAGTGTTGCTTGGGGAAGGAATGTTGACCAGGATATTAGGAGAACTTTCTGATTTTTGTTTGCGAAGTGGCATAGGATCTTTAACTGAAGGAATGATAATGGTGGTGTAAGTACTGCAAATGCACCTAGTAATTATTGAGTAGATCTCCAGAAACAAGAAAGGGAGATCCAGTAACTGAGCCCTATGGAAGATTTAATTACACCAAGGGGCAGAGATTAGAATACCGAAAGAGTGTAATGCACACAAAGATCTTTCAACTGTTGGAGGCTCTGAGCTGAATGTCACAAAGTAAATAGGCCCCAAATTTGTTCAGGTCACTATCATGGCATTGACCTCCAGCACTGACCCCACCAGAATTTGCAGGTTCAGTGGGAGAGCAATGGACGCACCTCTGACGCCCACCTACCCTATGCTGCTGCAAACTCTAGCCTTGCTCTGCCTTTGAGGGGTGGGAGGGGGTTTGCTCAGGTGCCCCTCCCCAACTTGACACTGGTCTGATCAGCTCCCTCAGCAAGGGGGCCAATCTGGTTGCATCCTTTCCCTTTGTCAGGGGTCCAGGCCACTTGCCATGCTTTTACCCACCGATGGACTCTTGTAGAAGAAGTCTGTACACCTCACCTCACTGGTTCTTCCAGCTGTCACACAAATACCAGATCCCAACTGAGAAGCAGGAACTCCCAGCTTAGACAGCCCTGACCACACTCCAGGCCTTGTAAGGGGCAGAAAGAAGCGCCTGCAAAATAGTGGAGACTGGGAGTTACTGCAAGAAACTGATTGAATGGCCAAGGAATTTCAGAAATTACAGGAATGGGAATGAAAAGCGGGCAGTTGATATAACGGGCGAGAGATTCATTAGGTTATTTTTATACACGGGGGATAAGTTGAAAATCTATCCCATAGTATTCTCTCAAAGGATTGGACTTTTTTTTAGCCAAAACCTGAAATGACTTGGACTTTCTCACAATTAACATCAGTAGTGCCAGGCATGACTACAGTGGCTAAAACTTAGTGACAGACCTGGTGTAAGATTTAGAGAGATTGCATGTGCCAAATTCTAACCCTTACCAGACCTCTCTGTTTGTAATTACAAGCTCTGGTTTGCTGACCTGGATTTTCTATTGTATTGGCCTAATTCCCAGTCTTTGCCATTATCTTGAAAACACATAGGGGGAAAAATTCGGTTGGTTTGCGCCTCCCTAATGGGGCGCAACGCAACTAGTGCCCGGGCGCGGTGATGTTTGCGCCGCTCGTGAAATTGACTAGAGTTTTTGCAGCGGCGCAAAAGTTTACCGCCCCGATTTCCTGCGCCTGCAGAGCGTGACGTCAGTCGAGCGTGCAACACCCCGGTGGTGCCCCGGACCGGATATTGAGTGGCGCCCCCCCTCCTTTCCACCTGGCGCAAGCAATGACAGGGAGCCTGGAACGTTTTCCAGTCAGTGAGGGGCTGGGGGGGCGCTATTTAAAGGCGCCCTCTTCCTGGCTTTTTCTGTGGTAGACATTTTTGCACCACTCATTTGACAGAGAGAGAGATTCTGAGAGAGAGAAGGAGAGACTTCTGCATGGAGTCAACGCTGTGTGAAGTAGTTTTGGCTACTGAGCATCACTTTGCAGGTACTTTTGGATTTGACCTTCATTACTTCGATTGCCAAGAGACTCAGGGGCTGCACTGATTCGGGGCGTCGTCCTGCGCCTGCAGAATCAGAGGCAACAGAGATGCAGAGAGATAGTGGCAATCATGGCCAGACGGAGGAGGGCCAACAGGTCTCTGCACAGGAGACCTTACTCTCCCAGGGTATTCCGGGAACAATTCTCCTACATTAATTTGTCTGAGGAGCAGTGTTTGCGCAGGCTGCGCTTCAGCAAGGAGGTGGTCACTGAGCTCTGCCACCTGCTGCAACCAGATCTGCAGCCTCAACTGAGGACCAGGACGTCTCTGTCGGTGGCAGTGAAGGTGACAGTGGCTCTGAATTTTTATGCCACCGGCTCCTTTCAAGCAGCTACTGGAGACATCGCCAATATCTCCCAGTTCGCGGTCCATTGCTGTATCCGTCAGGTCACAAATGCCCTCTAAAAAAGGAGACGCCAGTACATCTCTTTCCCGATGACCTGGGCCAAACAGCATGAACATGCTTTGCGAGGATAGCGGGCTTCCCCATGGTGCAGGGCGCCATTGACTGCACGCATGTGGCATTGCGGGCACCGCATGAGAATGCAGAGGTTTTCCGAAACTGCAAGGGGTTCCACTCCTTAAACGTTTAGTTGGTCTGTGACCACAGACAGCTGATACTCGCTGTCAATGCCCGCTATCCTGGCAGCAGCCATGATGCTTTCATCCTGCGCCAGACTGGTGTGCCAGAACTTTTCCAGGCACCGCATCAGCCAAGTGGTTGGCTCCTCGGGGACAAGGGTTATCCACTCTGCACCTGGCTGATGACAGCGCTCCGTAAGCCCAACACCCCTGCTAAGCTGCAGTACAATGAGAGCCATATCACCACCAGGAGCATCATTGAGCAGACGATCGGCGTGCTCAAGCAATGGTTCCGTTGTCTGGACCACGCAGGAGGAGCCCTGCAGTACTCGCCTGAGCGAGTCTCCCTCTTCATAGTTGTGTGCTGCATTCTTCATAACCTGGCAATCCTCAGGACACAGCCAATGCCACCAGGCCTTGGAGCACCACCGGAGGAGGAGGAGGAGGAAGAGGAGGAGGAAGAGGAGGAGGATGATCAGCAGCAGCACCAAGGCGGGAGGGAGGCCCACAATGTTGAAACTGCAAGGGCCGTCCGTCAACGACTGATAACAAGTCGCTTCTAGGCCCCTACAGAGGAAATGGCTTCTGGCATGGAGAACAACATGAATGAAAGCAACCCGCAACCCCAAAGCCGGCCAAGGCAGCAATGATTCCAAAGGCAAACCTGTACATTTTGAATACAAAATTTTTTTTATTTTACAAACTCTGTGTGTGTCATTTCTTCATGACAAACTAACAAACACAAAAAAATCATTAATTAACATAACTGGTTCTCACAACCTGGAGATAATGTCCAAAACACTAAACAAAAGTTTGAACACGAACCTCGGCCTTTAATAAAAAAATTCCCAACATTTCGTCACACCTCCTACTTTTTGCCCTTCGAGGGTGATCTCCTTCCCTTGCGCACTTCCCCCCTTCCCACCCTACTGCTCCTCCGTAATGGGGCCCCAGTGGCTGCAGCAAGGCTGGTGGAAGGCTGCTGAATGTCAGAACCTGAGACTGCAGATGCCCTTGAAGGATGGCCTCAACCAGCTCTGGGCCTGGAGGTCCCAGCTGCAGACTGCACCAACTCTGCATGGGCGGCAGCAGTCTGGGCTACAGGCAGTGGCAAGTGCAGTGGGGAAGTGACAGTGGTGGCAGCAGGAATGCTGTCATCGTGAGAGAGGACAGCAACTCCCTGCTCGACCGACACACTGGCACTCCCACGGGGCAGCACCTCAGCATCCGGAGCAATCTGCTGGAGCACAGATTGCTGGCCTTGCTGCGGTGCGGTGAGAGCCCCGGGGAAATGTGTCCGAACCAGCGACAATGGCAGCAGTCAGTGATTGCATTGCCTCAACCTGAGACTGCATGAGACCAGTCTGAGATTGGATCATGGCAGCCAGTGACTGAATTGCAGCACTAAGCATTTGCGTGGCATCCACCTGTGCTACAGCGTAGTGCTCCACACTCCTTGCCAGTGCATCAATGCATTCGGGCACCCTTCCCACTGCACCTATGAGCTGAGTGTGCATGTCCACCGCCTGGGTGTTCATTTCAGCGATGAACCGCTCCTCCTCTGCGTCCAGTGCAGCAAGACTCGCTGGCCTACTCTCCCTCCGGGGAGAAGGCCCCCGAGCTTCCCTACCCCCATCGCGTTGCTGCAGCCCGCTGGGTCCAGGAGCTTCACCCTCATCAGACCCTTCCCCCCTGCTCCCCTCCAGGGAAGACGTGTTCTCAGTGTGGGCATGGGCTTCCTCGGGAGAGGGTGACGCTGATGCTCCGGCTTCCTCTTCCTCCTCGCCTGCGGTTTCGCTCCCACTGGCAGCTTGAGGGCCCGTCTCCTCAGCTGGTGAATCACCATCTGAAAGCAGGGAGGTACAAGAGTAGCTTTAGCGTTAGGACAGGGGGGCAGTAAGGGAGGAAGGAGTGCAGCGATTTAGTAAGTTGGATTGAAAGTGTCAAAGGCTGGTGTTATGAGGGACAAGTGGAATGAGAGAGGAGAGAAAGCTGATGACCTTACCATTGCTGTCCCGAACGGGGTCGACCTCTCCAGGGGCGACGGGTCCGATCACCTGGCTTGCCACAATCCTGTGGACGCGCGCCTCAAGATCGCTGAGGGGTTGCAGCTGAGGCCGCCCTCCACCCGTCCGTTGCTGCTGTCTCCTGTTATGAGATAGCTTGGCCTACAAGAAAAAGGACGGCTTCTGAGTAAATATACAGCCATGGTCTTGCCTGATGTGCCTCCCATAGTTGAATAGCCCTTACTGTATGCAAGGTGTGGAATGTGCGTGTGTGTTTAATGAGAGGGCCATAGGTCTTGGATGAGTGTTGGGCATTGGGGTTTTAAGACCCTCTGGCCATAGAGTGAGGTTGAAATGGAGGGAGTGAGGTCGTTGAACTTTTTGCGACATTGAGTATGGGTCCTGGTCACCATGCTCCTGGAGGAGACGTGCTGAGCCACCTCCCTCCACACTCTTCTGTAGTCGCGCGGCAAAGGCCTCCTACCACTCTCAGGGAAGAGTATAGATCTTCTGCGCTCTACCACGCCAACCAGAGCCTCCAAGGCCCGCTCGCTGAAGCGCTGAGCTCGTTCTCCCACCCTCTCCATAGTCCTTGGCTGGAAAATGTAGTCACAGGTCTCTCCAGGCCGAGATTCAAGGCTGCAATGATCAGGGTGTGGCTGGAGAGCAAGATCGACCCTCCCCTTTAAGAACTGGCCGGCGCCAGTGTGTCTGTGTTCCATCGCTAACTGAAATCACCTGAGCTTCGCCAGCGCTCTGAGTTAGCGCCTCGCTCCTCGGCCTTTGCGCCTTAAGACAGGTGTGCAGTGCCTGATTTAGCGCTCCAATCACCTCCAGGTGCGATAAAAGCCAAGTTTGCAGTCGGAGGCGATAATTAGCGCTAGGCGCTAAACTTTGCCCCCGGCCGATAATTGCGTCCCAAACGGGGCGATACCGAATTTCTCCCCCATAGGCCCTGGATTTGTGAAGGGGATTTCCTGATCTCTTGGCATTGATGACATTTTTCCAGGGGTTTCACTGATCATTGCCGACATTAAGGTGGAAGAGCGGGACAACCCCATGGAAATTCAGGGCCATTGACCTGTGATATCAGATCTTATAACCGAAGAAGTGCTGCAGTGTAGGGACTGAATTTTCACAGGGATTCTCCTCTTTCATCTGCTACAACTTTGATGAAAGAGCATTGGAAACCCCGGAGAAATGGCGTAAACCATTGCTTACCTTGTTTTCCCGGAGTTTCTGTGGCTCTTCCACTGAAGTTACGGTGGGCGAGAGAGGAGAACCCCCATGGTAATTCACCCCCTAAATCTTTTGAAATATTTATTATAAACCACAGTTGCATTGCGTGAATTATTTTTGGTGAATGCTTGGCATATAATGAAATATAATGAGTGCTATGGAGAAAGTAAGATACAAGAAAACACACAAACTAATTCAGAACATTCTTTTATCCTTAAGAAGGAGCTGATCTGAATGGTAAAGCAAGAAATGAGGGCTGTGATGACAGGTTTGATTTATCTATGCAGGTGTGATCAAAAACTATGATAGTACTCGAGGCTAATTTTTGTCTTTAAAAGGAAGGACATTTGGAGGCTTTTGTGGAAAATAGCAAATTGCATTTAAAATATCCCAGCATTTGCATGACTTCCATACTTGACACGTTTGACAGTGATGCGTGTTCCATGACAGCTCCCAGGCCAATGTTCATGGAAATGATAATGTTCATTTTTGTTGTGCAATTACCTGAACACGGTTCTGATCTTTTTTAAATGTGTCGTGCCGTGTACAACTTCTTGAATATGCTTAACTCTTCTCAGTGTGGCCTAAATTCTTTAAAGTAAATGCAGAGTAGAGTAAATTAGATGGTAGTTATTTTTGCCACACTGATGTGACTCCTCAAAAGCATTTTTCATTGCACTTGATGTTATGCATGAACATACAAAAATTGATGGGCAGGAAAAGACCAGCTGGTCCATCAAGCCTGCCCCACACCATGATGGCTGGAGCATCAATGACCAAACACTTCCTCCCTCCACCCACCCCACCCCCCCCCTACACCCCTGCGGCCATGTAATCTTCTGTGAGAGGCAAAAAAGACAGAGAAAAAACCCAGGGCCAATAAGGGAAAAAATACACTGCAAAATTCCTCTCCGACCCCCTCAGGCGATCAAAATCAGTCCAGGAGATCGCATGGACCAAATGTTAGCTATAAAGACACTTACCTTCTACATGATGCAATCTCTGCCCCAGTCAGGAACCGGCCCAGCTCCCTCTTCAAGGCGTACAGAGAGTCAGCACCCACCACTCCAGCCGGCAATGCTCCTCTTACACCTTATCAAAAATTTGGTATCACTGCCATTGAACTCTACTTATGTCTTTACAGAAGAAATTGGCTTTTGACAATATATCTTTTCTGTTGTCCTACAGGAAATTCACCATAGATCCTTTCCGATGGCAAAAAAAATAGAAAGACTTGCATTTATATAGCATTTCTCACAACTTCTGAGCGTCCCAAAGCGCTTTACAACCAATGATGTGCTTTTGAAGTGTAGTCACTGTTGTAATGTCGGAAACGCAGCAGCCAATTTGCGCACAGCAAGCTACCACAAACAGTAATGAGATAAAGACCAGATATTCTGTTTTAGTAATGTTGGTTGAGACATAAATATTTGCCAGGATACCGGGGAGAACTCCCCTGTTCTTCTTCGAATAGTGTCATGGAATCTTTTACGTCCAGCTGAGAGGCCAGACGGGACATCAATTTAACGTCTCATCCAAATGGCGGCACCTCCGACAGTGCAGTACTCTCTCAGAACCTACAGCCTTCTGACTCAGAGGCAAGAGTGCTACCACTGAGCCAAGGCTGACACATACTTGATTAGGCTTCTAGTAATCTAGTGCAATGTGTCAGTGAGCTGAAGCAATTTTGAGAAAACTGATATTAGCTCCATAGCAAGACAAGGCAGATGATGTGATTCCATTGCTTTTCACAGTTAAGCTGTTGAAAAAAATAATTATGTTTTCTAGATTACTCTGTCGCACACAGATTCAAAAACATTTTGATGACATTAATGAATTGGTTATATAGGTTTTCAGGTTCGAGAAACATTTTTCATTAGATTTGAAAGAAATAGCAGTCCAAAATTGTTATTTGTTTAATTTTCTATTTTAAATTTTCTTGCTTGCTGACTTACATTACTGGTACCAAATGAAGTCATTTACTAATAGTACCACTTAGTGTGTCTGATTCTAGAGTAGGCTAAATGTTTAGGTTTATACTTGCAAACAAAAAATTTGCAGTGCTATGGGGAACGAGCAGGGGAACGAGACTAATTGGACAGCCCTTTCAAAGAGCTGTCACAGGCACAATGGGCCAACTGGCCTCCTCTGTGCTGTATCATCCTATGACATAACAAGCACCCTATGTATCAGTACTATCGGTACAGCTCACCAGACCAGCTTTCAAATGTGTTCAGGTTTCGATAACACAGTATGAATTACACTTGGAAAGATTTATGGCTGACTCATAAAATGTGACTTTGTTGTGGAGAAAGCACCGTCTCAGTAGTCAAGGTGAAGGCATTGTCTTAACGCTGTCAGACTTGCTCGTGTGGTCTGAAATGAACTTTAGCCACTAAATCTTTGCGATTTTGTTCACAGATTTTTTTTTTAAAGTGCGGTAGGTCAAGGGGTAATCTCACAAGAAGTCGAATTCAGTAAACAACGGTTTAATTTTTAATTTTAGGTACCCAGCGCCGTCGGCTGATTCCAGCCCCTCTGCCCGACGCTTCATCCTTGGGACGCAAGCCGACGAGCACCACTGGGCAGTGGGTGGACCTGCCGCCTCTGCCAGGCACCTTGAAGGAGTCATTTGAAATAAAAGTTTACGAGATTGATGATGTGGAAAGGTTACAGAGACACAGGCAGGAGGAAAATGAGGTCAGTACATTTAGTACAACAAGTTTAGACAATCTAAATTATGGTATCAGTGAGGAATGGCTGCTTAAATACAGACAGTGCACAATTACATACAGGAGATTGACTGCAATTAAATTACTATAATTATTAATTTTACAACGCATATGTTCGAGTGCCCTTACAAAGAGGAGATAAAAATAATTACTATTCACAATTAATCATGCTTAGCCAGGAGAGATGGTGTAAGTGAAGAAAATCTATGAATATATTATGAATGAACCTTTAGTCTTTGCCTGCTGTATCAAACTTTATAGCCATTCTGTGCCAGGATCATTAACTCCTTTACAGATGAGAAAAGGTGTGCACTTTGAAATTATAGTACATCAGCAGTATTATAATCTGATTTGCTCCCAATTAAATAAGGATTATGTACAATATCCACGGTCATCTTTCTGCAGAATTTGCTGCCTTAACTTTTTTCCCCTTTCTTGTTCTTTGTTATTAACGCTATAGGAACCTTTCCAAGATGTTGACAAGGTGAGAACCTCAGCAGATTTGTTTCCCTTGATACATTTTCTTTTCCTATTGAGGTCATAAAAAAGTTAAAAACGTAGAGTGGAAAATTCAAATGGTTTGCCGTTATTTTGTTCGGACTGCGATAGAGGATGATTTCTTTGTGTCCTGGCAGGGCCTGTTGTACTTCAACACAAAGCTGAAGATCTTGGAGAAGCGACAGCAGCGCATAAGAGAATTAAAGGCAAAGCACGAGTTATTGATAAAGGAGTTGGAGGATACCAAGGGCAGGCTGATGATGGATCCTGATAAATGGAAATCAGAGTGTAAGTACACCGGATAGCTTCCTCTGTTCTATTAACAAAACAGCAAGATGGGGATGGGGGAGATAGGTATGCATCCTTTATATAAATACCAGGTTGATTTATTTTGTCTGCCAATCAAAATGGAAATAGTAACTTAAGCGGCAAATATACGATGATACACTGAGTGTGAAATATGCACACATGTACTGAACCCCAGGAGTAAAACTAAAAAGATACAAAGGGCATGCCTAAATGATTCTCTGATTTTTGAAAAATAACCATATCACACATCAGTGATTCCAGGTGCAAACCTCTATCAAGTAAGCATTCATGTGCCAATACTTAAGGAGCAAACCCAGGATTTTATGTAAATGTGATCAGTCTAATTCATTTTGGAACCGTTGATAGTAGATTGTTTCACGAAGGAAGAGCTCCCATACAGACTTCAACAATGAGCAGCTAAAAAAGAACAGTTTAAGCATTAATACTGCACATTAGGTGGACAGCCAACCGTTCTTAATCCAAGGGATCATTTATAATTCTGAAAGAGAGCTCTGAAATCCGCCGCTGAAGCTGAAGCTGAAATCTGCAGATTTTGTTGAGATTTCTTGGCAGAATCCTAGTTCTTCACTGTGGGAAAACATTGGTACTCTTTAGTAATTACAAAAACGAAATTGCCTGTGTTCAGGGAATAGAGCAGAATTTAAATATTGATGCCTGGTTCAGGAGTGCTGGGAGGGTAAAAGTCCTGCTGTATCAATAATGGCCCCAAAAATCCTCGGGCCCCTGTGACGAGGTAAGAGTGGTGGAGTAGGCACCGCTGACACCACCAGAGTATCCAGGGCCAACTAATTACCATGATGCCAGGAGTGGCTCTTGTTGCGGTAGGGCCTCAATCTGGGCACCTCCAGGTGGGTGGGGGATGTGAGCAAGAAATTCAGCCGGACAGCTGCATGGGAGGCTGCTGCAGGTGATTCTGGGATCTTGCAGGCCATGACTCTGGCTTGTACACCCCAGTGGGACCCATTTCTGCCCATGAAATGACCTGGATGCTAGGTTGTTCCAGGTGTCCAGCTTGGGGAGTGGGTAAGAAGAAGGAGCTGTGCGGTTTCCAGTGGGGAAGCAGTCCTGCCTCCTCTGATATAATTGGCCATGTTTAGGGTGAATCGCAGCGTCACTCACCTCGGGCGTCATCGCATAGCTGCAGAGGGTCCTCTTCTGGGCAGATGTGTCTTGCCTGATTTTCTGCCCCTTTTGGGCCTATTCTATCAGAGTTACCTGCCACCCATTACACCAGGGGTTCCAAGGAAATTCAGGCCAAAGTGTTGATGAAACTGCTGTTAACAAACCATTCAATAGGGTTGCCCTGTTGGCTCAGTTTACTCACTAAGTAGCCAAGCCATTGAGAACAGGAAAATTCCAGATTCAATTCCCAGGCTATAATTAATTAGGTTCCCAGCCAGGATGGTAGTACAGGTGCTAAAGTGGGTTCAGTGCTCCTGGGTTTGGTAGGGGGAAATCAGGCAGGGTCCTGCTCCTGATCTCTATGCAGTGATTCCTGCTGGACTTGCTCATATGTGGATGTTGGGCAAGGACACGATCGGGCTAGGTAGCGATGCATCTTCTGGTAAATAGCCCACCACCACTCACTGTCAAAGCTCACACATGAATAATTGCCATTTTGCCAAATTCTTTTTTCTTGCCATTTTTCTCCCCATCTCACCTAAAGATGTTGACTCCTTGTTGTATAGTTCCATGGAGGCTAGTTTCCCTCCAGTACTTAGTTGGCCATTATTCATCTATGAGCCTTGATATTAACCTGTGTAACTACAAGGCCTAAGTGAATCAGGAAGCTCTCACGTTTTTTAAGTGGCGCACTTAACAAAATATTAAAGAATTGTCATTCAGTGACTTGATATTTTGTACCCGCTGTGTGGTCCAAGACTAATTGTAAGATCCTGCGGGCGTAATCTCTAGATATTAATTGTGTTAACAATAATGGTGAAAATTAGTGTTGCTAATTCAATAAAAAATATATTCTACTCCCTGTTAGCGGGTAATGAATGAATAAGACATGCTAAGTTTTTTTTAAGTAACTGTTGCGCAGTGTGCAGAAGATGACTAATACAAAGTTATGACCTACTGTAATATCTACATTGAATCATGCAGGAATAAGAGCCTGTATCTAGCATGCCATGGGGTTTCTGATTATTTGGCTTGGATATACTGCATGGATAAAGAATAAAACGAAATAAAATAAATAATTGAACTACATTTTGTGTGCAGTATAGAAATTACATATCTGCTTCCTTCAGCAGGTAATTCTAAAATGGATTTACTCTTCCAATTTGTTTTTTAAAAACAAGCCCTGTGATTTTGTATTTTAAGGAAGGATTGTCTGGAATTTCTGTGGGGGTGTTTCCTAAACATCTGCCATAATTTTGGCATAAGATCGGCGGAACTCCCAAAGAAACAAACATAAATGATTAAAAATGCTCGTTTAAGCCTTGGTGTCAGGGTTTATACCGATGTTTTGCTAAAGTTACACTGGGGGATCCCGACAACCTCTGCGGATATCTTTCCCGATATATCTGTTGACTGTATTGCAGTGTCATTCACCTGAGTTTCTGAACAGAGTGTGCTAAACGGTGTGCTTGGATGGTTTACAAGAACAAATATTTGAGAATTGCCGTGTTGAAAACTGCGTAATAAAAAAAAAAGAATCGAAGCTTTTTCTATCCCGGCTCTCCCACACATGTGCCTAAAGAGAAGCCTTACCACAGCCTGCATTGCGGTGTGCCAGGATGTGGGGGTTGGCCCACGGTTTCCCAAGGAGTAAATTGCCAATCTCAGCTGCGCCATTGAGTACAGGCTAAGGGGAGGGAGGGATAATTGAAATCCAAGCCACTCGTGTCTGCTCTCATGCACCATTTAGTGGCTGAATACAGAAGAATATTGGCAGAGGTTGCTTTGTGCCAACTCCTGCTGGGGATTAGTACATAGCCGGGGGGGCCTAAAGAGAGGGCGAGAAAATTCATTAAAAAGGAAGTAAAGAAAAGGAGACTGATCGCCCACGGATGTTTCACATATTTGCTCAGAATGTTAAAAAAAAAGGTTTTAAGTTACAAATCTTTGTGCACGTGTCATCTGTTGTTTGCCTGATCCGGTTGTACTATCTCTGCTAACAGTCGAGGTTGACCTAGACCTGGATAAAGAGTCCCTGGAGTACCTGGAGGCACTGGAAGAGGTAACCGAGGAGCTTGAGCAACGTGTCAACCTATGCAAGGCAAGGATAATGATGGTGACCTGTTTTGATATTGGTGTGATCAGTGAAGTGAATGATGGACCGAGAGAAGTGCAAGTTTAAAGACGGTCACTGGTGGGAGAGCATAAGAACCAGGTCAGTCTACCGTGAAAGCAGGCAGCGTGTGAAGAAAAAAATATTTCAAGGAATTCTGTTTGAGGGAAGGTTGGCGATGTGGAGACAGAGGAAGGTGGCAGAGAATGTTGAGGGAGAGTTGATGTGGTGACAATGAATCTTGATGGTGAGCTGTGTAAATCAATACAGTGCCTCAGAGCTTAAACAGAATGAAAGCTTAAACTGTTCATGCGAACAAATTCCTTTCCCTGAAGGAAGAAAGAAGGCAACATAAACCAAGAAGAACAAAGAACTGAAAAACCTTAAAGTGCCTTTTTGATTCACTTGATTTATTTGCATTGGTGCTAGTAAAGAAACCAGCATACCTAAGTAAACACTGAAACAAATTGCTTATTTTATATTGTATATTGTATTTATATGATATATGTAAAAAATTTCATTGTAGCAAAGCAATAAGTAAATTATGTTCACATCCCTGACATTGCCTTCTTGTTTAAAGGACAGCCGTTTATATGTTTTCAATTTCAAAATGTTCTCGTGTACATTAGTATTCCATGGTATTCTGTTTTATCACTTTTTTAAAAAGTTTCATTAATTGAGGCATGTTATAAAATGTAATGATTTTTTGGAGACTTTTTTATATGGAATCTTGTCTGTTTTTTGGGCCACTTCTTTGTACACATTGCTATTGATGCAGAAGGGCAGAATGAAATTCCTAGTTTTTTAAACCAGTCATAAATAAATCAGTGAAGAGGTCACTGTGCCAAATAACCTGAACTGGTGAAATCAGCAGCGATCCAGTGTAGCCACAGAGTGACTCTGCACAGTGAATCCACTATTGTAAGTTATCAATGATCAAATTTATATACTCTTTTTTAAAAACCAAAAACAGGTTTACAAAATAATAACAGTATTGATTTATGAAACATTTTGATTCTGTTGTTTAAAAATATTGCATCTCAGGATTTCTTCAAAAAATAAACAAATTTGATAGAAGAGGTATTTACATTTGAACACACTGCATAAAAGTTTGTGTAAGATTTTTTTCTTTTTAGTACTGGCCAGCAGCCACTATTGTGATGAATTATTGCCAAACAAAAACAATTTTACATGAAGAAATAATAAATACAGTATCGCAATTCATTGTGAATGGTATTTTCTGACCATTTTATTTGTAAAGGTTTTTTTCAGAATCTTTGTATAAATGTATATTATGGTAGTTGCATTAGCTTTTATCTGTGAATAAATGACATGTCCACTGGTATTAATATTTCTGCTTCATAGTTATAATTTTACATTAAGAAAGCATCAAGATGTATATCCAATATTGTACTGTCAGTCAAATATAATACAGCCTTTTAAAACTATGTACATTAGAGTGTTCTAGTTTTACTGTATTTTTACTCATAGTGAGTAACTGGAGTGTAGTTAAATTCCTGACCATCTCAGGCTATTGTGAGAAGTCACACAACACCAGGTTATAGTCCAACAGTTTTATTTGAAATCACAAGCTTTCGGAGCGCTGCTCCTTTGTCAGGTGAAGTCACCTGACGAAGGAGCAGCGCTCCGAAAGCTTGTGATTTCAAATAAAACTGTTGGACTATAACCTGGTATTGTGCGACTTCTCACATTTGTCCACCCCAGTCCAACACCGGCATCTCCGCATCATGGCTACTATCTCAGACTATGTTAGTTCGGAGGGATCTAGGAATAAAAAGGTAAAAACTGACGTACAAGAAAACTCGAAGACAAAAAAGGGCCATTTGCAGTTCACCACTGTGTGTAGCACTCACTATATTATATAGCTGCACTTTGAACGTGATTAATATTTTGGCCTCTACTGCCCCACATGCTAGATTATTTCAAATAATCTGTTCCTTTACTGAAGCTGGCAGGCTGGCTCTCATACATTGATTGTTGATCTTGCATTGCTGCCATTGTTACATTCTCAGGCCACACATGCAAAGTGAAATCACGCCAGTCTGCAGCACTGTTGTTCATCTTAAGAGGTACAAAAATAAAGTTTAGATAAGTAAAATGGTGCAGAAACCAGCAAATAGAAATACTCTGAACCTGTGAATAAAGCCACAGGCCCCAACCAGGCCTTGACATTGGATTCCTAATTTTCCGTCCTTTTTGCCCGGTATGCTCAGAGTACCTATAATAGTGAAAGAAAGGGGGAATTGTCCGGGTGGTCAGCGGGCACGATCGGTGGCGGGTCGTGTGGGAAAATGTTTTTTTTTGACAGAAGGTCGGGACCCCACTGTCAACCCGTCATCACGAGCCTTTCCCAAATGTCGGGACTGTCAGCACTGAGCAGACCCGACACACAGTGGCGGGGGAGGCAATTAAGGTCATTATGACCTTGTTAACAGACCATTAAGAACTATTTTTAGCTCACCTTCAAAGTTTACCAGGTCGCCCAAGGGTCCATGCTGCTCGGGGATCAAGTCAGATAAGCAGGGCAGGAGTTGAATGGCCATGGAATCATCTCATTACTTGACAGCTGCAAATGTGCTATAAAAGCTCCCATCTCACAACTGTTCACTTTCCAAGCACAGAAGCTGTTGCTTACTGCACTTGGAAGACAGATTGAGCTTTATGCAGGTTGCAAGTGTTTGGCGCAAACTCTCTATCCAGTGTCACCTCATTGGAACAATCTCTCTCACCATTGACAGATCGCTTCTGTCATCTCAACCTCACCTGCCATCTATTCCATCAGCATCGGTGCCCTTGAAACTATCTCACCTTGGGCCTCAGAATCCCACCATGATCAGCCCCAACATCAGCAGCACCAGGCACACCAGCAGCACCAACAACAACACCAACCTTCTCCGCAATCAACTGATGCTGCACAGGACACAGGGCATCAGCACCCGACCACATTGCTGCCCAGGACGCCAGGGTTGACCTCACCATGGCCAGATTTACTTCACTTGATGCTGTACACCCTGGCTGCCACATGATGCACCAGGTTGGCACCACCCCACACCATAAAGCATCCCTGCAATGCCCAAGCCATTCCTTTCACACGCATCACCATTGCGGGGGGTACCGTTATGTCTCACCATTCACTGCAACTTACAAAGCCACTTCCAACGGTGCACACATATCTGTCCAAGAATGTAAAGTGTTCAAAATAAAGGTTTCAATGTTTGACACCACATTAACAGAAACTTTACATAAACATTGGATAAAACACCCAAGTGGTTACCCTTGTGTGTTGTTAATTGGTATAATTGCACTAGGATGAGGGTGAGTGTGAGTGGTGGCTAGTGAGATGGGGAAGTGATAATGTAGAGAGAGAGGGATGGGTGGAGGATGCAAGGTAAGTTGGTGTGAGTAAGGATGTGCAGGAGTAGGGTAGGGAAGGCAAAGTGATGGGGATGTGATGAGTAGCACAGCAGGATAAGGTTGAGTGTGGCTTTGTACTAACGTTTCATGATCTACTGAGATCATTGAAAGGTTTGCGGCACTGCACCCAGGTCCTCCTGACGACATTCCTGCTTGTGCCCTCCTGTGCAATGTGCAATCAGGCTGCGTTGGTGTTAGGGGAGGTCTCTTCCACTCATCGGAAGGGAAGAGAACCTCCCTGCGTGCTGTGGCTCCCTCCATAAGCATATGGAGGGAGTCATGGGGGAACCTGGGTGCAGCTGTGCACCTCTGTGCAGTGATTGTCATTGTTGGCAGCACCTCAATGCTGTAGAACACTGACAGCACAACTGTCAAAATCAATTTGCGCATGGTCTCTTTAAGGAAACCGGTTGATGACGCGTCGTCAAATGACGTCATCAGACCCGCTTCCTTCAATTGGCCGGCAAACGTGCTGGGTGGCCTTAACAAGCCCAATCAACGTAGAATCACTTTGGACAGCGGGCTGGAGCCAGCAGCGAGGATGGGACCCGCCACCGACATCGCCCACCATGGACCCGTCGAGGTTGGCAAAATCCAGGACTTGAATACCCAATGAGAGATAGCTGATTGAAATCTCAGTTTGAAAGGTGGTCAATCCATATTTATACATGTTCACATATTTATGGATTCACACATCATATCCAGGTTATTCATTTGCAGCGCTTTTCATTCAGTGTTTGAACATAATCTTGATCGGACACAAAAGGGCCGATTTTAACCCCCTGTGCCTGATCAGAAATGGGGTGTGCGGGGGGGGGTTTAAATAGAGGCAGCATCCTCTCCTCTGGGTTGGCACTGCATACACTCTCCCCCATTGTACCTGGTGTGTTTCAGGCAGTGTGTGAGGCCCTCACTGCAGGCAGGTGAGGCCCTCATAAATATGCATTGGTTGGAATCCTATGACATAAATAGGACCCCAACGTGATTTTAACATGAAATTGTGCGATCCACCGCCAGTACCGGACTCACCAGAGAAAGCTGGCAGAAGACAGGAGCAGGCCCCAGAAGAGGGCCGAGAAGGTAAGTTTTAAAATAGTTTTGAAGGCTACCTTATGGGTCAGGAAGAACAGGATTGCTTATCCGGGCCCACAAGGAAACCATGTGCCTCCCTTACCCTGAGCATCCCCCCTCTCAAAGTGATCACCTTCGAACACCACCCTCCCCCACCCCCTGGTGTGGGGAAGGGGGCTTCCTGGAGGGTCTCGCGAGAGGAAAGAGAGGAGTCCAGGGCAGGGGAAGCCTAAACTTTCTTTGTGGGGCCCAAAGGAGCACTCCTGCTTCTCCGGGCCCAACAAAGAACAGTTAGAAATTTACCTTTCAGGACTTGTTCATGTCCCTATCCTCTTACTGAACGGCTTCAGGCTCGAGTTAAAATAGCAGTCGGGGCCCCGATCTGCATATTTAAAGATGGACCCTGCTGGCTTCAGGTGGGTGCCTTTGCAGCCTACTCATAAAAGGTTAAAATCAGAATCGGCGTGAAGCAGGCAGTAAATCGATGGATAAGTCACGTGGGGCATTTCTGACAGGTTAAAATTACCCCCCTTGAGTCTGACTTTGGATTCAGAAACCAGCATGGGGCTGTCCTGAGAAAGCAATCCCTTTAAAGCAAGTTTTAACCCGAGACACGTTTGAAAATAACTCGGATTTAGATCCTATCCATGGGGAATTGGCCATAGAATCCTGAAACGTGACAGACCGTTTACAATTTCTTCTGGTTAAAAGTGCTAATTATATATTAAAAATCTTGTGTAGGGCACACATTTCCTGTCCACAAAACTTACTTCCTGCTGTCACAAATTTTAATCATACTTTGCTGTCAACATTTACCATTGTAAATTGCTATGTCAACATTTCCTACACCATTTTGCGATGTCAAATGTTATGATGTAGTAGCAGATTCTGGCCATTAGATGGCACGGCGGAGTGAGTTTCTGAAGTCATTCGCAACTCCGTCAACATCTTGTATATAAGAAAAACTTAGGTTCACACGCTGAGCATGGGCAATGTCATGGACAATTTACTTATAATTCAATAAATGCACAACTGGTTATGGTACTGAGCCTTATGAAGAAGATACAACACATGAGCTTTTATTCTAGGTTCAATCCTGGTCTTTGCTCATGTTGTTGATCTCAGTAAGGGCAGTGATGGCAATACTATAATTGGCCTCAACATTCCTGGGTTAGCGAGGGGAAGAATTAGCTGGGGCTCATGATTGATAACCAGTGATCGTAGCCGGAAAGTCCACATGTGTGATGTTGGGTGAGACCAGGTTTGGGGCTGACTGTGATGCCTCATATAGTTAAATAGCTTTAATTTCCTGAAGCATACCAATTTAAGTGAGGTACCAAAGGCAAGCCAGCATCTGTTCATCTCGAGGACAGCATGTCCAGGAGAGGAGGGGAGGAGAAATACAACAATAACAACTTGTATTTATATAGCACCTTTAACGTAGTAAAACGTCCCAAGATGCTTCACAGGAGTATTATAAGACAAAAAATTTGACACCGAGCCACATAAGGAGAAATTGGGGCAGGTGACCAAAAGCTTGGTCAAAGAGGTAGGTTTTAAGGACGTCTTAAAGGAGGAAAGAGAGGTAGCGAGGCGGATAGGTTTAGGGAGGGAATTCCAGAGCTCAGGGCCTAGGCAACAGAAGGCACGGCCACCAGTGGTTAAGCGATTATAATCAGGGATACTCAAGAGGGCAGAATTAGAGGAGTGCAGATATCTCAGGGGGTTGTGGGGCTGAAGGAGATTATAGAGATAGGGAGGGGCGAGGCTATGGAGGGATTTGAAAACAAGGATGAGAATTTTGAAATTGTGGTGTTACTTAACCGGGAGCCAATGTAGGTCAGCGAGCACAGGGGTGATGGGTGAACGGGACTTGGTGCGAGTTAGGACACGGGCAGCCGAGTTTTGGATGACCTCAAGTTTAAGTAGGTTAGAATGTGGGAGGCCAGCCAGGAGTGCGTTGGAATAGTCAAGTCTAGAGATAACAAAAGCATGGATGAGGGTATCAGCAGCGGATGAGCTGAGGCAAGGGCGGAGACGGGTGATGTTATGGAGGTGGAAATAGGTGGTCTTAGTTATGCCACGGATATGTGGTCAGAAGCTCATTTCAGGGTCAAATATGACACCATGGCTGTGAACAGTGTGGTTCAGGGTCAGACAGATGTTAGGGAGAGGGATGGAGTCAATGGCTAGGGAACGGAGTTTGTGGCGGGGACCGAAAACAATGGCTTCTGTCTTCCCGATATTTAATCGGGGAAAATTTCTGCTCATCCAGAACTGGATGTCGGACAAGGTATCTGACAATTTAGAGACCGTGGAGGGGTCGAGAGAGGTGGTGGTGAGGTAGAGCTGGGTGTCATCAGCGTACATGTGGAAACTGACGTGTTTTCGGATGATGTCGCAAGGGGCAGCATGTAAATGAGAAATAGGAGGGGGCCAAGGATAGATCCTTGGGGGACACCAGAGGTATCGATGTGGGAGCGGGAAGAGAAGCCATTGCAGGTGATTCTCTGGCTACGATTAGATAGATAAGAATGGAACCAGGCGAGTGCAGTCCCACCCAGCTGGCGACGGTGGAGAGGCGTTGGAGGAGGATGGAGTGGTCAACCGTGTCAAAGGCTGCAGACAGGTCGAGAAGGACGAGGAGGGATAATTTACCTTTGTCACAGTCACAAAGGATGTCATTTGTAACTTTGATGAGAGCCGTTTCGGTACTGTGGCGGGGCAGAAACCTAATTGGAGGGATTCCAACATGGAGTTGTGGGCAAGATGGGCATGGATTTGCGAGGCGACAACACGTTCAAGGGCTTTGGAGAGGAAAGGGAGGTTGGAGATGGGGCGGCAGTTTGCAAGGATGGGGGAGTCAAGGGTTGTTTTTTTGAGGAGAGGGGTGATGACGGCAGATTTGAGGGAGGGGGAACAGTCTTCTCTTCTTCTTAGGCAGTCCTTCGGAACCGAGGATGATTTGCTTCCACATTAAAAATGAGTTCTCAGGTGACAGATGAGTCCAATGTGGGACCTACAGTCTCTGTCACAGGTGGGGCAGACGGTGGTTGAAGGGGCAGGGTGGGTGGGGTGCTTGGGTTGACGTGCTCTCCTTGCGCAGCTTGCACTTGTCTTCCGCTTGCTCCTGGTGAAGAGACTCGAGGTGTTCGGCGCCTTCTCGGATGCTTCTCCTCCACTTTGTGCGGTCTTGGGCCAGGGATTCCCAGGTGTCGGTGCGGATGTTGCACTTTTTCAAGGAGGCTTTGAGGGTGTCTTTGAAGCGTTTCCTCTGCCCACCTGGGGCTCTCTTGCCGTGTCAGAGCTCCGAGTAGAGCGCTTGTTTTGGGAGTCTCGTATCGGGCATGCGGACGATGTGACCCGTCCATCAGAGCTGATCGAGCGTGGTCAAAGCTTCGATGCTGGGGATGTTGGCCTGAGCGAGAACACTGACGTTGGTGCGCCTATCCTGCCAATGGATTTGCAGGGGGACAGTACCTGAGGAGAGAGAACCGTTAATAATGTCAGCTAACATGGGAGCCAGAAAAGGAAGTTGGGTGGTCAGCAGTTTGGTGGGAATAGGGTCGAGGGAGCAGAAAGTGGGTCTCATGGACAAGATGAGTGTGGAGAGGTCATGAGGGGAGATCGGAGAGAAACTGGAGAAAGATGTGAGTTCAGGGCTAGGGTAGGGGGGAACCTTAGAGGAAGTTTGGCCCGGTGGGCTAGGGGAAGGAAGGAAAGTGGCAGAGGCAGCTGAACGGATGGTCTCAATCTTAGAGACAAAGAAGTCCATGAGCTCCTCACACTTGTTGTCGGAGGCGAGGGTGGAGGAGACGGGGGATAGGGGTCTAAGAAGATGGTTAGCAGTGGAGAATAGAAGCCGAGGTTTATGTTTCCATTCCAGAATGATTCTGGAAAAGTGAGCAATTTTGGCAGACGAAAGCAGGACCCGATAATGCTTTATGTGGTCCAAATGTAGAACAAATACCGCATTTAGGATTATCAAAAGCTCTAGCACATTACAATTGGACAATATTTTTTGTTTATTAACCCAACAATAAATACTAAACACTGATTTAGAACTGTTTCTGGCATAACATGCAACATGTTTTTCAGCCAGCGAATAATACAAACATTCAATGCATGGCCAGTTTATGACTAATTAGTTGTTGTCGATATTTGGCTGTTGGCTGCCTGCACAACACATTCATTTTTCTAGATTCCACTCTATAACCATTTGACTTATTGCTATGGAGATGATATTAATGGTGGAGTGTGGTTCTGTAATAATAAATTTAATATACTGATGCACGAGTTCTGCCTGAAAAAGCTTCTACAAATGATTATAGCATTCTTTGTGGTTAATTTTCTTTGTTCTAAAGTGATTCAGAAATGAATTGATTATTACTGTTCAGCATATTTTAAGAACCTCTGTTATTCATTTCTAATTGTCATATTGCTGGGCCACAAGATTAAAATTTTTATATTAGGACAAGAATACCAAGTAGATTGCAGACTAAAGACACAGGAAGATTGCTTTTGTTAACTTTTTCCCAGCAAGTTATCTGTGCCGGACTCTTTGGCCCTGATAATAACACCTAGGCATGTTTGGAGTGGTGGGGGGGGGAGGGTGTTTGATGTGGTGGGGGGGGTTTGATGCGGTGGGGGGGTTTGATGCGGTGGGGGGATTTGATGTGGTGGGGGGGGGTTTGATGCGGTGGGGGGGTTTGATGCGGTGGAGGGGGTTTGATGCGGTGGGGGGGTTTGATGTGGGGGGGGTTTGATGCGGTGGGGGGTGTTTGATGCGGTGGGGGGGGTTTGATGTGGGGGGGTTTGATGCGGGGGGGGTTTGATGCGGGGGGGGGTTTGATGCGGTGGGGGGGGTTTGATGAGGTGGGGGGGGTTTGATGCGGTGGGGGGGTTTGATGCGGTGGGGGATTTGATGCGGTGGGGGGGTTTGATGCGGTGGGGGGGGTTTGATGTGGTGGGGGGGTTTGATGTGGTGGGGGGGGTTTGATGCGGTGGGGGGGTTTGATGAGGTGGGGGGGGGTTTGATGCGGTGGGGGGGGTTTGATGCGGTGGGGGGGTTTGATGCGGTGGGGGGGGTTTGATGTGGTGGAGGGTGTTTGATGTGGTCGGGGGGTTTGATGCGGTGGGGGGGTTTGATGTGGTGGGGGGGGTTTGATGCGGTGGGGGGGGTTTGATGCGGCGGGGGGGTTTGATGCGGTGGGGGGGTTGATGCGGTGGGGGGGTTTGATGCGGTGGGGGTGTTTGATGCGGTGGGGGGGGTTGATGCGGTGGGGGGGTTTGATGTGGTGGGGGGGTTTGATGCGGTGGGGGGGGTTTGATGCGGTGGGGGGGTTTGATGCGGTGGGGGGGGTTTGATGCGGTGGGGGGGGTTTGATGCGGTGGGGGGGTTTGATGCGGTGGGGGGGTTTGATGCGGTGGGGGGGTTTGATGCGGTGGGGGGGTTTGATGCGGTGGGGGGGTTTGATGTGGTGGGGGGGTTTGATGTGGGGGGGTTTGATGCGGTGGGGGGGGTTTGATGCGGGGGGGGTTTGATGTGGTGGGGGGGGTTTGATGCGGTGGGGGGGGTTTGATGCGGTGGGGGGGTTTGATGCGGTGGGGGGGGTTTGATGCGGTGGGGGGGTTTGATGCGGTGGGGGGGTTTGATGCGGTGGGGGGGGTTTGATGCGGTGGGGGGGGTTTGATGCGGTGGGGGGGTTTGATGTGGTGGGGGGGTTTGATGTGGTGGGGGGGGGTTTGATGCGGGGGGGGTTTGATGCGGTGGGGGGGTTTGATGCGGGGGGGGGTTTGATACGGTGGGGGGGGTTTGATGCGGTGGGGGGGGTTTGATGTGGGGGGGGGTTTGATGCGGTGGGGGGGTTTGATGCGGTGGGGGGGTTTGATGCGGTGGGGGGGGTTTGATGTGGGGGGGGGTTTGATGCGGTGGGGGGGTTTGATGCGGTATGGGGGGGTTTGATGCGGGGGGGGGTTTGATACGGTGGGGGGGGGTTTGATGCGGTGGGGGGGGTTTGATGTGGGGGGGGGTTTGATGCGGTGGGGGGGTTTGATGCGGTGTGGGGGGGTTTGATGCGGTGGGGGTGTTTGATGCGGTGGGGGGGTTTGATGCGGTGGGGGGGTTTGATGCGGTGGGGGGGTTTGTTGCGGTGGGGGGGTTTGATGCGGTGGGGGGGTTTGATGTGGGGGGGTTTGATGCGGTGGGGGGGGTTTGATGCGGTGGGGGGGTTTGATGCGGTGGGGGGGTTTGATGCGGTGGGGGGGGTTTGATGCGGTGGGGGGGTTTGATGCGGTGGGGGGGGTTTGATGCGGTGGGGGGGTTTGTTGCGGTGGGGGGGTTTGATGCGGTGGGGGGGGTTTGATGTGGGGGGGTTTGATGCGGTGGGGGGGGTTTGATGTGGGGGGTTTGATGCGGTGGGGGGGTTTGATGCGGTGGGGGGGGTTTGATGTGGGGGGGTTTGATGCGGTGGGGGGGGTTTGATGCGGTGGGGGGGTTTGATGTGGGGGGGTTTGATGCGGTGGGGGGGGTTTGATGCGGTGGGGGGGTTTGATGCGGTGGGGGGGGTTTGATGCGGTGGGGGGGTTTGATGCGGGGGGGCGGGGGGTTTTGATGCGGGGGTGGTGGGGGGGTCGTCAATATCGGGTGCGAAACTCGGAAGAAGTCTTGCACGTCGGTTTGTGCAATTATAATAAGTCTACCTCATTATTATATTATTTCCAGGTTTGGCATCTCCAGTGCACGGCAGTGGGCATGGTGCGGACCCGCATGGCGCGATCACAACAGGAGCATTTAAAGTATCAATCCAGGGATGGAATTTGGAGACGTTAGGAGTTGTAGCAAACTGAAGGAGAAGTGTTGTGATGGACTCAGAACGGTCAAGGGCTGCGCCTTGTTGCACTGCTGGGTGCAGTGAGGAGTGGGAGAGAGATACTCTTCCCCAGCGATGGGAGGATAAACCTGCTGCTGCAATGAAGAGGGCGTGGCTGGGGTGGCTGAGGAGGTCAGCAGCAGGAGCATTGTGCCACACTTCTGGATTCACTGCAGGAAGCGCTTTAATGACCTAACCAGGTCAGGAAAGGTGAGTACAGTTGTACATTTGCCTACATCCTGCTGTGCACATCATCGCCCCCCTCACTCTGCCTTGTAAAGCCTAGTCCATCACATAACTCCCCACAACCACTTACCCTCACCAAATGCATTGCATTCATCAGGTGAACACATGTCATTACAGTCAGTCATAAATCTGTTTATTCCCCCATTGAAGGGGAAGAGAGCACAAAACACAAGGGAGGGGGAGAGAACTGGAGGTGGTCCTCCACAGATTTCCCAGTGGACAACTGCAGAGAATTAAGTGATGGAGATCAGTGACATTTTGGCATCCCTGACCATTGGAGATGAGAGACTGGGACCTCACAGCTACCTGGTAACAGAATTAAAATCAGTGACCCACATGTCATACAACACTCAATCATGTTGCCTTTTCATTTGCTTGTTGATGAATGGGAAAACATGAATTGACCAATAGGTGCTACGTGCAATGGGTGGATAGTTGATTACAGGAGTAGGATTGGGGGCCGGGGGAAGAGTGTCCGTTGGATGTGATAGTTACATCGGTCCAGTGGTAGTGCCTAACTGAACCTGAATAAGGCAGCAATGTGAGTGGCTGGTGCTGCGTTGGGTGTGCCATCTTCATCCTCGTCCTCTTTCTCCTCTTCATTGGATTCGTCCGCAGACGATGTGTGCTGAGCGCCTCGTTCCTCCTGCAGCTCCGATCCTACCTGCTGCGCAATGTTGTGCAGAACACAGCACACCACAATCATTCTGGAGACCCTTGCTGGGGAGTACTAAAGGGCACCTCCAGATCTGTCCAGGCACCTGAAGCGCATCTTGAGCATGCCAATGGCTTGCTCAATGATATATCTGGTGGTTATATGGCTATTGTTGTACTGCTCTTAGACTTCATTGGTGGGGTTCCATACGGGTGTCATCAGCCAAGTTTGAAGGGGGTATCCTTTGCCTCCTAGCAGCCACCCCTTACATCTGCTTGCAGGTCCAAAGAGGTTGGGGAGCTTGGACTGCCGCAGGATGAAAGCATCATGGCAGTGCCCCGGGAATCTGGTGCACACCTGCAGAAATCCTTTTCTTGTGGTTGCACAACAGCTGAACATTGATGGAGTGGAAGCCCTTACGGTTGACGAATACTCCTGGTAGATTTGGGGGAGCGCAGATTGCCACGTGTGTGAAGTTGATGACGCCCTGCACCTGCGGGAAGCCAGTCAGAGACGCAAACCTGAGTGCCCGCTCATTCTGACTAGTGAAGTTCCCAATAATTGCCAGCCCTGGCAAACATCCTATCAGTGCCTTATGCATTTATGTGCAACCGACTGGGAGATCCTGGAGACTGGGAGTCTCCGGTTGCGCCCTGGAAGGTTCCGGAGGCAAAAAGTTGAGGGCGGTGGTCACTTTCAAAGCCACGTTGCCACCAGGTCCATCAGGGAGCAGGTCTTCTTCTAGGAGGCTGCAGATGTCTGCCACCACGTGTCGTGCGACTCTCAGCCTCTGGAAGCTCTGCTGTTCAAGGAAGCTGAGCTTCTTCCTGTACACCCTGTTACTTGGCTAGTGCCTCCTGTGATCCCGACCCCTCTGCTGCTCCCCTCTCTGCTGTCCACCTGCAGGTCTCTCCACAGCAGGCTGTTGCTGCTGCTGATGGTCATCTTGCTCCTCGTTCGAGGTCTAATCTAAGGCAGTCATGGCACCATCTGCCAGTTGTGGCTCAGTTGGTAGCACCCTCGCCTCTGAGTCAGAACAGTTGTGGGTTCACGTCTCACTCCTGAGACTTGAGCACAAAAATCTAGGCTGACACTCCAGTGCATTACTGAGGGAGTGCTGCACTGTTGGAGATGCCGTCCATCAACATAACTAAAACATATTATCTGGGTCATTATCATATTGCTGTTTGTAGGAGCTTGCTGTGCGCAAATTGGCTGCTGCGTTTCCTACATTACAACAGTGACTACACTTCAAAAGTACCTCATTCGCTGTAAAGCACTTTGGGATGTCCGATGGTCATGAAAGGTGCTATATAAAGGCAAGTATTTCTTTTTTCTGATTTTGAGTCTCAATACCTCCAAATTGCACAAATTAGCTTCTCACCACGAGTACTCTCCACAAACCCAGTGGGAAGTAAGCGAGCAGCTGTGAGCACTGAGTATTTATTGATGTCCGCATTCGTGACTTTTACTTAGCCACATGAATTGCTGTACAATCTTCTCGCCTTCCTTTCAATGGTGAGTTTCAGGAAGTCCGGGAAACCTGTGCACGTAGATGTTAAATTTAAATGCTGGTCAAAATCCCATCAAAAGTGGTGTATTTGAATATTATAAGTGGTCACCCGCCTCTCCGGAGGGGGTTACGCACATACATCGAAACACACCCGAGATAAACCTGGAAATCGGCGCGTTGGAGCTGGCTTCCGGACGCACTGACATTTCCCCTGATTTTAACAACCCTCCCGAACCCCAACCCACCCGCTATTTACTATTAAAAGTCCCCCTTTGTTTCAAATGTTCTGAGTCAACTCACAGCTGTACCAGCTAATTCTGAGATGGAAGGGCTAATAGAATATGAAAGGCCAGAAGAGTATAGAGTTTAGGTTCAGCAGGACTGATTGAGACATAAGTATTGATGTTTTCATTTACTTATATTACCATATTTTGAGTTTAATTTAGTTCATTTTACCTGTTCAGTACAAGAAGCTGTTTGAACTTGTTTGTTTGTTGCCTTGATTATGAGCTAGTTTGAGCTGGTATTGGGTAATTAGATAGTTAGCAAGAGGTGTGATGAACTGTTCTCTGATTGACTGGGTTTTTTTCTGTGGCAGTTGGGTGTTTGTGTAAATTAAGACAGGGGGAAAAATTCAGTTGGTTGCGCCTCCCGTTAGCGCCTTAAGAGGGCGCTAATGGGGTGCAAAGCATCTAGCGCCCTGGGCGCGGCGAAGTTTGCGCCGCTCGCGAAATTAACTAGACATTTTGTGGCGGCGCTAAACACTACCGCCACGATCTCCTGCGCCGGCAGATCGTGACGTCAGACGAGTGCGCAACGCCCCGGTATCGCCCCGGAGCGGATATTGAGTGGCGCCCCCTGCCTTACTGCCTGACGCTAGCAATGACAGGTTGATGGGAGCGTTCTGCAGTCATGAAGGGAAAGGGGGAGCGCTATTTAAAGGTGACCGCTTCCTGCCTTTTATTGTTGGTGCCATTTTTGAACTACGCATTCTGAGAGAGAGTGAGAGAGACTTCTGGAGAGATTCAACGTTGTGTGAAGGAGTTTTGGGTACTGAGCAGCACTTTGCAGGTTCATTTTGATTTGCTATTCCTTGTATCGATTTAGAAGAGACTGTGGGGGCTGCACTCTGAGCTCTTTGCCTGGTACTCTCCATTGTTCTTTCCAGCAGATTTGATGTGCAGGTCTCTCCAGGCCGAGATTCAAGGCTGCAATGAGCAGGATGTGGATGGAAAGCAAGATCAACCATCCCCTTTAAGAACTGGCCCGTGCCATTGTGTGTGTGTTCCATTGCTGACTGACATTACATGAGCTTCGCCAGCGCTCTGAGGTAGCGCCTCGCTCCTCGGCCTTTGCGCCTTAAGACAGGTGTGAAGCGCCTGATTTAGCGCTCCAATCACCTCCAGGGGTGATAAAAGTCAAGTTTGCAGTCGGTGGCGATAATTAGCGCCAGGCGCTAATCTTTGCGCCCGGCCGATAATTGCGCCCCAAATGGGGCGATACTGAATTTCTCCCCCATAATTTAAACTGAGTAGCAAGGGGTCAGTCTCAAGTGATGCGAAGCCAGTGGAGTGTGAAATACCAGAAGAGTGTAGTTTGGCTGCAGTGAGAGTTGAGGTTGAGACAGGGTTTGGCCTCATTTTATGACGTCATCGGGGCCTGACTGGAATTTTAACTGAGCGGGAAGTGGCAGTGAGCCTCCGCCAGGCCAAACCAGCAGCGAAGAGGATTGTGGCCAGAAGAGGCCAAAAAAGGTACGTTTTTAAAAAACTTTCCTCGTGGATCCAGGAGGAGCGGGAGCAGGATAAAGCTTAGGTCTCCCCTGTTGTGATCTCCACCCACCCACCCCCCACCACCCCTCCCGATCACGGGAAGCTTGCGGGACGGCCCAGTAGCTCATCCTGCCACTTCCTTGCTGTTGACGGGTGGCCTCTGGGCTGTGCAGTTTTCCCCGCCGACTTCCTGCCTGGAGTGGGTGGGAAGTCAGCCGGTGCGATTTAAGTGAGACCCAGCCCAGCAAGGTCTCATTCTGCCGTGGGCGGGTGGGGAATTAACTTGCCAGTGTGGTTTCCTGGCACAAAGCATTCAAAACAAAATCAGAGAGTTAGCAGCATTAACAACTATGGAAGGATATAATGGAGATGTGACTTGGATTTGGACAGGACTGGGAGCTTGAGGGGGAACTTTAACTCCCTCCGTCCAGCAGAAACTGGGGGCTGGATTTTGTCTTGGGGTCGGGTTGGGGTCGTGTAATCCGCATTTCGTGTTTCCCCCCCGACTCCAGATTAATGTGGATGCCTGATGCAATTTTCACTTAATTGGGCAATTCAGTTGGAGCATGTGGGAACCCATGAACTCATTAGTGTTTCCAGTCTGAAAGTCGCCTCTGATGATGTCATCATTGCTGACTGCCTACTCTCAGAGACTGTTGGTGAGAGAGGACCTGCCTGACTTTTGATGTGAGTGGACCTGGATGCAAAAATGTGGGGGGTGTAGGAGAGAGAGAGATAGAGAGAGAGAGACTACTACCTTCATCACATCTCCGTTGTAATAGTGGACCTGCAGCAGATAGTCCGCTATCCACTTGTGCTCCCGCCAGGTTTCACTGGAGTGTTTCACACCAGGCGTGCTTCACGTCAGAAGAGGGTTAAACTAGCTACAGCGTTTCAAAATGGCATTACAGAGCCAATTTAGAGCTTGTTAAGGCTTTAATAGGCCTCTCCCGCCTCTTGAAGGCGGGACGGAGTCGGGAACCCCGCGACTGATTATGTCAAAATTGCGTGGAGGCGGGATGAAGTCGGGATGGGGTCGGAAACCCCGACCCCGCAAATTTAACCCCCCACACGCCTCCAAACCCGACTCCATGGGTCATTCAAAATCCAGCCCTGGGAGTTAAAATCCAGAGGGACACTTATTGCCTGTTTCCTGCCTGGTGGCCATTTTAACACCAATGTTTTTTTGGGTGGTTGTAGCTTAGGCGGGAACCTCATGAAAAATGGATATCAGGGTCCAATGATGCCATTAGAACCCCGATGAAATTTGAATTGCCTACTGAGTGAAGCGCATGCTCTGCTCAATAAAATCTGGCAGACACCCAGCAGAGGCCTGGTCAGGTAATTTCAAAACTTAAATTTGTGGGGCCTAGATAGGTTAGGGGAATGGTCAGATACATGGAAAATGGAATTCAATGTGGGTCAGTGTGAAATACATTTTGCATGGAAAAGCTAGGAACAGGAGTACACACTCAATGAAAAGCTGCTGAAGGTCTGAATGTATAGAGACCTAAGAGTTCAAGTACATAATTCTGTGATAGTGAATGCAGGTACATAAAGCCATTAAATGGGTTTAAAAAATTGGGCCCAGAGTACAAGAGTAAAGAAGTAATGATAAATTTGTATAACACGTTGGTTAGGCTACAGTATTCATTGTCTATATCTCCTGCCATAAACTATGCAACTTTGCCACCAGCACCATTTCCCTCCCTGGCCACTGTCTCAGGCTGAACCAGACTGTTTGTAACCTTGGTGTCCTATTTGACCTCAAGCTGAGCTTCTGCCTAATATCCTCTTCATCACAAAGACTGCCTACTTCCACCTCCTTAACATTATCCCTGCATCAACCCATCTGCTGCTGATACCCTCATCCATGCCTTTGTCACCTCCAGATTCTTCTATTACAATGCCCTCCTGACCATCCTCCCATCCTCCACTCTCCAGAAACTTTTTTGCTCATCCAAAATGACCCATATTCTATCCCTCACCAAGTTCCACTCGTCCATCACCCCTGTCATTGTTAATCTGCATAGGCTCCTAGTTCCCCCAACACCACAAATTTAAAATTCTCATGTTTAAATCCCTTCATGGCCACAGCCCTCCCTATCTCTGTAAGGGTTGGATTTTGCCAATGGGGAGCTTTTGGAGGCGGGAGTCCCACTTGTCGGGTTTCAGTCCCGCCTCCATCAACTTCTGGCCAACCCATGCTATTTTCCCTTGATTGACCTTGTTAAGCCCGCCCAGCTGGCTTAGCAGGCCAATTAAGGGAAAGCCGGTTACAGAGAACGTCAGCGTATGATGTTTCATCTGTCTAAAATTTTTGACAGATGAATTGTCATCGTTTGACAGCTCTGTGAAGCTGTCAAACACTGACATTCTCTGTAGTTTGATGAGTTCTTTTGCAGAAATTAGATGGTTGTTGCATTGGAGAATGCAACGGCCATCTGTCATCTCTGCAGCGGAGGTACGAGACTCTCCGCATACCCAACTCTTGAAGCCTGCAGGAAGAAACAAAGGTGAGTAAACTTTTACTAACACTTTCCACTTACCTCACATACTCACCTCTCCACACTTGCACCCATCACTTACCTTCACAGTGCACTTTTGCACCCCTCCGACCCCCGCAGACCCACTGCTCGCCTCGGTGACCCTGGTGGGGTTCGCAGCCTTCGGGAAGCTCGCACTTGTGTGCCTGTTAACTACCTGTTAACAGGTAGATAAGTGGCACTAATCCCCTTCCCGCCTCCAAGGAGACGGGACCCGGCACGGGTCGGCTACCCGCCTCCTGGCAAGATGGCATGGAGGCGGATTGGGCACCTGCCCCCAAATTCTGCCATTTTCCCAGAGGTGCCACCTCCATACCCGCCTCCCCAGGACTGGCAAGATTGCGCCCTAAGTTTCTGCAGCCCAACAAGCTGTTCCCTTGAACTCTCCATTCTTCCAACTCTGGAGTCTTATATATCCCCCCCATCCTCACCCGCCGCGACCCCCCCACCCCACCCCGCTTTCACCCAACCATTGCCGGCAATGCCTTTAGCTGCCTAGGCTCCATGCTCTGGAATTCACACCCTAAAACCCTCTGCCTCTCCAGCTGCCTCTTCACCTTCCTTAAAATGCATCACTGTGGCCAGACGTCTGGTCACCCTTCCTAATATCTCCTTCTTCGACTCGGAGTCTATTTTTAACATGACACCTTATAGCACTTTAGGATGTTTTTCCGTGTTAAAGTCTTCCTATAAATGCAAGGTGTTTTTGTTGTTTGGGAGCCCCATTATAGAAAAGACATTAATGCCACAGAAAACATACAGCATAGATTCACCAGAATGTCCCAGGGATGGGAAACTATAGTTATGAAGAGGGGCTTGAGACGAGGGAACTATTTTCACTGGAGTACAAAAGGTTAAAAGATTTAATAGAGGTTCTTAAAATTATGAAAGGTTTAGATAGTGAATAGGAAAAGCTATTTTCTCTGTTTGGGTAGCCAATGATGAGGAGCAGTAATTTAAAATTATCGCTGACAGTGAGGAAAGAGAATTTTTGCAAAGGGTTGTTGGAGCATGAAATGCTTTGCCACAGGAAGTGGTTGAGGCAGAGATCATTGCATCTTTTAAGAGGAAGATTGGATAAATATTTGAAGCAGAGGAAGATACAGGGTTATGGGGAGAGCACAGGGCAGTGGGATTAGTTTGGGATTGCTCTAGCAAAGAGCCAGTATAGACACGAAGGGCCAAATGGCCTCCTTCTATGCTGTAAACTGCTATGGTTCTAAATCTGCACAAACTAATTCTTCTAGGCCTATATACATCTCCACCAGTCAGTTACCATTCTGGGGCCTGTGCCAGCACCTTTTGATTCCACTGCCGTTCATTTTTTTTCCAATGTACCAGTATCCAAAGAAGACAGAAAGACTTGCATTTATATAGCGCCTTTCATGACCTCAGGATGTCCCAAAGCGCTTTAAAGCCAATTAAGTCCTTTTTGAAGTTTAGTCACTGTTACAATGTAGGAAACACTGCAGCCAATTTGCGCACAGCAAGATCCTACAAACAGCAATGTGGTAATGACCAGACAACCTACTTTTAGTGATGTTGATTGAGGGATAATATTGGCCAGGACACACTACGCCACTACACTATCTACGCCAGCCAGTTCTTCCAAGTCCATCAAAATCTGCACCATCAGCTAGTTCCTCTGAGGCCACCCACATTTTGATTCCCCTGAGTATGCTTTTATTTACACCAGCCATTTCCTTTTAAGTCTGGCTGCATTTATCAGCACTGCTTCCTCAGGGACTGGCTGCATCCATTCCCTGATTGATGTTTGCATGACCTCCAGTTTACAAAAGCAAATAATTTTTTTAAGAAAGTGTGATTTTTGCCAGGGAGAAAAAATATTGCTAATATAAAAACAAACCAAAAGACGAGAACCAGAACATAGAAAATAGCATAACGAGTAAAAGAGACATAAGTAAAAGATAAAAAGCAAATGAAATATCGAAGTCAAAGGACTTGAGGAAAATTCCACTGGCTTAAAAAGAAATCAGACAATATAGAAAGAAAAATTATTTATAACATTTTGAAATGTACTCTGTATATCTGCTTTAATTACCTAAAAGACTACAACTGCTTTCAAACATATTTGAAGCCCGTGTGCTATCTATTTTTTGTACAATAACGGGGATACACATTCCAATGCACCTCTACTCAATGCTCACCAAGCAGTTGCCTATATACTCCAAAAATAATTCACTGTATGAAGCACTTTGAGATGTTTAATTTAAGAGAATCAATATCCGAATTCCTTTTAAAATCAATTACAATGAAATATGACTCATTTTAATATCCTTTAATTTCACTCCATCCATTTTGTAATTTTTTGTTTAAACTTTAACAGCTTATTGACTTGAAGAAGCTCCTGAGACAGACAGGGAGTGGAATGAATACATTGGAAATACTGTCATAAGCTCTGCCACTCTTTGGCATCAACTGTGACTCCGACTCCCTCAAAGTGTTAGGCTGAGTATAATCTTTCTAAATAAACTCCTCCAATTATGTAATCAGCACTTGGCGGTCAAACAAAAATATTCAACAAAATATCAGCTGATATTGGCAAAGGATTCTATCATATGAATTATACTAAAATATAATTTCCACACTGCCAACATATTACATTGAATGCTTGATTGTGATGTTGGTAATACAGCTTAATTTAATTGTAAATAAAGAGAAATAAAATACAGCTGCAAAGAATACTGAAGCAGTCACACTGGGGCCTGTTAGGTGAGGGCCTCCCAGAACAATCCTGTTGCGGCTATCATACTCCTCACTGCTCAACAGCACCTAAGGCTTCTAAACTCACAATGATTTGCAGGCAAATTGCAGGATAAACTTGATTGCAATTCACAGGAAAAAACAAAAACAGAAGGCTATCTCGATGAAAGAACTTTAAGAAGGGAGGGGTTTCTCAACCAGATGCAAGCATGATTGTAGACACATTCAAATAAATCTATAAAATATAATTGTATAAGAAGTGATAATTTAACATTCGAAGAGGAATGATTAAACTGAAACCTTGATCTACCTTTTAGTCAGTCATAACTCATTTAAAACTGACCTTTCCAAAGTGATGGAACCACCTGTATTTTTAAAGTGTGACGCTGAGAATGGTGGTCTCTTTTAATTACAGCATTTGAAATCACCAAAATTCATCACAGTGACACCATTTTGCTACCAATAAATGTAAAGAGAAACTCTATCTTGCAAAAATCAAATGAACACCTTACAGATAAAACTCAGGACTATTTTACATATGAAAATAAGTAAACACAGTCAAAGTATTACTGCTTAAGCACAGTGTTAGAAGCCTTATTTTAGCTCCAGCATATCTGTTATAAACTATGCTTTCATAAATTGCTCTTTAAATCATTGTGTGGTTTAAATGCTAACTTATTTTTTTCTGGAACAATTCTCCTGGCTACAGAAGCAAGATACTGCGGATGCTGGAAATCAGAAATATAAACAGAAAATGCTGAAAATACTCAGCATCTGCGGGGCGAGAAACAGAGTTGTGGGCCGAGATTTTCCTTACCTCGGCGGGTCTGGTGCGGCCGGGGTTGGTGGCAGGTCGTGGCCCCGCTGCTAGCGCCATCCTGCTCTGGAAAATGAATTTTCGTTAATAGGGCCTATTAAGCCCGTCCAGCATGTTTTCCAGTCCAATTAGATGAAGCAGGTCTGGTGACGTCATTCATGTCGCGTCATCAGCCGGTTTCCTTAAAGGGACCATGGCCAACTTTCTTTTGACATCGTGCTGTCAGTGTTCTACAGCATTGAAAGGCTGCAAACACTGACAATGACAGCACAGAGGTGCAGGGCTGCACCCAGGTTCTCCCATGACTCCCTCCATATTCTTATGGAGGGAGTCACAGCATGCAGCAGGTCCTCTTCCCTTCCGATGGGTGGAAGAGACCTCCCCAGGAGATCAATGCAGCCTGGTTGCACAATGCAGTGGTCACAAGCAAGGATGTCATCAGGAGGACCTGGGTGCAGTGGCACAAACCTTTCAATGATCTCAGTAGATCACAAAACATTAGTACAAAGCCACACTTACCTTCATCCTGCTGTGCCTCTCATTACATCCCCATCACTCTGCCTTCCCTACCCTACTCCTGCACATCCTTTCTCACACCAACCTACATTGCATCTCCACTCATCCCTCTCTTTCTCTATCTACACTATCCCCATCTCACTAGCCACCCCTCACACTTACCCTCATCCTAGTGCAATCATACCAACTAACAACACACAAAGGTAGGCACTTGGGTGTTTTATCCAATGTTCATGTAAAGTTTCTGTTAATGTGCTGTCAAACATTGAAACCTTTATTTTGAACACTTTGTGTTCTTGGACAGATTTATGTGCACCTTTGGAAGTGACTTAGTGAGTTGCAGTGAATGGTGAGACATAACGGTACCCCCCACAATGGTGATGAGTGTGAAAGGAATGACTTGGCCATTGTAGGGATGCTTTATGGTGTTGGTGTGGGGTGGTGCTAACCTGGCACATCATGTGGCAGCCAGGGTGTACAGCATCAAGTGAAGTAAATCTGGCCATGGTGAGGCCATCCCTGGCCTCCTGGGCAGCAATGTGGTCGGGTGCTGATGCCCTGTGTCCTGTGCAGCATCAGCTGATTGTGGAGAAGGTTGGTGTTGTTGTTGGTGCTGCTGGTGTGCCTGGTGCTGCTGGTGTTGGGGCTGATCATGGTCGGATTCTGAGGACCAAGGTGAGACAGTATAAAGGGCACCCATGTTGATGGAATAGATGGCAGGTGAAGTAGAGATGACAGAAACATTCTGTCAATGGTGAGAGAGTTCTTCCAATGAGGTGAGAGTGGATGGAAAGTGCTGGAAATGGAGTGAGAAACAGCTCTTACTGTGCCTTTGAAGCTGTCAAGTAATCAGCTGGAGCAATGGCCACTGAAGTCCCACCTCAGGTTGACAGCCATGGTCCCCGAACAGTATGGTTCCCGTGGCCATGCAGTTAAAGTCAAAAGGTAAGTCAAAAAAGCCTGTTAATCATCTGTCAACTAGATGCTAATAAGTTTAATTGGGTCATCCGCCGCTGCATGTCGGGTCTGCTCAGCGCTGACAGATCCGACATTGGGAAAGGCGCGTTGTGGTGGGTTCCCGACCCGCTGTCAAAAAAACCCATTTTCCCACCCTACCTGCCACCGATCCCGGCCGCTGACACTTCGGAAAATCTTGGCCATTTTCAGGGCAGATCATTCTGTTGGCTAGTCCATTGCAGAAATAAAGTGTTCCTGCTAATGAAAGAATATAGTAAAGATGATGCAGGATGAAAATTTAAAAAATGTTGCACTGACAAATAGAGGAGGAACAGATGTACTCTAGAAATGTTTGGCTAATGAGCACAATGTCTGATAGCAAGTAATTTATTGTGCTACCTAAAGAACTCCAGACAATATCCTTCCAAAATTAATGACACTTGTACTTCCTTGAAGCAAAACCATGTAAGCAGAACTTCTATGGAGCAATAATCAGCCTAATTAGTGTGAAGGTAATGAGTTCATGCAGCCAAATGCTGGGAGGCAAACTACAGCCTGAAAAATTTACGAAACTGTTGCCTTTATTACAAATATAACAGCACTTCAATGATTTTTGTATCAATTAGCCTGAAAACTTTGTAATGAAGTTAGATTCAGATGAAAGAATGAGCCGTGGGCTTGAATAATGGCAGAGTGGTTCAAGAGAAAAAAAGAACAAAAAAGAAAATGAGCAAGTTGATGGAATGGATAGAGACCTGCATAGGAACACCTCATTGTCACCAGCCACATGGCAATAGGATACTATTATTATCAAGACTCGAGTTTTTAGGACAAGTTCTACACAGGAAGTTAATGTAGTGACTGCTGCTGGACTGGGATGAGTTTTAACCACTTTCCAAATTGTTTGCACTTTAATGAATTGATATAAAAAAAGCTTAAAATGCATTACAGGATAACTACTGGCTATCATTAAATCATGAACTATATAAGTTGCTGAGTAGCTCTGGTGCATTTTTTTGAACAGTGCATTCACACATTGCAAGTTAAGCGATGCTAAATTTGGAGTGTAAATTAGCTGAGAATGCCTGAACTGACTGTGAAGTGAAGCGAAGTGAGACTCACTGCTCCAGATATTTACACTATAAGTTCAGCGTTAGTACAAAGTGACACAAAAAGCAAAATACTGCGGATGCTGGAGATCTGAAATAAAAACAGAAAATGCTGGAAATACTCAGCAGGTCAGGCAGCATCTGTGGAGAGAGAAACAGAGTTAACGTTTCAGGTCAATGACCCTTCGTCAGAACTGGAAAAAGCTGGAGATCGAACAGGTTTTTAAGCAAGTGCAGGGGCAGGGAAAGGGGGGAGAGGAGGAAAGAACAAAAGGGAAGGTCTGTGATAGGATGGAAGGCAGGAGAAATTAAGAGACATTAAGAGATGGTGCAAGGCAAAAGGAGATGGTAATGGGACAAGTTAAGAAACAAAAGATGGCTCGAGATGAAGTGTAAAAAAAATAAATTAAATAAAATGAATGGAAAAAAAAAGAATAGGGGCAGAGGTTATGGTCTGAAATTGTTGAACTCTATGTTGAGTCCAGAAGGCTGTAAAGTGCCTAATCGAAAGATGAGATGCTGTTCCTCAAGCTTACGTTGAGCTTCATTGGAACAGTGTAAGAGGCTGAGGACGGTGAGGTCTGAGTGGGAGTGGAGTGGAGAATTAAAGTGACAGGCGACCGGAAGCTCGGGGTCACCCTTACGGACTGAACGGAGGTGTTCCGCAAAGCGGTCACCCAATCTGCGTTTGGTCTCCCCAATGTAGAGGAGACCGCATCGTGAGCAGCTAATACAGTATACTAAATTGCAAGACGTACAAGTAAATCGCTGTTTCACCTGGAAGGGGTATTTGGGGCCCTGGACAGTGGGAAGGGAGGAGGTAAAAGGGCAGGTGTTGCATCTCCTGCACTTGCACGGGAAGGTGCCGGGCGAAGGGGATGGGGTGTTGGGGGCGATAGAGGAGTGGACCAGGGTGTTGCGGAGGGAGTGGTCCCTTTGGAATGCTGAAAGGGGAGGTGAGGGGAAGATGTGTTTGGTGGTGGGATCACGCTGGAGGTGGCGGAAATGGCGGAGGATGATCGTTGAATGTGGAGGCTGGTGTGGTGAAAGGTGAGGGCAAGGGGAACCCTATCGTGGTTCACTTCTGATACTACAGTTGTAGTGTAAATTCACCCTTAGTATCATATGGGGAAAACCACATAATAAAAAGATAGTTCATTAGCAAATTTGGAAATACAACAAAAGAATACAGGATGCCTACAATAAACATTGGCTTTTGTATGACTCAGTATAACGGATTAAAAGGATTTGGAGAACAGTTTTCATTCAAAAAATAATTTGTTGGCTGTTAAAGTGGATAAGGGTAAATCAAAGGCTTTATTGAAACAGCCCATTAATGGATTGTTTAGGCTGGAGAGATTTAAGTCGAGAAAGATGGGCCTGGTCCTTAAGTAAACAGGGTGTAAGATCAAAGAATTCCACAAAGTAGGCTACAGACTCATTAAAAGAGTACTTGCAGAGTAGCTGTTCCTTACAGAAACTGAAGGTCACAAAGGAAGGAGGCTGGGGTTATATACTTCCATCCTGCTGGTATAATTAAGGGTGAGAGGTAACTGAAAGTAACCAGCTCTGTCTGCCCTTCTAGTAAACTTCTAGGATTGATTATAAAGGAGGAAATGGCGGAAGTCTGATAATGATTAAAGCTAATTCTAAAATAAAAACCAAGGATAACTTCCATTTTCTTCCTTAATTTTGCGCCAACAAAACTGGCATTATCGAAAAAGAAAATATTTCTTACCGAGTGTTTGTGCCTAAAGGCTTCCAGCTATTCCCTTCATACTTCCAAATAGGATTTACTTGTAACAAATGACCAGGGGCAAAACTGCTTCACTTGCAGCATCAACTCGAGCTTCATTGATGTATGTCAACTGACCCAAGACTGGCCTTGGAACAGCCCACCTATTCTTAATTTCAGCAGAGTTAATAGAAAATTTAGGGAACCAAAGAGGTGGCATTATAAAATGTGCTGGAGGCAGTTTATGCCTCTTAAAATATGCAGGGAAAGGTGCTGCTTTCTTCTCGGCTTGCTTGTAAAGAGCAGGCTGCAGCTTTATGTTTAGCAGCCCCCATAAAACTTCACCAAACACTTCCACTAAATCCCAGTGATTGAAACAAGCTGCTGTATAATGAGGCAAAATGCCAGGAAATGGATGGATTTTAAACACCTACATTTATGCTTAAGACCATAGTATTACAATACCTCTAGGACAGGGGGGTGGGGGGGGGGGGGCTGCCGATTTTTAATGAACCAATAAAGCTGAGATTGGGCTGCCCCAGTGTCACCAACAGAAAGACAGTTCCACAAGTGGCCTCCATTAAAATATTTTAGACATAACGTCTAATTAACTAAAGAAACCCATAGCTCTAAATCATAATATTGTTGTGTGTCTCCATTAGACTCTCAGGGGGCTATTTTTTCTGCTGTAGTACAGCTAAAGGCATTGCCTCCGAGGTGGCCAAGGTGGAGTCTTGAGCTGCAGCACCGGGTTAGCCCGCCTTCAGCACAAGGCGCCTTCTTGGTAAAGGAGTTTATGCGTGTGCTAAGAACGGACGCCCCGAGGATGAGTACGCCTCTGATTACCAATTAAATTGGCTCCTAACGCTCATTAAAGAGGCTGCGTGACATTTTGCTGGCTAGCGCTGCAATTAACGACCTCTCTTAATAGCGACCAGCTGAACAGGAGTACAGAAGTCGTTGGTGAGGTTTGCGAGCGCTACTTAAAGCTATGCTCAGCTTTCACTGTTCACTTGCTGATTGAGATCGTCTGACTACACTGCTTTTGAAGAGGACTTTTGATACACATCGGGAGACTTTCTGGGACACTTTGACAAAACTTCACCAACACTCTATCAACATTTTTTCTGGAACTTCTCAGAGGACTTCACCTAAAAAGAGTCAGTGCTGCGCTACTGTACCATATTGGAGACCTTATAGGAGTCACCAGGAGAAAGGAAGTGCTTGGTCATGGGGATCTTGCTAGGGGTCCACCTTGGTCTGGACTAGGAATGGGAGGAAGAGATGAGGCCAGCTGCTGGAGGACAGAGGGAGAGGAGGGACAGGAGGGCGAGGAGGACTCTCAGCAGAAGCCCTATCCACCTAGGGTCTTCAGAGAGCACTACTCCTACATTCACATGACCCAAGACCAGTGAATGAGGAGGCTGCACTTTACCAAGGAGGTTGTCACAGAGATCTGTGGCCTCATGGAAGGAAGACTCGGACCTCGCAGCACAGCCAGGACTGCATTGCCTGTGGCAGGCAAGGTCAGAGTAGCACTTAATTTTTATGCTACTGGAACCTTTCAGGCTGCCACAGGTGATATCAGTCACAATCACAATCCTCTGTGTACTTCTGCATAAGGGAGGTCGCTGAGGCTCTATACGCTCTGAGGAATGACTATATATCATTCCCTATTGCCAGAGAAGACCAAAAGCAGAGAGCTTGAGGATTCAAAAGGATTGCGAGATTCCCCATGGTCATTTAAACTCGGAAGTGTCAAGGAACAGGAAGGGATTCCATTCCCTCAATGTGCAGCTTGTGTGCGACCACCGGCAGCGCATCATGCAGGTAAATGCCTGCTATCCAGGGAGCTGCCACAATGCTTTTATAATGAGACAGTCATCCGTCACACAGATCTTTGAGCCCCAATGCAACGTGCATGGCTGGCTACTAGGTGACAAGGGATACCCTCTGATGCCATGAGCCATGACTCCCCTGAGAAACCCCCAGACACCAGCTGAGCACTCGTACAATGAGAGTCACTCAGCCACCAGGAATATCATTGAACAGACCATTGGGGTCCTTAAGCAGACGTTTAGATGCCTTGAACGGTCAGGAGGTGCCCTGCAGTACTCGGCCGAGAAGGTATCCAGATTCGTGCTGACTTGTAGCATGCTCCGCAATCTGGCGATCATGAGAGACTAGACGTTACCACCAGCAATTGTGCCAGAGGGTCAAGCTCAGGACCTACAAGAGGAGGAGGAAGAGGAGGAAGAAGAGGAGTTGGAGGTTCAGGAGGAGGAGGAAGACCAGAGGGTTCCAGGTAGCCGACCCGCATCTGGGAGGGCATTCGCCGCCATCTAATTGAAGACCGCTTTTGAGAGACGTCCTCCACCTTGCAACTTCGGAGCACTGTTGCCACAGGCCTTACCTTCCAGGACTGAGGATCCATCAAGAAGTCCACCATCTGCACTCAATCCTTTCAACCCCTTCCCCATGAACAACACAATAAAAAAGACCACCAATTCCACCACTACCCAATTACCATCATCACTCTTTATCTATACCAAAAACAAACATTGAAAACATTACAACAACCAACAGCACTTACAAATATTAAACTATTCACCCTGGTGCTTACCCTTAGTGGCTATCCTATAAGCGCTCTTGCCTACTCTGGTGCTTCTATGAAATGCATCCCTAGTGGCAGCAGCATGCGAGGTGGATGGCTGCTGAGAATCTGAAGAGGTCGGTTCAGATGTTCTCCTGGCACACCCTCGAGAGGCTGTGGGCCGTGATGGCCCCGCCTCTGACTGCACCATCTCAGCATGGGCTTGACCAGTCTGGGCCACCTGGCTGACAGGCAACTGCAAGGGCAATGGCGGAGTGGTGGGGGAAGGAGCAGGAATGCTGCCATCAGAGAGAGGCCAGTAGGTTCCTGCTCCATGAAACCCACACCACTACCTCGGGGCATCTGTTCAGCCAGGCCAGTGATCTACTGGAGGACAGATCTCTGGGCAGCTGAAGTACCCTGCAAGTCCCTTTCAACTAAGGAGCCCAGACCCACCATGGCAGTTGCCTGAAAACTGCCATGGAAACGGTTTGGCGTTCCATGGAAGTTGCTATGACTGCAGTGGAAGCTGCGACCTCAGTCATCAGACGATGCATGGTGTTGGGCTCCACAGATCACTGGATGGAATTGGCCAGCCTCTCCATGTTGGAGAGGATGGGTTCCAGGCTCTGCGCCAAGCCATGGGCCAAGCTTTCAGGCAGGTTGTCCATTGCACCAAGCATTTGGTTTGTCAAACCCATCAGCCTTCTTCTGAAGCTGGGCCCTGCGAGGTCCTCTTCTGACTCCTCTACAGAAGAACTAGTATGCAACCTTGCCCCCCGGCAAGGTGGCACCTGTGATATCCCTTCCACCCAGCGTGGCTGCTGCCCACTAGTGCCTGGTGCATCCTACTGTGATGATCCCTGTTCTACCCTAGCCTCTAAGTTATCTGGGGTGCCGGTCTCTGAGCTGGTGCCTGCGACAGTGGTAGAGATTGGCGCAGTGCCTTCTTCCTCACTCTCCTCCTCCTCCTCTTCTCCAGGGGGGGTGCGAGATGGGTCTTCCAGTTCCTCTGGGGGGCAAGGTGGATCTTGCTCCTGGGAGCCTGCAATGATAAAGCTAGAAGGGTTAGGGTGCAGTGCATGTAGCCACTATAGGAGGATGTGTGTGATGAGACCATATGGAGCTCGTGAGTGAGGATAGGTTTGGGGGATTAGGGATCAGGAATAGTTGTGTATATGTAAGGAAGCTGGAGTGACCATGTACCTTTAGGCGATATGTTCCCTGCTCTGTCTGTGGCCATGGCATCTGCCACTTCCCTCCCGATTACCGCCAGCACTGCCTCCACAAGGGAGTGATGTCATGGAGTCATGCTTCCCCTCCCCTGGTCAGGTCCTGCTGGCACCTATTATGTGCTATCTTGTCCTGGAAGAGAAAAAGTGGTGATTGTGACTGAGTGTATTGGCAGGTATGTTTGTGTGTGTGATATGCCTCACATGGTTGAAGAGCTGTGAGATGTGCCTGAGGTGTGAGTAACGCCTCTGAAGGATGCAATAGCATGGATTGTGTGAATATCAGTGTAGAGCTAGATAGTGGATGCAGTGTGTTGTGGTTGTGATGCTGGTGGTGGTGCAGTTCTTGAAAAGTGTGTTTGTGAGATGAGATCTTACTTTGACCAATCGTGTCAAGTCATTAAAATGTTTGCGACACTTGAGCCATGTCCTGGGGGCAGAGCTCCTGGCTGTGACCTCCTTGGCGAGTTCCTCCCACATCCATTGCATTAGTTGCCTCTGTGTCCTCCTTCTCCCCTGAGGGTACAGGACATCCCTCCTCCGCTGTACCTCCTCCACCAGGACCTCCAGTGCCGCCTCTGAGAACCTGTGAACCCTCTCCCTCGGTCCCTGAGCCATCCTGAGAAGTGCTGTTGTCCTGCTCCTTCAGGTTCACTGTCAGCCAGCGCACTCCAGACCTTCAGTGGACGTGCGTGCGTGGAGGCTATAAATAACACACTGGGAAAATTGCTATTAATTGGCACATCAGTGCTAAACCTGCAGGTCTCCATTTTAGTGCCTCCAGGTACGTTTAAATCATGGTAATCAGCAATTAGCCCCAATATTGTGAGCTAAATCCAGACCTTTAAACAGATGCGTGTTATTAGCACAGCACCCACTCAGCACCTGTTTTCACCCTTTCCCCAAATTAACCCCCAGTATACTTTGTGGTGCCCACTGGTCGCAAAGGCCTCGAGTGTACTGGTGGGCAAGAAATCGGAAAAGAGGCAGGGGACTCTCCTCATAGGCCGCGCTCATCTCAGACCTGTGAATGGCTGCTGTGATGGGTGCTGCGATTAACCTTAATGCTATAATAATCTCTTTTTGCAGCAATTTGCAAATTTAGCTTGATTAAGAATCAGAAGCAACTCTTAGAAAGTAGATTATTGTGATGCACAGACACACCATTGTTTCCTACCTATTTCCACTCTTTATCAATTCCCAGTTTATACGGTGCTGTGAAAGATCTAGGAGTGCAGCTGGAGAGACAGTGCCTCTTGTGAAACTGTTTCCCCCTCTCAGAATCCTGAGCATGAGACATAATCAAACCCTTAAAGTTCTCCTCACACATTTGCTGTACCAAACCTGGAGTTTCTGTTATTTATCAGCATAGGAGTTTAATTCTATTGGTTTGCTAACTGCTCTGAAGTGAACCTTTGTTCCCTTCCCTCCCTACTATCATCATTTCTAAGATCTTGGCTCTGCCTTTGAGTAAAGGAGCCCTAATGGGTCTGTTTTATAACAACAACTAGCAATGTTAACATAGTAAAACGCCCCAAGGCGTTTCACAGGAGCGTTATCAAAAGAAATTTGACACAGAGCCATATCAAGAGATATTAGGACAGGTGACCAAAAGCTTTGTCAAAGAGGGAGTGAATTCCAGAGTTTAGGGCCTAGGCAGCCAATGGAGGAGCGATGAAAATCGGGGATGTGCAAGAGGCCAGAATATAACAGCATATCTGACTACCCCTAATATGAAATTTGATGCAGACTCCTGGTGCGATATTGAGCTTTACACATCTGGAAGTCCCAGATGCAATTCCCAGTCTGTGGTGAGATAGCCATCCAAGCCAATCTTCGATGTTTTAGGAGCCCAGCTCATGTTTCAGTTTTTTCTGACAAAAATCAGCATGGACAAGTTCCCTCTCCCCTTACACCACTCCTACCACTAGTAAAAGTGGCTCCAGCCTCAGCATATCTTAAAACAGCAGCAGCTCTCAGGTAGCAGCAGACTTGGGGGGAGTCAGAACAAAAGGGGAAGGTGGGAATGTATGGGGAATGGAAAGAGGACAGGAGTCAGGCGCAGTACTTTGGAATGGGGTCAAGTAGTGCCAGCATTAATAGTTTGGCGGGGGGGGGAGAATGTGGGTGAAGTGTCATCATTAATTTAGGGGGGCAGGTAGAAGAAGAGTGCCTTGTTATGTGGGGGAGGGGGTGGGGGTGGCGGGAGGAAGAATGCCAGCTTGAGGGGTAGAAGAGTGCCTGTTTGAATTGCAGAGGAGAAGAATACCAATATGAACTGGGAGGTTTGGAGGAGGAAGGAGTGTCTCTGTGAAAGGGTGGGGAGTTGGATGGGGCGGGGGGTGGGGGGGGGGGGCGGCAATATCTCAGTGAACTGGGTCTGTAGTGCGGCTTTGTCAACTGGGGTGGAGGGAGGAGATTAAAGAAATGTTGTAATTTTTAGGGAAGTGATTGGTGAAAACTTAAATGTCACTTTTTATTTTCCTTTTTTAAGATTTAAACTCTCAATTGTGAAGTTTAAAAAATGCTTTAAATTAACCAAGGCGCAGTCTTTTAAATGTAAAAATTTAAACTGTTCTCACAGAGCATGCACCTGGACACACCGAGAAAGGCATCAATAATTTTATGCCTTCAACATCTGGATTACCTACCAGGTGGGCATACCACACATAAAAACAAGTAGCTACATAGGCTTTGTGACTCAAAGAAGTCGCAAAGCCTATGTAGCTACTTGTTTTTATGTGTAATATGATCAGGGCCATTCCTGAGTTTTTTGAGACTCGTGTCAGCTTTTTTGAAGCTGTTTTGCTACTTTTCTACTTTGGGATGCCTAAATAGCTGAATTCAGCTATGGCCAATAGCCTGCTGGCATTTACTCTCTAGGCTCAAAGGTAAAGATTGGCCATTTGTATGAGGTACCAGAGGGCTGTTGGCGCTGGTGGAACTGTACCACAGCAAGAATCAGCTCCTACACTATAACAGTGACTACACTTCAAAAGTACTTCATTGGCTGTAAAGCGCTTTGGGATGTCATAAGGTTGTGAAAGGCACTAAGTAAATGTAAGTCTTTCTCTCCTTCAGGAGAAAAGGGGAATAAATTAGTAAAACAAAATAAATCAGTGCAGAAAAGGTAGGAGCTAAATTTATAATCATAATATTAATCACTGATGGTTGGGTAGCAGTTTTTCTGTGTTGTCTTACTCTTCGAGTTTTTCCTGTACTTTTAAGATGGGTTAGTTTGAAAGTGGTTACTGAGGGTATATCCTCTCACATTACCTGACAGTTTTGTCTGTCAAGTGGTCACCACCAGCACCAGTGAAGGAAGCACAAAGAGAAGCCTCTCTAATTTTAGAATGTGTCATGTAACTATGAAATACACAAGAGGATCAGCTAATAATGATATCATGATTTATAATAAAAATGTAATAACTTGCACAGTTAAACAAGAGCTACTCATGTGTTACTGCTGTGGTCACAGTTTGTGTCTCAGCGGTGGTTGACACTGAGTTCTGTTGGCTCCATGTATGATTATCCCTGTCAATTGTTAGCCAGGTGGCTAGGAAGCACAGTCGATGCAAGCTGAGATAACCGCCTAAAGGGAACGCTGACATTTGACCCTCTCACTCTTGTAACAAGTGAGCCTCCTGTTAACTTAAAAAGTGTCACTGACAAGAAATGATTTGGAAAAGTCTACCCTTTAAAATAATGCTACATTGCTACAAGTTTTTTTTCTATGGTTTTGTGAGTTAGGTGAAGACAATTGGCTATATTTGAGGGGAAAAAAGGAATGATTTTTAAAATTCAGATGGAGTAAAAGCTTAATTATGAATAGAGCTACAATGTACTTTTCTTATCTATTTCAATACGAACTTTCAAAGGCCCAGAAAATCACATAAAAGTTATGAGAAAATGCAACAGTAAGCATAAAAATGATCTGCTGTGTTCAGATTGGAAATGTTTATTCTGATTTTTACTTTGTGAAAATAGATCAGGTTTACCCTTGAGTTTTCCAAAATGGTGTTCAATGGGCGCATCAACCTAGTGAAGTACAGAGGTTTGAAAAGCACTGTCCCCGTTCCTTCATGTTCTGATAATGCTGCTGTTAAGAGGGGAGCAAAATAGAAAATAATACTTGGTTTATGGTATAGTAAATATCCAAGCTGGAGTATAATTTATCATTATTTAAAATTGTAGTTAAAAATAATAAGTGGAATAAAAGTTGGCCGCGCAGTAAGTTTTATTTGGTTATAGTACAGTACAAGCTAGTTGTTAAAACTAGATGCATTATTAAAATAATAATCACCCTCTTAACTGGTTATCATTTTATCAGTTATGTTGAATGATAGGTGAGGATGTGATGGTATGATTTTCTTGACAATAAAGGGATTATTTAAAAATAACTTAAGATATCCATATTCAGAATATTTTAGAATTCCATTGATCCTGATATTTCCGGCAATAAAGGGATTTTTTTTTGCTTGAGTTAAACAGTTTGCCTCTTTATTCATCGTAATTACAAGGATATCATAGTTTATTATTATACTGATCAGGAAAAATGGCTTACCATGATTTTCATGGGTTTTAGATGTATCTTGATATCTGTGTAATGTAACATCATGACATATTGAGACATAAGCAAATTTATTGCAATGAATTACATACACAATTAGTTTTTAGGGTTTACTCCAAGTAAACATAAAAGTGCTTTTGTGAGTGCAGATCACAAAAGTACTGAACTTACTGACAAGCCAACAGAAATTGAAGGATAATTTTCAGCTGCTAAATCTATATTTTCAAAGAGTTGAAATGACCATGCTCAGGAGAGCAAATCAAGTAGTGACTATTCAGGGCTGGGGCAGGAACCACACCATTTTCTGTATGAGAGAGAACACATCAACCTGCTTGCAACAAAAGGGAAGAAACATTGATCTGATCATCGACCTGGTTTTGAAGTTTGTAAGACATATAAAGCAACAGTCATATTAGCAACACAAATTACACTTTCGAATTCATTGTTGGAAGACAGCTGATTAGGGAGCTCATCAGTCTTCACTGAAATAGAATAGTTTTATAGGACATTAGCTACACTCTTTTATACTACCCACGTACATTCACATTAACTGGTACCCAATTCCATCATGTCTCTAGTTTAACAGATGGCGCAAACTAATGAAAAGACCTTCCTTAATTAGTCCGTCTAAAGATATTTATTCACGTTGGAGGTCTTTCCCAATAAAGTTTCATTGACCAGGTTTGGGGCTGTCAGCTTCCAGCAGTCACCATCTGCTTAGTGGCAGAAACTGGCTGCTGGAACAGTCTTTGCATTTCCCACTTCACTGAGCTGGAAGCCAGTTTGAAGTTGTATCTTTCTCCTCATCTTGGAAAACCCTGAATTATGCCCATGGCAATCATTCTGCAAGTGGATATATTTTTAGTATTCTCTAGGACAGAAAATTGGCTGCAATGATTGCAATAGTCCTTCCCAGTAGCTTTTTCTGACGAATTACACATTAACAGATATTGCTTGTGGATCGGCAGTTCATAAAATAATCATGCAAACACCTTTGTACTTCAGTACATTGTGCTTTTCCAAAGACGGTTTTAAGCAGCAGGTCGGTTCTATTCTGCTTTTACTGTTCATCAAAGAAATGACGACTATTTAAAAAATAAATCGGCAATACAGAGTTGGATTGAAGTGAAGGATGCACCAACAACTTGCGTTTATATAGCGCCTTCAGCGTAGCAAAGCATCCCAAGGCACTTCACAGGAATGTTACCAAACAAAATTTGACATTGAGCCATCAGATGCAAATCAGCACTGGTAAAAATAAAACACACACACACACACACACACACAAGGCATATGTGGTTTATTCTCCATAATGCAGATCATCAGTTCCAAAAAATCTTAAATTAACTCATAATTCCAGCCCCCCACCTCCACTGCCCCCCATCATTTTGGAAAGTGTGCCAGAGTTAGTGAGAATCTGCATAATTACAAAGTGGGCCAAGATCAGCAACAAAATGTAAAAGATATAGTTAAGTTCATTTTTTAATGTAAAAATCTTCATGTAAGGAGTGAATGGTTGAAGCAAACCTAAATGAAACTACTCTTGTAATTTATTAAAAATTCTCTGGATGTGGAGCGGCAGTGGTATAAAGTACTGAATACAAACCAGTGATCTGCAACAAGTATGTCCATATTGCCCACTCTGGAGAAATACTAAACTGAATTTGCTACCCTGTTGCTGCATATCTGTCAGATTTTTAATATTTAAAAAGTTCTCTTTGATTCTTTGTTTTTCTTTATCTCTTACATTTGCTGACACCTACCAACAGCTTTGAGCCAACAAAAGAAACAATGGATTGCTGCCATGTTCTAGTTCTAGCACTGCTCTACAGTATTCAATAAGAGTGTTACTTCTGCTTCTTATGCTGTTGTTATACTGCCAACTGAGTGCCGGATTTATTCCAGTATCAGCATGAATCCATCAGCAAATTGGAAGTAGAACAACAGGGTAAGCCGATTCTCCCTGAATCAATGTCCCCTGTTATGTTTCCTGTCAGCCCCAGAAAAACAGATTCTGAGTGCACGTTCATGTTATGGCAGCTCCACTATAGCAGGTGGAATTGGCATAATGTCAATGCACTTCTGTCAGCTTAGTTGCCAGCAGAAGGCCTATCCCACTGGCTAGTAGACCCAAATGGTAACTACACTGAATATGGAAATGAGCTGCACACATAGAGCCCTCGGTCTTTGTTCACTGTTTGGAGACATGCATGCTTATGCCTGTTGGGGCACTTCAACTTGCAGATGAAGCCAGAGCACTCTGTAAATATAACATGGATGCAAGGGAGGTGCCAAGAGTGGGAACACTGTAATGTTGTTGGTGTAACAGCAACACAATATAAGAAATAAAATACAGATTAAAGTACATCAATTACGTTAAATTCCATTAATCTGAACCAGAACCTGCGCGTTCATGCACTCTGGCCATGAGTAGACATTTTAATCTGAGGTCACTTCAGACAGCCAGACAGGGCTACTTTTGAAATTCAACTATTGTTCTAAGAATATGGGACTACAACAGGGATTAAAGGCTGTTTAACGACTAATCAGGTTGTGAAATATACGTACAATATATTTATATGTGTGTGTGTAAACTCAATTCCGATTGGTTTATCCCAGGTTGCTGGAACTGATGCCACTCATGATAATTGTGAGAGTTATAATCTGAAGTGCAGTTCAGTTTAATGTAATTACTCCCCTATCGCTACAGCTCATTTAGCAGCTAAAATACTTCTGCGAAATTTGTGCCAGCAAAATACATCCTCTGCAGCTACACGGCAGCTTCTTATCAAAATTGTTTTAAACAACAGAGAGTAATTTCAAATCTATTAACTCATTTTATTGAGAAGGTATAATTCCACCCCAAAAAGCATAATAGGCCTTATTTTTGGACCATTGGGTGTAAAAGCACTTTTGACTGTTTTTCAGTATTAAGGGAATATATTTTCTGCTGTGTTATTAATCCACTGCATTGAAATTTACCACCCCATGTAAGTTAAGATAGCTAATTATCAAAGTGCAGCAATAATCATTGTTAAGCAACTAAATTAGTAAGAAATTAGACCTATAAGTCACCACTTTTAGGACTTCATACCAATGGCAGAGATGGACGGAAAATGGTAACTGTGTGCAAAAAGGCTATATTAGAAATGGAATAGAAATTGGACCTGGCTGGTTGTGGAGAGGCCCATTGCCAAGGGATACATATTAGCACTAGCATTATGTACCCACATCCTCCCAAAAGGAGGCAGGCCTGGATTCGGTTGCATAACCTGCAAGAATAAAGAAATCCAGTACAAGGTCTGAAAAATATTTCACGTCATGAAAACCAGGAGGAGATTGTGTTTCACTTAAGCAGGAGAGTAACTGGAGGAGGGCAGAGCAGCTGAAGGAGTTCTTTGAATCCTCTTCACTTTAGAATGTTTGCAGTTGGTGTCAGAAGTTGATGTGGGAGTCACTACTACTGAATTTGATTAGAGTATTCCTAATGTTTTTTGCCATATTGTACAATCATGTGTTAGAATTTATTAATAGAAATGCAAAACTGTATGAGTGTAGATGTCGTGCATTATGTCGTACAGTATCTGTGATTCATTAAATCTGTATCACCATTTTTGCTGCTGTGGTTATCAGGCTAATGTGATTAATCACTAATAAACATCTTTCTTCTCTCCACACACTTCATTGCACACTCTACAATGCACAAGCTTTACCTCTAGCATAGAGATTAAGTCATCTGCATCTACACATCCTACCATTTTGCACAGGATGTAGCACGGCAGTGTACAAATTTGAGGGGACAGATAAAGGTGAAGGTATTGCATGACTGAGGCACTTGTGAAGGAGGAGATAGTGTAGAGAGCAGATAGCATGCCTTCATTGAAGAGTGTGGAAGAAGCAGTAGGGTTGATTCAATACCATTGCATGTTGCATATTCCAATGGATTAAAGGCTAGAGAGTCTGGACGGTTGCCTCTCTGAAATGTGTGCTGTATTGGACCAAAGAACACAAAACTGCATTACATTCCACTGTTGGGGGAATGGTAAGTAATATAGTGGACACATGAACAGCCTATTGGCTGGTAGAATGAGTGAGTGAAGGACTGATCCCTGAAGGAAGAGAAAACTGAAAGAAAAAGCTTGTATTTATATAATGCCTTTCATATCCTCAGGATACCCGAAAGAAGGATGAAAGAAGAGGGAGCATAGAATGAGAGCCCACTATGTCCAGGGTAAATTCTTTGAGGTTTGTCAATGGCCTGAGATTTGGGATGCCCTCCAGTTTTCAGCTCCTTGAGAGATTGATCAAGTTTTGACTGTTTCCTGTGGTCTATTAGAACTATTGGCCACTGCTTCCCAAAACAAGACTGCAGGAACATGCAACACGCAACTGAGGATTGGGGGAGTGTGACATGCTGCCACCCTCCATCAGTGATAGCAGTAATAAGTTTGAAGGGACAATGAAAGGTGTGGCATGCTTGAATTTGGGTTACCTTGTGGTCGTGTTAGAGAGAGTAAGGGGGTCTGTATAAGGAAGCAATCTATTTAAGTATACAGCTATTTGAATGGAAAGTGTGTGCGTGTACTTTGCACATTTCTTCAAGGTGTTGATTTCCTTTCTTATCTGGGAGTATGACCTCTTTATTGTAGAAGCAGCATTAACCTGCTTGGCCACCTCTTCCCAGGCAACCCTCACTGCAGTTTGGTGAGGACGGTAGCCCTCATGACCAAAAATAGCCTCCTTGTCATCACTTTGCTCAGCATGACCTCAAGTGCACTCTCAGAATAGTCTCCCCTTCTCCCTGGAGCTGGCAGACGCCTGGCAAAATGAGCATTTCAGGAACAGGAATTGCAAGTGCCATTTTAAGCACCTGCTCAATTATGCTCCTGCCAAGGAAATTGAGACATCGTGATTGGCTCGTGGAAAATCCTCCCTGCAGAACATTCTCCTTCCTTTCATGTCATTGTAAAATGTAACTTTTATAAACCTGTTATTTTCACTTTTACCACCTTACTTCCTATATCCCACACTTTAGGAAGGGTGTGAAGGCCCTTGAGAGGGTGCAGAGGAGATTTACCAGAATGGTTCCGGGGATGGGGGAATCTTAGCTACAAGGACAGGTTGGAGAAGCTGAATTTGTTTTCATTAGAGCAAAGGAGGTTGAGGGGTGATTTGATAGAGGTGTACAAGATTATGACGGGTTTGGATAGGCTAGATGGGGAAAGGCTGTTCCCACTAGCAGGGCTACGTGGATAGAGCGGGGGAATGGGACTGACTGGATTGCTCTACAGAGAGCCGGCACAGACACGATGGGCCGAATGTCCTCCTTCTGTGCCGTTATGACTCTGACTCTATGATTCTATCCTTGTGGATATTTCTCTGCGTTAATGCAGTATTTTTGGCATATATCTTTAACAACTGCTAGTTTTCATCATGTACATATATGTTCATTACTATTACTTTACATTCATATTCATGTCTTATTTTCTGCTGTTTTTAAAATCAGAGGAAGTATTAATGTTTTTAGCATCTTTGAAAGTAGATAAATCGTCAGGCCTGGATGAAATGTATCCCAGGCTGTTAAGAGAAGCAAGGGAGGAAATAACCGGGGCTCTGATCATAATTTTCCAATCCTCTCTGGCTACAGGTGTGGTGCCGGAGAACTGGAGGACTGTTAACGTTGTACCGTTCTTTAAAAAGGAGAAAGGGATAGACCGAGTAATTACAGGTCAGTCAGCCTAACCTTGGTGGTGGGCAAATTGTTGGAAAAAATTCTGAGGGACAGTATTAATCATCATTTCAAAAGGCACGGATTCATCAAGGACAGTCAGCATGGATTTGTTAAGGGAAGGTCGTGTCTGACTAACTTGATTGAATTTTTTGAGGAGGTAACAAGGAGGGTTGAGGAGGGTAGCGTATTTGATGTAGTATACATGGATTTTAGCAAGGCTTTTGACAAGGTCCCACATGGCAGACTGGTCAGAAAAGTAAAAGCCCATGGGATCCAAGGGAAAGTGGCAAGTTGGATCCAAAATTGGCTCAGTGGCAGGAAGCAAAAGGTAATGGTCGAAGGGTGTTTTTGTGACTGGAAGGCTGTTTCCAGTGGGGTTCCGCAGGGCTCAGTACTAGGTCCCTTGCTTTTTGTGGTGTATATCAATGATTTAGACTTCAATGTAGGGGACACGATTAATAATTTTGCAGATGATACAAAAATTGGCCGTGTGGTTGATAGTGAGGAAGAAAGCTGTAGATTGTAGGAAGATATCAATGGACTGGTCAGGTGGGCAGAAAAGTGGCAAATGGAATTCAATCTGGAGAAGTGTGAGGTAATGCATTTGGGGAGGGCTAACAAGGCAAGGGAATACACAATAAATGGTAGGATGCTGAGAAGTGTAGAGGAACAGAGATACCTTGGAATGCATGTCCACAGATCCCTGAAGGTAGCAGGACATGTTGATAAGGTGGTTAAGAAGGCATACGGGATACTTTCCTTTATTAGGCGAGGCATAGAATATAAGAGCCGGGAGGTTATGCTTGAACTGTATAAAACACTAAGGGGGAAAAATTCAGTTGGATTACGCCTCCCATTAGCGTCTTAAAGGAGGCTAATGGGGCGCAAAGCAACTAGCGCCCATGCGCGGCGATCTTTGCGCCGCTCACAAAATTAACTAGAAATTTTGCGGCGGCGCTAAACACTACCGCCACGATCTCCTGCGCTGGCCGATTGTGACGTCAGTCGAGAGTGCAACGCCCTGGTAGCGCCCCGGACCAGATATTGAGTGGCACCCCTTGTCTTACCGCCTGCCACTAGCAACGACAGGTTGAGGGGAGCGTTTTGCAGTCAGGAAGGGACTGGGGGAGCGCTATTTAAAGGTGACCGCTTCCTGCCTTTTTTTGTCAGCGAAATTTTTGCACCACGCATTCTGAGTGAGAGAGAGAGACTGCAGGAGATATTCAAAGCTGTGTTGAGGAGTTTTGGGTGCTGAGCAGCACTTTGCAGGTTCTTTCTGGTTTGATCTTCCTTGCATCGATTTAGAAGAGAATATGGGGGCTGCAGTCTGAGCTCTTTCCCTGGGTCTCTCCATTGTTCTTTCCAACAGATTTGATGTGCAGGTCTCTCCAGGCCGAGATTCAAGGCTGCAATGAGCAGGGTGTGGATGTAGAGCAAGATCGACCCTTCCCTTTAAGAACTGGCCGGCGCCAGTGTGTCTGTGTTCCATTGCTGACTGACATCACATGAGCTTCGCCAGCGTTCTGAGGTAGCGCCTCGCTCCTCGGCCTTTGCGCTTTAAGACAGATGTGTAGCGCCTGATTTAGCGCTCCAATCACCTCCGGGGGCGATAAAAATCAAGTTTGCAGTCGGAGGCGATAATTAGCGCCAGGCGCTAAACTTTGCGCATGGCCGATAATGACGCCCCAAACGGGGCGATACTGAATTTTTCCCCCTAAATGTCTTACTCAGGTCCCCTCCCTCACCTTCTTTTCCAGTACATTGATGACTGTATTGGTGCCGTTTCCTGCTCTTGCCCTGAACTAGAAAATTTCATTCACTTTGCTTCTAATTTCCACCCTTCCCTCACCTTCACATGGTACATCTCCGACTCTTCCCTTCCCTTCCTTGACTTTTCTGTCTCCATTTCTGGGGGTAGGCTATCGACAAACATCCACTACAAGCCCACTGACTTCCACAGCTACCTGGACTACACTTCCTCCCACCCCGATTCCTGTAAGGACTCTATTCCATTCTCCCAGTTTCTCTGTCTCCGCCGCATCTGTTCTGACGATGCCACCTTCCATACCAGTGCTTCCGACATGTCTTCCTTTTTCCTCAATCGAGGATCCCCCTCTACCGTGGTTGTCATGGTCATGCCATTCCATTTCCTGCACTTCTGCTTTCACCCCTTCTCCCTCCCAGAACCACGATAGGGTTCCCCTTGTCCTCACCTTTCACCCCACCAGCCTCCACATTCAACGGATCATCCTCCGCCATTTCCGCCACCTCCAGCATGATCCCACCACCAAAGGCATCTTCCCCTCACCTCCCCTTTCAGCATTCCGAAGGGACTGCTCCCTTCGCAACACCCTGGTCCACTCCTCTATCACCCCCAACAGCCCCTTCCCTCCCTATGGCACCTTCCCGTGCAAGCGCAGGAGATGCAACACCTGCCCTTTTACCTCCTCCCTTCCCACTGTCCAGGGCCCCAAACACTCCTTCCAGGTGAAACAGCGATTTACTTGTACTTCTTGCAATTTAGTATACTGTATTCGCTGCTCACGATGCGGTCTCCTCTACATTGGGGAGACCAAACGTAGATTGGGTGACCGTTTTGCGGAACACCTCCGTTCAGTTCGTAAGGGTGACCCCGAGCTTCCGGACGCCTGTCACTTTAATTCTCCGCTCCACTCCCACTCTGACCTTTCTGTCCTCGGCCTCTTACACTGTTCTAATGAAGCTCAACGTAAGCTCGAGGAACAGCACCGCATCTTTCGATTAGCCACTTTACAGCCTTCTGGACTCAACATTGAGTTCAACAATTTCAGACTATAACCCCTGCCCCTATTTTTTCACATGGTAGCTGTTGATGATTCTGCCATCACCATTTGCAATATTTAACTACTCTTGCCTTCCACTCTAGCACAGACCGTTCCTTTTATTCTTTCTTCCCCCATCCCTTTCCCTGCCTCTGCACCTGCTTAAAACCTGTTACATCTCTAACTTTTTCCAGTTCTGACGAAGGGTCACAGACCTGAAACGTTAACTCTGTTTCTCTCTACCTGTTGAGTATTTCCAGCATTTTCTGTTATTTCAGATTTCCAGCATCCGCAGTATTTTGCTATTGTATAAAACACTAGTTATGCCACAGCTAGAATACTGTGTACAGTTCTGGTCACCACATTACAGGAAAGATGTGATTGCACTAGAGAGGGTACAGAGGAGATTTACGAGGATGTTACCAGGACTGGAGAAGTTTAGCTATGAGGAAAGATTGGATAGTCTGGGGTTGTTTTCTTTGGAACAACGGAGGCTGAGGGGAGATTTAATTGAGGTGTATAAAATTATGAGGGGCCTAGATAGAGCGGATAGGAAGGATCTATTTCCCTTAGCAGAGAGGTCAATAATCAGGGGCTGAGATTTAAAGTAATTGGTAGAAGGATTAGAGGGGAGTTGGGGAGAACTTTTTTCACCCAGAGGGTGGTAGGGGTCTGAAACTCACTGTCTGAAATGGTGGTAGAGACAGAAACCCTCATCACATGTACTTGGATATGCACTTGAAGTGCCGTAACCTACAAGGCTACGGACCAAGAGCTGGAAAGTGGGATTAGGCTGGATAGCTCTTTTTTGGCCAGCACAGACATGATGGACCAAATGGCCTCCTTCTGTGCCATAAATTTCTATGATTCTATGATTCATACAGTTTCTTCTGGACCTCTGCCCATGTCCTCTTTAAATTTAAATGTCAGTCAGCAATTCTATGTGTATGATGCCATTACATGGTCACCATCAGTATTTCAACCTGATTTATTTTACAATACTAATACATCTGATATAAGTTTTCTAACTAGTAGGAAGAATAAAAGCTATACTGCTTCTTGTTCAAGCATTACTTGTGTTAGACCTTGACTGTTGCAAGCAATCATTTCCTTTTTCCCAACCTAAAGGGTATATTGGTAGTACCAAAAGTGAATTGTAACACAGTCATTTGGAAACACGTTGTAATTATTCTATGAAATGAGTTCAAGGTTGACTGCATCCATAACAAGGTGAGCAAGCAACAGTGGGAGTAAACAAAAGGGACATCTGGGAAGAACAGCTTTAATATCTGCAGTCTAATTTTTGTCTTTAGGCAGCAGTGAAGCCTCCAATTTGGACATCAGTGCTGCTAAAAATGTTGATGCTGACAACAAATGCTGTGGCTGCCAGAGACCGTGGAGGGTGGGAGCTAGCTCAGCATCTCCAAATGGGAGAAATAGGGTCCCTGGCCAAATGTCTTTATAAAACTTCACTTCTGATACATTGCTTCCCACTTCCAGCCTGAACCATACTTGTGAATAGAAAAAACCTAATTACAATTCAATCTTCTTTGGGTGTCAAACCAATCTTCCTGCCTAAGATTGAGTTATTGAATAAATGACTTGTTTTGGGAGGTGATTGCCTCTGACTTGTGACTACGCCCAGCAGGAAAGATCACTTGCTTTAAGCTGCTGCTACATTTTTTTTTGCAACCAAGTGTGATTCCTTTTGTTCAGATTCTACCAGGATGTTCTCAGTAGATCCAATTCTCTCAAATGCTATGTTCAGACGTACATAAAGCAGGAGATAGTAGTTTGGTTCATTTTACCCTCAATATGTGACCCTACCGTAGTTTTGTATCTTTTATGACTGGACATTATGTTCAGTAACTTACTTTGGCTTGCGCTGGCACTATTATATGTTATCTATCATTCAGCGACAAACAAAGCTTTTAACATTTAACAGTCACTACAGTTGATGTTGTGGATCAATAGAATCAATCTATTACCACCAGGAATTATGGTCACTGTCAGCGGGGCCAACATGTTGATGGTGATAAAGGGACAATGTTATGATCGTGGGCACTATTTTACAACACCAGGTTGTGAATAACACCCTGGAGAGCTACAGAACAGTCTCTAACATAGTGACGACTGCTTAGGACACCTGCTTTCCCTTTCATTACGCTGCAAAATCCCTACAACGGACACATTTTGGAGAGTAAAACATATGCTAGAGCGATATATAATACAGAAAATAGCAGATGAATTGCAATTTCATTTCAATTGTGTTTCACTGACAAAAATAATGCATTGTTCTCAGTTTAAGGCCTGCATTTTTCTAAATGAGCCACTGGAAACTTTGAGGATACTTGGTACGGGAGATTCAGATCACCAAAGGTCAGGTCAAGAAGACCATAGTAAACGGAACTGACCTCCAGGGCCACAGGAGGCTGCTTGGATTATAGTTATTGAAATCCGAGATGACAATGCTGTTGAAGCTGCTAATCACATCCAGATGTAATGGATCAGGCAACTACACTGTACATTTTGAGAAGGATGCTGGTTAAATGAGCTCTGTGCGTGTGTTGAGGTAGATGTATCCATAGCACTGTTCTGCCCTGACTTTGGAGCACTGTGACACCAGCAGTTTAACAGCGTGCTGCAGTCTCACGCCGCTCTAACAAGAAGCAGTCGCTCTCCACCACTATCGGCAATATAGCTACAACATAAATCACACTGAAACTCCAGTGACAGTCTCCATTTTAGATCATAGCTAACAAGATAGAGGATTAGGGGCAGCCTGCTCATCATTGTCTGATATTCATTTGGGGTGGACAGGGCCTCTGAAAATTTACCCTATATTGTCCTTGTTAGATTGGGCAATTGACCTACTTGTTGATCTTTCAAATAGTACATTACAACACCACTTTTGGAAATGTGGATATTTAGCTAAAAGCTGCTCCAACCAGTTACTGAAACCTGAGCATCTTGTTTGCTTGAAATAATGGGACCAACTTTCTTCTGCCAAGCACCCTTATTTCCCAGGCGTTAGGGAAAGGAAAAAAAGGGCCTGAGATTGTTGGGCCTAGTCTTCATTTGCACTTGACGTGCACTTCTGGTAATAAGTCAGGCATTGAGATTGAAACTGCATGTAAAATGAGGGGAAGTAATGTCAAAATGGCCTCCTCATCGATCTCCTTCCTGAACATTGGCCGCAGGTTATGTACTAATACTGCCTATATAAGATGGAGAGTGAAGGCAGGGTAAGTGGTGTAGAAACCCTGAGTGGGGGCCTCCTGCTTCTTCCTCTCTTGCTTCCTCATCTAAGTTACACCCCATAATTTAGAGGGTCTGTTCCTTGAATGTGGTCAGACGGTGCAAGGTGGCTGGACCTCCTCAGGTAGTTATCTGTCCCTCTTGCTATGTGCTGCTAGAAGCATGTATTGATTAGTTGGCATGGATTTCTGGAAACCCATGTGTCAGTGTGCTTTCTGTAGGTATTGTGAAGACAGAAACATACAGCATGCAGGTTCTGGTCATGGAAGAAGTTAGCAGAAGGTTGTTCTGTGCAACATGAAAGAGGTGGTGCTGGTAAGTGTAAAGTGAAGCATAATAGGCACCCATGGTAAGGTGGAGATAATGTGCAGGAGCGCATGAGTGGAAGGAACAATTTATGATAGTAATTGTCAGTACAGTGCATAAATATGAAAATATATTATGGTCCTCTACCTTGCTCTCCTGGAAGGTCATTGAATCTCTCACACCACTAGAGCCATATCCTCTGCACAATGCTGCTTGCACTGATAGAATCTGCCAACTTCTGCCAGTCTCATCGCCCCATCAGCTTGCTCACACAACACCCCTGCTTTGAGGTGGTGGCCTGCAGAAGGATTTCTGTTGCCTCCTCATCAAAGCAAGGTGCCCTGCATCTCCCCAGAGTCGACCAGACAAGTCGTTGGGCGACAGATCATTTCTGCATCCTACATTCAAAGTGCCATTTTCCCTTGAAGCGGTTGCAGTCCTTTAAAACCTGCAGTAGTATATGTATCCCCTCCCATTATTGGATGAATGCACAATCCCAGAAGTGCGGCCTGCTCGATGGTTGACCACAACATGTTAATGACTTGAAATATGGCCAGGATCAGGTCTATTCCAGTTGCAAAGTTTCCAACAGTGCATTGCCTGACACAAGGGTGGCGGGGCGGGGAGAAATTGACCCCAGTGTGTTACAAAACAAATTTTAGATTCTTGAATATAAATGGAAATGCTGGAAATGGACAACCAGTGGATCGGCTAAAACAGAAAGATAGGCAACTGGGTTAATGCTTCATTACAACTAGCTGAATGGTCCCATTTAAAATATTAACCAATATTAGTCTTTCAGATCATTGTCTTTGAGTTTAGATTTCCAGAATTCACAGCTTTTCTTTTCATTTCTACTTCTAAGCCCCGCTTCTACTCGAGGTGGGGAATCATGCATGCAGGGGCTAAGGCGGGCGGCAAACTGTTCTGACCTCAATAGCATGCAGCCTGGGAGGTTTGAACTCTCCGGCCTTATCTGCATGTCTCCGTTCAGCTTTCCGCCTGAAACCTGCTACAAGCAGCAGCGGGCCGACAGGCGGGCGCGCAATGCCAGGCGGCAACTCCCCGGCAAGTGACCACTACTGGGGACCGAAGGAATAGTACCCGGCACTCAGCTAAGTCGGGGGGAGGGGATTTCGGGAGAGCCCTCTCGGTTGGGAGGGTGGGGTGGGGAGTAGTCCGGGGCAGGGGAAGCCTAAACTTTCCTGCTCCTCCACAACTGCTTCTCTGCTCAGCCTCATGGTTAAAATAACAGTCGGGCCCTGATGATGTTATTGGAGCCCGATCTGTACATTTAAAGAAGGACCCCATTGGTTTCCAGCTGTGTCTTTCTCGCTTGTTGAGTAGAGCAGATTAGAATGGTAACCTGCGGAAGAGAGCAGGACATTGGTGGTTTAGTCCCCTTGGCGAGTTTAACTGCTCACCCGCCCGGTTTCCTCATTGCGGGCAGGATTAAAATCAGCCCTTTAGATTCTTCTTGCATAGTAATACATGGTATTTACAGCACAGAAACAGGCCATTCAGCCCAACAGGTCCATGCTGGTGTTTATGCTCCACACAAGCCTCCTTCCACCCTTCTTCATCTAACCCCATCAACATATCCTTCTATTCCTTTTTCCCTCATGTGTTTATCTAGCTTCCCCTTAAATGCATCTATGCTACTCACCTCAACTATTCCTTGTGGTAGCAAGTTTCACATTCTAACTGCTCTCTGGGTAAAGAAGTTTCTCCTGAATTCCCTATTGGATTTATTAGTGACTATCTTATATTTATGGTCCCTAGTTCTGTCCTAGCCCGCAAGTGGAAACATCTTCTCTACGTCTACCCTCTCAAACCCTTTCATAATCTTAAAGACCTCTATCAAGTCACCCTAGCCTGTTCAGTCTTTCCTAATAGGTATAATCTCTCAGTTCTGGTATCATTCTAGTGAATCTTTTTGCACCTTCTCCAGTGCCTCTATATCTTTTTTTATAATATTGAGACCAGAATTATTCATAGTATTCCAAGTTTAATATAATTTCTCTGCTTTTCAATTCTATCCCTCTAGAAATGAACCCCAGTGCTTTGTTTCCTCTTTTATGGCCTTATTAAACTGCGTTGCTACTTTTATTGATTTGTGTATCTATAACCCAGGTCCCTCAGTTCCTCTACCCCATTTAGACACTGAGGCTGGAATTTTTACCTTGGAGTCGGGTCAGGTGTGTACGGGCTGCGTAGCGGGTCGGGAACGCGATGTTCTGCTCAGCGCGTTGTTCAGGGCGACTTTAACTTAATGCCTCCACTTAAAGCAGTCATGCGCGTTTTCCGGCCCAATTAAATGGAGCGGGTCTGATGACATCATCGATGACTCGTTTCCAGTGCTGATATTTAAAGCAACCTTTCACACAACTCATTTGAAGGTTGCTAAAGGAGTGTGCAAGGTCAAATAGAAACACCTGAGTACTGTCCCAAATGTTAAATGACGGATACACAAAGGCAGAGGCTGCACCCAGATTTAGTCATGCATCCCTGCATATTCTGGTGGAGGCAGTGAGAGCACGCAGGGAGGTCCTGTTCCCTGCAGATAGGTACAAGAGACTTCCAAAAAAACCCAAAAGAGCCTGGTTGGAGATAGCAGAGGAGGTCAGCAGCAGGGATGTTGTCAGGAGGACATAGGTACAATGCAGGAAGAGATTCAATGATCTCATGAGGTCAGGAAAGGTGAGTGCAAAGCCACCCTCACCTTCATCCTGATTTTCATGTCACCACATCCCCATCACTCTGCCTTCCCACGCCTACTCCTGCACACCATTCCTCACACCAACATACCTTCCAGGTCCACCCATCCCTCTCTCTCTATGTACATACTGACATCCCCTTCTGACTAACCACCCTCATCCTAATGCAATCAAAGCAAGTAACACCACAGAAGGAGGCCATTTGGCATTGTCACCCCACTCCCTCATAGTCACCCTCTACAGATGTAACCCATCCAATCCCTACACTCATTCCATCACTCTCACTCAAAGTTCTCTTCTTTTCCTCCTTGCAGGAGAAAAGAACCCAAAACACGTGGGAGAGGCAGAGAACCGGAGGTGGCCCTCCAGTATTTAGGCAAATAACACCAGAAGAGGAGGGGGCCCCTGGACATATCGCGAGTTGCAGAGCTGCTGGCAGTGGGAGACAGAGAGAGGGGGACCTCCCAGCAACCTGGTGAAAGAATTACATCTCATAGAGCCACATGGCATACATCAGTCACTCATATGGTTGACTGATGTCAGCAGCCAGTGAATTTTCATCATGTGCATAATGGTAACGTCACCCATTCTTAATATAACATTTCTAAATCATCTCCTTACTCTCCCACAGGTCCATCAAGTGCCCCACCCACTGTCCAGCCTAGGAGGAAGACGACTCCTCAGAGGAGCCTCCAGTCTCTGATGGTGCACCGTCAGCAGACCCAAGCGCACCCAGCACCAGCACAGATACGCACACCTCGGTGGGTCCTGTGCGAGATAGCGTAGTGTTGTCACCTGGTGTCTCACACTTCACAAGTGAGCAAGAGCAGATGGTGTTGACAGGGACAGCAGTGAAGACTCCTTGCCGGAGGGCGCAGGACGCTCCAAGCTCAGCTCAGCTGCATGCAGACGCTGAGCCTCGGGGGTCATCGAGAAAGAGGGCGATCTTGGGGGGGGGCAGCAAGAAATGCAAGAGGCTCCGGCAGCTTTTGTAGCCACGATGTTTGCAGATGTGCAGAGAATGGAGGAGTCCATCTCCAACATGGGCACCACCATCTCGCAGGCGACGGCGACGATGTGCTGTTCCATGGAAAGGATGGCCACCTGCATGGAGCAGCAAATGCACCAGTCATATGAGCACATGCTTGCTGTGGACAACGGAAGGCAGACGCTCATAGACCTCCTCTCTTGGAGCGATATAAACATAGACTTGGGTCTTCATCGCCCCACTGCTGTGCAGCAAGGTGCTCTACAGCTCCTTGCTAGCAGGAAAGTGCGGGTGGCCCATGAGAGGGATGATGTCGAGAGGGGATATGAAAGTGGGGGCTCTTCTCAAATCGCTCCCACTTCTCCCCCGTTGCCTCCCCCTCAGTCAGAGCCCCACATGCTTCCCCGGACCCCGATGGCCGAGTCTGCCCCTGCACAGTTACAGGAGGAGCAGACATTGTCGGGACCCTCACAGGCTCCAAAACCCAGAGGACATCCACCAAAAGTGTCTAACCAGTCGCAGCAGGGAAGTGAGCAGCCTGCCTCTACTTCTGCTGAAGCCACAGGGGTTGCACCTCGTAGAAGCACTCGGAAAAGAAAAAAAGACAAAAAAGTAGATGCACAAGGGTATGCACATGGGTGTATGAAAAATATTAGTTTTAAGTTTCAGTTATTTTTATGACACACATAAATGTATTTCTTTGCACCACTTTCCGGTCTTGTCCATTTTTGCCTGCTACCTTGGAAGTGGCCTTGTCATTTGAAGTGAATAGTGAGACATTACTTAACCTCTGGCAATGGGGGTTTGGGTGACAGGAATGGCTTGGTCATTGTAGGACTGCTTTATGGTGTTGTTGGGGTTTGGGGGTGGGAGGTGGGGGTGGTGCGGTGAACTTAGTGGAGCATGTGGCAGCCATATGGGTGCATTGGAGCAAGTTAAGTAAATCTGGCCATGATGAGGCCATCCCAGGCAACAATGTGCGCTGCTGCTGGTGCCATCTCCACCTCACTTTCCGCCTCCTCCTCCTCGTCTTTCACCTGCTCCTCCTCCTCTGAAGAAGAGGCTGTGCGCTCTGCGCCTTGCTCCTCCTGCAGCTTCAATCCTCACTGCCGCACTATGTTGTGCAGCGCGCAGCAAACGACAATGGTTCTGCAGACCCTGGTTGATGCGTACTGAAGGGCACCTCCAGATCTGTCAAGGCATCTGAAGCGCATCTTCAGCATGCCTATTGCTTGCTCGAGACACATCTGGTGGACATGTGGCTCTCATTATAATGCTCCTTGGCCTCAGTACTTGGCGTCCTTAAGGGTGTCATGAGCCACATCTTCAGTGGATATCCCTTGTTTCCAGCCGGTAAGTCTGTTTGGAGGTGCGAAGAGCTGAGTGAGGGTGGACTGGCGCAGCATGAAAGAGTCATTACAGCTGCCATGGAATCTGGCACACACATGCATGATGATCTTTTACTGGTTGCAGATGAGCTGCCCATTGAAGGAGTGGAAGCCCTTGCGGTTCACAAATACTCCTGGGTGATGAGCGGGTGCCTTCATGGCCACATGTGTGCAGCTGATGATGTCCTGCACCCGTGGGAAGTCAGCCAGAGCCGTAAAGCCCAGCGCCCGCTCAGTAACACTGGCTTCATCAGTGACAAAGTTGACATAATTGGCTGACTTGTGAAACATGGCATCGGTCACCTGGGTGATGCATTTGTGGGCGGCTGACTGCGAGATCCTGCAAATATCTGCTGCAGATCCCTGGAAGGAGCCTGAGGCGAAGAAGTTGAGGGCGGTGGTGACTTTGACAGCCATTGGTAAGGCGTGTCCACCGGGTCCTCTGGGCAGCAGGTCTTGTTCCAGCAAGCTACAAATGTCTGCGACGACCTGGCACGATAGCCTGAACCTCCTTTGGCACTGCTGCTCAGTCATGTTGAGGAAGCTCATCCTCTGCCTGTATACCCTGCGTTGGGGGTATTGCCTCCGGCGCACTGCAGCCCTGTGGTGCCCCCCTCTCTTGTGGAGCATCAGGTTATTGAGGAGAAGGCTGCTGTTGTGGTTGCTGCTGCTGCTGGTGGTGGGTTCATCTTGGTTCGATTCTGAGGTCCAAGGTGAGACAGTATAAGCGGCACCCATGCTGATGTAGTAGAGGGCAGGTAAAGTGGATATCAGAGGGCCAATCCCTCAGGGTTCGGATACTGAGTAGCAATGTGGTGAGAGTGGCTTCTAAGGTTTCAGAAATGACCTGCAAACTGCTGACACCTAAATCTATGGATAAAATGGAGTCAGGAAGAGCCTTTTCATGAGGCCATTAAGAGGTGTAATGTTGGAGTATTTATGTGCTTTTCCCAGCTCTCAATGTATGGACTCGCCAGTGGCCATTGAGCTTCCGCCTCCCCTTCACAGGCGAGGTTCCTGAGCTGCGTGAATCCTGTGCTTCTGTAGTTAAAGTCAAAAGCTGGTGTTAAAAATCCTCTTAAGGGTCTCTCAACAAGCAGTTAATTACTTGAATGAGGTTGCCCGCCTCTGCCGATCAGGTCCGTGTCGCGCCTTTGAAGCTGCCCAAGTTAAATGCGTGAGGTGGTGGGATGAGGGTGGGTTCGCGACGCGCTGGCAATTTCGGGGATTTTTACTGCCGACCCACCCCCAAAACCACATGCTCGGCAATGGGAAAATTCCGGCCTTATTTTCCGAGGAGTATGTGGCCTCCTTATTCTTCCTGCCATAACGTACCACCTCACACTTGTCTATGTTGAAGTTAATTTGCTGATTACATGCCCATTCTGCAAGTCTATTAATGTCTTCCTGTATTTTGTCGCAGTCCTCCTCTGCATTAACTACAAACCCAATTTGGTGCCGTCTGCAAATTTTGAAATTGTACTTCCGATTCCCGAGTCCAAATCGTTTATGTAAATGGTGAACCACAGTTGTCCCAGCACCGCTCCTTGTGGAACACCACTTCCCACCTTTTGCCAGTCTGAGTAGCTTACCTTTAACCCCTACTGTCATTTTGTGTTTTGTAACCAGCTTGCTATCCATTCTGCTACTTGTCCCCTGACTCCATACATAGTGCTTCAGCAGCATGCTCATATTGGTGGATGGTTAGTATTTCTTTGGGGGGTGGGGGGAAAAGGAGGAGGATACTATAAAACTATTCAGACTGAGCTTACTGAGTGGATGGCAGTGTAACTGACTCTATACGCGTGACCTATATTTTTTGTCATTCTCAGATTTCACTCAGACAGTGCACAAAACCAAATTTATATTGTTCGCACAGCAACCCTAACCAATGACTAGTACTACAAACACACCAAGGAAAGGAAAACATAACCCTAATAGAATTGAAGTCATTAGACTGACAGGAAGGCAGCATAGCATCGACAAAGACCATCTGCTCAAAGCACATAACCTGCAGCTATTACCACCAGCTGATGCAGTCGCATGAACGTTGGATAAAGCCAGCACATGCTCCACCCTCACACCCCGGGGAGAGAAAAAAGTGCTCTGATTCAAATCCAAATTCCACTTCCTGCAGCTATGTGCATTCCTGTCTATCTCTTTCATTTTACCTGATATTAAACCAAGAAGATGCTTTCCAGAGAAGAATGGATGGTAAACCATGAGAGAAAGGTTAGGAGGGATAACTGAACGGCAGGTCAAAAAGATTGGTTTTGTGAAGTTTTTTAAAGGAGGACAGTAAACGAGAGAGTGGAAGGGGACGGGGAGGGAGATCGAGAGGGTAAGGCTGAAAACTGGCGGCCAAAATGACGTAGGCTGGCTAGTAGGTCAGAATTAGAAGACCAAGATGTGGGAGGGGATTTAAAGCTGAGGGAGTGAAGAGTTAGGCCATGGAGGGATTTAAAGATGAAGATAAAAATATGTAATATGTAACCACACCTGGAGTACGGTGTACAATTTTGGTCTCCTTACCTAAGGAAGGATATACTTGCCATAGAGGGAGTGCAACGAAGGTTCATGAGATTGATTCCTGGGATGGCGGGACTGTCGTATGAGAAGAGACTGAGTAAACAAGGCCTGTATTCTCTTGAATTCAGAAGAATGAGAGGGGATCTCATTGAAGCATACAAAATTATTACAGGGCTTGATAGGGTGGATGCTGGGAGAATGTTTCCCTTGGCTGGGGAGTCTAGAACCAGGGGCCACAGCCTCAGGATAAAGGGTAGGCCATTCAGGACTGAGATAAGAAGAAATTTCTTCACACAGAGGGTGGTGAATCTTTGGAATTCTCTACCCCAGAGGGCTGTGGAGGCTCAGTCATTGGGTATATTCAAAACAGAAGTCGATAGATTTCTGACTAGTAAAGGCATCAAGGGATATGGCGATAGGGCCGGTGAATGGAGTTGAGGCAGAAGATCAGCCATGATCTCATTGAATGGTGGAGCAGGCTCGAAGGGCCGAATGGCCTACTCCTGCTCCTATTTCTTATGTTCTTATGTTCTTAACGTATTTGGGGACAGGGAGGCCAGTGTAGGTCAGTGAGGGCTGGGAGTGATGGACGAGCAGATGCAGAACAATCTTTAAAAAAAGAGGGAAAGAATGGTAGTCATTGACCTGCAGCCTGAAATACAAGCAGTTACAACTGCCCTCTGATTGACCTTAGCAGTTTATAAGTGGCTGCAATTTTCTAGATTTGCCTATTAAGGGCAGTGGTCTTAAAAGCAGAGACCCTGTTAGCTGCTAATCATCACAATTCTGTAATGTGTAAACAGGCCAATAGTTAAAGGCGAATACTGGATTGGGTGAGGGTAAAAGTGAACGTGAAGTGGGTGACACTGTGGAGCACAGCAGAGTGCCACCTACTGTGGAGATGTATATCCGGAACTGAGACAATTTAAAAGGTAAGCATATAGAAAATTTAAACTTGACAGCTTAAACTTGACATCTAGGCATGCCAAAGATAGAGTTGTATGAGACTTCTTGTGAACTCTGGAAGTGTGCCCACATGCAAGACTTTTAACACAGATGTGTACTAGTTAGTGTCGTCAACCCTCCAGGATTGTCCCGGAGTCTCCAGGAATGAAAGATTAATCTCCATTGTAAGTGGCTACAATTTTCTGCAATCTACATTACAACAGTGACTGCACTTCAAAAATACTTCATTGGCTGTAAAGCGCTTTGGGACGTCCAGTGGTCGTGAAAGGCGCTATATAAATGCAAGTCTTTCTTCCTTCCCTGGACGCTGCTGCGTGCAACCCAGGAGAAAAATCATTAAAAAAATTGTGTGTTCTTTTACTGAAGTGTCAGCCGTGGCTCAGTTGGTAGCACTCTCGCCTCTGTGTCAGAAGGTTGTGGGTTCAAGTCCCACTCCAGAGAGCACAAAAAAATCTAGGCTGACACTCCAGTGCAGTACTGAGGGAGTGCTGCACTGTCGGAGGTGCCGTCTTTCAGATGAGACGTTAAACCGAGGCCCCATCTGCTCTCTCAGGATGGACGTAAAAGATCCCACAACACTTTTTCGAAGAAGAGCAGGGGAGTTATCCCCGGTGTCCTGGCCAATAGTTATCCCTCAATCAACATAACTAAAACAAATTATCTGGTCATTATCACATTGCTGTTTGTGGGAGCTTGCTGTGTGCAAATTGGCTGCTGTGTTTCCTACATTGCAACAGTGACTACACTTCAAAAGTACTTCATTGGCTGTAAAGCGCTTTGGGACATCCTGTGGTCGTGAAAGGCGTTATATAAATGCAAGTCTTTTTTCTTTTTTGAAGCAGTTAGCTAACCTTCCATGGCATTGCTCACAAGTAGTCTGAAGCATGGAGTAAGGTTGTGTTATTTAATTCTTAACCTGGCCTGCCCCTTTAAAGCCACTGCCCCCTGTGAGGAAGTGGTTTAAATATGTTATGGGGTGACTCAGAACCTGATTTCTTTTTTTCATGAGGGAAGTTTTAAGATGACCAGATTCTTCAAATCGGAAGAAAAAAATTGTCTGTCTTTTTTTGTTAGCATTTACTTTTGACACCTTGAAGTATGAAGTCTGGAGTGTGCTGGATGCTCAAAACTTTGATATATGTGTATCAATACTGATCAATAGATAGATCTTTGATGAAAGATATGTCACAGAAGCAAAAAGCATATTTTTAGATATTAAGTGATCTTACATTTATGCCTTCCAGTTACAATTTAATTTTTGCTTACTTAAATTTTCAGCACCGTTTATAATTGTGAACACCTCCATCAGATCTGCTCTCTGTTCTAATGAAAAGAGCTCTAGGTTTCTCTAGTCTCTCCTCATAACTAAACCCTGTCACTCCTGGTATGCTAAAATTGGACTTCTTTGCTACTTTGCAAAATATTAGTGCAATTTATTTTGATTACACATTATTATGGATAGGAATATTCAGCAAAACACAGAAAATCATTACAGGAAAACATTGCAGTGTCCCAGAGAAGATAGATTTTGATATGGGGACAGAAACAGAAAACGCTGAAAACACACAGCAGGTCAGTCAGCGTCTGTAGAACATAAGAACATAAGAACATAAGAAATAGGAGCAGGAGTAGGCCAATCGGCCCCTCGAGCCTGCTCCGCCATTCAATAAGATCATGGCTGATCTGATCCTAACCGCCAATCTACTATCTACTATCACAGACAAGTTAATGTTTTGAGTTCGGACCCTTCCTTGTGACATTGTGCTGTGGAAATGGATTCAAGGATTGGATTTGCTGATTAACAAGTAGAGATTTGACTTTAATTATTTCCCTCACAGTACTGTTCATAGCCACACAATCACTCACAATTTCACTCACACATTCAACCAAAGCCTTAATGAAATCTTCCAACTGACCTAAGCAAGGTGAAATGCCAGGTAGTCCTAGACCTGATATCCTTCTGGATGGAAGTCAGGTGAACCTAATGCTTGAGCCACTAGACTACTGGATGATGCAGATTTTTGATTCATTTGACTTTAATATTGGATCTTCATCTGAAAATATTAAGATTGATATATGAACTTAACTCAAAAACATCAGTGCTGTGGAAAATGATTGCTCTTTATTTGCAGGAATAAGCTTTTAAATCCTATTCCAGCTCCTGGCTGCTTTATGGTAATCAGCTGGGATAAGATTGTTTTGTGTGTTTACTTTAAATAAATGGCTGACAGTTTGCTTGTCTGAGAGGTCTGAGTTTTAAATATTTTAACAATGCCGCTCCTTCTTATCTGTCTACGTGCTATCTCAGTTATTGTCAGCATCACTCTATAACACAAGGTCATCTAGTAACTCAAATTGCTCATTACCACCTCCTCTGCCTGCTTTATGCCTATTGTCACTGCCTCAGTCTGTCACTGTCACCTCCTCTGTCTCCTTTTTATCCCCTTAAGTACCTCATTATTCATCCTATTTCATACATTGTATCAGCTGTATCAGTCTCCACTCTTATTCCTAGAAATACTCTTTCATATCTCAGGTCTTTTTCCCCCCTTACAAGCACTAACCTGAAGAAGGCCTAATGGACAAAGTGTTGCTTCTAATCTTTTTTTTCTTTTTCAGTAAGTATCCTAGAATTGCCTGTGTTACCATCAACTCAAATTGCGGACTGTTCCCCGTCAAAACAATTTCTGTCACACTCCCTTCACATTTTCCGCTATTCAGCTGTGGGCTGGGTTTTAACTGACATAAATTATCTTCAAATTTGCCCATGTTTAATTTTAAAAATCCAGATGCTTTTGCAGAGTATCATTTTATAATCTGAGGCATTTTGTACTGATGTTGATGGAGCGAGTGAGTCCATTGCTATTCCTTTCATTTGTCTTTTGTGCTCATTTTTCCAAACAGGGCTTCATATGAGATTAGATTCCTGGTTAAGTGGATTATCCTGTATCAATAAAACAAAATGATCATGCTAAACCTTGTTTTTGCTGTACGCATTTCTCTGCTTGCAGCAATATAAACGAAAGTTTTTGAGGTGCCTGTCAAACCTCCATGAAGGATAGTTTTCTGAAGATTAGAGGGAACAATCAATCAAGATTATCATAATTCTTATGACTCCCCTCACATTTTTGACATGGTTTGCTTGGGGTTTTGATTAGGGAACATGATGAGGAAAAATCAGCCAGGACTGAAGATTTTAGTTCTAGTCATAATTGTGTCTATAAGATCATGAAACAATAAGACTCAAAAACGTAATCTGCCAGCCTCTTTGCTTTAAGTAAAGCTCACATTGTTTAGCTGCACACACAATTCAATTTTTTCATCATTCATCACTGGAAGGGCCTGTTGAACCAATTGTTGACAGCTGACATGTTTAATATGTTATTTAATTTTTAGATAGAATTTTACACAATATTTACAAATGCAGCTGTCATTCTCCTTCTCCAATATTACTTCTGATCTCCTTCACTTTTGTGATTTAGTGCAGAAGAAAGCATTTCAAATTTTATATTTGCTTTAAGTAAAATGGCAGATGCTCTTTGTGTGTAATATTCTGCTAAACATGAGGAGCAAGCAGAGATTCTATTTGCATAGCTCGCAGTTTTAGCTTTAGCGAGTGGGTATACTTAGGAGCTGAGGTGACCATCTTTAGGGACTGCTGACCTTTGCGGTGGTATGTTCACTTGTACAGGGCATCGCTGTGCCTTTGGTTAATCAGTGTTGCTTAGAGCTGAGGAATTTCTTTGAAAATGTTTTAAGGTAATAAAGACAAATAACAGCCGAGAACCAGTCATGAGGAAAGTGCTCTGGGCTACTATTAAACTATTGCTTGCTGTCTGTCAGATTCCTGGCCAAGAACTTTTAATGAGAAAACTCTTAAGGGAATCTTACAAATTAGTCAGGTTGGTGTCATGCTTTTTACATAAATGACATCAAAATGTTATAAAATTCTTAGCTTTTATAATAGCCAGAAAAAAAAAAGAAATACAGTACCTTGTATGTTTAAATGTAGATAAAATCAAGCAGCTCCATTTTCAAGCCTTTCAAGATAATCTGTTTATAAAAAAAGCTTTCAGAAGCTCAATACATTATTATTTACACTAAAAGCATTTAAAGTGAAACATGATGCCGTTTGTAGGAATGAGTGAACCATGAAGTGAACTGAGCCTGGCTAATGTGATGTGGGACTCTACAGGAGCGCAGATTGTTCAGTTTCTCGAAGTCAAACAGTTTCTAGAAACTGGATAATGGCCCATCCCTCCATAAGGGCTTATATCATGTTTTAAAGGGATCCATTCACTTCTGACCATGGTTCACCTATTTGTAATAACTGACCCTTCTCATGAGATCAGAGCCATTGTCAAGTATGAATATGTTGGCGTCCCATCATACGCTGCAATAAATGCCAATAATCTTGGATGTCACCTCACATTGCAAATGGAACTCTGATCTATATTATTGCCAGTAGAGTCTTTCTTCAAATGACAGAAAGGTCTTTGATTTTTATTGCCTTTTTAAAAAAAATTCACAGCATCTTTACAATTCAGTACTTCTGCAGACCTGCATCAAATGATGGGTCATGCAAATCAAACATCCAGTTACTAAATTCAGTTTTTCCATTATTTCTGCCCTCCCCTACTTTATAAAAGGAAATATGTGCCCTCTCCCTCATCTCGTCTCATGGGTTATATTTTTTGTTAAGTCCTTACAGAGAATAAGACATTTTTTTTACCATGCAGACAAGTCAATGACAATCATTATGAAAATCCACTTCATCAATCGTCTGCACACATTGTATTCTGCCATAGCACGGCAATGCTAAGTATTCGAAGTGCTGATTAAATCAGAACATTGAAGGTTGTTTTGCATGCAGGTGCCAGGAGCAGTCCAATCAAGCTGCCACAAAAGACCAAATTGCCGGTATACTGAAACCCCGGTGCTCCAATGTAAAGATGTGTAATCAAAGGAGAATTCGGAAGATAGTTATAGCATCTTACAAGCTCTGACTCACTGGTAGTTAGCCACAAGATATTATTATACCAATTAACATACGTTTTCTAAATTGCTGATTCTCATTACACTGTGTCCACAATTTGAGCAAAAAAATTACAAAGGCTTCAAAATTAGTAATTCCCACCCTCGCCATTAAATTGGTTTACTTCCATGTGTTAATTGCTACTTTACAACTAAACTGTATCAGAATGGCAATCCAGTCTGGCATTGTAAAAACACAACCTAATCCATTCTCTGTTAAATGGGTTTCCTTTTTTATGAAATCATAAAGAAAAGAGTGAGTTTCATATTTGTAAACTGAGCCTCAGCTTGGAAAGCACATCTTTTAGAAAAGGGAAATGCAATATTCCATTCAACCTGGAGACCACAATTTTATCCCACAGTCTATTTGTTCTGGATATTTCACTGTATTATCACTTCCCTTTGATTTCTCCAATAGAATTGAGAAACAGGCTTCAAAAAGGTTTCGATATATTTTTTAAAAAAGCTTCACCGATAATTCAGTGGGTAAATACACTGTGTTGTGTAGGTTTGAGCTATACCAACCAGGATGGTCCCATGATCTATCCCTGGCCCGTGGTAGGCCCCTCCTGTTTCTCATCTACACGCTGCCCCTTGGCGACATCATTCGCAAACACAACATCAGGTTGACACTGACAACGCCCGGCTCGACCTCACCACCATCTCTCTCACGTCCTCCACCGCCTCGGTGTTGTCACACTGTTTGTCCAGCATCCAGTTCTGGATGACCCGAAATTTCCTCCAATTAAACATCGGGAAGACTGAAGCCATTGTCTTTGGTCCCCGCCACAAACTCTGTTCCCCAGCCACCGATTCTGTTCATCTCCCTGGCCATGGTCTCAGGCTGACCAGACCCAACATCAACATTTTCCTTGACCTTGAGCTGAGCTTCCGACCCCATATCCTCTACATCACAAAGACTGTCTAGGCCCTAAGCTCTGGAATTCCCTTCCTAAACTTCTCCACATCTCCACCTCTCTCTCCTCCTTTAAGACGCTCCTTAAAACCTTCCTCTTTGACCAAGCTTTTGGTTACCTAACCTAATGTCACCTTCTTTGGCTTGGAGCCAATTTTTGTCTAATTACGCTCCTGTGAAGCACTTTGGGACAATTTACTAAGTTAAAGGTGCTATATACTGTAAATGCAAGTCGTTGTTGTTGCAAGTTAGCTGATCTCAATCAGGGTAGCAGCAAGAGTGTTAGAATTGGCTACAATGCCCTTAATCTTGGGAGGAGACAAAAATCAGCCATGATTATTACTCCTGATAGTTACTCAGCGACGCTCACTGGAAAGTGCATGCATGTGAATATTGGGTCAGGACAGGTCTGGGCTCAATTGTAATTTCACCATGGTGAATGGCTTGCCAACACTCGCTATCAAGGCACTATCAAGGATAGTCATTTGGGTGAAGAATCCAAGGGCTGCCGTTCATTTGAGGAAGGAAAAACAAAATAGATGACACACAGTTAAACTTGGTTTTATTTTGTTATCTATATATTGATCAATTCACTACTGACAGCTTAGGTCATTACAAATAGTGTAGTACACAGGATGATATTGGCTGCATTGTTATTTCTAGGTAAGAATGAAATCAATCATTATTTTCTGCTTTAGCAATGAAGACAATCAATCTAAATTGAGGGCTGCTATAATCCCTGTAATTGATTTTACAGATCAGCAGCTACAATTCCTCTCTGATCTCCTTCTCTGAGAAATACATCCTGGGAATATTTTCCTCCCCTGTCTAATTTTTAAAAAAAAAGAAAGACTTACATTTATATAGCACCTTTCATGACCTCAGGACGTCCCAAAGATTTTTTTACAACCAATGAAGTACTTCTGGAGTGTAGTCACTGTAGTAATGTAGGAAATGCAGCAGCCAATTTGTCCCACAAAAAGCAATGTGATAATGACCAGATAGTCTGTTTTAGTGACGTTGGTTGAAGGATAAATATTAGCCAGGGCACTTTAGCAAGGAAGTATATGAATATAAGATGATGACTGGAATTTTCATTAGCTGGGCGGGTTGGGTGCGGGCGGTCAGCGTGGTGGGGTGGGATCCCGTTCTTCTTTTCATCCCACTCCTCAGAGTGACTTTCCCTTAATGGCGCCTATTAAGACAGGCCTGCGCCTTTCTGGCCCTATTAAATGGTGCGGGTCTGATGACGTCATCGACGACTCATTTCCAGCGGGGATATTTAAAGGAGCCTTGGCCACATTGCATTTGAAGGTTCATCTAAGAGGGCGATCCTGGAGCTGCAGGAAGAAGTGCAGGGGGCTCTGACAGGTTTTGCGGCCATGATGTCTGCAAATGTTCAGAGAATGGAGGAGTCCATCTCCAACATGAGCACCACCGTGTCGCAGGTGATGGCGACGGTAGGCTCTTCCATGGAAAGGATGGCCACCTGCATGGAGCAGGTAATGCGCCACTCACATGAGGATATGGTCTCTATGGAGGACAGATGGCAGAAGCTCACAGACCTCCTCTCTAGGAGGGATGGCAACGCAGACTTGGGTCCTCATGGCCCCACTGCTGTGCAGCAAAGTGCTCTCCAGCTCCTTGCTAGCAGGGAAGAGCGGGTGGCTCATGAGAGGGCTGATGGTGAGAGGGGACATGAAAGTGGGGGCTCCTCTCAAAGCGCTTACACTTCTCCCCCGTTGCCTCCCCCTCAGTCAGAGCCCCATATGCCTCCTGGGATCACGACAGTCGGGTCTGCCCCTGCACAGTTGCAGGAGGAGCAGACTTTGGCGGGGCCATCACAGGCTGCAAAACCTGTGACGTCGCCAAAAATGTCTATGTCACAGCAGGGAAGTGAGCAGCCTGCCTCTACCTCTGCTGAAGCCACAGGGGTTGCACCTCGTAGAAGCACGCGTAAATGAAAAATGACACAGAAGTAGATGCACAAGGGTATGCATGTGTTTAAGAAGTGTTTTTGTTAAGCTTCCGTTACTGTTATGTATAAAATTATTTATTTTCACCACTTTGCGGTCATGCCCATTTTTGTCTGCTACTTTGGAAGTGGCTTTGTGAGTTGGAGTGAATGGTGAGACATAGCATTACTTCTAGCAATGTCTTCTAGGACTTCTGGGGGATGATAGTGTGCCCTGATGGCCAAATGTGTGCAGTCGATGACGCCCTGCACCCGTGGGAAGCCAACCAGAGCCGCAAAGCCCAGCGCCCGCTCAGTGACACTGGCGTCATCAGTGGCAAAGTTGATATAATTGGCTGATTTATCAAACATGGCATCGGTGACCTGTGTGCTGCATCTGTGGGTGGCCGACTGCGAGATCTGCAAATGTCTGCTGCAGATCCCTGAAGGGAGCCGGAGGTGAAGAAGTTGAGAGTGCTGCTGATTTTGACAGCCACTGGTAAGGTGTGTCCACCAGGTCCTCTTGGCTGCAGCTCTTGCTCCAACAAGCTGAAAATGTCTGCGATGATCTGGCGCGATAGCCTGAGCCTCCTTTGGCACTGCTGTTCAGTCATGTTGAGGAAGCTCATCCTCTGCCTGTATACCCTGTGTTGGGGGTAACACCTCCAGCTTGGTGCAGCCCTGCACTGATGCCCTCTGTCCCATGGAGCATCAGGTCATTGAGGAGAAGGTTGTTGGTGCTGTTGCTGCTGGTGGTGGGGCTCATCCTGGTCCGATTCTGAGGACCAAGGTGAGACAGTATAAACTGCACCCATGCTGATGTACTAGATGGCAGGTCAAGTAGAGATCAGAGAAGCAATCTGCCAATTGTGTGATAGTTAGTAGCAATGAGGTGAGAGTGGCTTCTGAATTTGCAGAAAAGACTTGCGAACTCTAGACACCTAAATCAGTGCTCAAAATGCACTCAGCAACAGCATTTCCCTAAGGAAAGTAAGCAGGTGTCATGTGGCAGTATTTATTGAGCCCTCCATGCTCTGCATTAATGACCTCGATCAATGGCCACTGAACTTCCACCTCAGCTTGACATGGTTCCTGAGCTGCGTGATTTCCGTAGTCATGCAGTGAAATTCAAATGGTCTTGTTAAAAACACGGTTAAGGGTCAGACAACAAGGTAATAATGATCTAAATTAGGTCGCCCGCCTCTGCCATACGGGTCCATGCCGCGCTGGCCAACGCACCCGAGTTAAAGGTGCGAGTAGGCGGGATGACGGCGGGCTCCCGATGCGCTCCGATTTCTTTCGACTTTTACTCCCAACCCGCCTCCAATCCCGCACGCACGGCAGCATGAAAATTCCGGCTGATTTCTTTGCTTTATACTCACATACTACTTTTCCAGTAAAATTAAGAAGCAGAGGAGAATATTGTGCAAGCTTGATCCAAACTTTGCCTCAAACCTAGCCTATTGTTTTGCTGAAAGGCTCCAGCTGCCATTACACATAGAGCCTGCAGTGTGCTCTACATCTAAGCTGAGGCATAACATCTGACAGTTATACATGGCCAGGGAACTGGGTCTTGATCAAGGTGAGCATAAAACTGCAAAGTACAAAAAGTAGATAAAACTGAACTTCAGAGAACAGGAAACATTGAAGCAAGCGCCTATCTGTCCTTGTCTGTCCTCAGCTTTAGGAAAAGTAAAATGTTCAAGTATACAGAGGATACTGAAGGGAATGCTTTCAAATGTAGAAATTTATCTCCTAGTGAAGAGTTCATCAGTAGGTTTCCTACCTTTGGATTTCAAAATAATTATTTGTGGTTTCCAGGGTTGGAGCTTCAGTGAATTTGAGTGATCTGTACATAATTCTTCACACAGGCAGCTAAGAAGATCAGTGGAGCAACTTTCATTACAATGCATGTGGTTTCAAGCCAGGCTTTAATTGTCACAATATCATATTCATGTTAGTAGCATCAAAGATATAGCAACTGACACATAACATAATACATCTGAAATAGGGAGCACTTAAAGGATATATGTTTTTCAGGCTTTCAACTAGTTGGCCAACATCTGCAAATACAAAGTTTCTCTTCATATTTTGTGAATGGCAGATACTTACTGCATTGCAGTGCACTTGTGTACAGCAAAATGCACAACTATGGTGCAACATCATGACTTCAGAAAGCCCATCACATTACAATGCTTGAAGCAATTCTGGTAAAGATTGATTGCACATCACTTTTTTTCCTTTATTTCTGTTATAATAATGGTCAAAATCATGTTGAAATTGCTTAAATTTAGAATTAGAGTATTTCAAACGAATGAACGAGTTGCATTTTTCCAACTCACATTTAGAATAAATTCCTATTTAGCAACTGACCAGTGGGTATCCTGTTTATATGATCATGGGTATGTACGTGACCGGAAAAGACCACTGCGGTCTTGGAATTAATTAATGTCTTGGAAATATCATATCTCACAATACTTCTCACACCTTTCTATCAAATTCTTCTCTAGGTACATATGCAACTCTTTTGAACTTACTGATACAACCAGCTCCCACTATCTCCATTCACCACCCACAGTATAAAGAAGTTAAATCAAAACTATATTTTCATCCTCTTATTCTAAGTCTGAGACTATGCCTTCTTGTTGTAAAATCTGTGATCATTTTGAACGTATAAGGGGGTGAATTTCCACAGAGGATCTCCTGTGTGTCTGCTGTAACTTTAGCGGACGAGCCATGGCGACCCCGGAAAATGTTTATAACCAGCGTTAAACGCCGCTCTTCCAGGGGTACCATGGCTCATCCGCCAAAGTTATGGCAGTGAAACAGGAGAACCCCTGCAGAAATTCACTCCCATTGACATTTATCTTGTCTATACCCCTTTTGGATTTTGAATACTTCAATCAGATCGCTCCTGAGTCTTCTCTTCTCCAGTGTAAACATTCTCAGTTTCTGCCCCCTTTCCAATGCCCAGATGTCTTTCTCATAACACAGTGATCAAAATGGTGCACAATATTCCAGGCGGGGTCGGACTCGCACTCTCTAGAAACTCATTTCCTGAGATTTGTGCTCTATTGCTTTTGCTTTACAGCCAACGATCTGATTTGGTGTCTTTCCTGCTACGGCGCCCTGTGCTGATGGCTTCAGCAATCCATCCGTCAGTGCCTCCCAACTCTCTCTCCTGAGTCGTGTCCTGTAGAGTAATACCATTTACTTATTATTCTTTCCTAATCTCATTGTTTTGCATTTGCCCATATTAAATGACTTCTGCCATTTGTCTCCCAGCTCCCCAATCTGTCCAGGTTCTTCTGTGTTTGGTCAGCCTGTTGCCTGTTGTTTCCTAGTTGGGTATCATCCGCAAACGTGAAGAGTATTGTTTCTGTTCCCACTTTCAAGTCAATTATATGCATTGTGAACAGCAATGGCCCCAGCACTGATCATTGAGGCACCCAATTAGCTACCTCCTTTATGCCAATCCAGTTCCGTGCACAACCACGCACTGTTTCATCAAATTTTCGATTTATTTCAGAAGCACTCCACCCTTGCTGTGACTTCAAACCTGTGGGCCAATCTCCTTTGTGGCACTGTATCTGAATTTTGAGTGTCTGTAGTTAAATCGTACTGTATTTGTTTGTCATTGCCCCCTCAATACTTTAATGCTCTTAAGGAATTCACAACACAGATTTGCAAAACCACAATACTCGTAAGTCTCTTCCCGGGAACCACAGAAAACATACTTTTAATTACACCTATAAAAGCAAAGGCTCTGCATGTAGAAAAGAATTAGGCAACAAATATGAACAATGAACAAAATAGGGTTCCTAATATCAATATTTAGCTCATTAATGCTGTTCTGAAGCAGCCAGATTCAATTGGAGCGGTCATTGGTCATAAAAATCCAATTAAAACTCAAGGTCAAAAATAAAGGTCCTTTTGGGAAGACATTTGCATTTGTAATGAAGAAGCCTATAGTTGAAATGAAATTATAACATAGAAAACCTGATTCAGTTGCATTTGAGAGAAGCAGCATTGTGCAATTGATTCTCCCAATATGCAAGGGCTGCCATATGCTGTTGAGTCAAGGAGCTTTTCAATAAGGGAGAGAATAGCCTGGGGCTATAGACATGACATCAAATAAGCAAATAATGAATATCTCTGATGTTTGCACAGGAATTCATTAAACTACAAATATGAAACAGAGTGTGTCAAACTATTTCTTACAACAAAACCTTATATGATTTTTCTACTTTCTCTTGTCATTCGTGAGGATATTAAATTCAAAAAGTCATGCTCATCTGGTTTCACTGGACCATGTTTTAATAATAGTGAATGATGAAATATTACTAATATTTATAACCTGATATATTCCTGGACTGCAGGCAATAAAACAACTAAGGATAATTATAATAATAAAAACTAAAAACACAAAAGCAATTAAAGTGCTCTTTAAACAAATACGTTAATGCATTTGTCTAGGCTTTAATCTCTAGAATTCCCTCCCCAAACCTCTTTGCCTCTCCACCTCTCTATCCTCCTTTAATTCTCGGCTTAAAACCTAGCTCTTTGACCAGGTGTTTGGTCACCTGTCCTAATGTCTTGTTCTTTAGTTCTGTGTCAATTTTTGTTGGATAACGGTCCTGTGAAGCGCCTTGAGAGGTTTTACTACATTAAAGATGCTATATAAATGCAAATTGTTGTTGTTGTTAAACACAGGTGAATAAGTTGATCTGTTCATATAATAATTTTCAGTGCATCAATTTATGCAAAAAATTTTATATGTACCTCACGCTAGTTGAGTGAAACTTTCAATGTTTTTTACCCATACAAATGGGTGAAAATAGGGGAGATTCTCTTGGGTCTGCACCAGGCACACTGGATTGTCTGGGCGTAGCGAATAATGGAAAATTGGGCGGGTTGGAGCACACGTCTGTAAAGGAACAAGCCTGATTTTTCTTTCATTTTAAGTACCGGTGGAAATACTGCAGCTTCCTTTGCAGGTGTGGACTCCCACCTGTCCAACTTTCTGGTATTGGCTGCACCCTCACATCTGGATGCAGACCCTCAGAAATCTCCCCTAATGGATTCTCAATTGTGAAGAGATGTTTCAAATACGGGGGCAGCTGGGAATGCTGGAATTAGCAATGCAAATGCCTCTCGCAACCACTTTGGTATTTGAATTTTTAATCAAATACGGCTGCTCATTAAGATCCTAAACAGGAGCATGTCAAGCTAGGAATGCATACTTTTCACCATTAAAAATCTGTGAATGATGTTGGATTATTGATTGTCTGGTTCAACTCTAAAGTGCTGAAAATGTATCAAAAAAAATGTACGAATTAAAAAGTTGATTTTGGATGAACATGTGTGATTCAGGAATAAAATTACAATGCATTATTTGCATCCCAGGGCTGGAATTCCCTTGTATTCTGCTAATGATATACTGGTAGCTGTTCCCTCGGTATTCCGTGCAATGTACTGAAAACTCCTTCTAGGTCCAATACATTGTGTTCTCAGAAATGCAAAGAATTTGATCAAAAGAAAAAATTATAAGGGAGCACAGATAAAAAGAAAAAAACTGCAAGTGCTGGAAATCTGAAACAAAAGCAGAAAATGCTGCAAATTCACACCAGGTCAGTTAGCCTCTGTAAAGGGAAAGCCAGGTTCATGCTTTAGGTATAGCCCTTTGTCGGAATGGAAAACTGAAAAATTTGTAAATATTTCAGTGTTGAAGAAAAAAAGGGTGGGGAAAGAAGCAACAAATATTCCAGCCATGGGGGGGAATTTTGATTTTTGGCGACAGTGTAAATTGCACACTATTGGCTTGGTCGCCCGTTAAACACCTCCCGCCGTTTCTGTTTCCATTGAGGTCAATGTTTAACGGGTGGCCGAACTGATATCACGCCTTTTACACTATTGCCAAAAGTCAAAATTATCCCCATGGAGACTAAACTAATCTGTTGAATGACCTGCAAACTACAAGATTGTTATATGACATAAAAGATAATTTCAACAAGGCAGCGGGAAGATATTAGAAAGTCCCGCTCCAGAGACTTGAGCACAAAACATAGGCTGACACTCCCGGTGCAGTACTGAGGGAGATGCTGTCTTTCGGATGAGGCGTTAAACCGAGGCCCCGTCTGCCCTCTCAGGTAGATGTAAAAGTTCCCACGGCACTTTTCTGAAGAAGAGCTGGGGAATTCTCCCCGGTGTCCTTGCCAATATTTATCCCTCAACCAACATCACTAAAAACAGATTATCTGGTCATTATCTCATTGCTGTTTGTGGGAGCTTGCTGTGCACAAATTGGCTGCCACGTTTTCTACAAATCAACAGTGACTATGCTTCAAAAAGTACTTAATTGGCTGTAAAGAGCTTTGGGACGTCCTGAGGTTGTGAAAGGCACTATATAAATGCAAGTTCTTTCTTAAACAACAAAAGTACTTGAATATAAACTAAGCTGGTGAAAAGACAATTTTCTCCATTGTTTTGCCTTTTCCCTTGTGTGGGCCTCTTCTATATTGTTTACACCCTAGTTTAAAGATGGTGACTTTGTTGGGCTATGGCTCTATGGACACTGATGCTGAACCAGTTGTTCCACATGTGTCACCATAGCCTGTGAGTGTCAGCAGACTATTTGACAATAGCATCACAGCTGACCTCGATCCCGATATCAACACATATGCACTTTCTAGTAGGGGGCCAGTGGGCAGTGATCGGAAATTATAATGAGATGCTACTGCTGTTCAGAATGAACTGAAAAAACTTTCAGTATTAAATCTTCTTTGATGGGTTTTATGGATGCTAGATTTTAAATTATCAGTTGATCTAATAGCTTTTGCTCTCGTTCGTGTCATTAATTTATTGCGTCAATCTGTTGTACCTTTAGACTGGAAAATTGTACCCTGTACACATATATAACAGTATATCTGAGATTAATAACTATCACCCTATTTCAATCTATAATTTCAATAACCATTGAAAGAATTCTCTATCTTCAGCTATATTATTACCCTCTGGAAAACAAATTTATTATTGCACATCATTCTTGTTTCTGATCATTACCCTCCACCATAATGGCTCTCAAACTCATGGAAGAAATCTACTCAGCCATGGATAAGGGTCTTTCATTGCTGCAATATTTTTGTATTTTAAAAGAAAGTCTTTTGTACTCTAAACCATGTAACTCTTTATCATAAACTTTATAGCTATATTCTGAGTAATGAAACAGTGAACTGGTTCTAAAAGGTGCATTTCAGGATTGTGATCCACATCCTTCCAGTCCATGTCACAGCTTTACCCATTGCCAATCTTTAGTTTGTATTTCAACCCAGTGATAGTGAACTTTGGTGCTGTGACTTCAGCGGAAGATCAGAGGAAACCCTGGTGAAATGGCTTAAAGCCATTTAAAGAATGAAAACAAAATGAACGTCTCAATTCCCTTGCAATGCAGTTGAATGGAATAACATTACAATATCGTAACAACATTGCTATCTGTTTTCAATGGCTCAGTGGTTAACTCACTGCCTGATGTACTGCTGACCCATACAGACCAGGAAGGCCCCAGGTTTGATCACCAGCCTTTGCTACGTTAGTTCATCTCAGCTGAAGCAACAGTAGGGTTGAAACAACTGGCCTCAGTACTGCTGGTCTTAGGAGGGGACAATCAGCCGGGGTTGCCAGACCACTCCCGAGAGCCATCATGACATTAGTGACTTGCCCAGCCCTCCAACAGTATATCATTATATCATTGTGTGAAGTGCTTTGAGACATTTTGATGTGAAAAAGTAAATGGAAGTGTGATTTTATTTATATTTTATCGGTGACTTATATTGAAAAGTGCAGTGGGTGAAGGCAGGATTGGGCTGTCCGGTGAAATAGTCTGCTCGCACTCACTTCTTTAGACTAGAAACATGAAGAGTGTGACATCAGGGGACTGATGGCACCTGTGGAACTGTTGCTCAGCTAGAGTGCAGGGCTTCAGGAGAGGAGAAGAGAAAGGGAAAAGTAACTGTTTATCGTGAAAAGCAGCAGTCTAATCTTCCACTTATGATTAGTGAGTCTACTCATAAAGGGCTCATTGACTGACTCTCGTAATTATACTTCTGAAAGCATTAATTACAGAAAAGAGTCAATTTCAGCATCATTCATAATTCTTTCTGTAACGTGTAGAGTTAGTTTGAAATCAGGACCACAACCTGGAAAAGCAAAGAATTCAGCATGTTCTTTAAGTTGAAGCCTTTGAATTACCCTTTCAATCAGTATTGAGATTACTATAATTTCAAGTTTCAGTTGTTTAGAGAAACTGAATAAGCTACAACTTGCTGCTTTCACCATTTCATCAAATTGTCAGTCAATAAGGCTCTATTGGCCAGCTCATGAAATAGTGACAAACAAACATGATTTCGCTTGAAATGCATTTCACTCTCTACATAAATGATCTCCCTTGATGTGCTTCAGAACTAAAGGCTTTATAGCTGTAGATGACACTGTCTTATGCTTTAGAGCTCCATCTGTATCCATTGTACTGACATCCTGTCAAGTGGAAGTCATTGGTTTCTCCATGGCTGTTTTTCCAGAATTGCCCTTACCCACAACAAAGCAAAACTTTCAGTTTGTTTTACCAGTAGACCAGTAGAGAACACAAGTAAATTTAGCACTGTACACTGTCAGAGATTGCAAATAAACCTGGTCCCTTCCCCAACTAATCAGCTGGCCAGGATCTCTAGGATAAACTAATGCATAGTGGAATATCATGGTTTGTACATCTGTGCTAGATTATCAGGCAAAATGGAAATATATATTCAGAGCCAGATCATCATGGCTTTGGTAATCTCTCACCAGATGCAGGAAAAGCAAATATATTAAATTGCCTTGTAACCTCAGTTTCGTATTTGACGCCAAGTTGAGCTTCTGACCTCATATCCTCTCCATCACAAAGGCCATCTACTTCCATCTCCATTACATTGTTCCTCCCTAAGACCATCTGCTGCTGAAACCCACATCCATGCCTTTGTCATCTTCAGATTGAACAATTTCAATGCTCTCCTGGCTGGCCTCCCATCTTCCACCTTCCATAAACTTCAGCACATCCTGAATTTGGCTGTCCATCTCCTAACCTACACTAAGTCCCACTCACCCATCAGCACTATCCTCACTGACCTACATAAGCTCCCGCTTCTGCAATGCCTGAAATTTAAAATTCTCATCCTCGTGTTTAAATCTCTCCATGGCCTCATCCCTTCCTACATATGTAACATCCTTTAGTACGACAACCCCTCTCCAACTCTCCATTTCTCTGGCCTCTTGTGCATCGCCCTTCTCTTCACCCACTATTGGCGGCTGTGTCTTCAGAAATGTGTTCCCACGCTGTGGAATTCCCTCCCAAATCCTCTCCAAATCCCACTCCTTCTTTAAGACCCTCCTTAAAACCCAACTCTTTGACCAAGCTTTTGGTCATCCCTCCTAATATCTTCTTATTTGGCTCAGTGTCCACTCATTTCCTTACAGCTCTATGCAGCGCCTTGGGTTGTTTTTCTATATTAATACAAGTTACTGTTCATAATATTTTCCAGTAATTCTTCTCTCTTGATTTAATAACACTTCTACAAGTCATTTCCATCCTGATTATGCTGACAGGACCTCATGAAGTTACCACAAAGTGACTGATCTCCTCATCACTAATATGCTCCCAAATTTCCAGCCTTTAAATGTATTGGCAAAAGTAACATTCGCCCTTAATTAGACAATAGTCTGTAAAACCTACTGAGAAACCAGGTCCTGAGAAATTCCAGTGTCCCTTAGCTGGCTTTAAAAATCAAATTCTGCTCACATACAGCATTGTTGAAGCAAGCACAATATTCCAGTGCTATAACTGCAGAGATATCATGATTAGCTTTATTATTGTAATACCAGAATCATAAACGCTTAAAAACTATTTTAAATGTAAACATTTTATTTAAGCTCACTCTGTCTTCCCTTTCCCCAGTTTCTCTTCTATTTTAATTTTACTTTTATCCATTTTATACAACCTAGATGATGATTTTATCCCCTTTTCTCTTCTCAAACTACGGAATCCAGCTGGAGTTTGGTTCCAAGCACACCAGGACCCCTCTGGTGAAGAGTAGTAGCCCGTTTATTGCACGAGCAGCACCTGTCACCTTTGATGTCAACGATTGAACTGCCTAGTTTAGACCAGACTTAGGCCCAAAGCTTTCTGTAGACAATAGATGCTCCCAAAGTCTGTAACTAGGTGATAGTCCAAGATTAGTTCACAGTTTGTGCCTAACATTATATCGATTAATCAGATAAATTGTCAAAATGGGAGAGATGAGTGACTAATTCGTATTAAGTTGCCTCGATCAAACTAACTGTTTAGGCAGCATCAATGCTTTCAAACACATAAGGCCACTGTGCAGTAGTTTTTTTGCCCTCTTTGTGCATTCTGAATAAGAACTTGAAATAAATAAAACAGATAGCAAAGGAGAAAGAAGCCTGGAAATGGGATTTCCAGATGGAATTTCTGAATATTAGTGATTGACAAGTCAGACATAGATTTAGACTAAACAAACAAATTTGATCTTTGTGTCGGCTTGCAGGAAGGCTTAAAATAATAGTAAAAAGTACAACCTTGACTGAGGTGGTAAGGCTGACAGTAGTACCCAATTTCGGCATTACCAGCTCTTTTTAATTTCTAGCTAAAGATTTGTCTGACATCAATTCAGCTGTTTTTGTATGGGTGTATAAGTCAAATTACTGGCACTCTGGTTACGTAGGCTGGTCTCAATACTACCTAATAACCCAGGAGCATCAAAACCAAGTGAAAAAGAGCTTTCATGCCATTGTTGGTTTCCCAGAGTTTACCATGTTAATTTCTTGTAGAACTATATTCACCTTTGTAGTTGAAAGTGATATCATCTTATGAACAGGTGGACAGTGCATGGTTCCAGATTGGTCTTCTTCCATGTGTTGGCCAATTATCCACTTTGGGATAGCATATATTCATGAGGCTCCCACCTGTATACGGCGGGCGCCCCAGCTGCCTACACCAAAGACCGCCTGAAAATCAGAACAGGCAGGAACTCAGTGTTATGTTGGCACTTCTGTTTCCTTTGCTCTTTTAGTCCCAGTATTGCCCCAAATGGGGCAGTAAGGGACACGACAATTGCTCCCAATATATCTACATTTTCTGATTTTCTTAATTTTCCTCTTAATATCAATTTCAGGTGTATTATCAACCAGTTTAATATTATAATCTACTTAATATCGTAAATATCATTGTCAAATTGAGCCGGACAATATTCATTATATTTTGGATCTTCATTGTAATAAAAGTAAAATAAGGATCTAGGATTTTTTTTTACAAGCTTATCATTTAACTAGTAGTATAAATCTGTCAACTGTCAGTGTAATTAATTATTGATTATATATTGAATGGTTGCACATCCATTTAAAATGCATCAACTTAGCACTATATAAGGATAATGAAACCTAATCAAATATGAGCTGATCATATTTGAAAATTAATTTGTCGGTTAGAATTTTTAGATATCAACCATTACATTTCAAAACACAAAATGGGGCATTTTCTACATTTTGAAAGTATTTAGAAATTACACTACAATTCAGATGTCTGAAGGTTTGGACAGCTACGTTTAACTAGAACACAGTTATATCATTAAAAAAAGAACCAACTAGCATTTATATAGCACCTTATTATGTGTCTCAGAAACATCCCAAAGCACTTCGTGTACAATGAATGATTTTGAAGTGATATGTAAGTGAACATGGCAGCAATTTTACAGACAGTAATGTCCCATAGGCAGCAATGAAATGAATCAGCAGTTAATCGATTTTTAGTAATGTTGGTTGAGGGAGGCATGTTGGCTCATACATTGAGAGAACTTCCTGCTGTTCTTCAAATGGATCTTTAACAGTAGACAGGACCTCTGTTTAATGCCTCATCTGAAGAAGCAGTGAATATTGTCTTTGAAGAACAAGGATTACAAAGAAGAAAAAGCATGTCATAATTCCAAACCTTTGCTTCATAAGTAGAAATCCTCCTACCATTGCTACAAGTAGTAGTTCATTCCCAAAGGCAACCATACTGTTACTCAGAGCTCATGGGGCAGATTTTCACCTTCACTGCCTGGGCGGTAATCTGGTGGAACGGATCTCCTGCCCCTTTATACAACCTGCCCAATTTTCATTCCATTAATTTCCATTTTTAAAAATTCATTCATGGGATGCGGGCGTCGCTGGCAAAGCCAGCATTTATTGCCCATCCCTAACTGGCCTTGAGAAGGTGCTGGTGAGCCGCCTTCTTGAACCGCTGCAGTCCGTGTGGTGAAGGTACTCCCACAGTGCTGTTAGGGAGGGAGTTCCAGGATTTTGACCCAGTGACGATGAAGGAATTGAATGAAGATCAGACAGATTCTGTAAAAGATGAGCGATCCATTAAACGAGATTACTGCCCAGATGGTGAAGACAAGAATCTACCCCCATCTGTCAGGTTGAATTTACAGGCATTTTATCCAATGTTAATGCATTTTTATATTGCTTTATAAGGTTGTCATAATTATTTCACTATACACTACACTGATCATGTGTTCAGTGCTTCAGAAGTGCATCGGGACATGGATACATTGGAAATAAGAACATAAGAAGAACATAAGAAATAGGAGCAGGAGTAGGCCATTTGTGAAATTTAACTGAGACAGACTGGAAGCTGCAAGTTGTTGTGAACCTCAATGGTAGAAATAACAATGATATTATATGGCTGATCATGACATTGATGGCTGATAATTGCTGGGGTATAAAGGTTTACAAAAAATAATTCATCGTGTGGTGTGGGCTGCAGAATTCATGAAGTTGATAGTTTATTTTCTGTTAACCAAAGGGTACAGATGTTTATTCTCTTTATTCTAGACCTTTTTTTCACTACGGGTCCATTATGCCTTCATATATTTTGAGAAATATTCTCATGGGGCTCCGTAAATGGAACGTTAGGTGGTCATTGAGTGTTTATTTGGGCTGGTGTTCACATTGCAGCCCTCTGTAGCAGGAATACACAGGCAGAAAGAACAAGTTACTCCACTGAAAGTCCCAAACAATGAGATATGAAAAAAGAAAATGACATATAAAGAAACTGGGTTAATAGTGAGGAGAGAAACAAGCTTGGAGAATGGTTGCAAACTAAAATACAACCTTGGAGTAAGATCTGCTTTAAGAAGGCAAATGGACTTGGAGACAGAGACTGACAACACAATTGCATTACACGTAGGGTCAGCTGATAATCAGGGTAGTTTTTGCTGCCATTTTTTGGTGGGGGGACAGGGTAAAGGATTTCCTACTGGCAAGACCAGTGTTGAAGACAGGCTCAAGGATAAAAGTGACAGAAGAGATGGCCTTCAAAGTGAATGAGATGATCTGGGCAACATCACGAAGGGAAGCAGCCCGAGGGAAGGAAACTGGTGTAACACCAATGTGACCTTTCCAATTCCAACCATCTGGATCGCAGTGAGCTCTGAGTGAGATTGTTCAATTAATGTCAACCAATGCTAAATTGTAGGGCAGTTTTATCTTTACTTTGTAGCTGCATTCACTTAGATCATTGACATTTCTTAAAGAGGGAAGTCTTTTTCCTGTCTGCTTGGACTGGATTGTAATTGTGGTTCTTGAGATGAAAAACTAATAGATCCAACTCACAGCCCCATCCATTCCTCCAATGCTGTTATACTGCCAATAGGTGACAAAAAGCAAAAAAAGGATGGTTTTCTTTTTGCTTTATTTAAAGTTTATTTTTCCCTTTCCTTCTTTAGATTCCCACATAACGTACCATTCCTTAAAGTGATGGCAGACAGGTGATTGACTACCTGACCTCTGCCAATGGCACAATTCAATCAGCCACTAAGAGGTATCTAAAAGTAACCCGTGGTGATTTGCATGGGGATGTGCCTGGCCTTCAGTTAGAATGTGCCATAATGTCAGGGTTATAGTCAGAAGGCATGTGGAATCTTTGCACTACCGATCTGTACTACAGTCCCCTCCATTTATACCATCTCTGCTTATTACAGGCAGCCGTCCATATTGGGCAAAATGGCTTCCTACCTGCAGCTCCAGGAATGCAGCCAGTACAGCCTGCCGATCTTCCACCTGGGAATTAAAATTTCCCCTCTAGTCTCTCTCATAATTGAGAGATCCTATGTGCCTGCTCTGTTGGGTGTTGTAAGGTAACACGGTCCACACAGGTCACTCGTGCAAGTTGGGAGGTCTGCCTGCAATGCTGTGAGTTAGGAGCTGGCACAGCGGAATTAGGATGTTGGTAACTCCTAATGTACACGTTAAATTAGGGGCAGTTTTACGTTGTAGACTTATGTCTGCTAGGTCTTGTATTTATAGTGGCCAAATTCATTTTAGGCAGTACCCTTACACCCAGCTCAAAGGAGACTTTCAGCCCACCAGGATCTTGCGTTTAACCTAGCATCCAAATTGATCGAATTTCATTTTATCCTTATTAATCTTGTGCATTAAATCAATAGTGCAAAATCAATAAATCATTAACAAAATTGTGAGTATTGATACAAATCCATTGATCATTTTGGAAATACGTTTGGAAGCTATCTTTTCAACAAGATTCTGATGTCGCACTGTTGCTTGAAATTACATAAAGAAAGTTGGGGGGGGGGGCTTCCTATTTTAAAGAATTGTTTTATTAACTTCCAACGTGTCAGATCGTCAACAATACTTCAGAAACTCTTCTTAATCACAAGTGAAACCTTTTTATTTTCAAATGTATAATTTCTATTTGAATTTTAGCAATAAGTGTGCGATCGTCATCAGGCAAAAATGAGTGCTAATAATCACTTCACGGTGTATGTAGCTGCTCATTAAGTGGAAAATTGTTGGCAATTTGTATTTGCTATGAAAACTAAATGATAAAATGGAACTAGATACTGTAAAAAGGCTCTGTGCAATGAATATACTTCTTTGTAGTCTGCAGTTCTCCTTGAGAATGTTGGATGAAAATGTGTACTTATTATTCTGAAGCTGTACTAACTCTACATTATGTCATTGTTAAGTTTATTCTTGAAGACTGAAAACATTATTGAAGGCCAGGATGAGGTACAGCATGTAAAATGTGAAAGCCATTAGAAATAACAGAAGTGATGGCAGTTAAAAATAACAAATGTACAGTAATGTTAATAAAACCTCAAGGTTAGTCATGCGATGAGCACATCTTTCAAAAATTCTCCTCGTGTTTAATCAGATTACCCACCTTTTGTTTCTTCCTTTCATATTCCAACGCAGTGCTGCTCATTTAGTTGTTAAGCTTGAGTTGTCAACATGCCTGGCATATCTGAGATGGACAAACAGAAGGTATCTGGTCTCCACTCAAGTGACTTAAGAGAAAAACAAATCCGGGAGGCACTATTGATTGATTGCTCAGTGGCAAGGATCCAGAGGACTATCAGCAGTCCAAGGAAACTGACAGGACTTCTGCTGACTGCTGGGTTCACGAGGCACAAAAGAGAGAGGTTATGAAAGCTGAGCCATTGAAAACGCAGCATAACAGACACGGCCACTAACCTTGCTTTCTTCTCGTCAAAGTAATCAGAGACCTTTGCTGTGAAGGAGAAGTGTGAAGGCTGCAAGAATTTGCAGTTCAAGGAACAGAAGAATAAAAAAAAAATCAAAACAAGAATAAGAATAAAACTGTTGAAAAAGATAGAAAAGGTTAGAAGAATGAGAGGGGATCTCATTGAAACGTATAAAATTCTGACAGGGCTGGATAGACTGGATGCAGGGAGGATGTTTCCCCTGGCTGGGGGGGTCTAGAACGAGGGGTCACAGTCTCAGGATAAGGGGTAGGACATTTAGGACTGAGATGAGGAGAAATTTCTTCACTTAGAGGGTGGTGAACCTGTGGAATTCTCTACCACAGAAGGCTGTGGAGGCCAAGTCACTGAATATATTTAAGAAGGAGATAGATAGATTTCTAGACACAAAAGGCATCAAGGGGTATGGGGAGAGAGTGGGAATATGGTATTGAGATAGAGGATCAGCCATGATTATATTGAATGGCGGAGCAGGCTCGAAGGGCCGAATGGCCTACTCCTGCTTCTATTTTTCTATGTTTCTATGTTTCTATGTTTGATGCTGTCATGTGTCTGGATGTAGCTTTCAAATAACCAAATATGATGGCTTGCTATAATTTACAGGTTAGCTGCACGGTTTGGTGTTAAACGGTTTTAATAGATGCACAGGATGATCAACCAACAGCATCAATCTTGTTGTCTCCATTCGAGTAAAAAAGTAAGTATTTTTGCTCGCCAATTACAATATTTTATCTCCCCTCGCCTCCTTTTTAAAGTCATTGACCCCTTACCATGAGAATGAGTGAGCAACCATTTAACTGCAGAAGGCATCGCAGCCAAGTCTGATCCTGTCCCCTCCTGACATCCAGATTTTTAGCAGGAAGTGATCAGAAATTAATTTTCTCTTCCTGGCAAAGCTTAGTGCCCCAACCACTGTGATCAGCTCATTCGAATCTGAGACCTACCTTGTCAACATGGCTCAATTATTCGTTGGAGATTCTAACTGAGGTCACCCAGTGTAAACAGGGTGGTCGTGGCCTGAGAATGGCATTCGGTCCCTTATCACCCCATTTATGTTGATGCTTACCAAGATGGCGGCAGCTGCAGCATATATAAGTGGAGGGGACTGTATCTGACTGCTTCAGATGGGAGGCCACTTTTAATATGGAAACTGAGATTTTATGATAAGACATTGATTGCAATATTGAGGCACAATTGGGTGTAGCACACGTTACGCATGCTCTGCGCTTTGGTACCAGTAATGAGCAGCCTAACCAGCCATCCTTAAAGGGATCGCTGGAGGCTGCTCCAAAACAGCTCAAACCATTTTCATATTTTATTTTTGTGGAGCCAGGAGCAGCAGGAGTGATCACCCTGGCCCCACAGGAATACTCTGGCCTGCTGCCACACACCCATTACCTCTGTACTCGCTGAGTTACATTGGCTCCAGGTCCCCCATTGCCTCAAGTTTAGAATTCTCATTCGCATGCTCAAATCTCTTTATAGCCTCACCCCTCCCTATCTCTGTAACCTTCTGGAGCCCTAAGACCTTCCGAGAACTCTGTTAATTTTTTATCTTATTACTGTTCTGTGAAATGCCTTGGGATTATTTGCGACGTGAACGGCATCATATAAATCTGAGTTATTGTTGTTGTGGTGTACTAATACTTGATACGTGGTATAATGGTATACCAATTGCTGCAGTGTGTTGGTGCTCCAATGTGCTATGGTGCATTGGTACTCCAAAGTATTGTGGTGTGTTGGTGCTCCTGTATCTTGACGAGTGTTGGTGCTCCTTTGTATTGTGGCTCCTTTGTGTCGTGGTGTGTTGGTGTTCCTTTGTGTCGAGTGTTGGTGCTCCTTTGTGTCAGGGTGTGTTGGTGCTCCTTTGTGTCGTGGTGTGTTGGTGCTCATTTGTGTCGTGGTGTGTTGGTGCTCCTTTGTGTCGTGGTGTGTCGGTGCTCCTTTGTGTCATGGTGTGTTGGTGCTCCTTTGTGTCGTGGTGTGTCGGTGCTCCTTTGTGTCGTGGTGTGTTGGTGCTCCTTTGTGTCGTGGTGTGTTGGTGCTCCTTTGTGTCGTGGTGTGTCGGTGCTCCTTTGTGTCGTGGTGTGTTGGTGCTCCTTTGTGTCGTGGTGTGTTGGTGCTCCTTTGTGTCGTGGTGTGTTGGTGCTCCGTGGTGTCATGGTGTGTTGGTGCTCCTTTGTGTCGTGGTGTGTCGGTGCTACGTTGTGTCATGGTGTGTCGGTGCTCCGTTGTGTCGTGGTGTGTCGGTGCTACGTTGTGTCATGGTGTGTCGGTGCTCCGTTGTGTCGTGGTGTGTTGGTGCTCCTTTGTGTCGTGGTGTGTTGGTGTTCCTTTGTGTCGTGGTGTGTTGGTGCTCTTTGTGTCGTGGTGTGTTGGTGCTCCTTTGTGTCGTGGTGTGTTGGTCCTCCTTTGTGTCGTGGTGTGTCGGTGCTCCTTTGTGGCGTGGTGTGTTGGTGCTCCTTTGTGTCGTGGTGTGTCGGTGCTCCTTTGTGTCGTGGTGTGTTGGTGCTCCTTTGTGTCGTGATGTATTGGTGCTCCTTTGTATCGTGGTGTATTGGTGCTCCGTTGTATCGTGGTGTGTTGGTGCTCCTTTGTGTCGTGGTGTGTTGTTGCTCCTTTGTGTCGTGGTGTGTTGGCGCTCCGTGGTGTCGTGGTGTGTTGGTGCTCCTTTGTGTCGTGGTGTGTTGGCGCTCCGATGTGTTGTGGTGTGTTGGTGCTCCTTTGTGTCGTGGTGTGTCGGTGCTCCTTTGTGTCGTGGTGTGTTGGTGCTCCGTGGTGTCATGGTGTGTTGCTGCTCCTTTTTGTCGTGGTGTGTTGGCGCTCCGTGGTGTCGTGGTGTGTTGGTGCTCCTTTGTGTCGTGGTGTGTTGGCGCTCCGTGGTGTCATGGTGTGTTGGTGCTCCTTTGTGTCGTGGTTTGTTGGTGCTCCGTGGTGTCGTGGTGTGTTGGTACTCCTTTGTGTCGTGGTGTGTTGGTGCTCTTTGTGTCGTGGTGTGTTGCTTCTCCTTTGTGTCGTGGTGTTTTGGTGCTCTTTGTGTCGTGGTGTGTTGCTTCTCCTTTGTGTCGTGGTGTTTTGGTGCTCTTTGTGTCGTGGTGTGTTGCTTCTCCTTTGTGTCGTGGTGTGTTGGTGCTCCTTTGTGTCGTGGTGTGTTGGTGATCCTTTGTGTCGTGGTGTGTTGGTGCTCCTTTGTGTCGTGGTGTGTTGGTGATCCTTTGTGTCGTGGTGTGTTGGTGCTCTTTGTGTCGTGGTGTGTTGGTGCTCTTTGTGTCGTGGTGTTTTGGTGCTCCTTTGTGTCGTGGTGTGTCGGTGCTCCTTTGTGTCGTGGTGTGTAGGTGCTCCTTTGTGTCGTGGTGTGTCGGTGCTCCTTTGTGTCGTGGTGTGTCGGTGCTCCTTTGTGTCGTGGTGTGTCGGTGCTCCTTTGTGTCGTGGTGTGTTGCTGCTCCTTTGTGTCGTGGTGTGTTGCTGCTCCTTTGTGTCGTGGTGTGTTGCTGCTCCATGGTGTCGTGGTGTGTTGGTGCTCTTTTGTGTTGTGGTGTGTTGGTGCTCCGTGGTGTCGTGGTGTGTTGGTGCTCCTTTGTGTCGTGGTGTGTTGGTGCTCCTTTGTGTCGTGGTGTGTTGGTGCTCCTTTGTGTCGTGGTGTGTTGGTGCTCCTTTGTGTCGTGGTGTGTTGGTGCTCTTTGTGTCGTGGTGTGTTGGTGCTCCTTTGTGTCGTGGTGTGTCGGTGCTCCTTTGTGTCGTTGTGTGTTGCTGCTCCTATGTGTCGTGGTGTGTTGGTGATCCTTTGTGTCGTGGTGTGTTGCTGCTCCTTTGTGTCGTGGTGTGTTGGTGATCCTTTGTGTCATGGTGTGTTGTTGCTCTTTGTGTCGTGGTGTGTTGCTGCTCCGTTGTGTCGTGGTGTGTCGGTGCTCCTTTGTGTCGTGGTGTGTTGCTGCTCCGTGGTGACGTGGTGTGTTGCTGCTCCGTGGTGTCATGGTGTGTTGGTGCACCTTTGTGTCGTGGTGTGTTGGTGCTCCTTTGTGTCGTGGTGTGTTGGCGCTCCGTGGTGTCGTGGTGTGTTGTTGCTCCTTTGTGTCGTGGTGTGTTGGTGCACCTTTGTGTCGTGGTGTGTTGGTGCTCCTTTGTGTCGTGGTGTGTTGGCGCTCCGTGGTGTCGTGGTGTGTTGGTGCTCCTTTGTGTCGTGGTGTGTTGGTGCACCTTTGTGTCGTGGTGTGTTGGTGCTCCTTTGTGTCGTGGTGTGTTGGCGCTCCGTGGTGTCGTGGTGTGTTGCTGTTCCTTTGTGTCGTGGTGTGTTGCTGCTCCGTGGTGTCGTGGTTTGTTGGTGCTCCTTTGTGTCGTGGTGTGTCGGTGCTACTTTGTGTCGTGGTGTGTCGGTGCTACTTTGTGTCGTGGTGTGTTGGTGCTCCTTTGTGTCGTGGTGTGTTGGTGCTCCTTTGTGTCGTGGTGTGTTGGTGCTCCTTTGTGTCGTGGTGTGTTGGTGCTCCTTTGTGTCGTGGTGTGTTGGTGCTCCTTTGTGTCGTGGTGTGTTGGTGCTCCTTTGTGTCGTGGTGTGTTGCTTCTCCTTTGTGTCGTGGTGTGTTGGTGCTCCTGTGTCGTGGTGTGTTGGTGCTCTTTGTGTCGTGGTGTGTTGGTGCTCCTTTGTGTCGTGGTGTGTTGGTGCTCTTTGTGTCGTGGTGTGTTGGTGCTCCTTTGTGTCGTGGTGTGTTGGTGCTCTTTGTGTCGTGGTGTGTTGCTGCTCCATTGTGTCGTGGTGTGTTGGTGCTCCTTTGTGTCGTGGTGTGTCGGTGCTCCTTTGTGTCGTGGTAAGTTGGTGCTCCTTTGTGTCGTGGTGTGTTGGTGCTCCTTTGTGTCGTGGTGTGTCGGTGCTCCTTTGTGTCGTGGTGTGTTGGTGCTCCTTTGTGTCGTGGTGTGTCGGTGCTCCTTTGTGTCGTGGTGTGTTGGTGCTCCTGTGTCGTGGTGTGTTGGTGCTCCTTTGTGTCGTGGTGTGTTGGTGCTCCTTTGTGTCGTGGTGTGTTGGCGCTCCTTTGTGTCGTGGTGTGTTGGTGCTCCTTTGTGTCGTGGTGTGTCGGTGCTCCTTTGTGTCGTGGTGTGTTGCTTCTCCTTTGTGTCGTGGTGTGTTGGTGCTCCTGTGTCGTGGTGTGTTGGTGCTCCTTTGTGTCGTGGTGTGTCGGTGCTCCTTTGTGTCGTGGTGTGTCGGTGCTCCTTTGTGTCGTGGTGTGTTGGTGCTCCTTTGTGTCGTGGTGTGTCGGTGCTCCTTTGTGTCATGGTTTGTTGGTGCTCCTTTGTGTCGTGGTGTGTTGGTGCTCCTTTGTGTTGTGGTGTGTCGGTGCTCCTTTGTGTCGTGGTGTGTTGGTGATCCTTTGTGTCGTGGTGTGTTGGAGCTCCTTTGTGTCGTGGTGTGTTGGTGATCCTTTGTGTCGTGGTGTGTTGGTGCTCCTTTGTGTCGTGGTGTGTTGGCGCTCCGTGGTGTCGTGGTGTTTTGGTGCTCCTTTGTGTCGTGGTGTGTTGGTGCTCCTTTGTGTCGTGGTGTGTTGGTGCTCCTTTGTGTCGTGGTGTGTTGGTGATCCGTTGTGTCGTGGTGTGTTGCTGCTCCGTGGTGTCGTGGTGTGTTGGTGCTCCTTTGTGTCGTGGTGTGTTGGTGCTCCTTTGTGTCGTGGTGTGTTGGCGCTCCGTGGTGTCGTGGTGTGTTGGTGCTCCTTTGTGTCGTGGTGTGTTGGTGCTCCTTTGTGTCGTGGTGTGTTGGTGCTCCTTTGTGTCGTGGTGTGTTGGTGCTCTTTGTGTCGTGGTGTGTTGGTGCTCTTTGTGTCGTGGTGTGTTGGTGCTCCTTTGTGTCGTGGTGTGTTGGTGCTCTTTGTGTCGTGGTGTGTTGGTGCTCCTTTGTGTCATGGTTTGTTGGTGCTCCTTTGTGTCGTGGTGTGTTGGTGCTCCTTTGTGTCGTGGTGTGTTGGCGCTCCTTTGTGTCGTGGTGTGTCGGTGCTCCTTTGTGTCGTGGTGTGTTGGTGCTCTTTGTGTCATGGTTTGTTGGTGCTCCTTTGTGTCGTGGTGTGTTGGTGCTCCTTTGTGTCGTGGTGTGTTGGCGCTCCTTTGTGTCGTGGTGTGTCGGTGCTCCTTTGTGTCGTGGTGTGTTGGTGCTCTTTGTGTCATGGTTTGTTGGTGCTCCTTTGTGTCGTGGTGTGTTGGCGCTCCTTTGTGTCGTGGTGTGTCGGTGCTCCTTTGTGTCGTGGTGTGTTGGTGCTCCTTTGTGTCATGGTTTGTTGGTGCTCCTTTGTGTCGTGGTGTGTTGGTGCTCCATTGTGTCGTGGTGTGTTGGTGCTCCTTTGTGTCGTGGTGTGTTGGTGCTCCTTTGTGTCGTGGTGTGTTGGTCCTCCTTTGTGTCGTGGTGTGTCGGTGCTCCTTTGTGTCGTGGTGTGTTGGTGCTCCTTTGTGTCGTGGTGTGTTGGTGCTCCTTTGTGTCGTGGTGTGTTGCTGCTCCTTTGTGTCGTGGTGTGTTGCTGCTCCGTGGTGTCGTGGTGTGTTTGTGCTCTTTGTGTCGTGGTGTGTTGGTGCTCCTTTGTGTCGTGGTGTGTTGGTGCTCCTTTGTGTCGTGGTGTGTTGGTGCTCCTTTGTGTCGTGGTGTGTTGGTGCTCCTTTGTGTCGTGGCGTGTTGTTGCTCTTTGTGTCGTGGTGTGTTGGTGCTCCTTTGTGTCGTGGTGTGTTGGTGCTCCTTTGTGTCGTGGTGTGTTGGTGCTCCTTTGTGTCGTGGTGTGTTGTTGCTCTTTGTGTCGTGGTGTGTTGGTGATCCTTTGTGTCGTGGTGTGTTGGTGCTCCTTTGTGTCGTGGTGTGTTGGTGCTCCTTTGTGTCATGGTGTGTTGTTGCTCTTTGTGTCGTGGTGTGTTGGTGATCCTTTGTGTCGTGGTGTGTTGGTGCTCCTTTGTGTCGTGGTGTGTTGGTGATCCTTTGTGTCGTGGTGTGTCGGTGCTCCTTTGTGTCGTGGTGTGTCGGTGCTCCTTTGTGTCGTTGTGTGTTGGTGCTCCTTTGTGTCGTGGTGTGTTGGTGCTCCTTTGTGTCGTGGTGTGTTGGTGCTCCTTTGTGTCGTGGTGTGTTGGTGATCCTTTGTGTCGTGGTGTGTCGGTGCTCCTTTGTGTCGTGGTGTGTCGGTGCTCCTTTGTGTCGTGGTGTGTCGGTGCTCCTTTGTGTCGTTGTGTGTAGGTGCTCCTTTGTGTCGTCGTGTGTTGGTGCTCCTTTGTGTCGTGGTGTGTTGGTGATCCTTTGTGTCGTGGTGTGTCGGTGCTCCTTTGTGTCGTGGTGTGTCGGTGCTCCTTTGTGTCGTTGTGTGTTGGTGCTCCTTTGTGTCGTGGTGTGTTGGTGCTCCTTTGTGTCATGGTGTGTTGTTGCTCTTTGTGTCGTGGTGTGTCGGTGCTCCTTTGTGTCGTGGTGTGTTGCTGCTCCGTTGTGTCGTGGTGTGTCGGTGCTCCTTAGTGTCGTGGTGTGTCGGTGATCCTTTGTGTCGTTGTGTGTTGGTGCTCCTTTGTGTCGTGGTGTGTTGCTGCTCCTTTGTGTCGTGGTGTGTTGCTGCTCCGTTGTATCGTGGTGTGTCGGTGCTCCATTGTGTCGTGGTGTGTCGGTGCTCCTTTGTGTCGTGGTGTGTTGTTGCTCCGTTGTATCGTGGTGTGTCGGTGCTCCATTGTGTCGTGGTGTGTCGGTGCTCCATTGTGTCGTGGTGTGTTGGTGCTCCGTTGTGTCGTGGTGTGTTGGTGCTCTTTGTGTCGTGGTGTGTCGGTGATCGTTTGTGTCGTGGTTTGTTGGTGCTCCTTTGTGTCGTGGTGTGTCGGTGATCCTTTGTGTCATGGTTTGTTGGTGCTCCTTTGTGTCGTGGTGTGTCGGTGATCCTTTGTGTCGTGGTTTGTTGGTTCTCTTTGTGTCGTGGTGTGTCGGTGCTCCGTTGTGTCGTGGTGTGTTGGTGCTCCGTGGTGTCGTGGTGTGTTGGTGCTCCTTTGTGTCGTGGTGTGTTGGTGCTCCGTTGTGTCGTGGTTTGTCGGTGCTCCTTTGTGTCGTGGTGTGTTGGTGCTCCTTTGTGTCATGGTGTGTTGGTGCTCCTGTGTCGTGGTGTGTTGGTGCTCCTTTGTGTCGTGGTGTGTCGGTGATCCTTTGTGTCGTGGTGTGTCGGTGCTCCTTTGTGTCATGGTTTGTTGGTGCTCCTTTGTGTCGTGGTGTGTTGGTGCTCCTTTGTGTCGTGGTGTGTCGGTGCTCCTTTGTGTCATGGTTTGTTGGCGCTCCGTGGTGTCGTGGTGTGTTGGTGCTCCTTTGTGTCGTGGTGTGTTGGTGCTCTTTGTGTCGTGGTGTGTTGGTGCTCCTTTGTGTCGTGGTGTGTTGGTGCTCTTTGTATCGTGGTGTGTTGGTGCTCCTTTGTGTCGTGGTGTGTTGGTGCTCTTTGTGTCGTGGTGTGTTGGTGCTCCTTTGTGTCATGGTTTGTTGGTGCTCCTTTGTGTCGTGGTGTGTTGGTCCTCCTTTGTGTCGTGGTGTGTCGGTGCTCCTTTGTGTCGTGGTGTGTTGGTCCTCCTTTGTGTCGTGGTGTGTTGGTGCTCCTTTGTGTCGTGGTGTGTTGGTGCTCCTTTGTGTCGTGGTGTGTTGGTCCTCCTTTGTGTCGTGGTGTGTCGGTGCTCCTTTGTGTCGTGGTGTGTTGGTGCTCCTTTGTGTCGTGGTGTGTCGGTGCTCCTTTGTGTCGTGGTGTGTCGGTGCTCCTTTGTGTCGTGGTGTGTTGGTGCTCCTTTGTGTCGTGGTGTGTCGGTCCTCCTTTGTGTCGTGGTGTGTTGGTGCTCCTTTGTGTCGTGGCGTGTTGCTGCTCCTTTGTGTCGTGGTGTGTTGCTGCTCCGTGGTGTCGTGGTGTGTTGGTGCTCATTTGTGTTGTGGTGTGTTGGTGCTCCGTGGTGTCGTGGTGTGTTGGTGCTCCTTTGTGTCATGGTGTGTTTGTGCTCTTTGTGTCGTGGTGTGTTGGTGCTCCTTTGTGTCGTGGTGCGTTGTTGCTCTTTGTGTCGTGGTGTGTTGGTGCTCCTTTGTGTCATGGTGTGTTGTTGCTCTTTGTGTCGTGGTGTGTTGGTGATCCTTTGTGTCGTGGTGTGTTGTTGCTCTTTGTGTCGTGGTGTGTTGGTGATCCTTTGTGTCGTGGTGTCTTGGTGATCCTTTGTGTTGTGGTGTGTTGGTGATCCTTTGTGTCGTGGTGTGTTGCTGTTCCTTTGTGTCATGGTGTGTTGGTGCTCCTTTGTGTCGTGGTGTGTTGGTGATCCTTTGTGTCGTGGTGTGTCGGTGCTCCTTTGTGTCGTGGTGTGTCGGTGCTCCTTTGTGTCGTGGTGTGTCGGTGCTCCTTTGTGTCGTGGTGTGTTGGTGCTCCTTTGTGTCGTGGTGTGTTGGTGCTCCTTTGTGTCGTGGTGTGTTGGCGCTCCGTGGTGTTGTGGTGTGTTGCTGTTCCTTTGTGTCGTGGTGTGTTGGTGCTCCTTTGTGTCGTGGTGTGTTGGTGCTCCTTTGTGTCATGGTGTGTTGTTGCTCTTTGTGTCGTGGTGTGTTGCTGCTCCGTTGTGTCGTGGTGTGTCGGTGCTCCTTTGTGTCGTGGTGTGTTGGTGCTCCTTTGTGTCGTGGTGTGTTGCTGCTCCTTTGTGTCGTGGTGTGTTGCTGCTCCGTAGTGACGTGGTGTGTTGGTGCTCCTTTGTGTCGTGGTGTGTTGGTGCTCCTTTGTGTCGTGGTGTGTTGGTGCTCCTTTGTGTCGTGGTGTGTTGGTGCTCCTTTGTGTCGTGGTGTGTTGGTGCTCCTTTGTGTCGTGGTGTGTTGCTTCTCCTTTGTGTCGTGGTGTGTTGGTGCTCCTTTGTGTCGTGGTGTGTTGGTGCTCCTTTGTGTCGTGGTGTGTTGGTGCTCCTTTGTGTCGTTGTGTGTTGGTGCTCCTTTGTGTCGTGGTGTGTTGGTGCTCCTTTGTGTCGTGGTGTGTTGGCGCTCCGTGGTGTCGTGGTGTGTTGGTGCTCCTTTGTGTCGTGGTGTGTTGGTGCTCCTTTGTGTCGTGATGTGTTGGTGCTCCTTTGTGTCGTGGTGTGTTGGTGCTCCTTTGTGTCGTGGTGTGTTGGCGCTCCGTGGTGTCGTGGTGTGTTGGTGCTCCTTTGTGTCGTGGTGTGTTGGCGCTCCGTGGTGTCGTGGTGTGTTGGTGCTCCTTTGTGTCGTGGTGTGTTGGCGCTCCGTGGTGTCGTGGTGTGTTGGTACTCCTTTGTGTCGTGGTGTGTTGGTGCTCTTTGTGTCGTGGTGTGTTGCTGCTCCTTTGTGTCGTGGTGTGTTGGTGCTCCTTTGTGTCGTGGTGTGTTGGTGCTCCTTTGTGTCGTGGTGTGTTGCTGCGCCTTTGTGTCGTGGTGTGTTGGTGCTCCTTTGTGTCGTGGTGTGTTGCTGCTCCTTTGTGTCGTGGTGTGTTGCTGCTCCGTTGTGTCGTGGTGTGTCGGTGCTCCTTTGTGTCGTGGTGTGTCGGTGCTCCTTTGTGTCGTGGTGTGTTGCTGCTCCGTGGTGACGTGGTGTGTTGGTGCTCCTTTGTGTCGTGGTGTGTTGCTGCTCCGTTGTGTCGTGGTGTGTTGGTGCTCCTTTGTGTCGTGGTGTGTCGGTGCTCCTTTGTGTCGTGGTGTGTTGGTGCTCCTTTGTGTCGTGGTGTGTCGGTGATCCTTTGTGTCGTGGTTTGTTGGTGCTCTTTGTGTCGTGGTGTGTTGGTGCTCTTTGTGTCGTGGTGTGTTGGTGCTCTTTGTGTCGTGGTGTGTCGGTGATCCTTTGTGTCGTGGTTTGTTGGTGCTCCTTTGTGTCGTGGTGTGTCGGTGATCCTTTGTGTCGTGGTTTGTTGGTGCTCTTTGTGTTGTGGTGTGTTGGTGCTCTTTGTGTCGTGGTGTGTCGGTGCTCCGTTGTGTCGTGGTGTGTTGGTGCTCCTGTGTCGTGGTGTGTTGGTGCTCTTTGTGTCGTGGTGTGTCGGTGCTCCTTTGTGTCGTGGTGTGTTGGTGCTCCTGTGTCGTGGTGTGTTGGTGCTCATTTGTGTCGTGGTGTGTCGGTGCTCCTTTGTGTCATGGTGTGTTGGTGATCCTTTGTGTCGTGGTGTGTTGGTGCTCCTTTGTGTCGTGGTGTGTTGGTGCTCCTTTGTGTCGTGGTGTGTCGGTGCTCCTTTGTGTCATTGTGTGTTGGTGCTCCTTTGTGTCGTGGTGTGTTGGAGCTCCTTTGTGTCGTGGTGTGTTGGCGCTCCGTGGTGTCGTGGTGTGTTGGTGCTCCTTTGTGTCGTGGTGTGTTGGTGCTCCTTTGTGTCGTGGTGTGTTGGTGCTCCTTTGTGTCATGGTGTGTTGCTGCTCCGTGATGTCGTGGTGTGTTGGTGCTCCTTTGTGTCGTGTTGTGTTGGCGCTCCGTGGTGTCGTGGTGTGTTGGTACTCCTTTGTGTCGTGGTGTGTTGGTGCTCTTTGTGTCGTGGTGTGTCGGTGCTCCTTTGTGTCGTTGTGTGTTGGTGCTCCTTTGTGTCGTGGTGTGTTGCTGCTCCTTTGTGTCGTGGTTTGTTGGTGCTCCTTTGTGTCGTGGTGTGTTGGCGCTCCGTGGTGTCGTGGTGTGTTGGTGCTCCTTTGTGTCGTTGTGTGTTGGTGCTCCTTTGTGTCGTTGTGTGTTGGTGCTCCTTTGTGTCGTGGTGTGTTGCTGCTCCTTTGTGTCGTGGTTTGTTGGTGCTCCTTTGTGTCGTGGTGTGTTGGTGCTCCTTTGTGTCGTGGTGTGTTGGTGCTCCTTTGTGTCGTGGTGTGTTGGTGCTCCGTTGTGTCGTGGTGTGTTGGTGCTTCTGTGTCGTGGTTTGTTGGTGCTCCTTTGTGTCGTGGTGTGTTGGTGCTCCTTTGTGTCGTGGTGTGTCGGTGCTCCTTTGTGTCATGGTTTGTTGGTGCTCCTTTGTGTCGTGGTGTGTTGGTGCTCCTTTGTGTCGTGGTGTGTCGGTGCTCCTTTGTGTCATGGTTTGTTGGCGCTCCGTGGTGTCGTGGTGTGTTGGTGCTCCTTTGTGTCGTGGTGTGTTGGTGCTCTTTGTGTCGTGGTGTGTTGGTGCTCCTTTGTGTCGTGGTGTGTTGGTGCTCTTTGTGTCGTGGTGTGTTGGTGCTCCTTTGTGTCGTGGTGTGTTGGTGCTCTTTGTGTCGTGGTGTGTTGGTGCTCCTTTGTGTCATGGTTTGTTGGTGCTCCTTTGTGTCGTGGTGTGTTGGTGCTCCATTGTGTCGTGGTGTGTTGGTGCTCCTTTGTGTCGTGGTGTGTTGGTCCTCCTTTGTGTCGTGGTGTGTCGGTGCTCCTTTGTGGCGTGGTGTGTTGGTGCTCCTTTGTGTCGTGGTGTGTCGGTGCTCCTTTGTGTCGTGGTGTGTTGGTGCTCCTTTGTGTCGTGGTGTGTCGGTCCTCCTTTGTGTCGTGGTGTGTTGGTGCTCTTTGTGTCGTGGTGTGTTGGTACTCCTTTGTGTCGTGGTGTGTTGGTGCTCCTTTGTGTCGTGGTGTGTCGGTCCTCCTTTGTGTCGTGGTTTGTTGGTGCTCCTTTGTGGCGTGGTTTGTTGTTGCTCCTTTGTGTCGTGGTGTGTCGGTGCTCCTTTGTGTCGTGGTGTGTTGGTGCTCCTTTGTGTCGTGGTGTGTCGGTCCTCCTTTGTGTCGTGGTGTGTTGGTGCTCCTTTGTGTCGTGGTGTGTTGCTGCTCCTTTGTGTCGTGGTGTGTTGCTGCTCCGTGGTGTCGTGGTGTGTTGGTGCTCATTTGTGTTGTGGTGTGTTGGTGCTCCGTGGTGTCGTGGTGTGTTGATGCTCCTTTGTGTCATGGTGTGTTTGTGCTCTTTGTGTCGTGGTGTGTTGGTGCTCTTTGTGTCGTGGTGTGTTGCTTCTCCTTTGTGTCGTGGTGTTTTGGTGCTCTTTGTGTCGTGGTGTGTTGCTTCTCCTTTGTGTCGTGGTGTTTTGGTGCTCTTTGTGTCATGGTGTGTTGGTGCTCCTTTGTGTCGTGGTGTGTTGGTGATCCTTTGTGTCGTGGTGTGTTGGTGCTCCTTTGTGTCGTGGTGTGTTGGTGATCCTTTGTGTCGTGGTGTGTTGGTGCTCTTTGTGTCGTGGTGTGTTGGTGCTCTTTGTGTCGTGGTGTTTTGGTGCTCCTTTGTGTCATGGTTTGTTGGTGCTCCTTTGTGTCGTGGTGTGTTGGTACTCCTTTGTGTCGTGGTGTGTCGGTGCTCCTTTGTGTCGTGGTGTGTCGGTGCTCCTTTGTGTCGTGGTGTGTTGGTGCTCCTTTGTGTCGTGGTGTGTCGGTGCTCCTTTGTGTCGTGGTGTGTCGGTGCTCCTTTGTGTCGTGGTGTGTTGGTGCTCCTTTGTGTCGTGGTGTGTTGGTGCTCCTTTGTGTCGTGGTGTGTTGCTGCTCCATGGTGTCGTGGTGTGTTGGTGCTCTTTTGTGTTGTGGTGTGTTGGTGCTCCGTGGTGTCGTGGTGTGTTGGTGCTCCTTTGTGTCGTGGTGTGTTGGTGCTCCTTTGTGTCATGGTGTGTTGTTGCTCTTTGTGTCGTGGTGTGTTGGTGATCCTTTGTGTCGTGGTGTGTTGGTGCTCCTTTGTGTCGTGGTGTGTTGGTGCTCCTTTGTGTCGTGGTGTGTTGGTGCTCCTTTGTGTCGTGGTGTGTTGGTGCTCTTTGTGTCGTGGTGTGTTGGTGCTCCTTTGTGTCGTGGTGTGTCGGTGCTCCTTTGTGTCGTTGTGTGTTGCTGCTCCTTTGTGTCGTGGTGTGTTGGTGATCCTTTGTGTCGTGGTGTGTTGCTGCTCCTTTGTGTCGTGGTGTGTTGGTGATCCTTTGTGTCATGGTGTGTTGTTGCTCTTTGTGTCGTGGTGTGTTGCTGCTCCGTTGTGTCGTGGTGTGTCGGTGCTCCTTTGTGTCGTGGTGTGTTGTTGCTCCTTTGTGTCGTGGTGTGTTGGTGCACCTTTGTGTCGTGGTGTGTTGGTGCTCCTTTGTGTCGTGGTGTGTTGGCGCTCCGTGGTGTCGTGGTGTGTTGTTGCTCCTTTGTGTCGTGGTGTGTTGGTGCACCTTTGTGTCGTTGTGTGTTGGTGCTCCTTTGTGTCGTGGTGTGTTGGCGCTCCGTGGTGTCGTGGTGTGTTGGTGCTCCTTTGTGTCGTGGTGTGTTGGTGCACCTTTGTGTCGTGGTGTGTTGGTGCTCCTTTGTGTCGTGGTGTGTTGGCGCTCCGTGGTGTCGTGGTGTGTTGCTGTTCCTTTGTGTCGTGGTGTGTTGCTGCTCCGTGGTGTCGTGGTTTGTTGGTGCTCCTTTGTGTCGTGGTGTGTCGGTGCTACTTTGTGTCGTGGTGTGTCGGTGCTACTTTGTGTCGTGGTGTGTTGGTGCTCCTTTGTGTCGTGGTGTGTTGGTGCTCCTTTGTGTCGTGGTGTGTTGGTGCTCCTTTGTGTCGTGGTGTGTTGGTGCTCCTTTGTGTCGTGGTGTGTTGGCGCTCCGTGGTGTTGTGGTGTGTTGCTGTTCCTTTGTGTCGTGGTGTGTTGGTGCTCCTTTGTGTCGTGGTGTGTTGGTGCTCCTTTGTGTCATGGTGTGTTGTTGCTCTTTGTGTCGTGGTGTGTTGCTGCTCCGTTGTGTCGTGGTGTGTCGGTGCTCCTTTGTGTCGTGGTGTGTTGGTGCTCCTTTGTGTCGTGGTGTGTTGCTGCTCCTTTGTGTCGTGGTGTGTTGCTGCTCCGTAGTGACGTGGTGTGTTGGTGCTCCTTTGTGTCGTGGTGTGTTGGTGCTCCTTTGTGTCGTGGTGTGTTGGTGCTCCTTTGTGTCGTGGTGTGTTGGTGCTCCTTTGTGTCGTGGTGTGTTGGTGCTCCTTTGTGTCGTGGTGTGTTGCTTCTCCTTTGTGTCGTGGTGTGTTGGTGCTCCTTTGTGTCGTGGTGTGTTGGTGCTCCTTTGTGTCGTGGTGTGTTGGTGCTCCTTTGTGTCGTGGTGTGTTGGTGCTCCTTTGTGTCGTGGTGTGTTGGTGCTCCTTTGTGTCGTGGTGTGTTGGCGCTCCGTGGTGTCGTGGTGTGTTGGTGCTCCTTTGTGTCGTGGTGTGTTGGTGCTCCTTTGTGTCGTGATGTGTTGGTGCTCCTTTGTGTCGTGGTGTGTTGGTGCTCCTTTGTGTCGTGGTGTGTTGGCGCTCCGTGGTGTCGTGGTGTGTTGGTGCTCCTTTGTGTCGTGGTGTGTTGGCGCTCCGTGGTGTCGTGGTGTGTTGGTGCTCCTTTGTGTCGTGGTGTGTTGGCGCTCCGTGGTGTCGTGGTGTGTTGGTACTCCTTTGTGTCGTGGTGTGTTGGTGCTCTTTGTGTCGTGGTGTGTTGCTGCTCCTTTGTGTCGTGGTGTGTTGGTGCTCCTTTGTGTCGTGGTGTGTTGGTGCTCCTTTGTGTCGTGGTGTGTTGCTGCGCCTTTGTGTCGTGGTGTGTTGGTGCTCCTTTGTGTCGTGGTGTGTTGCTGCTCCTTTGTGTCGTGGTGTGTTGCTGCTCCGTTGTGTCGTGGTGTGTCGGTGCTCCTTTGTGTCGTGGTGTGTCGGTGCTCCTTTGTGTCGTGGTGTGTTGCTGCTCCGTGGTGACGTGGTGTGTTGGTGCTCCTTTGTGTCGTGGTGTGTTGCTGCTCCGTTGTGTCGTGGTGTGTTGGTGCTCCTTTGTGTCGTGGTGTGTCGGTGCTCCTTTGTGTCGTGGTGTGTTGGTGCTCCTTTGTGTCGTGGTGTGTCGGTGATCCTTTGTGTCGTGGTTTGTTGGTGCTCTTTGTGTCGTGGTGTGTTGGTGCTCTTTGTGTCGTGGTGTGTTGGTGCTCTTTGTGTCGTGGTGTGTCGGTGATCCTTTGTGTCGTGGTTTGTTGGTGCTCCTTTGTGTCGTGGTGTGTCGGTGATCCTTTGTGTCGTGGTTTGTTGGTGCTCTTTGTGTTGTGGTGTGTTGGTGCTCTTTGTGTCGTGGTGTGTCGGTGCTCCGTTGTGTCGTGGTGTGTTGGTGCTCCTGTGTCGTGGTGTGTTGGTGCTCTTTGTGTCGTGGTGTGTCGGTGCTCCTTTGTGTCGTGGTGTGTTGGTGCTCCTGTGTCGTGGTGTGTTGGTGCTCATTTGTGTCGTGGTGTGTCGGTGCTCCTTTGTGTCATGGTGTGTTGGTGATCCTTTGTGTCGTGGTGTGTTGGTGCTCCTTTGTGTCGTGGTGTGTTGGTGCTCCTTTGTGTCGTGGTGTGTCGGTGCTCCTTTGTGTCATTGTGTGTTGGTGCTCCTTTGTGTCGTGGTGTGTTGGTGCTCCTTTGTGTCGTGGTGTGTTGGCGCTCCGTGGTGTCGTGGTGTGTTGGTGCTCCTTTGTGTCGTGGTGTGTTGGTGCTCCTTTGTGTCGTGGTGTGTTGGTGCTCCTTTGTGTCATGGTGTGTTGCTGCTCCGTGATGTCGTGGTGTGTTGGTGCTCCTTTGTGTCGTGTTGTGTTGGCGCTCCGTGGTGTCGTGGTGTGTTGGTACTCCTTTGTGTCGTGGTGTGTTGGTGCTCTTTGTGTCGTGGTGTGTCGGTGCTCCTTTGTGTCGTTGTGTGTTGGTGCTCCTTTGTGTCGTGGTGTGTTGCTGCTCCTTTGTGTCGTGGTTTGTTGGTGCTCCTTTGTGTCGTGGTGCGTTGGCGCTCCGTGGTGTCGTGGTGTGTTGGTGCTCCTTTGTGTCGTTGTGTGTTGGTGCTCCTTTGTGTCGTTGTGTGTTGGTGCTCCTTTGTGTCGTGGTGTGTTGCTGCTCCTTTGTGTCGTGGTTTGTTGGTGCTCCTTTGTGTCGTGGTGTGTTGGTGCTCCTTTGTGTCGTGGTGTGTTGGTGCTCCTTTGTGTCGTGGTGTGTTGGTGCTCCGTTGTGTCGTGGTGTGTTGGTGCTCCTGTGTCGTGGTTTGTTGGTGCTCCTTTGTGTCGTGGTGTGTTGGTGCTCCTTTGTGTCGTGGTGTGTCGGTGCTCCTTTGTGTCATGGTTTGTTGGTGCTCCTTTGTGTCGTGGTGTGTTGGTGCTCCTTTGTGTCGTGGTGTGTCGGTGCTCCTTTGTGTCATGGTTTGTTGGCGCTCCGTGGTGTCGTGGTGTGTTGGTGCTCCTTTGTGTCGTGGTGTGTTGGTGCTCTTTGTGTCGTGGTGTGTTGGTGCTCCTTTGTGTCGTGGTGTGTTGGTGCTCTTTGTGTCGTGGTGTGTTGGTGCTCCTTTGTGTCGTGGTGTGTTGGTGCTCTTTGTGTCGTGGTGTGTTGGTGCTCCTTTGTGTCATGGTTTGTTGGTGCTCCTTTGTGTCGTGGTGTGTTGGTGCTCCATTGTGTCGTGGTGTGTTGGTGCTCCTTTGTGTCGTGGTGTGTTGGTCCTCCTTTGTGTCGTGGTGTGTCGGTGCTCCTTTGTGGCGTGGTGTGTTGGTGCTCCTTTGTGTCGTGGTGTGTCGGTGCTCCTTTGTGTCGTGGTGTGTTGGTGCTCCTTTGTGTCGTGGTGTGTCGGTCCTCCTTTGTGTCGTGGTGTGTTGGTGCTCTTTGTGTCGTGGTGTGTTGGTACTCCTTTGTGTCGTGGTGTGTTGGTGCTCCTTTGTGTCGTGGTGTGTCGGTCCTCCTTTGTGTCGTGGTTTGTTGGTGCTCCTTTGTGGCGTGGTGTGTTGTTGCTCCTTTGTGTCGTGGTGTGTCGGTGCTCCTTTGTGTCGTGGTGTGTTGGTGCTCCTTTGTGTCGTGGTGTGTCGGTCCTCCTTTGTGTCGTGGTGTGTTGGTGCTCCTTTGTGTCGTGGTGTGTTGCTGCTCCTTTGTGTCGTGGTGTGTTGCTGCTCCGTGGTGTCGTGGTGTGTTGGTGCTCATTTGTGTTGTGGTGTGTTGGTGCTCCGTGGTGTCGTGGTGTGTTGATGCTCCTTTGTGTCATGGTGTGTTTGTGCTCTTTGTGTCGTGGTGTGTTGGTGCTCTTTGTGTCGTGGTGTGTTGCTTCTCCTTTGTGTCGTGGTGTTTTGGTGCTCTTTGTGTCGTGGTGTGTTGCTTCTCCTTTGTGTCGTGGTGTTTTGGTGCTCTTTGTGTCATGGTGTGTTGGTGCTCCTTTGTGTCGTGGTGTGTTGGTGATCCTTTGTGTCGTGGTGTGTTGGTGCTCCTTTGTGTCGTGGTGTGTTGGTGATCCTTTGTGTCGTGGTGTGTTGGTGCTCTTTGTGTCGTGGTGTGTTGGTGCTCTTTGTGTCGTGGTGTTTTGGTGCTCCTTTGTGTCATGGTTTGTTGGTGCTCCTTTGTGTCGTGGTGTGTTGGTACTCCTTTGTGTCGTGGTGTGTCGGTGCTCCTTTGTGTCGTGGTGTGTCGGTGCTCCTTTGTGTCGTGGTGTGTTGGTGCTCCTTTGTGTCGTGGTGTGTCGGTGCTCCTTTGTGTCGTGGTGTGTCGGTGCTCCTTTGTGTCGTGGTGTGTTGGTGCTCCTTTGTGTCGTGGTGTGTTGGTGCTCCTTTGTGTCGTGGTGTGTTGCTGCTCCATGGTGTCGTGGTGTGTTGGTGCTCTTTTGTGTTGTGGTGTGTTGGTGCTCCGTGGTGTCGTGGTGTGTTGGTGCTCCTTTGTGTCGTGGTGTGTTGGTGCTCCTTTGTGTCATGGTGTGTTGTTGCTCTTTGTGTCGTGGTGTGTTGGTGATCCTTTGTGTCGTGGTGTGTTGGTGCTCCTTTGTGTCGTGGTGTGTTGGTGCTCCTTTGTGTCGTGGTGTGTTGGTGCTCCTTTGTGTCGTGGTGTGTTGGTGCTCTTTGTGTCGTGGTGTGTTGGTGCTCCTTTGTGTCGTGGTGTGTCGGTGCTCCTTTGTGTCGTTGTGTGTTGCTGCTCCTTTGTGTCGTGGTGTGTTGGTGATCCTTTGTGTCGTGGTGTGTTGCTGCTCCTTTGTGTCGTGGTGTGTTGGTGATCCTTTGTGTCATGGTGTGTTGTTGCTCTTTGTGTCGTGGTGTGTTGCTGCTCCGTTGTGTCGTGGTGTGTCGGTGCTCCTTTGTGTCGTGGTGTGTTGCTGCTCCGTGGTGACGTGGTGTGTTGCTGCTCCGTGGTGTCATGGTGTGTTGGTGCACCTTTGTGTCGTGGTGTGTTGGTGCTCCTTTGTGTCGTGGTGTGTTGGCGCTCCGTGGTGTCGTGGTGTGTTGTTGCTCCTTTGTGTCGTGGTGTGTTGGTGCACCTTTGTGTCGTGGTGTGTTGGTGCTCCTTTGTGTCGTGGTGTGTTGGCGCTCCGTGGTGTCGTGGTGTGTTGGTGCTCCTTTGTGTCGTGGTGTGTTGGTGCACCTTTGTGTCGTGGTGTGTTGGTGCTCCTTTGTGTCGTGGTGTGTTGGCGCTCCGTGGTGTCGTGGTGTGTTGCTGTTCCTTTGTGTCGTGGTGTGTTGCTGCTCCGTGGTGTCGTGGTTTGTTGGTGCTCCTTTGTGTCGTGGTGTGTCGGTGCTACTTTGTGTCGTGGTGTGTCGGTGCTACTTTGTGTCGTGGTGTGTTGGTGCTCCTTTGTGTCGTGGTGTGTTGGTGCTCCTTTGTGTCGTGGTGTGTTGGTGCTCCTTTGTGTCGTGGTGTGTTGGTGCTCCTTTGTGTCGTGGTGTGTTGGTGCTCCTTTGTGTCGTGGTGTGTTGGTGCTCCTTTGTGTCGTGGTGTGTTGCTTCTCCTTTGTGTCGTGGTGTGTTGGTGCTCCTGTGTCGTGGTGTGTTGGTGCTCTTTGTGTCGTGGTGTGTTGCTGCTCCATTGTGTCGTGGTGTGTTGGTGCTCCTTTGTGTCGTGGTGTGTTGGTGCTCTTTGTGTCGTGGTGTGTTGGTGCTCCTTTGTGTCGTGGTGTGTTGGTGCTCTTTGTGTCGTGGTGTGTTGCTGCTCCATTGTGTCGTGGTGTGTTGGTGCTCCTTTGTGTCGTGGTGTGTCGGTGCTCCTTTGTGTCGTGGTAAGTTGGTGCTCCTTTGTGTCGTGGTGTGTTGGTGCTCCTTTGTGTCGTGGTGTGTCGGTGCTCCTTTGTGTCGTGGTGTGTTGGTGCTCCTTTGTGTCGTGGTGTGTCGGTGCTCCTTTGTGTCGTGGTGTGTTGGTGCTCCTGTGTCGTGGTGTGTTGGTGCTCCTTTGTGTCGTGGTGTGTTGGTGCTCCTTTGTGTCGTGGTGTGTTGGCGCTCCTTTGTGTCGTGGTGTGTTGGTGCTCCTTTGTGTCGTGGTGTGTCGGTGCTCCTTTGTGTCGTGGTGTGTTGCTTCTCCTTTGTGTCGTGGTGTGTTGGTGCTCCTGTGTCGTGGTGTGTTGGTGCTCCTTTGTGTCGTGGTGTGTCGGTGCTCCTTTGTGTCGTGGTGTGTCGGTGCTCCTTTGTGTCGTGGTGTGTTGGTGCTCCTTTGTGTCGTGGTGTGTCGGTGCTCCTTTGTGTCATGGTTTGTTGGTGCTCCTTTGTGTCGTGGTGTGTTGGTGCTCCTTTGTGTCGTGGTGTGTCGGTGCTCCTTTGTGTCGTGGTGTGTTGGTGATCCTTTGTGTCGTGGTGTGTCGGTGCTCCTTTGTGTCGTGGTGTGTTGGTGATCCTTTGTGTCGTGGTGTGTTGGTGCTCCTTTGTGTCGTGGTGTGTCGGTGCTCCTTTGTGTCGTGGTGTGTTGGTGCTCCTTTGTGTCGTGGTGTGTTGGTGCTCCTTTGTGTCGTGGTGTGTTGGTGCTCCTTTGTGTCGTGGTGTGTTGGCGCTCCGTGGTGTCGTGGTGTTTTGGTGCTCCTTTGTGTCGTGGTGTGTTGGTGCTCCTTTGTGTCGTGGTGTGTTGGTGCTCCTTTGTGTCGTGGTGTGTTGGTGATCCGTTGTGTCGTGGTGTGTTGCTGCTCCGTGGTGTCGTGGTGTGTTGGTGTTCCTTTGTGTCGTGGTGTGTTGGTGCTCCTTTGTGTCGTGGTGTGTTGGCGCTCCGTGGTGTCGTGGTGTGTTGGTGCTCCTTTGTGTCGTGGTGTGTTGGTGCTCCTTTGTGTCGTGGTGTGTTGGTGCTCCTTTGTGTCGTGGTGTGTTGGTGCTCTTTGTGTCGTGGTGTGTTGGTGCTCTTTGTGTCGTGGTGTGTTGGTGCTCCTTTGTGTCGTGGTGTGTCGGTGCTCCTTTGTGTCGTGGTGTGTTGGTGCTCTTTGTGTCATGGTTTGTTGGTGCTCCTTTGTGTCGTGGTGTGTTGGTGCTCCTTTGTGTCGTGGTGTGTTGGCGCTCCTTTGTGTCGTGGTGTGTCGGTGCTCCTTTGTGTCGTGGTGTGTTGGTGCTCTTTGTGTCATGGTTTGTTGGTGCTCCTTTGTGTCGTGGTGTGTTGGCGCTCCTTTGTGTCGTGGTGTGTCGGTGCTCCTTTGTGTCGTGGTGTGTTGGTGCTCCTTTGTGTCATGGTTTGTTGGTGCTCCTTTGTGTCGTGGTGTGTTGGTGCTCCATTGTGTCGTGGTGTGTTGGTGCTCCTTTGTGTCGTGGTGTGTTGGTGCTCCTTTGTGTCGTGGTGTGTTGGTCCTCCTTTGTGTCGTGGTGTGTCGGTGCTCCTTTGTGTCGTGGTGTGTTGGTGCTCCTTTGTGTCGTGGTGTGTCGGTGCTCCTTTGTGTCGTGGTGTGTCGGTCCTCCTTTGTGTCGTGGTGTGTTGGTGCTCCTTTGTGTCGTGGTGTGTTGGTGATCCTTTGTGTTGTGGTGTGTTGGTGCTCCTTTGTGTCGTGGTGTGTTGGTGCTCCTTTGTGTCGTGGTGTGTTGGTACTCCTTTGTGTCGTGGTGTGTTGCTGCTCCTTTGTGTCGTGGTGTGTTGCTGCTCCGTGGTGTCGTGGTGTGTTTGTTCTCTTTGTGTCGTGGTGTGTTGGTGCTCCTTTGTGTCGTGGTGTGTTGGTGCTCCTTTGTGTCGTGGTGTGTTGGTGCTCCTTTGTGTCGTGGTGTGTTGGTGCTCCTTTGTGTCGTGGTGTGTTGTTGCTCTTTGTGTCGTGGTGTGTTGGTGATCCTTTGTGTCGTGGTGTGTTGGTGCTCCTTTGAGTCGTGGTGTGTTGGTGCTCCTTTGTGTCGTGGTGTGTTGTTGCTCTTTGTGTCGTGGTGTGTTGGTGATCCTTTGTGTCGTGGTGTGTTGGTGCTCCTTTGTGTCGTGGTGTGTTGGTGCTCCTTTGTGTCATGGTGTGTTGTTGCTCTTTGTGTCGTGGTGTGTTGGTGATCCTTTGTGTCGTGGTGTGTTGGTGCTCCTTTGTGTCGTGGTGTGTTGGTGATCCTTTGTGTCGTGGTGTGTCGGTGCTCCTTTGTGTCGTGGTGTGTCGGTGCTCCTTTGTGTCGTTGTGTGTTGGTGCTCCTTTGTGTCGTGGTGTGTTGGTGCTCCTTTGTGTCGTGGTGTGTTGGTGCTCCTTTGTGTCGTGGTGTGTTGGTGATCCTTTGTGTCGTGGTGTGTCGGTGCTCCTTTGTGTCGTGGTGTGTCGGTCCTCCTTTGTGTCGTGGTGTGTCGGTGCTCCTTTGTGTCGTTGTGTGTTGGTGCTCCTTTGTGTCGTGGTGTGTTGGTGCTCCTTTGTGTCGTGGTGTGTTGGTGATCCTTTGTGTCGTGGTGTGTCGGTGCTCCTTTGTGTCGTGGTGTGTCGGTGCTCCTTTGTGTCGTTGTGTGTTGGTGCTCCTTTGTGTCGTGGTGTGTTGGTGCTCCTTTGTGTCATGGTGTGTTGTTGCTCTTTGTGTCGTGGTGTGTCGGTGCTCCTTTGTGTCGTGGTGTGTTGCTGCTCCGTTGTGTCGTGGTGTGTCGGTGCTCCTTTGTGTCGTGGTGTGTCGGTGATCCTTTGTGTCGTTGTGTGTTGGTGCTCCTTTGTGTCGTGGTGTGTTGCTGCTCCTTTGTGTCGTGGTGTGTTGCTGCTCCGTTGTATCGTGGTGTGTCGGTGCTCCATTGTGTCGTGGTGTGTCGGTGCTCCTTTGTGTCGTGGTGTGTTGTTGCTCCGTTGTATCGTGGTGTGTCGGTGCTCCATTGTGTCGTGGTGTGTCGGTGCTCCATTGTGTCGTGGTGTGTTGGTGCTCCGTTGTGTCGTGGTGTGTTGGTGCTCTTTGTGTCGTGGTGTGTCGGTGATCGTTTGTGTCGTGGTTTGTTGGTGCTCCTTTGTGTCGTGGTGTGTCGGTGATCCTTTGTGTCATGGTTTGTTGGTGCTCCTTTGTGTCGTGGTGTGTCGGTGATCCTTTGTGTCGTGGTTTGTTGGTGCTCTTTGTGTCGTGGTGTGTCGGTGCTCCGTTGTGTCGTGGTGTGTTGGTGCTCCGTGGTGTCGTGGTGTGTTGGTGCTCCTTTGTGTCGTGGTGTGTTGGTGCTCCGTTGTGTCGTGGTTTGTCGGTGCTCCTTTGTGTCGTGGTGTGTTGGTGCTCCTTTGTGTCATGGTGTGTTGGTGCTCCTGTGTCGTGGTGTGTTGGTGCTCCTTTGTGTCGTGGTGTGTCGGTGCTCCTTTGTGTCGTGGTGTGTTGGTGCTCCTTTGTGTCATGGTGTGTTGGTGCTCCTGTGTCGTGGTGTGTTGGTGCTCCTTTGTGTCGTGGTGTGTCGGTGATCCTTTGTGTCGTGGTGTGTCGGTGCTCCTTTGTGTCATGGTTTGTTGGCGCTCCGTGGTGTCGTGGTGTGTTGGTGCTCCTTTGTGTCGTGGTGTGTTGGTGCTCTTTGTGTCGTGGTGTGTTGGTGCTCCTTTGTGTCGTGGTGTGTTGGTGCTCTTTGTGTCGTGGTGTGTTGGTGCTCCTTTGTGTCATGGTTTGTTGGTGCTCCTTTGTGTCGTGGTGTGTTGGTCCTCCTTTGTGTCGTGGTGTGTCGGTGCTCCTTTGTGTCGTGGTGTGTTGGTCCTCCTTTGTGTCGTGGTGTGTTGGTGCTCCTTTGTGTCGTGGTGTGTTGGTGCTCTTTGTGTCGTGGTGTGTTGGTGCTCCATTGTGTCGTGGTGTGTTGGTGCTCCTTTGTGTCGTGGTGTGTTGGTCCTCCTTTGTGTCGTGGTGTGTCGGTGCTCCTTTGTGGCGTGGTGTGTTGGTGCTCCTTTGTGTCGTGGTGTGTCGGTGCTCCTTTGTGTCGTGGTGTGTTGGTGCTCCTTTGTGTCGTGGTGTGTCGGTCCTCCTTTGTGTCGTGGTGTGTTGGTGCTCCTTTGTGTCGTGGTGTGTTGCTGCTCCTTTGTGTCGTGGTGTGTTGCTGCTCCGTGGTGTCGTGGTGTGTTGGTGCTCATTTGTGTTGTGGTGTGTTGGTGCTCCGTGGTGTCGTGGTGTGTTGGTGCTCCTTTGTGTCATGGTGTGTTTGTGCTCTTTGTGTCGTGGTGTGTTGGTGCTCCTTTGTGTCGTGGTGTGTTGTTGCTCTTTGTGTCGTGGTGTGTTGGTGCTCCTTTGTGTCATGGTGTGTTGTTGCTCTTTGTGTCGTGGTGTGTTGGTGATCCTTTGTGTCGTGGTGTGTTGGTGATCCTTTGTGTCGTGGTGTGTTGCTGTTCCTTTGTGTCATGGTGTGTTGGTGCTCCTTTGTGTCGTGGTGTGTTGGTGATCCTTTGTGTCGTGGTGTGTCGGTGCTCCTTTGTGTCGTGGTGTGTCGGTGCTCCTTTGTGTCGTGGTGTGTCGGTGCTCCTTTGTGTCGTGGTGTGTTGGTGCTCCTTTGTGTCGTGGTGTGTTGGTGCTCCTTTGTGTCGTGGTGTGTTGGCGCTCCGTGGTGTTGTGGTGTGTTGGTGCTCCTTTGTGTCGTGGTGTGTTGGTGTTCCTTTGTGTCGTGGTGTGTTGGTGCTCCTTTGTGTCGTGGTGTGTTGGTGCTCCTTTGTGTCATGGTGTGTTGTTGCTCTTTGTGTCGTGGTGTGTTGCTGCTCCGTTGTGTCGTGGTGTGTCGGTGCTCCTTTGTGTCGTGGTGTGTTGGTGCTCCTTTGTGTCGTGGTGTGTTGCTGCTCCTTTGTGTCGTGGTGTGTTGCTGCTCCGTGGTGACGTGGTGTGTTGGTGCTCCTTTGTGTCGTGGTGTGTTGGTGCTCCTTTGTGTCGTGGTGTGTTGGTGCTCCTTTGTGTCGTGGTGTGTTGGTGCTCCTTTGTGTCGTGGTGTGTTGGTGCTCCTTTGTGTCGTGGTGTGTTGCTTCTCCTTTGTGTCGTGGTGTGTTGGTGCTCCTTTGTGTCGTGGTGTGTTGGTGCTCCTTTGTGTCGTGGTGTGTTGGTGCTCCTTTGTGTCGTGGTGTGTTGCTTCTCCTTTGTGTCGTGGTGTGTTGGTGCTCCTTTGTGTCGTGGTGTGTCGGTGCTCCTTTGTGTCGTGGTGTGTTGGTGCTCCTTTGTGTCGTTGTGTGTTGGTGCTCCTTTGTGTCGTGGTGTGTTGGTGCTCCTTTGTGTCGTGGTGTGTTGGCGCTCCGTGGTGTCGTGGTGTGTTGGTGCTCCTTTGTGTCGTGGTGTGTTGGTGCTCCTTTGTGTCGTGGTGTGTTGGTGCTCCTTTGTGTCGTGGTGTGTTGGTGCTCCTTTGTGTCGTGGTGTGTTGGCGCTCCGTGGTGTCGTGGTGTGTTGGTGCTCCTTTGTGTCGTGGTGTGTTGGCGCTCCGTGGTGTCGTGGTGTGTTGGTGCTCCTTTGTGTCGTGGTGTGTTGGCGCTCCGTGGTGTCGTGGTGTGTTGGTACTCCTTTGTGTCGTGGTGTGTTGGTGCTCTTTGTGTCGTGGTGTGTTGCTGCTCCTTTGTGTCGTGGTGTGTTGGTGCTCCTTTGTGTCGTGGTGTGTTGGTGCTCCTTTGTGTCGTGGTGTGTTGCTGCTCCTTTGTGTCGTGGTGTGTTGGTTCTCCGTGGTGACGTGGTGTGTTGGTGCTCCTTTGTGTCGTGGTGTGTTGCTGCTCCGTTGTGTCGTGGTGTGTCGGTGCTCCTTTGTGTCGTGGTGTGTCGGTGCTCCTTTGTGTCGTGGTGTGTTGGTGCTCCTTTGTGTCGTGGTGTGTCGGTGATCCTTTGTGTCGTGGTTTGTTGGTGCTCTTTGTGTCGTGGTGTGTTGGTGCTCTTTGTGTCGTGGTGTGTTGGTGCTCTTTGTGTCGTGGTGTGTCGGTGATCCTTTGTGTCGTGGTTTGTTGGTGCTCCTTTGTGTCGTGGTGTGTCGGTGATCCTTTGTGTCGTGGTTTGTTGGTGCTCTTTGTGTCGTGGTGTGTTGGTGCTCTTTGTGTCGTGGTGTGTCGGTGCTCCGTTGTGTCGTGGTGTGTTGGTGCTCCTGTGTCGTGGTGTGTTGGTGCTCTTTGTGTCGTGGTGTGTCGGTGCTCCTTTGTGTCGTGGTGTGTTGGTGCTCCTGTGTCGTGGTGTGTTGGTGCTCATTTGTGTCGTGGTGTGTTGGTGATCCTTTGTGTCGTGGTGTGTTGGTGCTCCTTTGTGTCGTGGTGTGTTGGTGCTCCTTTGTGTCGTGGTGTGTCGGTGCTCCTTTGTGTCATTGTGTGTTGGTGCTCCTTTGTGTCGTGGTGTGTTGGTGCTCCTTTGTGTCGTGGTGTGTTGGCGCTCCGTGGTGTCGTGGTGTGTTGGTGCTCCTTTGTGTCGTGGTGTGTTGGTGCTCCTTTGTGTCGTGGTGTGTTGGTGCTCCTTTGTGTCATGGTGTGTTGCTGCTCCGTGATGTCGTGGTGTGTTGGTGCTCCTTTGTGTCGTGGTGTGTTGGTGCTCCTTTGTGTCGTGGTGTGTTGGCGCTCCGTGGTGTCGTGGTGTGTTGGTGCTCCTTTGTGTCGTGGTGTGTTGGCGCTCCGTGGTGTCGTGGTGTGTTGGTGCTCCTTTGTGTCGTGGTGTGTTGGCGCTCCGTGGTGTCGTGGTGTGTTGGTACTCCTTTGTGTCGTGGTGTGTTGGTGCTCTTTGTGTCGTGGTGTGTCGGTGCTCCTTTGTGTCGTTGTGTGTTGGTGCTCCTTTGTGTCGTGGTGTGTTGCTGCTCCTTTGTGTCGTGGTTTGTTGGTGCTCCTTTGTGTCGTGGTGTGTTGGCGCTCCGTGGTGTCGTGGTGTGTTGGTACTCCTTTGTGTCGTGGTGTGTTGGTGCTCCTTTGTGTCGTTGTGTGTTGGTGTTCCTTTGTGTCGTGGTGTGTTGCTGCTCCTTTGTGTCGTGGTTTGTTGGTGCTCCTTTGTGTCGTGGTGTGTTGGTGCTCCTTTGTGTCGTGGTGTGTTGGTGCTCCTTTGTGTCGTGGTGTGTTGGTGCTCCGTTGTGTCGTGGTGTGTTGGCGCTCCGTGGTGTCGTGGTGTGTTGGTGCTCCTTTGTGTCGTGGTGTGTTGGTGCTCTTTGTGTCGTGGTGTGTTGGTGCTCCTTTGTGTCGTGGTGTGTTGGTGCTCTTTGTGTCGTGGTGTGTTGGTGCTCCTTTGTGTCGTGGTGTGTTGGTGCTCTTTGTGTCGTGGTGTGTTGGTGCTCCTTTGTGTCATGGTTTGTTGGTGCTCCTTTGTGTCGTGGTGTGTTGGTGCTCCATTGTGTCGTGGTGTGTTGGTGCTCCTTTGTGTCGTGGTGTGTTGGTCCTCCTTTGTGTCGTGGTGTGTCGGTGCTCCTTTGTGGCGTGGTGTGTTGGTGCTCCTTTGTGTCGTGGTGTGTCGGTGCTCCTTTGTGTCGTGGTGTGTTGGTGCTCCTTTGTGTCGTGGTGTGTCGGTCCTCCTTTGTGTCGTGGTGTGTTGGTGCTCTTTGTGTCGTGGTGTGTTGGTACTCCTTTGTGTCGTGGTGTGTTGGTGCTCCTTTGTGTCGTGGTGTGTCGGTCCTCCTTTGTGTCGTGGTTTGTTGGTGCTCCTTTGTGTCGTGGTGTGTCGGTGCTCCTTTGTGTCGTGGTGTGTTGGTGCTCCTTTGTGTCGTGGTGTGTTGGTGCTCCTTTGTGTCGTGGTGTGTTGCTGCTCCGTGGTGTCGTGGTGTGTTGGTGCTCATTTGTGTTGTGGTGTGTTGGTGCTCCGTGGTGTCGTGGTGTGTTGGTGCTCCTTTGTGTCATGGTGTGTTTGTGCTCTTTGTGTCGTGGTGTGTTGGTGCTCCTTTGTGTCGTGGTGTGTTGTTGCTCTTTGTGTCGTGGTGTGTTGGTGATCCTTTGTGTCGTGGTGTCTTGGTGATCCTTTGTGTCGTGGTGTGTTGGTGATCCTTTGTGTCGTGGTGTGTCGGTGCTCCTTTGTGTCGTGGTGTGTCGGTGCTCCTTTATGTCGTGGTGTGTCGGTGCTCCTTTGTGTCGTTGTGTGTTGGTGCTCCTTTGTGTCGTGGTGTGTTGGTGTTCCTTTGTGTCGTGGTGTGTCGGTGCTCCTTTGTGTCGTTGTGTGTTGGTGCTCCTTTGTGTCGTGGTGTGTCGGTGCTCCTTTGTGTCGTGGTGTGTTGGTGCTCCTTTGTGTCGTGGTGTGTTGGTGCTCCTTTGTGTCATGGTGTGTTGTTGCTCTTTGTGTCGTGGTGTGTCGGTGCTCCTTTGTGTCGTGGTGTGTTGGTGCTCCTTTGTGTCGTGGTGTGTTGGTGCTCCTTTGTGTCATGGTGTGTTGTTGCTCTTTGTGTCGTGGTGTGTCGGTGCTCCTTTGTGTCGTGGTGTGTTGGTGCTCCTTTGTGTCGTGGTGTGTTGCTGCTCCTTTGTGTCGTGGTGTGTTGCTGCTCCTTTGTGTCGTGGTGTGTTGCTTCTCCTTTGTGTCGTGGTGTGTTGGTGCTCCTGTGTCGTGGTGTGTTGGTGCTCTTTGTGTCGTGGAGTGTCGGTGCTCCTTTGTGTCGTGGTGTGTAGGTGCTCTTTGTGTCGTGGTGTGTTGGTGCTCCTTTGTGTCGTGGTGTGTCGGTGCTCCTTTGTGTCGTGGTGTGTTGGTGATCCTTTGTGTCGTGGTGTGTCGGTGCTCCTTTGTGTCGTGGTGTGTCGGTGCTCCTTTGTGTCGTGGTGTGTTGCTTCTCCTTTGTGTCGTGGTGTGTCGGTGCTCCTTTGTGTCGTGGTGTGTTGGTGATCCTTTGTGTCGTGGTGTCTTGGTGCTCCTTTGTGTCGTGGTGTGTTGCTTCTCCTTTGTGTCGTGGTGTGTCGGTGCTCCTTTGTGTCGTGGTGTCTTGGTGCTCCTTTGTGTCGTGGTGTGTTGGTGATCCTTTGTGTCGTGGTGTGTTGGTGCTCCGTTGTGTCGTGGTTTGTCGGTGCTCCTTTGTGTCGTGGTGTGTCGGTGATCCTTTGTGTCGTGGTGTGTTGGTGCTCCTGTGTCGTGGTGTGTTGGTGATCCTTTGTGTCGTGGTGTGTTGGTGCTCCTGTGTCATGGTTTGTTGGTGCTCCTTTGTGTCGTGGTGTGTTGGTGATCCTTTGTGTCGTGGTGTCTTGGTGCTCCTTTGTGTCGTGGTGTGTTGCTTCTCCTTTGTGTCGTGGTGTGTCGGTGATCCTTTGTGTCATGGTTTGTTGGTGCTCCTTTGTGTCGTGGTGTGTCGGTGTTCCTTTGTGTCGTGGTTTGTTGGTGCTCCTTTGTGTCGTGGTGTGTTGGTGCTCCTGTGTCGTGGTGTGTTGGTGCTCCGTTGTGTCGTGGTGTGTTGGTGCTCCTGTGTCATGGTTTGTTGGTGCTCCTTTGTGTCGTGGTGTGTCGGTGCTCCTTTGTGTCGTGGTGTGTTGGTGCTCCTTTGTGTCGTGGTGTGTTGGTGCTCCTTTGTGTCGTGGTGTGTTGGCGCTCCGTGGTGTCGTGATGTGTTGGTGCTCCTTTGTGCCGTGGTGTGTTGGTGCTCCTTTGTGTCGTGGTGTGTTGGCGCTCCGTGGTGTCGTGGTGTGTTGGTGCTCCTTTGTGTCGTGGTGTGTTGGCGCTCCGTGGTGTCGTGCTGTGTTGGTACTCCTTTGTGTCGTGGTGTGTTGGTGCTCTTTGTGTCGTGGTGTGTCGGTGCTCCTTTGTGTCGTGGTGTGTTGGTGCTCCTTTGTGTCGTGGTGTGTTGGTGCTCCTTTGTGTCGTGGTGTGTTGGTGCTCCTTTGTGTCGTGGTGTGTTGCTTCTCCTTTGTGTCGTGGTGTGTTGGTGCTCCTGTGTCGTGGTGTGTTGGTGCTCCGTTGTGTCGTGGTGTGTTGGTGCTCCGTGATGTCGTGGTGTGTTGGTGCTCCTTTGTGTCGTGGTGTGTTGGTGATCCTTTGTGTCGTGGTGTGTTGGTGCTCCTTTGTGTTGTGGTGTGTTGGTGCTCCTTTGTGTCGTGGTGTGTTGGCGCTCCGTGGTGTCGTGGTCTGTTGGTGCTCCTTTGTGTCGTGGTGTGTTGGCGCTCCGTGGTGTCGTGGTGTGTTGGTGCTCCTTTGTGTCGTGGTGTGTTGGCGCTCCGTGGTGTCGTGGTGTGTTGGTACTCCTTTGTGTCGTGGTGTGTTGGTGCTCTTTGAGTCGTGGTGTGTCGGTGCTCCTTTGTGTCGTTGTGTGTTGGTGCTCCTTTGTGTCGTGGTGTGTCGGTGCTCCTTTGTGTCGTGGTGTGTCGGTGCTCCTTTGTGTCGTGGTGTGTTGGTGCTCCTTTGTGTCGTGGTGTGTTGCTGCTCCTTTGTGTCGTGGTGTGTCGGTGCTCCTTTGTGTCGTGGTGTGTCGGTGCTCCTTTGTGTCGTTGTGTGTTGGTGCTCCTTTGTGTCGTGGTGTGTTGCTGCTCCTTTGTGTCGTGGTGTGTTGCTGCTCCGTGGTGACGTGGTGTGTTGGTGCTCCTTTGTGTCGTGGTGTGTTGGTGCTCCTTTGTGTCGTGGTGTGTTGCTTCTCCTTTGTGTCGTGGTGTGTTGGTGCTCCTTTGTGTCGTGGTGTGTTGGTGCTCCTGTGTCGTGGTGTGTTGGTGCTATTTGTGTCGTGGTGTGTTGGTGCTCCGTTGTGTCGTGGTGTGTTGGTGCTCTTTGTGTCGTGGTGTGTCGGTGATCCTTTGTGTCGTGGTTTGTTGGTGCTCCTTTGTGTCGTGGTGTGTCGGTGATCCTTTGTGTCATGGTTTGTTGGTGCTCCTTTGTGTCGTGGTGTGTCGGTGATCCTTTGTGTCGTGGTTTGTTGGTGCTCTTTGTGTCGTGGTGTGTCGGTGCTCCGTTGTGTCGTGGTGTGTTGGTGCTCCGTTGTGTCGTGGTGTGTTGGTGCTCCTTTGTGTCGTGGTCTGTTGGTGCTCCTGTGTCGTGGTGTGTCGGTGATCCTTTGTGTCGTGGTTTGTTGGTGCTCCTTTGTGTCGTGGTGTGTCGGTGATCCTTTGTGTCATGGTTTGTTGGTGCTCCTTTGTGTCGTGGTGTGTTGGTGCTCCTTTGTGTCGTGGTGTGTCGGTGCTCCTTTGTGTCGTGGTGTGTTGGTGATCCTTTGTGTCGTGGTGTGTTGGTGCTCCTTTGTGTCGTGGTGTGTTGGTGATCCTTTGTGTCGTGGTGTGTTGGTGCTCCTTTGTGTCGTGGTGTGTCGGTGCTCCTTTGTGTCGTGGTGTGTCGGTGCTCCTTTGTGTCGTGGTGTGTCGGTGATCCTTTGTGTCGTGGTGTGTTGGTGCTCCTTTGTGTCGTGGTGTGTTGGTGATCCTTTGTGTCGTGGTGTGTTGGTGCTCCTTTGTGTCGTGGTGTGTCGGTGCTCCTTTGTGTCGTTGTGTGTTGGTGCTCCTTTGTGTCGTGGTGTGTTGGTGCTCCTTTGTGTCGTGGTGTGTTGGTGCTCCTTTGTGTCGTGGTGTGTTGGCGCTCCGTGGTGTCGTGGTGTGTTGGTGCTCCTTTGTGTCGTGGTGTGTTGGCGCTCCTTTGTGTCGTGGTGTGTTGGCGCTCCGTGGTGTCGTGGTGTGTTGGTTCTCCTTTGTGTCATGGTGTGTTGCTGCTCCGTGGTGTCGTGGTGTGTTGGTGCTCCTTTGTGTCGTGGTGTGTCGGTGCTCCTTTGTGTCGTGGTGTGTCGGTCCTCCTTTGTGTCGTGGTGTGTTGGTGCTCCTTTGTGTTGTGGTTTGTTGGTGCTCCTTTGTGTCATGGTTTGTTGGTGCTCCTTTGTGTCGTGGTATGTTGGTGCTCCTTTGTGTCGTGGTGTGTTGGTGCTCTTTGTGTCGTGGTGTGTTGGTGCTCTTTGTGTCGTGGTGTGTTGCTGTTCCTTTGTGTCGTGGTGTGTTGCTTCTCCTTTGTGTCGTGGTGTGTTGGTGCTCCTTTGTGTCGTGGTGTGTCGGTGCTCCTTTGTGTCGTGGTGTGTCGGTGCTCCTTTGTGTCGTGGTGTGTTGGTGCTCCGTTGTGTCGTGGTGTGTTGGTGCTCTTTGTGTCGTGGTGTGTCGGTGCTCCTTTGTGTCGTGGTGTGTTGCTGTTCCTTTGTGTCGTGGTGTGTTGGTGCTCCTTTGTGTCGTGGTGTGTTGCTTCTCCTTTGTGTCGTGGTGTGTTGGTGCTCCTTTGTGTCGTGGTGTGTTGGTGCTCTTTGTGTCGTGGTGTGTCGGTGATCCTTTGTGTCGTGGTTTGTTGGTGCTCTTTGTGTCGTGGTGTGTTGGTGCTCTTTGTGTCGTGGTGTGTCGGTGCTCCGTTGTGTCGTGGTGTGTTGGTGCTCCGTTGTGTCGTGGTGTGTTGGTGCTCCTTTGTGTCGTGGTGTGTCGGTGCTCCGTTGTGTCGTGGTGTGTTGGTGATCCTTTGTGTCGTGGTGTGTTGGTGCTCCGTTGTGTCGTGGTGTGTTGGTGCTCCTTTGTGTCGTGGTTTGTTGGTGCTCCTTTGTGTCGTGATGTGTTGGTGCTCCTTTGTGTCGTGGTTTGTTGGTGCTCCGTTGTGTCGTGGTGTGTTGGTGCTCTTTGTGTCGTGGTGTGTCGGTGCTCCGTTGTGTCGTGGTGTGTTGGTGATCCTTTGTGTCGTGGTGTGTTGGTGCTCCTTTGTGTCGTGGTGTGTTGGTGCTCTTTGTGTCGTGGTGTGTCGGTGATCCTTTGTGTTGTGGTTTGTTGGTGCTCTTTGTGTCGTGGTGTGTTGGTGCTCTTTGTGTCGTGGTGTGTCGGTGCTCCGTTGTGTCGTGGTGTGTTGGTGCTCCGTTGTGTCGTGGTGTGTTGGTGCTCTTTGTGTCGTGGTGTGTCGGTGCTCCGTTGTGTCGTGGTGTGTTGGTGATCCTTTGTGTCGTGGTGTGTTGGTGCTCCGTTGTGTCGTGGTGTGTTGGTGCTCCTTTGTGTCGTGGTTTGTTGGTGCTCCTTTGTGTCGTGATGTGTTGGTGCTCCTTTGTGTCGTGGTTTGTTGGTGCTCCGTTGTGTCGTGGTGTGTTGGTGCTCCGTTGTGTCGTGGTGTGTTGGTGCTCTTTGTGTCGTGGTGTGTCGGTGCTCCGTTGTGTCGTGGTGTGTTGGTGATCCTTTGTGTCGTGGTGTGTTGGTGCTCCGTTGTGTCGTGGTGTGTTGGTGCTCCTTTGTGTCGTGATGTGTTGGTGCTCCTTTGTGTCGTGGTTTGTTGGTGCTCCTTTGTGTCGTGGTGTGTTGGTGCTCCTTTGTGTCGTGGTTTGTTGGTGCTCCTTTGTGTCGTGATGTGTTGGTGCTCCTTTGTGTCGTGGTTTGTTGGTGCTCCTTTGTGTCGTGGTGTGTTGCTTCTCCTTTGTGTCGTGGTGTGTTGGTGCTCCTTTGTGTCGTGGTGTGTTGGTGCTCTTTGTGTCGTGGTGTGTCGGTGATCCTTTGTGTCGTGGTTTGTTGGTGCTCTTTGTGTCGTGGTGTGTTGGTGCTCTTTGTGTCGTGGTGTGTCGGTGCTCCGTTGTGTCGTGGTGTGTTGGTGCTCCGTTGTGTCGTGGTGTGTTGGTGCTCCTTTGTGTCGTGGTTTGTTGGTGCTCCTTTGTGTCGTGATGTGTTGGTGCTCCTTTGTGTCGTGGTTTGTTGGTGCTCCTTTGTGTCGTGGTGTGTTGGTGCTCCTTTGTGTCGTGGTTTGTTGGTGCTCCTTTGTGTCGTGATGTGTTGGTGCTCCTTTGTGTCGTGGTTTGTTGGTGCTCCTTTGTGTCGTGGTTTGTTGGTGCTCCTTTGTGTCATGGTGTTTTGGTGCTCCTGTGTCGTGGTGTGTCGGTGATCCTTTGTGTCGTGGTTTGTTGGTGCTCCTTTGTGTCGTGGTGTGTCGGTGATCCTTTGTGTCGTGGTGTGTTGGTGATCCTTTGTGTCGTGGTGCGTTGGTGCTCCGTGGTGTCATGGTGTGTTGGTGCTCCTTTGTGTCGTGGTGTGTCGGTGCTCCTTTGTGTCGTGGTGTGTCGGTGCTCCTTTGTGTCGTGGTGTGTCGGTGATCCTTTGTGTCGTGGTGTGTCGGTGATCCTTTGTGTCGTGGTGTGTCGGTGCTCCTTTGTGTCGTGGTGTCTTGGTGCTCCGTGGTGTCGTGGTGTGTTGCTGCTCTGTGGTGTCGTGGTGTGTTGGTGCTCTTTGTGTCGTGGTGTGTTGGTGATCCTTTGTGTCGTGGTGTGTTGGTCCTCCTTTGTGTCGTGGTGTGTTGGTGCTCCTTTGTGTCGTGGTGTGTTGGTCCTCCTTTGTGTCGTGGAGTGTTGGTGATCCTTTGTGTCGTGGTGTGTTGGTGCTCCATTGTGTCATGGTGTGTTGGTGCTCCTTTGTGTCGTGGTGTGTTGGTGCTCCGTTGTGTCGTGGTGTGTTGGTGCTCCTTTGTGTCGTGGTGTGTCGGTGCTCCTTTGTGTCGTGGTGTGTTGGTGCTCTGTTGTGTCGTGGTGTGTTGGTGCTCTTTGTGTCGTGGTGTGTTGGTGCTCCTTTGTGTCGTGGTGTGTCGGTGCTCCTTTGTGTCGTGGTGTGTCGGTGCTCCTTTGTGTCGTGGTGTGTTGGTCCTCCTTTGTGTCGTGGTGTGTCGGTGCTCCTTTGTGTCGTGGTGTGTTGGTGCTCCTTTGTGTCGTGGTGTGTCGGTGCTCCTTTGTGTCGTGGTGTGTCGGTGCTCCTTTGTGTCGTGGTGTGTTGGTCCTCCTTTGTGTCGTGGCGTGTTGGTGCTCCTTTGTGTCGTGGTGTGTCGGTGCTCCTTTGTGTCGTGGTGTGTCGGTGCTCCTTTGTGTCGTGGTGTGTTGGTGCTCCTTTGTGTCGTGGTTTGTTGGTGCTCCTTTGTGTCATGGTGTGTTGGTGATCCTTTGTGTCATGGTGTGTTGGTGATCCTTTGTGTCGTGGTGTGTCGGTGATCCTTTGTGTCGTGGTGTTTTGCTGCTCTGTGGTGTCGTGGTGTGTTGGTGCTCTGTGGTGTCGTGGTGTGTTGGTCCTCCTTTGTGTCATGGTGTGTTGGTACTCCGTTGTGTCGTGGTGTGTTGGTGCTCCTTTGTGTCGTGGTGTGTTGGTGCTCCTGTGTCGTGGTGTGTTGGTGCTATTTGTGTCGTGGTGTGTTGGTGCTCCGTTGTGTCGTGGTGTGTTGGTGCTCTTTGTGTCGTGGTGTGTCGGTGATCCTTTGTGTCGTGGTTTGTTGGTGCTCCTTTGTGTCGTGGTGTGTCGGTGATCCTTTGTGTCGTGGTTTGTTGGTGCTCTTTGTGTCGTGGTGTGTCGGTGCTCCGTTGTGTCGTGGTGTGTTGGTGCTCCTTTGTGTCGTGGTGTGTCGGTGCTCCTTTGTGTCGTGGTGTGTTGGTGCTCCGTTGTGTCGTGGTGTGTTGGTGCTCCTGTGTCGTGGTTTGTTGGTGCTCCTTTGTGTCGTGGTGTGTTGGTGCTCCTTTGTGTCGTGGTGTGTTGGTGCTCCTTTGTGTCGTGGTGTGTTGGTGCTCCTTTGTGTCGTGGTGTGTTGGTGCTCATTTGTGTCGTGGTCTGTTGGTGCTCCTGTGTCGTGGTGTGTCGGTGATCCTTTGTGTCGTGGTTTGTTGGTGCTCCTTTGTGTCGTGGTGTGTCGGTGATCCTTTGTGTCATGGTTTGTTGGTGCTCCTTTGTGTCGTGGTGTGTTGGTGCTCCTTTGTGTCGTGGTGTGTTGGTGCTCCTTTGTGTCGTTGTGTGTCGGTGCTCCTTTGTGTCGTGGTGTGTTGGTGATCCTTTGTGTCGTGGTGTGTTGGTGCTCCTTTGTGTCGTGGTGTGTTGGTGATCCTTTGTGTCGTGGTGTGTTGGTGCTCCTTTGTGTCGTGGTGTGTCGGTGCTCCTTTGTGTCGTGGTGTGTCGGTGCTCCTTTGTGTCGTGGTGTGTTGGTGATCCTTTGTGTCGTGGTGTGTTGGTGCTCCTTTGTGTCGTGGTGTGTTGGTGATCCTTTGTGTCGTGGTGTGTTGGTGCTCCTTTGTGTCGTGGTGTGTCGGTGCTCCTTTGTGTCGTTGTGTGTTGGTGCTCCTTTGTGTCGTGGTGTGTTGGTGCTCCTTTGTGTCGTGGTGTGTTGGCGCTCCGTGGTGTCGTGGTGTGTTGGTGCTCCTTTGTGTCGTGGTGTGTTGGCGCTCCTTTGTGTCGTGGTGTGTTGGCGCTCCGTGGTGTCGTGGTGTGTTGGTGCTCCTTTGTGTCATGGTGTGTTGCTGCTCCGTGGTGTCGTGGTGTGTTGGTGCTCCTTTGTGTCGTGGTGTGTCGGTGCTCCTTTGTGTCGTGGTGTGTTGGTGCTCCGTTGTGTCGTGGTGTGTTGGTGCTCTTTGTGTCGTGGTGTGTCGGTGATCCTTTGTGTCGTGGTTTGTTGGTGCTCCTTTGTGTCGTGGTGTGTCGGTGATCCTTTGTGTCATGGTTTGTTGGTGCTCCTTTGTGTCGTGGTGTGTCGGTGATCCTTTTTGTCGTGGTTTGTTGGTGCTCTTTGTGTCGTGGTGTGTTGGTGCTCTTTGTGTCGTGGTGTGTCGGTGCTCCGTTGTGTCGTGGTGTGTTGGTGCTCCGTTGTGTCGTGGTGTGTTGGTGCTCCTTTGTGTCGTGGTGTGTTGGTGCTCCTTTGTGTCGTGGTTTGTTGGTGCTCCTTTGTGTCGTGATGTGTTGGTGCTCCTTTGTGTCGTGGTTTGTTGGTGCTCCTTTGTGTCATGGTGTGTTGGTGCTCCTGTGTCGTGGTGTGTCGGTGATCCTTTGTGTCGTGGTTTGTTGGTGCTCCTTTGTGTCGTGGTGTGTCGGTGATCCTTTGTGTCGTGGTGTGTCGGTGATCCTTTGTGTCGTGGTGCGTTGGTGCTCCGTTGTGTCGTGGTGTGTCGGTGCTCCTTTGTGTCGTGGTGTCTTGGTGCTCCTTTGTGTCGTGGTGTGTTGGTGCTCCTTTGTGTCGTGGTGTGTTGCTGCTCTGTGGTGTCGTGGTGTGTTGGTGCTCCGTTGTGTCGTGGTGTGTTGGTCCTCCTTTGTGTCGTGGAGTGTTGGTGATCCTTTGTGTCGTGGTGTGTTGGTGCTCCATTGTGTCATGGTGTGTTGGTGCTCCTTTGTGTCGTGGTGTGTTGGTGCTCCATTGTGTCATGGTGTGTTGGTGCTCCTTTGTGTCGTGGTGTGTTGCTGCTCCTTTGTGTCGTGGTGTGTCGGTGCTCCTTTGTGTCGTGGTGTGTTAGTGCTCCGTGGTGTCGTGGTTTGTTCGTGCTCCTTTGTGTCGTGGTGTGTTGGTGCTCCTTTGTGTCGTGGTGTGTTGGTGCTCCTTTGTGTCGTGGTGTGTTGGTGCTCCTTTGTGTCGTGGTGTGTTGTTGCTCCTTTGTGTCGTGGTGTGTCGGTGCTCCTTTGTGTCGTGGTGTGTTGGTGCTCCTTTGTGTCGTGGTGTGTTGCTTCTCCTTTGTGTCGTGGTGTGTTGGTGCTCCTTTGTGTCGTGGTGTGTCGGTGCTCCTTTGTGTCGTGGTGTGTCGGTGCTCCTTTGTGTCGTGGTGTGTCGGTGCTCCTTTGTGTCGTGGTGTGTTGGTGCTCCTTTGTGTCGTGGTGTGTCGGTGCTCCTTTGTGTCGTGGTGTGTCGGTGCTCCTTTGTGTCGTGGTGTGTTGGTGCTCCTTTGTGTCGTGGTGTGTTGGTGCTCCTTTGTGTCGTGGTTTGTTGGTGCTCCTTTGTGTCATGGTGTGTCGGTGCTCCATTGTGTCATGGTGTGTTGGTGCTCCTTTGTGTCGTGGTGTGTCGGTGCTCCTTTGTGTCGTGGTGTGTTGGTGCTCCATTGTGTCGTGGTGTGTTGGTGCTCCTTTGTGGCGTGGTGTGTTGGTGATCCGTTGTGTCGTGGTGTATCGGTGCTCCTTTGTGTCGTGGTGTGTTAGTGCTCCGTGGTGTCGTGGTGTGTTGCTGCTCCTTTGTGTCGTGGTGTGTTGGTGCTCCTGTGTCGTGGTGTGTTGGTGCTCCGTGGTGTCATGGTGTGTTGGTGCACCTTTGTGTCGTGGTGTGTCGGTGCTCCTTTGTGTCGTGGTGTGTCGGTGCTCCTTTGTATCGTGGTGTGTTGGTGCTCCTTTGTGTCGTGGTGTGTTGGTGCTCCTTTGTGTCGTGGTGTGTTGGTGCTCCTTTGTGTCATGGTTTCTTGGTGCTCCGATGTGTCGTGGTTTGTTGGTGCTCCTTTGTGTCGTGGTGTGTTGGTGCTCCTTTGTGTCGTGGTGTGTCGGTGCTCCTTTGTGTCATGGTTTCTTGGTGCTCCGATGTGTCGTGGTTTGTTGGTGCTCCTTTGTGTCGTGGTGTGTTGGTGCTCCTTTGTGTCGTGGTGTGTTGGTGCTCCTTTGTGTCGTGGTGTGTTGGTGTTCCTTTGTGTCGTGGTGTGTTGGTGCTCCTTTGTGTCGTGGTGTGTTGGTGTTCCTTTGTGTCGTGGTGTGTTGGTGATCCTTTGTGTCGTGGTGTGTTGGTGCTCCTTTGTGTCGTGGTGTGTTGGTGTTCCTTTGTATCGTGGTGTGTTGGTGCTCCTTTGTGTCATGGTGTGTTGGTGTTCCTTTGTATCGTGGTGTGTTCGTGATACTTTGTGTCGTGGTGTGTTGGTGATACTTTGTGTCGTGGTGTGTTGGTGTTCCTTTGTGTCGTGGTGTGTCGGTGCTCCGTTGTGTCATGGTGTGTTGGTGATCCTTTGTGTCGTGGTGTGTTTGTGTCCCTTAGTGTCGTGGTGTGTTGGTGCTCCTTTGTGTCGTGCTGTGTTGGTGATACTTTTTGTTGTGGTGTGTTGCTGTTCCTTTGTGTCGTGGTGTGTTGGTGCTCCTTTGTGTCGTGGTGTGTTGGTGCTCCTTTGTGTCGTGGTGTGTTGGTGCTCCTTTGTGTCGTGGTGTGTTGCTGCTCCTTTGTGTCGTGGTGTGTTGGTGCTCCTTTGTGTCGTGGTGTGTTGCTGCTCCTTTGTGTCGTGGTGTGTTGGTGCTCCTTTGTGTCGTGGTGTCTTGGTGCTCCTTTGTGTCGTGGTGTGTTGGTGATCCTTTGTGTCGTGGTGTGTTGGTGATCCTTTGTGTCGTGGTGTGTTGGTGCTCCTTTGTGTCGTGGTGTGTTGGTGCTCCTTTGTGTCGTGGTGTGTTGGTGCTCCTTTGTGTCGTAGTGAGCAAGTTATTATGTAAATGGAAAGAAACTGCAAAGTGCTACAGTACAAAGGGATCTGGGGGTCCTGGTGCATGAAACACAGAAGGTTAGTGTGCAGGTAGAACAGTAGATCAGGAAGGCCAATGGAATCTTGGCTTTTATTGCAAGGGGGATGGAGTATAAAAGCAGGGAAGTCTTGCTTCAGTTATGCAAGGTACTGGTGAGGCCACACCTGGAATACTGCGTACAGTTTTGGTTTCCATATTTGAGAAAAGATACACTTGCTCTCGAGGCAGTGCAGAGAAGGTTCACTCGGTTGATTCTGGAGATCAGGGTGTTGACTTATGAGGAAAGGTTGAGTAGGTTGGGCCTCTACTCTTTGGAATTCAGAAGAATGAGAGGCGATCTTATCGAAACATATGAGATTGTGAGGGGGCTTGATCGGGTGGAGGCGGGGAAGATGTTTCCACTGATGGGTGAGACTAGAACTCGGGGGCATAATCTTAGAATAAGGGGCTGCCGTTTCAAAACTGAGATGAGGAGAAACTTCTTCACTCAGAGGGTAGTAAATCTATGGAATTTGCTACCTCAGAGAGCTGTGGAAGCTGCCACATTAAATAAATTTAAAACGGAGATAGACGGTTTCCTAGCTGATAAGGGAATTAAGGGATATGGGGAGCGGGCAGGGAAGTGGACGTGAGTCTAGGTTCGGATCAGCCATGATCCTATTGAATGGCGGAGCAGGCCCGAAGGGTCGTATGGCCTACTCCTGCTCCTACTTCTTGTGTTCTTATGTGTGTTGCTGCTCCTTTGTGTCGTGGTGTGTTGGTGCTCCTTTGTGTCGTGGTGTGTTGGTGCTCCTTTGTGTCGTGATGTGTTGTTGCTCCATTGTGTCGTGGTGTGTTGTTGCTCCATTGTGTCGTGGTGTGTTGGTGCTCCTTTGTGTCGTGGTGTGTTGCTGCTCTTTGTGTCGTGGTGTGTTGTTGCTCCGTTGTATCGTGGTGTGTTGCTGCTCATTTGTGTCGTGGTGTGTTCGTGCTCCTTTGTGTCGTGGTGTGTTATTGCTCCGTTGTATCGTGGTGTGTTGCTGCTCATTTGTGTCGTGGTGTTTTGGTGATCCTTTGTGTCGTGGTGTGTTGCTGCTCCTTTGTGTCGTGGTGTGTTGCTGCTCCTTTGTGTCGTGGTGTGTTGCTGCTCCTTTGTGTCGTGGTGTGTTGGTGCTCCTTTGTGTCGTGGTGTGTTGGTGCTCCTTTGTGTCGTGGTGTGTTGGTGCTCCGTTGTGTCGTGGTGTGTTGGTGATCCTTTGTGTCGTGATGTGTTGGTGCTCCTTTGTGTCGTGGTGTGTTGGTGATACTTTGTGTCGTGGTGTGTCGGTGCTCCGTTGTGTCGTGGTGTGTTGGTGATACTTTGTGTCATGGTGTGTTGGTGTTCCTTTGTATCGTGGTGTGTTGGTGATACTTTGTGTCGTGGTGTGTTGGTGATAATTTGTGTCGTGGTGTGTTGGTGCTCCTTTGTGTCGTGGTGTGTTGGTGTTCCTTTGTGTCGTGGTGTGTTGGTGCTCCTTTGTGTCGTGGTGTGTTGGTGTTCCTTTGTATCGTGGTGTGTTGGTGCTCCTTTGTGTCATGGTGTGTTGGTGTTCCTTTGTATCGTGGTGTGTTCGTGATACTTTGTGTCGTGGTGTGTTGGTGATACTTTGTGTCGTGGTGTGTTGGTGTTCCTTTGTGTCGTGGTGTGTCGGTGCTCCGTTGTGTCATGGTGTGTTGGTGATCCTTTGTGTCGTGGTGTGTTTGTGTCCCTTAGTGTCGTGGTGTGTTGGTGCTCCTTTGTGTCGTGCTGTGTTGGTGATACTTTGTGTCGTGGTGTGTCGGTGCTCCGTTGTGTCGTGGTGTGTTGGTGATACTTTGTGTCATGGTGTGTTGGTGTTCCTTTGTATCGTGGTGTGTTGGTGATACTTTGTGTCGTGGTGTGTTGGTGATAATTTGTGTCGTGGTGTGTTGGTGCTCCTTTGTGTCGTGGTGTGTTGGTGTTCCTTTGTGTCGTGGTGTGTTGGTGCTCCTTTGTGTCGTGGTGTGTTGGTGTTCCTTTGTATCGTGGTGTGTTGGTGCTCCTTTGTGTCATGGTGTGTTGGTGTTCCTTTGTATCGTGGTGTGTTCGTGATACTTTGTGTCGTGGTGTGTTGGTGATACTTTGTGTCGTGGTGTGTTGGTGTTCCTTTGTGTCGTGGTGTGTCGGTGCTCCGTTGTGTCATGGTGTGTTGGTGATCCTTTGTGTCGTGGTGTGTTTGTGTCCCTTAGTGTCGTGGTGTGTTGGTGCTCCTTTGTGTCGTGCTGTGTTGGTGATACTTTTTGTTGTGGTGTGTTGGTGCTCCTTTGTGTCGTGGTGTGTCGGTCCTCCTTTGTGTCGTGGTGTGTTGGTGCTCCTTTGTGTCGTGGTGTGTTGGTGCTCCTTTGTGTCGTGGTGTGTTGGTGCTCCTTTGTGTCGTGGTGTGTTGCTGCTCCTTTGTGTCGTGGTGTGTTGGTGCTCCTTTGTGTCGTGGTGTGTTGGTGCTCCTTTGTGTCGTGGTGTGTTGCTGCTCCTTTGTGTCGTGGTGTGTTGGTGCTCCTGTGTCGTGGTGTGTCGGTGCTCCTTTGTGTCGTGGTGTGTTGGTGCTCCTTTGTGTCGTGGTGTCTTGGTGCTCCTTTGTGTTGTGGTGTGTTGGTGATCCTTTGTGTCGTGCTGTGTTGGTGATACTTTTTGTTGTGGTGTGTTGCTGTTCCTTTGTGTCGTGGTGTGTTGGTGCTCCTTTGTGTCGTGGTGTGTTGGTGCTCCTTTGTGTCGTGGTGTGTTGGTGCTCCTTTGTGTCGTGGTGTGTTGCTGCTCCTTTGTGTCGTGGTGTGTTGGTGCTCCTTTGTGTCGTGGTGTCTTGGTGCTCCTTTGTGTCGTGATGTGTTGGTGCTCCTTTGTGTCGTGGTGTGTTGGTGCTCCTTTGTGTCGTGGTGTGTTGGTGATCCTTTGTGTCGTGGTGTGTTGGTGATCCTTTGTGTCGTGGTGTGTTGGTGTTCCTTTGTGTCGTGGTGTGTTGGTGATACTTTGTGTCGTGGTGTGTTGGTGTTCCTTTGTGTCGTGGTGTGTTGGTGTTCCTTTGTGTCGTGGTGTGTTGGTGATACTTTGTGTCGTGGTGTGTTGGTGTTCCTTTGTGTCGTGGTGTGTTGGTGTTCCTTTGTGTCGTGGTGTGTTGGTGTTCCTTTGTTTCGTGGTGTGTTGGTGATACTTTGTGTCGTGGTGTGTTGGTGATACTTTGTGTCGTGGTGTGTTGGTGTTCCTTTGTGTCGTGGTGTGTTGGTGTTCCTTTGTTTCGTGGTGTGTTGGTGCTCCTTTGTGTCGTGGTGTGTTGGTGTTCCTTTGTGTCGTGGTGTGTTGCTGTTCCTTTGTGTCGTGGTGTGTTGGTGCTCCGTTGTGTCGTGGTGTGTTGCTGCTCCTTTGTGTCGTGGTGTGTTGGTGATCCTTTGTGTCGTGGTGTGTTGGTGCTCCTTTCTGTCATGGTGTGTTGGTGCTCCTTTGTGTCGTGGTGTGTTGGTGCTCCTTTCTGTCATGGTGTGTTGGTGCTCCTTTGTGTCATGGTGTGTTGGTGCTCCTTTCTGTCATGGTGTGTTGGTGCTCCTTTCTGTCATGGTGTGTTGGTGCTCCTTTGTGTCGTGGTGTGTTGGTGCTCCTTTCTGTCATGGTGTGTTGGTGCTCCTTTGTGTCAGGGTGTGTTGGTGCTCCTTTGTGTCGTGGTGTGTTGGTGCTCCTTTGTGTCGTGGTGTGTTGCTGCTCCTTTGTGTCGTGGTGTGTTGGTGATCCTTTGTGTTGTGGTGTGTTGGTGCTCATTTGTGTTGTGGTGTGTTGCTGCTGATTTGTGTCGTGATGTGTTGGTGCACCTTTGTGTCGTGATGTGTTGGTGCTCCATTGTGTCGTGATGTGTTGGTCCTCCTTTGTGTCATGGTGTGTTGGTGCTCCTTTGTTTCGTGGTGTGTTGGTGTTCCTTTGTGTCGTGGTGTGTTGGTGCCCCTAGTGTTGTGGTGTGTTGGTTCTCCGTGGTGTCGTGGTGTGTTGGTGCTCCTTTGTGTCGTGGTGTGTTGCTGCTCCTTTGTGTCGTGGTGTCTTCCGCAGGGAAAATCATCGCAAGAATCCTCCTCAATCACCTTCTCCCAGTGGCCGAAGAGCTCCTACCAGAGTCACAATGCGGATTCTGTCCACTAAGGGGCACAATGGACATGATCTTCACCGCACGTCAATTACAAGAAAAATGCAGGGAACAGCACCAACCGCTGTACATGGCCTTCTTTGATTTCACAAAGGCCTTTGACACTGTCAACCGTGAAGGATTATGGAGTGTCCTGCTCAAATTCGGCTGCCCTCAAACGTTTGTTACCATCGTCTGCTTGCGTCACGATGACATGCGAGCCGTGATCCTGACCAACGGTTCCACCACAGACCCAATTCACGTACGAACCGGGGTCAAGCAAGGCTGTGTTATCGCACCAATGCTCTTCTCGATCTTCCTTGCTGCAATGCTCCATCTCACCCACAGTAAGCTCCCCACTGGAGTGGAGCTAATTTACAGAACAAACAGGAAACTGTTCAACCTCCGTCACCTCCAGTCCAGATCCAAGGTCGTCCCATCCTCTGTCGTCGAATTACAGTATGCAGATGACGCTTGCGTCTGCGCTCACTCGGAGGTTGAACTCCAAACCATCGTCAACACCTTCACCGAAGTGTACGAGAGCATGGGCCTTACACTAAACATCCGTAAGACAAAGATCCTCTACCAACCTCCCCCTGCCACACAGTACTGCCCCTTGATTATCAAAATAGACAAGGCCTTGGACAACGTGGACCACTTTCCATACCTCGGGAGTCTACTGTCAACAAGGGCAGACGTCGATGACGAAGTCCAACACTGCCTTCAGTGTGCCAGTGCAGCCTTCGGTCGCCTGAGGAAGAGAGTGTTTGAAGACCAGGACCTCAGACACAGCACTAAGCTCATGGTCTACAGAGCAGCAGTGATACCCGCCCTGCTGTATGCCTCAGAGACATGGACCATTTACAGCAGGCACCTCAAAGCACTGGAGAGGTACCACCAACGCTGCCTCCGCAAGATCCTGCAAATCCAGTGGCAGGATAGGCGCACCAACGTCAGTGTTCTTGTTCAGGCCAACATCCACAGCATCGAAGCTTTGACCACGCTCGATCAGCTCCGATGGACGGGTCACATTGTCCGCATGCCCGATACGAGACTCCCAAAACAAGCGCTCTACTCGGAGCTCCGGCACGGCAGGACAGCCTCAGTTGGGCAGAGGAAATGCTTCAAGGACACCCTCAAAGCCTCCTTGAAAAAGTGTAACATGCCCACAGACACCTGGGAATCCCTGGCCCAAGACTGCATAAAGTGGAGGAGAAGGATCCGGGAAGGCGCCGAACACCTCAAGTCCCTTCGCCGAGAGCAAGTGGAAGCCAAGCGCAAAAGCGCAAGGAGCGCACGTCAACCCAAGCACCCCACCCACCCGCCCCTTCAACCACCATCTGCCCCACCTGTGACAGAGATTGTAGGTCCCGCATTGGATTCATCAGTCACCTGCAAACTCATTTTTAATGTGGAAGCAAGTCATCCTCGGTTCCGAGGGACTGCCTAAGAAGAGAAGAAGGTTTGTTGCTGCTCCCTTGTGTCGTGGTGTGTCGGTGCTCCTTTGTGTCGTGGTGTGTTGGTGCTCCTTTGTGTCGTGGTGTGTTGTTGCTCCTTTGTGTCGTGGTGTGTTGGTGCTCCTTTGTGTCGTGGTGTGTTGGTGCTCCTTTGTGTCGTGGTGTGTTGGTGCTCCGTTGTGTCGTGGTGTGTTGGTGCTCCTTTGTGTCGTGGTGTCTGCCACAGGGAAAGTCATTGCAAGAATCCTCCTCAATCGCCTTCTCCCAGTGGCCGAAGAGCTTCTCCCAGAGTCGCAATGCGGATTCTGCCACTAAGGGGCACAATGGACATGATCTTCACCGCACGTCAATTACAAGAGAAATGCAGGGAACAGCACCAACCGCTGTACATGGCCTTCTTTGATTCACAAAGGCCTTTGACACTGTCAACCGTGAGGGATTATGGAGTGTCCTCCTCAAACTCGGCTGCCCTCAAACGTTTGTCACCATCGTCCTGCTGCGTCACGACGACATGCGAGCCGTGATCCTGACCAACGGTTCCACCACAGACCCAATTCACGTACGAACCGGGGTCAAGCAAGGCTGTGTCATCGCACCAATGCTCTTTTCGATCTTCCTTGCTGCAATGCTCCATCTCACCCTCAGTAAGCTTCCCACTGGAGTGGAGCTAATATACAGAACAAACGGGAAACTGTTCAACCTCTGTCGCCTCCAGTCCAGATCCAATGGCGTCCCAACCTCTGTCATCGAATTACAGTATGCAGACAACGCTTGCGTTTGTGCTCACTCGGAGGTCGAACTCCAAACCATCGTCAACACCTTCACCGAAGCGTACGAGAGCATGGGCCTTACACTAAACATCCGTAAGACAATGGTGTGTGGGTGCTCCTTTGTGTCGTGGTGTGTCGGTGCTCCTTTGTGTCGTGGTGTGTTGGTGCTCCTTTGTGACGTGGTGTGTTGGAGCTCCTTTGTGTCGTGGTGTGTTGGTGCTCCTTTGTGACGTGGTGTGTTGGAGCTCCTTTGTGTCGTGGTGTGTTGGTGCTCCTTTGTGTCGTGGTGTGTTGGTGCTCCTTTGTGTCGTGGTGTGTTGGAGCTCCTTTGTGTCGTGGTGTGTTGGTGCTCCTTTGTGTCGTGGTGTGTCGGTGCTCCTTTGTGACGTGGTGTGTTGGTGCTCCTTTGTGTCGTGGTGTGTCGGTGCTCCGTTGTGTCGTGGTGTGTTGGTGCTCCTTTGTGTCGTGGTGTGTTGGTGCTCCTTTGTGTCGTGGTGTGTTGCTGCTCCGTTGTGTAGTGGTGTGTTGGTGCTCCTTTGTGTCGTGGTGTGTTGGTGCTCCTTTGTGTCGTGGTGTGTTGGTGCTCCTTTGTGTCGTGATGTGTTGGTGATCCTTTGTGTCGTTGGTGTGTTGGTGCTCCTATGGTATGGACCAAAATGAAGGCAATAGTACTTTTTTCAATGTGGATTGGAAGAAATCAAAAGGAACTCACTGCATATATTTGCTCAAAGGGTTAAATGATTGTTTGGAGCATATCTAAATTTGGTAGGTTACTAAAGAGATGTTTTAGGCCATGATATATTTCCGTGGGCTATAATGAAGTGTTCTTCTGAAATTCCTCTCTCCACTATTTTAGTGGAGGCATTAACTCATTTAGGCTGTTTTTGTAGTGATGTTAACCCACTTATGTTAACTGGGTTACTGACTCTATTAAAATAGCGGAGAGAACAATTTCAAATGCAAACAGTGTTCATATACTAGTGACCTACAGCATAATTCCAGGGCCATAATGTAATCTGAGTTTGGCCTTTACTTCCATTTCTTTTCCTCAGTGTTGCTCATGGACCTGTAAGAATAATCGGAAATTTTTGCAGCAATATCATCTGCAGTTATATTTATTTAAATTAACTTTGTGAAAGAGCTGAGAGATGCGAAGAGGATAACAATTCATTTACATTCACAACCAACCTAAAAGCAGACAAAATAAAATGCATCTCCTATTAATAAATAATTGAAATGAATCTAAGAAAACTAAGAAAGCTGCCCACTTTTAGAGGAATGGAAGGTTTCTTCCAGGACTGGACACCTGTGCTTCTCACTGGGGATTTCAGTTCCCAGATTAGGATGTCTATGGATCTTTAGGCAAAGTGTCTTTGTTCTTGATGCACTACTGATGAGGAACTTGACAGTATTATTTGCTGGGAACGGACATAGCTCCCAAAGGACCTGATCCAATTATTTCTACAATTAGTGGAAGTAGAATATTTAGCCTTGTGCCCACAAAACAAGCAGTCATTCTTTCAGCTGTATATTAATACATAAAGATGGGATTTGTGGAATTGAAAATTTTATGAGATAAGCCACAGTATGAAATTGCCATCCTACATTAAGTTAAAGCATTTCATTAGTCATGAACCATAGAAGAACTCGGAGTGTTTCCTTCATACAAACTGGAAAATGTTTAGCTTGAGGGGATCTTCACAGATTTATAGGAATCAGTTTGGTTGTGGATAATCATAAGAACCTGGAAAATAACAGAAATTCATCCAGACAAAGGTATTGTCAAGAACCTGCACACATTGCCCCTTTAACTGAAAGTGAGACATTTGATTGCTGTAATAGCATTGCATTTTTGGTTTCTTTTTCACAGATTAAAACTTTACTTTCAAAAACATATTACTGAACTGTTAAGTTTTAATATATACCAATCAATCTTTTGTGATGGTTCGCATGGACAAAAAATAAAACAGAGGGCTAGAAATTCAGTGTAGCCCAGGAATGGGCGGTTTCATGAAAAAAATTGGAGATTTAGCGCCCGGCGCTAATGCTTTAGACTGCACGCAAATTTGGTGCTCACTGCTCAAAGAAATGATTGGAGCGCTAATTCAAGCCATGAGGCTAGAAATTGGGCTCCTTTGCACCTCCCAATAGCGCCTCCGGGGGCGCTAACGGGGCGCAAATGGGTTTGCGACCGGGCACAGTGATATCAACGCCTCCCGCTAAATTTGGCAGGAGTTTTGCGGCAGCGGTAAGACGTTGCGCCCTGATCTCCTGCGCCCGGAGATCATGACGTCATTGCCGTGCGCAGAGCCCCGGTAGTGCCCTGGATGAAGAATTCCCTCTCGCCCCGTGCTTGTGTGCCTGCTGTTAACAACGACAGGTAGAGGAAGCGGCTTTCAGTCAGATGTCCCGTGGAGGAGCGCTATTTAAAGGCGTCCACATCCGGTTTAGTTTTCGTCGGCCAACAATGCTGCGTTGTTAGTTTCACATCGGCAAAGAGGCCTTTTGATCGATTTGAGTGTTTCGCATTTTAACGAGTGTTCTGGCACATAAAGATTCTTCAGTTTCATTGAGGGGCGATTTGAAAGTGCAATATTTGGATCCTTTCATGGGGGCTGTACTGGCATTGGACCTCGCCCTCCAGCATCAATGTTGGAGGCAACTGAGGCACAGAGAAAGAGTGCAAAATGTGGCCAGAGGTAGGAGGGCCAACAGGGCTCTCAACAGGAGGCCTTACCCACCCAGGGTATTCTGGCAGCAGTTCTCCTACATGAATTTCACTGAGGAGCAGTGTGTTAGAAGGCTCCGCTTCAGCAAGGACGTGATTACAGATCTCTGCCACCTCCTGCAGCCAAACCTCGAGCCTCAGATCAGGAGCACCACGGCTCTCTCAGTGGCAGTTAAGGTCACCATCGCCCTCAATTTCTACGCCAGCGGATCATTCTAGTGTGCGACAGGCGACATAGCTAACATCTCGCAGTTCGCCGTCCATTGCTCCATCCGCCAGGCCACAGAGGCTTTCTACAGAAGGAGAAGGGACTACATTTCCTTCCCTATGACCAGAGAGAAGCAGCGCGAACGTGCATGTGGCTTTGCCAGGATAGTGGGCTTCCTCATGGTGCAGTGTGCCATTGATTGCACCCACATCGCTTTGCGGGCACCTCATAACAATCCTGAGGTATTCCGTAACCGCAAAGGCTACCCCTCACTTAATGTGCAGTTGGTGTGCGACCACACACGGCGAATCCTGATCGTCAATGGCTGCTATCCTGGCAGCAGCCATGATGCCTTCATCCTGCGCCAGACCGGATTCCAGCCACCTCATCAAGCTCGCGGCTGGCTGCTGGGAGACAAGGGCTATCCGCTCTCCACCTGACTCATGATTCCCCTCCGCAACCCCAACGCTCCTGGCCAGCACTCATATAAATGAGAGCCGTTCTGCCACCAGGAACATCATTGAGCAGACCATTGGAGTGCTCAAGCAACGATTCCACTGCCTTGACCGCTCGGGAGGAGCCCTCCAGTATTCGGCTGAGCGGGTGTCACTTTTCGTCGTCGTCTGCTGCACAACTTGGCAATTATGAGGGCGCAGCTGTTGCCACCAGGCATAACTCCACCAACTCAGGAGGAGGAAGAGGAGGAGGAGGAGGAGGATGAGAACGAGGAAGAGGAGGAAGAGGAGGAGGAAGAGGAGGAGGAAGAGGAGGAGGAGCAGGAGGAACAGGAGGACGAACAGCAGCGACGGAGGAGGCAGCCACTCAATCGGCGTTCTGCAAGGTCGGTCCGTGACCGCCTCATCAGACATTGTTTCCAGTGACTTTGAGTCCTCGTTCCGGTTGCTGAGCACGTCACCATCATTCCATCACTTTGTGATTCCAAACCACACCCCAGAACTGAGATGAGACACAGCACCAAATCTGCAACATTCCAGTAATAAATTTATCAAAAACCATTAACCACATATATACAACAACAATATTGACTAATTACCCTTGTGCAAACCCTTGCCTCCCCTCTTTACCGTCCCTTTTCCTAATCTACTACTCCTATGTAGTGTCTCCCCAGTGGCTGCAGCACGGCTGGTGGAAGGCTGCTGAGTGTCAGTGCCAGAGACTACAGATGGCCTTGCAGGACGCCCTCGACCAGCTCTGGGCCTGGTAGGCCCGGCTGTAGACTGCACCACCTCAGGCTGGGTGGTGGCAGTCTGGCCTGGCTGGATGACAGGCAGCGACAAGTGCAATGGCGGAGCGGCAGTGGTGGGAGCAGGAATGCTGTCATCCTGAGAGAGGACAGCAGCTTCCTGCTCCACTGAACCACTGCCACTCCCCCGGGGCAGCACCTCAGCATCCCTACCAATCTGTTGGAGCACAGATTGCTGACCTGCTGCGACATGGTGAGATCCCCGGTGGACTGTGGTGGACCCAGCGACGATGGCAGCAGTTAGAGCTTGCGGGCATCAAGCTGAGACTGCATGAGAGCAGTCTGAGACTCGATGGCAGCAACCATTGACTGCACTACAGCACTAAGACATTGCGTGGCTTCCGCCTGTGCTGTAATGGAAGCTGCTACATCACCCATGACACGCGTCATGAGGTCTGGATCCGCACGGTCTCTTAGGGAGCCCACTATCCTCTGCACCGTGGTAATGATGGGCTCCATGGTGTGCGCAGAGCTCTGTGCAATGTTGGAGGCGGACTCCTCCATGCTCCTTATCATTACCGAGAGGCTCTCGGGCACCCTTGCCATTGCACTTATCATCTCAGTGTGCATGCCCATCACCTTTCTTGTGAACGCCTCCCCATCGAGGTCCTCATCTGAGTCCTGTGCAGCAAAACTCGCGCACAAACTCGCCCTCCAGGGAACCGTCTCCCGAGCTACCCTTTCCCCCTGGTCTTGCTACAGCCCGCTCGTCCCTGGTGCATCACCCAGTGCAGACCCCTCTACTAAACTTGCCTCTAAAGATCGCGTTGTGCCAGTATCTGAGGTGGTGCCTGCGGGTGAGAGATGCAGTGACGCGGTGCTTTGCTCCTCCTCCTCTTCTCCTGCCTCACTCTCACTGGGAGGCTCAGGGACAGGCTGGTCATCAGATTGCTGATTATCTGAAAGCATAAAGGCACAACACTAGCGTTAAGGTGAGGGCAGGGGGACAGGAAGGGAGCAAGGAATGCAGACATTCTCAGGAGGTGGAAAGTGAGAAAGGTTTGTGGTGTGAGGGGGAAGTGGGATGAGAGAAGGAGAGGGGATGAACAGACCGTTGCCGCCCACCACCTGCTGCCCAATGAGTCGCAGCACTCGCTCCTCCAGGTCTGAAAGCTGCAGGAGCTGCGCATCACCCCCGTCTGTTCTCTGCTGCTCCCTCCTATTGTGGGCCATCTTGGCCTGCAAGAGAAACAAATGTGTTTGAGTCAGAGTCCAGCTAAGTCTTTGGGAGATATGCCTGCCATAGTTGAATAGCTATGTGTTTGGGAGATATGCCTGCCATAGTTGAATAGCTATGTGTTTGGGAGATATGCCTGCCATAGTTGAATAGCTATGTGTTTGGGAGATATGCCTGCCATAGTTGAATAGCTATGTGTTTGGGAGATATGCCTGCCATAGTTGATTGTAGGCAATGCGTGAGATGTGGATGTGAGTTTGAGTAGGTGAAGATGCTTGGGTGAGTGGTGGCGGTGTGGTTCTTTGCGCAGTGTGCACAGACTGAGGTTCAGATGCTGGCATGTAGGACCTGTTGAAGCATGTACTCACCTTGACTACCCGACTGAGGTCATTGAATTTCTTGTGGCACTGTGTCAGGCTGTGTTCCACCACACTGCTGGCCGAGACCTTCCTGGGCCACTTCCCTCCACATTGCCCTGAACACCTGAGGTGATGGCCTGCGTCCAGTGGCCGGGAACAGCACTGTCCTCCTTCGCTCCACTCCAGCCACCAATGCCTCCAATGCCACATCTGTGAACTGACCAGCTCTCTCCCTGGGAGTGGGAACAGCCATAGCCATCAGGGGATTCACTTGCTCGCAGGTCGCCTCAAAGCCAGCAATGCTGAAAGTGAGCATTTGCACAATGATGCAACCTCCCCTTTAAGAGCTGGAAGCAACCAATGTGAAGGATCATTGCTGAATGCATTGCACCTGAAATTCATTAGCGTGCTGGTGGTAGCGCCCCTGTAGTGCCCTACTGAGGTCATTAGCGGTTGATTTAGTGCCCCACTTCCTTCCTGGGGCGCTAACACCCAATTCAGTAGAACCTCAGAATCCTTAGCGCCTGGTGCTAAATTTTCAAAAGTTAGCGCCCCAAATGGGGCGATACCCAATTTCACCCCCTTTAAGCCCAAGCTCATTGGCGTTGGTGCAGTCTAATCGCAAGTCATGATTGCCACAGGCTTTTTTCAGTTCTTAAAGGGGAGGGTCATTGATGCTGCAGAACCTCATTCTCGGCATTGCTGGCTGTGCTGCAGCCTCAGCAAGCAGCAGCAGGTCAAGGAGAAGGAGCCGGAGGACTGAAGCAGTACTCATGGCAGATCCACACCCCAGGGAGAGAGCCCGCAGATTCTGCGATCAAGCATTGGAGGCGTTGGTGTTCGCTGTGGAGAGACGGAGGGCGGTGCTCTACCCGGCAAGTGGCAGGAGGCCCTCGCTGCAAGTCTTCCGCACCATGTGGAGGGAGGTAGCGCAGCACATCTCGGACAGCACTGTGGTCCCCAGGACCCACACACAGGGCAGGAAGAAATTTAACGACCTCACTCGGGTGGTCAGGGTGAGTGAATGTTTCAACAAATGATACATACCACCATCTGAACCACAGTCTTCAGACACTGCCCAAATCACCACTCCCCCAGCACTCACCCACCAACAATATCTACCTACCAACACTCAAACCCACATCTCACACCTTGCTCACAATGACAGCTATTCAACTATGGCAGGCACATCACCCAAACACATTGCTCCACACTCACTCATGCACTTTCCTTTCTCTTGCAGGCCAAGGTGGCTCACAACAGGGGGGAGCAGGAGCACACAGGCGGGGGACAAGCTGAAACCCAAACACTGTCTGCGCTGGAGAATAGAGTGCTTCAGATTATTGGGCGCCAGGTGGTGGGCGCCGTGGCCACTGGTGATGTTGACCCCCTTGAGGACAACAACGGTATGTTCATCCCTACTCCTTCTTCTCATATCCCACTTCCCCCTCACCCCACAAGCCTTTCGCACTTTCCAGCTAATCATGCTGTATGCATGCATTTCTCCCTTCCTGCCCCCCTCCCCTCACCTTAACCCGTCTCTTGTGTCTTTATGCTTTCAGATAATGAGCAAGCACCTGAGCAGCCTATCCCTGAGGGCACCGTTGAGAGTGAGACGGGAGAAGAGGAGGAGGAAGAACACACCACGTCACTGCATGTCTCACCCACAGGCACCAGCTCAGACACTGTCACTACGCGTTCTTTAGAGGCTCGTATAGTAGCGGGATCTGCACAGGGTGAGGCACCTTGGACGAATGGGCTGCAACAAGGCCAGGGGGAAAGGGTAGCTCGGGGGCCAGTTCCCTGGAGGGCGAGTTTGTGCGCGAGTTCTGCTGCACAGGACTCAGATGAGGACCTCGATGGGGAGACCTTTAGAAGAAGGGTGATGGGCAAGCACACGGAGATGATAGGTGCAATGACAAGGTTGCCCGAGAGCCTCTCGGCAATGATAAGGCGCGTGGAGGAAAAGGATGGTAGACTCCCAGAGAGACCGTGGCGACCCAGACCTGATGCCGCGTGTGATGGGCGATCTGGCAGCTTCCATTGCAGCACAGGTGGAAGCGACGCAATGTCTTAGTGCTGTAATGCAGCTTATGCTTGGTGGCATCCAATCTCAGACTGTTCTCATGCAGTCTCAGCTTGATGCCACACAAGCTCTGACTACTGCCATCGTGGCTGGGTCTACCACCGTCGACCGGGGCTTTCACGGTGTCGCAGCAGGCCAGCAATCTGTTTGGATTCTTTTGTGGTGTGTCTCATTTCAGCATTGCGACAGGGATGGAATGATAGGGATGTGGTGAGCAATGGGAATCTGCGGTTTAACTCATTGGAACCGCAGTTTGATGAGGCGGTCACGGACCGCCCTTCCGGAAGGCTGATTGAGTGGCTGCCTCCTCCCTCGCTCCTCGTCCTTCTTCTCCTCCTCCTCTCCCTCTTCCTCCTCCTGAGGTGGTCCCGCAATCCCTGGTGGCAAGGGCTGGGCCCTCACGATCTCCAAGTTGTGGAGCATGCAGCAGACCACGACGAAATGGGACACCCACTCAGCCGAGTACTGGAGGGCTCCTCCCGAGCAGTCAAGGCAGTGGAACCATTGGATCAGCAGGCCGATGGTCTGCTCGATGATGTTCCTGGTGGCAGCATGCCTCTCATTATATGAGTGCTGAGCAGGAGTGTTGGGGTTGCGGAGGGGAGTCATGAGCCAGGTGGAGAGCGAATAGCCCTTGTCTCCGACCAGCCAGCCGCGAGCTTGACGTAGTGGCTAGAAGAGTGCTGGCACCGGTCTGGCACTGGATGAAGGCATCGTGGCTGCTGCCAGGATAGTGGACATTGACTTTGAGGATTAGCTGTCTGAGGTCGCACGCCAACTGCACATTAAGTGAATGGTAGGCTTTGTGGTTACGGAAGATCTCAGGATTATTATGCGGTGCCCGCAAAGCGACGTAGGTGCAGTCAATGGTGCCCTGCACCATGGGGAATCCCGCTATCCTGGCAAAGCCACATGCACGCTCATCCTGCTTCTCTCTGGTGATGGGGAAGGAAATGTAGTCCCTTCTCCTACTGTAGAGAGCCTCTGCGACCTCCTGAATGCAGAGATGGTCGGTGAACTGCGAGATGTTAGTTATGTCTCCTGTTGCAGACTGGAAGGATCACTGAGAGAGCCGTGGTCGCTCTGATCTGAGGCTGGAGGTCTGGTTGCAGGAGGTGGCAGTGTTCTGTGATCACCTCCTTGGTGAAGTGGAGCCTTCTAATACACTATTCCTCACTTAATTGGAGGTAGGAGAAGTGCTCTCGGAATACCCACGGAGGGTAAGGCCACCTGTTGAGAGCCCTGATGGCCCTCCTCCTCCCTCTGGCCACATGTTCCCATCTTTCTCGCTGCCTCCGCTCCCTCCACCATAGATCCTGGAGGGCGAGGTCAACTGCCAGTACAGCCCCCATTAATGTAAGCCAAGTGTAGCAGTTTGATTTTTTTAAGAATAAATGTAGCTACTTTTTAGTTGCCACAACACTCCTGATACTAAATAGCATTGAAATTATGGAATTAGACTGTTGCACTATGTGAAACTGACAAGTAAGCACTGAAACTCCACTAACCTACAGCTGTGACTCATTACTGATGATCCCTTTAAATAACGTCCCTGGAGCCAGCTTCTTGTTGCTTCACGCCAGCTCTCCCTGTCGCTGTTTCCTCCAGGTGCTAACCTAGGTATCGACAATCAATTTTGCAGAGCGGGTGGTCAGTGAACATTGCACGCTCACTGATGTCACGATCCACCTGGCTTTGAGGTTCCCGCCGATAACTGTAAGCAGCATCGCCATGGGCGGGGGGGGGGGCAGATTTGGCGTGCGGCGTTGGATTTACCTCGCCCCGGCGATAATGCTCTAGTGCCCCATTAATGCCATCTGCTGGCGCTAATGGGAGGCGCTAAGGTACCAAATTTTTCCCCCAAGTTTTCTTCTGTAACTGTCTCGCTTGTCTGCATGTTAATTCCTTTTGTCTCCTGTCTGTCTGTGTCTTTCTGTTCATGGCTTTGACACACTTTCTCTCATTCTCTTCTCCTTCTCTGCTCACCTGCCGTTAATGTCACGAAGCCTGGGCCTTTTTGAGCCCTGGGTTTCATTTTCATGCAGCTGGTAAGCTGCGGGCACCGCACCAGCACTCCGAGGCAGCTTGCCGGTTGGGGAGGGCAGGGATTGGCTGACAGTTGGAGCTGGAGGCGTGTGGTGGTGGTGGGGCCAGTGGGGGGGGTGGGCGGTGGGGGGTGTGGAGCAGAGGCAATCCCAGTGGGGACATCGCACGAACTGGCAGTGGGGCAGAGTTTTTTTGTGGGGCCTTCAGCCCTATTTTGTGCAGCATCCAGTGGTCCCTTCAAGGACTGCTGATTAGGCCGCCCTACGCCATTACAAATGAGTGTGCGCAGTGCATGGTCCTCCCATTTGCAGCTCAAAATTGCAATAAGGGCGCTATATACATCATAGGACACCAATTTGCATATTACAAGTGGCCTCTCGCCTGAAACAGGTGCTCTGGCCACCCATCACAGGATCCTACCCAGCAGCATCAATGTAAATAAGGTGGTAAATGGCCCATTGGCACTTTCAGGCCACTACTGTCCCATTACCACCAAATTGAGAGGTCGCACAACACCAGGTTATAGTCCAACAGTTTTATTTGAAATCACAAGCTTTCGGAGCTATCGATTGCTCCTTCCTCAGGTGAAGTAAATTAGATACAGAATCGCCAAAGCATATATAGATAGAAAACAAAGCATGTGTACCTTACAATTGCAGACCACTAAATTAAATCATCCTGACTATCTGCCGAGGTGTGATAAAGTTAATTAAGTCAGCCAGGAAGGTACCACATCAAAGACATAGCAAGATACAACTGAGACAATGAGGTGTAGTCGCAGGGGTTCTAACGTGTCAAAAGCTGTCGTCTGTATGTAAAACGAAAAGCTTTAAAATTTTTACTTTTTTACTGGGAAAATTTTTACTTTTTTACTGGGAATCACATCTGTGAACAAGCTAACGACGACTCGAGTCCGGATCACGTCATGTATCGTGACATAAACCCAAGATCCCGATTGAGACCGTCTTCATGAGTGCGGAACTTGGCTATCAGTTTCTGCTCGATGATTTTGCGTTGTCGTGTGTTTCTAAGGTTGCCTTGGAGAACGCTTACCCGCAGATCCGAGGCTGAATGTCCTTGACTGCTGAAGTGTTCCCCGACTGGGAGGTAACAATCCTGCCTGGCGATTGTTGCGCGGTGCTCGTTCATACGTTGTCTCAGTGTCTGCATGGTCTCGCCGATGTACCATGCCGCGGTGCATTCTTTCCTGCAATGTATGAGGTAGACAACGTTGGCCGAGTCACATGAGTATGTACCATGTAACTGGTGGGTAGTGTCCTCACGTGTGATGGTGGTATCTGTGTTGATGATCTGGCATGTCTTGCAGAGTTTGCCATGGCAGGGTTGTGTGGTGTCGTGGTCGCTGTTATCCTGAAAGCTGGGTAATTTGCTGCGAACGATGGTACTTCTGAGGTTAGGCGGCTGTTTGAAGGCAAGTAGTGGAGGCGTGGGGATGGCCTTAGCGAGGTGTTTGTCGTCATCGATGACATGTTGAAGGCTGCGAAGAACATGGCGTAGTTTCTCCGCTCCGGGGAAGTACTGGACGACGTAGGGTACCCTGTTGGTTGTGTCCCGTGTTTGCCTTCTGAGGAGGTCTATGCGATTTTTCGCTGTGGCCCATCGGAACTGTCGATCGATGAGTCGAGCGTCATATCCCGTTCTTACGAGGGCGTTTTTCAGCGTCCGTAGGTGTCCATCGCGTTCCTCCTCGTCTGAGCAGATCCTGTGTATTCGCAGGGCTTGTCCATAGGGGATGGCTTCTTTAACATGGTTAGGGTGGAAGCTGGAGAAGTGGAGCATCGTGAGGTTGTCCGTGGGCTTGCGGTAGAGTGAAGTGCTGAGGTGTCCGTCTTTGATGGAGATTCGTGTGTCCAGGAATGAGACCGATTCTGAGGAGTAGTCCATGGTGAGTTTGATGGTGGGATGGAACTTGTTTATGTTATCGTGTAGTCTTTTCAGTGATCCTTTGCCAACATGACCATTACCACCAGCCAGGGGCACTTAAAACCAGCCTCATTGTGCATTAGCATTGTTTATTCTGATGGTAGAGTGTGTGTGAGTAGTCAATCTCCGGAGAGACGTGAATAACCACAAGTAAAACCTACCCAGAGATAAAACCTCCAGGAAAATAAAGCTTTGTGAAATCTCTCCCTGACACTTGAAGGTAAAAATTGAAGGTGCAGTGCAACTGTAGAATCCATACTTACAGCTCACCAATTGTGTTTCATAGATGATTCACCCATTGTACTAACAGCACAGGATCCATTGTGTTCGGTGCAGCATTTGATCATCTATGTCAGTGGTACTCATAGTATGGCTCTGGAATACTTGTGGCTCACCTGTGTTAGAAACCTGCTGCTCTATGTATCTCTCGGCCTCCACTCACAGCCCGCCAACACAAAGAAAGAGATAACGATAAAAAGTGAGCAAGTAGCTGTCACATTTCAGCATTATTTTGACCATGTTTGCATAGAAAGGATGTGAAAAAAAGTTATTTTTAGTGTCAGGTTTTTAAAAGCATAATGCATTCAGACACGCTAGAAAAGGCAGGTGATAAGTAATTAAGAAGCTAATGATCTAGCTTTGATGTTGTTTCCTCATGGACAGTAAATGATAAGCAATTCATTAGCTTCTCTCGGTAATCAATACACACCTCACACCCATTGTATTAAAAAAGCTTTGATTCCTTTACATGGCTGTGACTAAGAGATATAAGACAGAACTAGGCATACAGGCAGGTAGAAAGGCTTTTTCAAACATTATGTTGCACGGGCAGCCAGGGTTTTAAAGAGAAAACTTTAAAGGCTAAGTTGAGACAAAGGGGTCGGAAACGCTGGAGGAACAGTTAGAAGCCATCTTGTTTATGTCAACTAAGATAACTCGCTGATGTGGACATGTTCTTGATTTTGTAATATTACCTGAAGATAGGTTCTACTGATTGAATTAAGTGAGACCACTCATAACTTCTGTTCTGTATGAAATAAAGCTGCTTATTGATTCATATCAGGCCTCGTTCAGTGTTTGCTCGGAACAACTTGGAGAGATTGAAAGCATTCATGAGATATGACAGCATACAAAACGTAGGTGGGGTATTGGGCGATGTATCTCATGGTCACTGTGGTCTCCTGGAACTTGTTTTGATTGCCTTCGGGGCTCGGAGAGGAATTTCCCAGATTTATTTCCCCTGAATTCACCTGGGGCCAATTCCCAGGAGACTACATGACTGCTGGTGGGTGGGGCGTGATGGGCGTCACCATGCTTAGTTTCACCATGATGATATGAGACAGGCTCAATGGACTAGCTGGACTTCGACTGTCTGTCATTTTCACATGTTTATACGTGAAAGACATGAAAATGAAATATCCAGTCCAGGCTAGAAGGAAATGCTATTGTTATGTTTCTGGGTTACAGTATTGTACAAGGTTAGGCAAGGATCAACTACCACAAAAATAAGGCATCAAACCACTTGTGGCAGCAACTGATGCCACTGAACCTGAGGAGTTTTCTATGGAGGACCCGAATTTGTAACAATATTCCTGACCTATGTCTATGCTTATTTTTATGATATTCAGCCTCGTTCTTTAAAAAATATTTTTTTATCAGAATTAACAAAGGGATATAGACAGGTTAAGAGAATGGGCTAGAAGGTGGCAGATGGAGCATAATGTGGGGAAATGTGAAATTATCCACCTTGGTAGGAAGAATAGAAAAGCAGAATATTTTTGAAAAGGTGAGTGACGAGTAAATGTTGGTATGCAGAGAGATTTGGGTGTCCTTGTACATGAATCACAGAAACTTAACATGCAGGTACAGCAAGCAATTAGGAAGGAAGTCTTTATGGCAAGGGGGCTGGAATATAAGAGTAAGAAAGTCATGCTGCAATTATATAGGGCTTTGGTGAGACCACACCTGGAATACTGTGCACAGTTTTGGTCTCCTTACCTGAGGAAGGATATACTTGCCTTAGAGGGGGTGCAACAAAGGTTCACTAGATTGATTCCTGGGATGAGGGGGTTGTCCTATGAGAAGAGATTGAGTAGAATGGGCCTATATTCTCTGGAGTCCAGAAGAATGAGAGGTGATCTCATTGAAACGTATAAAATTCTTAGAGGACTTGACAGGGTAGATGCTGAGAGGCTGTTTCTCCTGGCTGGAGTGTTTAGAACTAGGGATCATAGTCTCAGGATAAGGGGTCGGCCATTTAGGACTGAGATGAGGAGAAATTTCTTCACTCAGAAGATCTTTGGAATTCTCAGCCCAGATGGCTGTGGGTGCTGAGTCTTTGAGTATATTCAAGACTGAGATAGATAGATTTTTGGACACTAAGGGACTCAAGGGATATGGGGACAGGGTGGGAAAGTGGAAGATCAGACATGATCTTTTTGAATATGAAACAGGCTCGGGGGGCCATATTGCATATTCCAGCTCCTATTTCTTATGTTCTTATATTCTTAACACTCATGGGCCGCGATTTTACTTACCTTGGTGGGTCCGTGGCGGGCGATGTCGCTGGCGGGTCGCGGCCACGCTGCTGGCTCCATCCCGCTGTGTAAAATGACTTTCCATTGATTGGGCTTGTTAAGCCCACCCAGCGCGCTCCCCGGGCCAATTAGAGGAAGCGGGTCTGGTGACGTCATTTCATGACGCGTCATCAGCCGGTTTCCTTAAAGGGACCATGGCCACATTTGTCTTGACATTTGTGCTGTCAGTGTTCTACGGCATTGAGGTGCTGCAAACAATGACAATCACTGCACAAAGGCACAGGGCTGCACCCAGGCTCTCCCATGACTCCCTCCACATGCTTATGGAGGGAGTCACAGCTCGCAGGGAGGTCCTCTTCGATTCCCATGGGCGGAAGACACCTCCTCAGGAGATCAACGCAGCCTGGTTGCACATTGCATAGGAGGTCACAAGCAGGGATGTGGTCAGGAGGACCTGGGTGCAGTGCCGCAAACGTTACAATGATCTCAGTAGATCACAAAACGTTAGTACAAAGCCACACTCAACCTCATCCTGCTGTGCCTCTCATCACATCCCCATCACTCCGCCTTCCCTACCCTACACCTGCACATCCTTAATCACAGCAACTTACCTTGGACCTCTACCCATCCCTCTCTATCTATATTATCACATCTCAATCTCACTAGCCACCCCTCACACTCACCCTCATCCTAGTGCAATCATACCAACTAACAACACACAAGGGTAGGCACTTGGCTGTTTTATACAATGTTCATGTAAAGTTTCTGTTAATGTGGTGTCAAACATCGAAACCTTTATTTTCAACACTTTTGTGTTCTTGGACAGATTTGTGTGCACCTTTGGAAGTGACTTAGTGAGTTGCAGTGAATGGTGAGACATAACGGTACCCCCCACAATGGTGATGAGCGTGAAAGGAATGGCTTGGGCATTGTAGGAATGCTTTATGGTGTTGGTGTGCAGTGGTGCCAACCTGGCACATCTTGTGGCAGCCAGGGTGTACAACATCAAGTGAAGTAAATCTGGCCATGGTGAGGCCATCCCTGGCCTCCCGGGCAGCAATGTGGTTGGGTGCTGATGCCCTCTGTCCTGTGCAGCATCAGTTGATTGCAGAGAAGGTTGGTGTTGTTGTTGGTGCTGCTGGTGTGCCTGGTGCTGCTGGTATTGGGGCTGATCGTGTTGGGATTCTGAGGACCAAGGTGAGAGAGTATAAAGGGTACCCATGTTGATGGAATAGATGGTAGGTGAAGTAGAGATGACAGAAGCATTCTGTCAATGGTGAGAGAGTTCTTCCAATGAGGTGAGAGTGGTTGGAGAGTGGGAAGTGGAAAGCCTGCAGAATGTGTGCTGGAAATGGAGTGAGAAAAAGCTTCTGCCTGAGGAAAATGAGTATCAGTCAGGTGGGAGCTTTTACTGTACATTTGAAGCTGTCAAGTAATCAGCTGGAGCAATGGCCACTGAACTCCCGCCTCAGCTTGACAGCTGTGGTCTGCGCACAGCGGGGATCCCGTGGTCATGAAGTTAAAGACAAAAGGTAAGTGAAAAAAGGCTGTTAAGCATCTGGCAACTAGATGCTAATCATTTTAATTGGGTCCCCTGCTGCTGATAGACCCAACATTGGGAAAGGCATGTGGCCGCAGGTTGACAGCGGGGTCCCGACCCGCTGTAAAAAAAAACACTTTCCCACCCGACCCGCCACCAATCAAGCCTGCTGACCCCCCATAAAATTCCAGCACATGGTTTCTATTTCTGAAAAATCATAGTCTGAGTTGAATAACCTGCTTACATCTAAATGATCTCTGCCACTCAATATTTTGAAGCCCTGGATCATGTTCTTTTTCAATCCTTATCCCAGTGAACACAAATTTAGTTCTGTTGTAAGTTTTGGAATCATCCTTGTAACTTTTCAGTGAACACTGCACAATGCACAAAGCTTCTTATTATGTTGCAGACGGTTTCCTTTCCAATGAATTATGCACAGTAAAAATAAGCTCTTGACTTACTATCAAATGCTCACAAGGTGTATCCCAGTACATGATTAGGCATATTGAAAATAGCTTTGCATTGATTGGATATTTTCAGTGAGTGGTGAATAATTTCACCCAAATCCTTTTCCTTTTGCACTTTAAATTCCCCCGTCCTCCTATTTCCTCTCCAGTAATGCTACTTACTGACCACTAGCTATAAAGCTGGGACCGTCTGAATAATGGACCTCTCCATGTCTCTGTGAATGCTACTTCATGATTGAGCAGCAGGAGCTTTGATTAAGTGGGGCTGGTTGATCCTTGACTAACCTTCTCAGTTCAGCTCTCCATCTGCACCCGCTGACCTGTCTGAAAGCTGGAAAAACTCACCGACCCAGGTAATCGAATTGGAGAGACAGGCAGCCTTGGAGTCGACATTACAACATTCTAACTGAAAGCCAAACAGCACTTGAGGTATTAGACCAACCCCAAGGATTTACATTATAGTTAAGTCAGTACTGTTTATTCAAACTGTCTTTCAGAACTGCCTGCATTGATTCAATATGCCTGTCCAGGTCACTTCTGCCTGAAAATTTGTAAACTGCATTTGAATGAAATCATAATAATATGAAATAAGGTGATTTTATATATATTTAACAATTTTGCAACACAGTGAGATTCATTGTTGAACTTTTTACTTGGTGTGATAGATTGTACTTCAAGCAATAACATAGAGACCATATTGACACACTGAACACAGGTCTCTGCAAATGGCATTTGACTGAACCAAGTCATTCAAATTCAGGACAAGAATCTGTAAGCTATTCTCTCCTCCAACTCATTGGTAAAGTGAAAACCTGGGTCAGTCCAAATTTCTACCTTGTCACTGGAACTCAGCAAACATTGATTTTAACCCAATTTCACTAATTCTAACCCTCTCCCACACTAAAGTTCCAATAACCCGTGAATTGCTCTCACCCATGCTCTGCTAGCCTCTTAATACTACAATTGCAAGTTTGATGCTGGAACCTGCTTTCGTATGGTGTGAACCACAGCACAATATGTGCACAGCAAGGCCCCACAAACAGCAATAATTTAATGACCTATAATCTGTTTTAGTGATGTTGGTTGAGGGATAAATATTGGCCAGGACACCAGGGAGAACTCCTCTTCCATTGGATATTTTACGTCCACCTGAGAGGACTTACGGGGCTTCGGTTTAACGTCTCATTCAAAAGATGGCACGTCCGGCAGCACTCCCTCAGTACTGCACTGAAGGGTCAGCCCAGATTATATGCTCAAATCTCTGGAGTGGGGCTTGAACTTACAACGTTCTGACTTAAAGGTGAGAGAGCTGCCACTGAGCCATGGCTGACACTTAATTTAAAGAGATGACTTTGCACGACCGTTGCAGTTATACTTCCACTGGCGTAAAGCCAAAATCATTGAAACTATCTCCGTGAAGAGCTTTCGCACCACTTACCTAAATTCAAATCACTCTTGGATTGGTGGATTGAAACCACTGTTATACCCCAGTCTCTACATCAGTACAACGCCAAAATAATATTGCATCAACATAGGAACTTTAGTATAGCTGGCTCATCAATGATATGTGGAGATAATTAATACTTCACGCAGAATGTTTTGCCTTCACATTTTTTCAATGAGTGTTTATTTTCAGCTTGTTTTTCCAGGAAGTGAATTTATAATGGGCCGAAAATTGATCCCGGGACGCGAGAGTACGCACTGCATACTCTCGCGTATTCCCACTCCAATTGCCGGTTTTCTGCATGCCCTGCGCATGCGCTGAAAACCGGCAATTGCTCTTCCGAAAAGGGGGCGGGGCCTGAGTGCATCGCGTGCGCGCTACAGGCTGCGCGCACGCTGTGCACTTCATGCTTTGGACGCGCAGGTAAGTAGAGAAGATTTTGGAAATGTAAAAAGAAGGAGTAAGACCCGCTTTTAAGAAGGTAAGTAGTGAATTAAGTATTTTTTTGAATTTTTTTTTACAGGTATATCTTTTTTATAGACTTTAAAGACAGGTAAGTTTATTTTTATAACTTTTTAAAAGATTTTTTAATTTTTTCAAAAATTTAATTTTTTATTTAAAATGGTTAATTTAATTAACTATACTTATTTTATTAATGTGATGGTTTTTTTTAAATTTAATTGAAGTTTAGCTGTTATTTTGGGGGGGTGTAAGATTCATAAGACTTATGAATGGAAGATGGTGTGCTGCCATTGGCTCTAACTGAGTCACGTGATCCCACAGCTCGCACGAATTCACTACGCCGCTGGGATACGCAAGCCCAGCACAGCTGATGTCTGGAACATCAAGTTCGTGCGAGCTGGATCAGAAAAAGCATAAGCGAGGTGAGACATCGCGGGGAAGGCTTACCCCCGCGGGAACAGAGCGAGATCAATTTCTGGGCCAATAAGAGCATTAATGAAGCTCAACAATACCAGTTGCTTCGGGAATTGCCTCTATTTCAAGGTTCCCAAGACCACAACAGAGAGTTATGAGGAAGCAGCATGAACTGTACCTTAATTAGAACTGGTTAATAATTGCCCTGAGACATGATTATCTCATGTGGACATTGCTGGATCAATACATGGGATCCACATTTCTGAGCCGTGCTTAGGTAATGGAAGGTGCAAATTCCCTACAATCCTTGGGGACTCTCCCAATAAATCCTGGCTGAAGTCAATATCAGTTTCAAATTGGATTTCAGGGATTTCCAACTGCATATTTTGAAAGGATTTCTTTAACTGAGTCCTGTGATTGTCCCACACTCCATTAATCCCACAATGTGGTGCACAAACAGATGCAATGTAACCATGAGGTGGCATCACTTAGACTGTAATTGTCTTTTATTATTTGCATTACTGATATTCTACAAATATTCCTTTTAAAGCAACCTTTATATATCTGTTTGTGTCCTCTGTAAGCTTGTTCTGGGAGGAGACTTTAACAGTTCATGTTCCATACTGTTCTGCTATTTAGCAAGATTATATGATTGAAAAAGTTGAGGGAATAAATTTATTGTAAAATGTTATCCATGTACTGACTGAAACTCAGTGTAAAACCTGCAATTGTTGCAAATTTGACATCATGTGGAATAATATTCCTCTACTCACCATTGTAATTACTGTACCTGTGTCTGACTAGCAGGGGCAATGCAGTGTTTGTCTTTGCTTCCTCCCAGGACGGATGTTTTCTTCCATATATGAATTCTGCATAGTTGGGAAGCTGATTGCTATTTGAAGTCGGTAATCATTAAACCCCATTAGGGGGATATAAGGTGATTAAAAACAGCTATGTAGAAAGAGAGTTTTATGCCAAGTTTGCATGTCTTAAAACAATTTGTTGCTAATCTGCTATGGATATTGTGAAATGAACCAAAAAGTTGGCCCGTTTAAGCGATTTCTGTCTGTTAATTTAATGTTTATAGATTTGATGGGAACATCTGTACATCTTCTGCCGATTCACATGAGATAAGTGTTAAAGAATGGGAAAACATACTAAAATTAGATTCATTTTAAAGCAGATCATGAGGCATAGAACTATGCTTGACACTAAAACTAGGTAACTAAAAAGAGGAAATGTTATAGATTACACTAGGCTTTGAGATCCAGGTTTGTGAGATACGGTGCAGCAATTGAGTTTTTCCATAATATCTCCTGAAATATTACAGCTATAGTTTGGAACATGTCTAATCTTTACAGGTTGTGGGATAGGAATGGTACCTGTAATGGTGTCCTTCATTGGGGAATGTCAAATTATAGGTTGATATTTAGTAGGTAATACCTCTAATTAAGTGCTTCATACGAGATTGTGAATGTCTGTAAGTGAATGTGCCATAAGGGAATGCACAAAACTGCAGTGGTTAGTAGTTTTGTGGTAGGATACTGAGATGCATAGCTGAGAATTTCATGGGGGACTGACCACATGATATTCATTGAGGGCATGCACATACCTGTAACTGAGTGGGCCCAGAATGTAGTGCCCATATAGCTTGCTGAATGGATTGCTCCACTGTGGGTTGTACATTCCTGGTGCTTAATGCTGTGTTAAGAAATGCTCATACCTTTAACTAGTGTTCCAGGTTGAAATGCTTGGATCTGCAACAGATCATTTCACACGTAACTCTATACTACAGGTGTGAGCTCAGATACCATAGGATACATCCAAGTGATGAAAGCCCTATCACTCAACAGTAAATGATTGCAGGTATTCTTCAAGATTGGAATACATTCTCAATTCCAGTTTTCCACTGAGCATACTGAATATAACAAGATTTTTAATCAAAGATAATCGATTGTAACTACTACACAGTACAGAGGGTGCTTTAAATCTTATTGAAATGTAGTTGAGTTGCCTTTTGTATCTATTAAGAAGTAAATCACCACCATGTTGAAAGTTCCCTTAGCAAGGGGATGAATGATTATCTCTGTGGGGCCATCTCTGCCTAAAATAGAACTCATTGGAGGATTAAGTTACAGAGTTATAGAGCTAGCATGAGGTTTTAGCTGCATGATTTGTTACAAAGACACAATAATGTAAAATACTTTAAAAAACCATCATTTGAGCATTGCACTGTGTGGAATTAAAGTTCACTATTATCGTTTATCGAGTTGAAATGATAATCATGTGATTTAATCCACTACTTTTTTTTGTCTTTATAGTGAGTAATGGAGCCAAGTCCTTACCCCAGCTCCATCACTTAGCCTTACAAGATATTTAATTTTGGGCCAGTGAATTTAATTCTTCAGTCTCACTAAAAGCGCTTTTGAAAATCGCAGTACTCTGCCGATGGAGTGGAATGGGAAGAAGAGAAATCACATTCACAATGTTATTTTAAAAATAGTGAAATTAAAAATTGTAATTTAATCAAAAATCTATAGAATCCTGTGTAATGTCAGTCTCACTGTTCAGGATGTTTAATATTTTCTTCTTTTGAAGGATTTTAGGATTGAGTTATGTTTAAGTATTTGTGTTTTAAAATAAAGTAAATTTGTACTGGTTTGATAAGATAGGCCACTGGATGCATACTTTTGGAGAATGTGCATTAAAGCCAGATGTTGAAACTGTTAGCACTCATGATTGAGAACAATAAGGGGAATTGTAAAGTCATCTTGGGTGCTTCTAGCAAACATTCACCTTGGGGATGGAATGCCCCTTCCTGTTGAACTTTGTATGAAGCCAGTTTCAAAGGGGAGGGTTGCGGAAACAGTAGCAGGCTTGATTAACAGCTCTTCTGGTCAACCACTGGACAAGGGGTCGGGCCAGGAACCAAGCCCCTGATTCCTGTGAGATAGGAAGCAAGGAAACAAAGACCTGCATATTAGTAGTCAGATCTTCAAACATAAATCTACGGGTGCAAGTTTTGTCCAGGCTCAGAAGGACTGTAATTAGGAGTTATTTTATTCCAGCCAAGCAAGACGACCCACTGGTGTGAGGAAACGTAGCATTTTCATTATTTTTGTGTTCTTACATGAAGACTAGTTGTATTGATTGAATGAAGTGAGTCAAATCATAACTGTTGTTCTGCATGTTCACTTGCTGTGAAATAGAGCAGCTTAACAATTTGTATCTGGCCCTGTTTTACCAGTTGTTTTCATAGCCCACCCTTGAGAAGATTGGAGAGGTATGTGGGTGAGTGTGTGGAAGACATAAATATCCAGTTCAGAGCACAAGAGGTACCATGGTTATACCCCTGTATTGCACTATTGTACAGATAGGTATTGAGTAGTACTGGCACACCCCTAAACAAAAGACTCTTAGACTGCTTACGAGGGTAACTAGCATCAGTGCACCTGAGAGTATATCGAAGGGAAAGCACGATAAATGAACAGTCATTTATGTGGGATATGTTCATTACATCCATGGGATATCAATTGTGATCTTTGGAGAGAGGATTCTAGAGGCAATAGTAGAGATTCATTTTTTTTACAGTATTTCAAGAAAGTGTTAAATGGATTCCTGAAAAATGAGGTGATCATGGCATATGGAAGGTAAGAGTAAATTATATCTGGATGGTAACTAATGGGTCTGGGGCCCCCTGAGGTTTGTCTGATTGCTTATGAGGGCTGAAGAAGAATTTCTGCCAGATTACTTCAAAATTGACTGCAGGTCTCTGGTCCTCCCAGGAGGTGAGGGAAAGCGATGGTAGGTGCACAGGGATGAAATCAACCAAATGATTGAGGCAAGCATGTATCGACCTGATAGCATTTTCTTGTTCTGGATACACAAACCTATCGTAATAACTTTGCTGATATTGTTACAGTTTTCTCATGACATTCTAATGACATTGATCATCCTTTGGTACTGAACTGATTCAGTGTTAAACGAATAATGCAGTAGTTTATGGTGTAGATTATCAGCTTGCCACCTGGGTGTAAAACTGGCGTTGCAGATAGGCTGCTGTTACAGGAATTGAAAATCGGGCGGTTTCTACAATGGGTGGCTGATCCGCAATGTCAGTTTTATGCCGGGTGGGCAATACCCCTACGACGATAGCAAAATACTGCGGATGCTGGAAATCTGAAATAACAACAGAAAACGCTGGAAAAACTCAGCAGGCCAGGCAGCATCCGTGGAGAGAGAAAGAGAGTTAACGTTTCAGGTCGATGACCTTTCGTCAGAACCCCTATGTGCCTACATTTTCTAAATGTACAACATTGTTCATAGAGAACAATGAGAGCTGAGGAATGTAAATATAGTACTGAGTGTAACCAACTTATGAGCAATAGAAACCTTTATACATATTAGGGGTGACCATTGAATATGAAATCTAAATCTGAACTAGTCTGACTAGATCTTCTTTGGATTTGTTTCGCTAAATTTCAAATATGGAAAAACTAGTAATTCATTGCATAAAGTACTTTGAGGCATTTCTGAGAGACACGATCAGGTGCTATATAAATGCAAGTCTTTTTTAAATTCAATAAAAAAACAATATATTTTGTATTACCATTGTGTGCCTTGCACAAGATAATATTTACATTTATAGATGTGAAAAGTGGCTTATTTTGCAAAGGTTTGTAGAATAAGATTGCATTGATATAGAACCTTTTCCTGTCCCCAGGATGTCCTAAAACACTTCACAGCCAATGAATTACTTTTGAAATGTAGGTAAACAAAGCGACTGATTTTCACGCAGTAAAGTCCTACAAACAGTTTAGTCTGTTTTTGATGGTGTTGGACGAAGGAGAAAATATAGCTTAGACATCAGGAGAATTCCCTATTCTTCTTCAAATAGTGCCATGAAATATTTTAGATCCTGAGCCACCAGATGGGGCCTCGATTTAACATCTCATCCCAAAGACAGCACATCAGACAATGCAGTAGTGTACTGAAGTGTCAGGTTAGATATATTCTCAAATCCTAGAGTGAGGTTTGAACTCACAGCCTTCTGACTCAGAGCAAGAGTACTATCAACTGATCCAAACTTCTAGTAGTGTAGACTTCAGCCCAAATCTCTGATAGATAAGCAGAAGTTTGCAAGCTCATGTACAATCTTGTTTTTAACTTGGGAACTGGATTTGACTTCAAATAAATTTTTGCCCTCAAAATCTGAATCTGAATTGGACTGAAGATATTTGAATACCCATTTCTAGAACTCATTTGTGAATTAATCACTTGTGGGCTATGTGATCTTCCACTTGTCCTACAAACTACATAGTTCATTGTTACACAGCTCCTATGCACATATTGTATCTATATATAGACTCATAGATAGCACAGATCGAGTTACAAGGTTATAATCTAATTGAGAGGTTTAGATGATCTCATAAACCATGAAGGTGAAACTTCAGCAATTTATGAATGTCATTTGAACCCCAAAGAGATTACAACCATGAACTCACACTCTGCTAGAGGTGATTTTATTTTATGAACCATTTTAATACGATTTAGTTTGAAATTCTTACCATTTATAGCGGAGATTTGTGAAGTCATTAATGAAGATGTATTCAAGAAATAATTTACAGTTGATTACAGGGAAATTCTATGTCCTATATACTTATGATCTCACACAGAGCAACACATATATTTACACTGGAGTGTTTTACAGAGAATGCAGGTACAGCTTTTCCCCTGGGGAATGTCATTGTAATTAACCGTAATTTAGCATGGCAAAGTAGAGTATATTTAACTGTAGAAAAATGCTCTTATCGTTGTAGCACTGAGGGTAATTAACAATAGGAGAGCATTTGTGTGCCTTGGTCAATGGTTTCCGATGAAAAACACTTTGGGAATATTCCTAACTTTTTTTATCACAAATGTTTAAGTCACTAGGATGAGTGATGTGACAAAACAGTTTGACAGGTTGAAACGGCAGGACGCCAAAAACATTTTTTTGTAGCTGCCTTAAATATCTTCAGCATCCCTGGGCTAGGGAAGGAAAAAATAGCTTGTGCTCCTGCTTCTAATTACTACCCAGTGATCTCTGTTAGAAAGTGCTTATGCGCCCATCAGATGAGAGGCAGGATTGGGCTGTGATGCCTGCCATAGTCAAATAACCTGTCTAAATTCACTATCTTTCAGAGATAAAGATTGATCATGAACAGGAACCTTTGCTGATTTTTCCCTATCCTAGCCCAGGGCACTGAAACCAATTGTACTGCGCTAATCTCACCTTGGCTGATAGAAGACTGGGAATTAAATCTAAGACCTTCCTGTTCTACGTGGCTCAGTACTACAACAGACAGTGTCATTTACTCACTGAGCCACCAGGACAGCAACATAGCTAATACATTAATTAAAAATGTAGCTGTAGGTTTGAGCTGAAGTTTTAGTTATTAATTACATTGTATTGTTGAGGGGGAAGAGCCATGAGGAAAATATATGCTACTTTCAAGATGTTCTGATATCTAACTAATAGATAGCAAGTATCTTGTTTTTCAAACTTTATTTCAAATCTACTTCAGGATGAAAACCCAAAATAAATTGGTGTAGAACAGGCTGTCAATCCTCTAATACTAAGAGTAGGAGTTGCTGAATGAGTATTACATTTCCAAACAAGTCTGCAAATAGGCACCAAAATTACGAGATGCTGTCTAAGGTAGACATTTAGGGATCGATTTTCAAGTGGGATGCTCATTGGGTGAATGGTGGGTTGAGCAACCAGGACGCCTGTCCAATGTTAGCATGATGTCAAGGACATGGCTGCAGTGTTGGAAAAAGTTTTATAACCTTACCTGGACAACAAAGGTAAGAATGATTTCTTCATGCCTTTTTCTCAGAATGATGCCATGACATACCACACATCCCCTCCAGCACTCCCAATCCTCCCCTTCCCTGCTGCACATGCTTCTCCTCCAATCACAATGGGACACTGCATCACTGCTGCCCTCAGAACAGACTCAAACAGCATTCTCCTTTTACCTGGCAATGACTGGTTTATATTTCACTCCTCTGTTAACTGCTTTCATGCTTCACACTGGAGCCATTTTCTTGAACACAACCAACTCCCCATCTTGCTCATAACTTAGATGCTTGCCGCACACATCTGCACAACCCTTTCAAAGAACCATGCAATAACTCAATCCCACTCTTCTTGCAGGGCAAGCTGGTGAGCAACACAAGGGAGACAATCAGAACCTGGGGAGGAAGCTGCCTTGGGGTTTATTGGCACAGGGAGGATGTGAAGAATTGGAGATGGCAAGCTTTAGGCCAAGTGCAGCTATTTGGCTACTTTCCCTTACCTTTCTTCTTTCCACATACATCCAGACAGTGTAACAACCTGCTGCTGCATTGTGGTGCTACTCATCTGATGTTGCTTATCCTTCCCATTATCCTTGTTCCCTTTTTTCAGGTCCATCTGATGACTTTTTTATTCGTTCCTGGGATGTGGGCGTCTGCTGGCATGGCCAGCATTTATTGCCCATCCTTAATTGCCCCTGAGAAGGTGGTGGTGAGCTGCCTTCTTGAACTGCTGCAGTCCGCGTGGTGAAGGTACTCCCACAGTGCTGTTAGGGAGGGAGTTCCAGGATTTTGGCCCAGCGACGATGAAGGAACAGCGATATATTTCCAAGTCAGGATGGTGTGTAACTTGGAGGGAACTTGGAGGTGATGGTGTTCCCATGCGCCTGCTGCCCTTGTCCTTCTAGGTGGTAGAGGTCGCGGGTTTGGGAGGTGCTGCCGGAGAAGCCTTGGCGAGTTGCTGCAGTGCATCTTGTAGATTGTGCACACTGCAGCCACGGTACGCCGGTGGTGGAGGGAGTGAATGTTTAAGGTGGTGGATGGAGTGCCAATCAAGCTGGTTGCTTTGTCCTGGATGGTGTCGAGCTTCTTGAGTGTTGTTGAAGCTGCACTCATCCAAGCAAATGGAGAGTATTCCATCACACTCCTGACTTGTGCCTTGTAGATGGTGGAAAGGCTTTGGGGAGTCAGGAGGTGAGACACTCGCCGCAGAATACCCAGCCTCTGACCTGCTCTTGTAGCCACAGTATTGAAGTGGCTGCTCCTGTTACATTTCTGGTCAATGCTGACCCCCAGGATGTTGTTGGTGGGGGAATTCGGTGATGGTAATGCCGTTTAATGTCAAGGGGCCGTGGTCAGACTCTCACTTGTTGGAGATAGCCATTGCCTGGCACTTGTGTGGTGCGAATGTTACTTGCCACTTATCAGCCCAAACCTGAATGTCATCCAGGTCTTGCTGCATTTGGGCATAGACTGCTTCATTATCTGAGGAGTTGCGAATAGAACTGAACACTGTGCAATCATCAGTAAACATCCCCACTTCTGACCCTATGACGGAGGGAAGGTCATTGATGAAGCAGCTGAAGATGGTTGGGCCCAGGACACTGCCCTGAGGAACTCCTGCAGCGATGCTCTGGGGCTGAGATGATTTGGTTCTTGTAGCTGTGGATACAGAGGGGGACAACCTGCACGAAGATGCACTGCAACTCATTCCAATCTTTACAAACACCTGCACTCTGGGAGGTATAAATAGTGAGTTCGAGGGGTCTTCTCAGGGTGATTCACATGACACAAGTGAGCAGTTTAGTAGTAAGGTAAGACCTGGAGATGGATCAACAGAGGACATGCTCGGTCCTAGTTCATTGCCAGACTTGGCATTGAAGGGGAGGGGAGGGGACAGGGGTTAGAGGTTGCTTTTAGTAGTTCTGGGTGAAGACAAGCTGTTCACCCCCAGGTGTATGTGGACATTTTCATTAATTTCAGTGTGTCAGAAAATAGTTTTGATGATGCATAAGAAGGACCATAAATGAAGCCTAGGTAAGTCAGGGGAAATGGATCTATTGTTTAGTTTTTATTTTAAGATGAATAGATTGGAGCTGAAAGTGGGCAGACACGCCAATGTAAGTGACGTTTCCTACTGTGAACAATCACTGATATTATTTAAAATAAGTAATGGCCAGCAGGTAATATGGGCAAGATTCATACAGAAAGAACTCCTGAAACCTCAGCATATGATTGTAAGATTCGGTAAATGTGGCTTTCTAAAATGATGATAAATCACACAGAAATAAATGGTCAATTTTCTGCTACTGTGAAAGTACAGTGAATGTTGTCAATTCATTTGAAACCATAATGCTGTTTCCAGTTAGCCTTTAGCTGCTTTAATATTGGGCTAAGTGTTACATTAGTGCCCCTGGCTCCTGCCACTTGGGTCTCACGCAGCCAATGGCAATACCAAAGTAAAAGTGCCAGATTCACCAACGTCTACCTGCACTTAACAAATCTGGTAAATGTACTGCGGGGTTTCCAGCCGGCGTCCCATCTTCCACGCTCCATAAACTTGAGCTCATCATAAAAACTCTGCTGCCCATATTCTAACTCGCACCAAGTCCCGCTCACCCATCACCCCTGTGTTCGCTAACCTACATTGGCTCCCGGTCCGGGAATGCCTCAATTTAAAAATTCTCATCCTTGTATTCAAATCCCTCCATGGACTCGCCCTTTCCTATCTCTGTAACCTCCTCCAGCCCTACAACCCTCCGAGATATCTGCACTCCTCCAATTCTGGCCTCTTGCACATCCCCGATTTTAATCACTTCACCATTGGCGGCCGTGCTTTCAGCTGCCTAGGCCCTAAGCTCTGGAATTCCCTTCTTAAACTTCTCTGCCTCTCTACCTCTCTTGTCCTTTAAGACGATCCTTAAAACCAAGTTTTGTTCATCTGTCCTAATATCTCCTTATGTGTCTCAGTGTCAAACGTTATTTGATAACGCTCCTGTGAAGCACCTTGGGACATTTTACTATGTTAAAGGTGCTATTTAAATGCAAGTTGTTGATGTAGGTGTTTCAGGTGTCTGCCTCAGGAGCTGGCAGCACTGACATGAGTCTTGCGCAAAATAAAATCAGTGATATTTGTTCATTCCACGCATAACAACAGATCTTATTTTATCAAGAATGCCATTTTGAAAGTTGTAATAAAAAGAGAGTGGCATCAGCCCTGGTAGGGTCGACGTGCAGGAGAATTGCCTTGCGATATTTGTTTTAATTATCTATTTTTCAGTTTTACTTACCGACTATAACATTACACTTGAGATTTTATTAAGAACTGACATTACGGGCTGGACTTTACCAGCCTCGGCGGGTCCGTGGCGGGCGACGTCGGTGGCGGGTCCCGACCTTGCTGCTGGCTCCAGTCCGCGGTCCAAAATGATTTTCCTCTGATTGGGCTTGTTAAGGCTGCCAATTGAAGGAAGTGGGTCTGATGACATAATTTGATGATGCGTTATCAGCCGGTTTCCTTCAAGGGAACATGTGCAAATTTAGCTTGACAGTTGTGCTGTCAGTGTTCTACAGCATTGAGGGGTTGCAAGCACTGCACAGAGGTGCACAGCTGCACCCAGGCTCTCACATGACTCCCTCCATATGCTCACAGCATGCAGGGAGGTTCTCTGCCCTTCCAATGGGTGGAAGAGACCTCCCCAGGAGACCAACGCAGCCTGGTTGCACATTGCATAGGAGGACACAAGCAGGGATGTTGTCGGGAGGACCAGGCTGCAGTGGCGCAAACCTTTCAATCATCTCAGTAGATCATGAAACGTTACTGCAAAGCCACACTCAACCTCATAAGAAGATAAGAACATAAGAAATAGGAGCAGGAGTAGGCCATTTGGCCCCTCGAGCCTGCTTCGCCATACAATAAGATCATGGCTGATCTGATCTTGGCCTCAACTCCACTTTCCTGCCCTTCCCCATAACCCTTGACTCCCCTGTTTTTCAAAAATCTGTCTATCTCCGCCTTGAATATATTCAATGACTCAGCCTCCACAGCTCTCTGGGGTATAGAATTCCAAAGATTCATGACCCTCCTGAGAGAAGAAATTCCTCCTCATTTCCGTTTTAAATGGGTGCCCCCTTATTCTGAAGCTATGCCCCCAGTTCTAGATTCCCCAGAAGGGGAAACATCCTCTCAGTATCTACCCTGTTAAGCCGACTCAGAATCTGTTTCAATAAGATCACCTCCCATTCTTCTAAACTTCAATGAGTATAGGCCCAACCTGCTCAACCTTTCCTCATAAGACAACCCCTTCATCTCAGGAATCAACCTAGTGAACCTTCGCTGAACTGCCTCCAATGCAAGTATATCCCGCCTTAAATAAGGAGACCAAAACTGTACACAGTACTCCAGTTGTAGCAAGACTTCACTACTTTTATACTCCATCCCCCTGCAATAAAGGCCAACATTCCATTTGCCTTCTTAATTACTTGCTGTACCTGCATGCTAACTTTTTGTGTTTCATGTATGAGGACACCCAGATCCCTCTGTACCGCAGCATTCTGTAGTCTCGCTCCATTTAAATAATATTTTGCTTTTCTATTCTTCCTACCAAAGTGGATAACCTCACATTTTCCCACATTATACTCCATCTGCCAAATTTTTGCCCACTCACTTAACCTATCTATATCCCTTTGCAGACTCTTTGGGGGAAAGATTCGGTTGGATTGCGCCTCCCGTTAGCGCCTTAAGAGGCGCTAATGGGGCGCAAAGCAACTAGCGCCCGTGCGCGGCGATGCTTGCGCCACTCACGAAATTAACTAGACATTTTGCGGCTGCGCTAAACACTACCGCCACGATCGCCTGCGCCGGCCGATCGTGATGTCAGTCGAGAGTGCAATGCCCCGGTAGCGCCCTGGACCGGATATTGAGTGGCGCCCCCTGTCTTACCACCTGCCACTCGCAACGACAGGTTGAGGGGAGCGTCTTGCAGTCTGGAAGGGACTGGGGGAGCGCTATTTAAAGGCGACCGCTTCCTGCCTTTTTTTGTCGGCGAAATTTTTGCACCACGCATTCTGAGAGAGAGAGAAAGACTGCAGGAGAGATTCAAAACTGTGTTGAGGAGTTTTGGGTGCTGAGCAGCACTTTGCAGGTTCTTTCTGATTTGATCTTCCTTGCATCGATTTAGAAGAGAATATGGGGGCTGCAGTCTGAGCTCTTTCCCTGGGTCTCTCCATTGTTCTTTCCAGCAGAATTGATGTACAGGTCTCGCCAGGCCGAGATTCAAGGCTGCAATGAGAAGGGTGTGGATGGAGAGCAAGATCGACCCTCCCCTTTAAGAACTGGCTGGCGCCAGTGTGTCTGTGTTCCATTCCATTGCTGACTGACATCACATGAGCTTCGCCAGCGCTCTGAGGTAGCGCCTCGCTCCTTGGCCTTTGTGCCTTAAGACAGGTGTGTAGAGCCTGATTTAGCGCTCCAATCACCTCCAGGGGCGATAAAAGCCAAGTTTGCAGTCGGAGGCGATAATTAGCGCCAGGCGCTAAACTTTGCACCCGGCCGATAATTGCGCCCCAAACGGGGCGATACTGAATTTCTCCCTCTTTGTGTCCTCCTCACAACTTGCTTTCCCACCTATCTTTGTATCATCAGCAAATTTGGCAACAGTACACTCGGTTCCTTCATCCAAGTCATTAATATAGATTGTAAATAGTTGAGGCCCCAGCACTGATCCCTGTGGCACCCCACTAGTTACAGTTTGCCAACCTGAAAATGACCCATTTATCCCGACTCTCTGTTTTCTGTTAGTTGGCCAATCTTCTATCCAAACTAATATATTACCCCCAACACCATGAGCTCTTATCTTGTGTAGTAACCTTTTATGTGGCACCTTATCGAATGCCTTTTGGAAATCCAAATACACCACATCTACTGGTTCCCCTTTGTCCACCCTGCTCATTACATCCTCAAAGAACTCTAATAAATTTGTCAAACATGATTTCCCTTTCATAAAACCATGTTGACTCTGCTTGATTGTATTATGATTTTCTAAATGTAATGCTACTACTTCCTTAATAATGGATTCCAGCATTTTCCCAATGACAGATGTTAGGTTAACTGACCTATAGTTTCCTGCTTTCTGTCTCCCTCCTTTCTTGAATAGGGGCGTTTCATTTGCGGTTTTCCAATCCGCTGGGACCTTTTCAGAATCCAGGGAATTTTGGTAGATTACAGCCAATGCATCCACTATCTCTGCAGCCACTTCTTTTAAGACCCTAGGGTGCAGGCCATCAGGTCCAGGGGGGTTATCAGCCTTTAGACCCATTAGTTTGCCAAGTACTTTTTCTCTAGTGATAGCGATTATTTTAATTTCCTCCCTCCCTTTTGCCCCTTGATTATCTACTATTACTGGGATGCTTTTAGTGTCTTCTACCATGAAGACCAATACAAAATATTTGTTCAAAGTCTCTGCCATTTCCCTGTTTCCCATTATTAATTCCCGAATCTCATCCTCTAAGGAACCAACATTTAGTTTAGCTACTCTCTTCCTTTTTATATACCTGTAGAAGCTCTTACTGTCTTTTTTTATATTTCTTGCTAGCTTACTCTCATAATCTATCTTCTCCCTCTTTATTATTTTTTTTAGTAATCCTTTGCTGGTTTCTAAAAATTTCCCAATCCTCTGGCCTACCACTAAGCTTCACAACATTGTATGCCTTTTCTTTCAATTTGATACCATCCTTAACTTCCTTAGTTAGCCACGGATGGTTCATCCTTCTCATAGAGCCTGTCCTTCTCACTGGAATATACCTTTGCTGAGAATTATGAAGTATCTCCTTAAATGTCTGCCACTGCTTATCTACCATCTTACCCTTTAACCTATTTTCCCAGTCCACTTTAGCCAATTCTGTCTTCATACCTTTGTAATTGCCTTTATTTAAGTTTAAGATATTAGTTTCAGATCCAAGTTTCTCACCCTCAAACTGAATGTGAAATTCTATCATGCTATGATCACTCTTCCCTAGAGGATCCTTTATTATGAGATCATGAATTAATCCTGCCTCATTACACATTACCAGATCTAAAATAGCCTGCTCCCTGGTTGGTTCCACAATGTATTATTCTAAGAAACCATCCCGAATACACTCTATGAACTCGTCCTCAAGGCTATCTTTGCCAATTTGATTTGTCTAATCTATATGAAGATTAAAATCGCCCATGATTATTGCAGTACCTTTCTTACAAGCCCCCATTATTTCTTGATTTATACTCTGTCCTACTGTGTAGCTACTGTTAGGTGGCCTATTGACTACTCCCACCAGTGACTTCTTTCCCTTACTATTTCTTATCTCCACCCAAACTAATTCTACATCTTGATCTTCCGAGCCAATATCATTGCTCACTACTGTACTGATCTCATCCTTTATTAACAGAGCTACCCTTTTCCTTTCTGCCTATCCTGCCGAAATATTAAATACCCCTGAATATTCAGTTCCCAGCTTTGGTCACCTTGCAACCACGTCTCTGTAATGGCTATCCGATCATACCCATTGGGCCAAAAATTCATCCCGCTGCGCGAGAGTACGCACTGCGTACTCTCGCGTATTCTCTCTCCAATTGCCGGTTTTCTGCATGCCCTGAAAACCGGCACTTGGTCTTTTGAAAAGGGGGCGGTTCCTCGGTGCATCGCGTGCGCGCTACAGGCTGCGCGCACGCTGTGCACTTCGTGCTTTGGACGCGCAGGTAAGGACGGAAGATTTTAGAAATGGAAAAAGGAGGAGTAAGACCCACTTTTAACAAGGTAAGTAGTGAATTAAGTATTTTTTTGAATTTTTTTTAACAGGTATATCTTTTTTAGAGACTTTAAAGACAGGTAAGTTTATTTTTATAACTTTTTAAAAGATTTTAAATTTTTTCAAAAATTTAATTTTTTATTTTAAATGGTTAATTTATTTAACTATACTTATTTTATTAATGTGATGGTTTTTTTTTAAATTTAATTGAGGTTTAGCTGTTATTTTGGGGGGGTGTAAGATTCATAGATTTCACAGCACGTATGTGAAACTTATGAATGGAAGATGGTGTGCTGCCATTGGCTCTAACTGAGTCACGTGATCCCACAGCTCGCACGAATTCACTACGCCGGTGGGATACGCAAGCACTGCCCAGCTGATGTCTGGAACATCAAGTTCGTGCGAGCTGGATCTGAAAAAGCCAACGCGGAGTGAGAGATCGCGGGGAAGCCTTACCCCCGCGGGAACAGAGCGAGATCAATTTCTGGGCCATTATTTTTATTTGTGCTGTCAATTCATCTACCTTGTTACGAATGCTGCATGCATTCAGATAAAGAGCCTTTAATGTTGTCTTTTTACCATTTTCCCTACTCTTACCCTATTTGCCAGTGCAGTCTTATGTTTGTACATTCTGTCCCTTCCTGTCAGACTCTGGTTATCATTACCCCTATCACTACCCTGCACTATTGCCTTGTCCTTTCTCTTTAACTTTCTAAATTTCCCCTCACCTGAATCCTCCCCCTCACTATTTAGTTTAAAGCCTTATCTACAGCCCGAGTTATTTGATTTGCCAGGACACTGGTCCTAGCATGTTTCAAGTGAATCCTGTCCCAACAGAACAGCTCCCTCTTTCCACAGTACTGGTGCCAGTGCCCCATGAATCGAAACCCATTTCTCCCACACCAATCTTTGAGCCACGCATTCATCTCTCTGATCTTATTGACCCTATGCCAATTTGCTTGTGGCTTAGGTAGTAATCCAGAGATTATTACCTTCGTGGTTCTGCTTTTTAAATTAGCTCCAAGCTGTTCATACTCCCTCAGCAGAACCTCTTTCTTAGTCCTACCTATATCGTTGGTACCTACGTGGACCATGACAACTGGATCCTTCCCCTTCCACTCCAAGTACCTCTCCAGCCCCAAGAAGATGTCCTTAACCCTGGCACCGGGCAGGCAACACAGCCTTCGGGACTCACACTCTCGGCTGCAGAGAACAGTATCTATCCCCCTAACTATACTGTCCCCTACCACTACTACATTCCTTTTTACTCCCCCAACTTGAATGGCCCCCTGTACCACGGTGCTGTGGTCGGTTTGCTCACCTCCCTGCAGTCCCTGCTCTCGTCCACACAGGCTGCAAGAACCTTGCACCTGTTGGACAAGTGCAAGGGCTGAGACTCCTCCAATGCTACCTCATCCTGCTGTGCCACTCATCACATCCCCATCACTCTGCCTTCCCTACTCTACTCCTGCACATCCTTACTCACACCAACTTACCTTGCACCTCCACCCATCCCTCTCTATCTACATTATCACTTCTTCATCTCACTAGTCACAGCTTACACTCACCCTCATCCTAGTCTAATCATACCAACTAACAACACACAAGGGTAGGCACTTGCGTGTTTTAGCCAATGTTCATGTAAAGTTTCTGTTAATGTGGTGTCAAACATTGAAACCTTTATTTTCAACACTTTGTGATCTTGGACAGATCTGTGTGCACCTTTGGAAGTGGCTTAGTGAGTTGCAGTGAATGGTGAGACGTAATGGTACCTCCCGCAATGGTGATGAGTGTGAAAGGAATGGCTTGGGCATTGTAGGGATGCTTTATGGCGTTGCTGTGGGGTGGTACCAACCTGGCACATCATGTGGCAGCCAGGGTGTACTGCATCCCGTGAAGCAAATCTGGCCATGGTGAGGCCATCCCTGGCATCCCGGGCAGCAATGTGGTCGGGTGCTGATGCCCTGTGTCCTGTGCAGCATCAGTTGATTGCGGAGAAGGTTGGTGTTGTTGTTGGTGCTGCTGGTGTGCCTGGTGCTGCTGGTGTTGGGGCTGATTGTGGTGGGATTCTGTGGACCAAGGTGTGATAGTTTCAAGGGCATTGATGCTGATGTAATAGATGGCAGGTGAACTTGAGATGACAGAAGCGATCTGTCAATGGTGAGAGAGGTTGTTCCAATGAGGTGATACCGGAAAGTGAGTTTACTCCAAACACTTGCATCCTGCATAAAGCTCAATCTGTCATCCAAATGCAGTAAGCAACAGCTTCTGAGCTTGGAAAGTGAACAGCTGCGAGATGGGAGCTTTTATAGCACATTTGCAGCTGCCAAGTAATGAGATGATTTCATGGCCATTCAACTCCCGACCTGCTTACCTGACGTGATCCCCGAGTTGCGTAGACCCTGTGGGCGACCTGGCAAACTCTGAAGGTGAGCTCAAAATAGTTCTTAATGGTCTGTTAACAAAGTCATAATGACCTGCATTGCCTCCCCCGCCGCTGTGTGTCAGGTCTGCTCAGCATTGACAGACCCGACATTTGGGAAAGTCGCGTGGTGGCGTGTTGACAGCGGGATCCCGATCCACTGTCAAAATTCTTTTTTCCCACCCGACCCTCCACCGATCGCGCCCGCTGACCTCCTGAAAAATTCCCCCCTACATTACTCACACCATAAAAGTGGTCTGTAGGCTTCACTTGCAAACAAAGGCTGTATATGGTAAGGCAATATTCTCACATTATAAAGCAGTGTGGCCCACTACTTCACACTGCTTTACGATGTGAGACTGCCACCGCATTCAATTTGTGCACTTTAAATCTCACTCTGAGTTATAGTTTGCAAACTAATGATTAAATGTTGATAGTTTAAGAAAATCATTATGGAAGGCTGAGCTTCTGAGCTGTATCTGTGTTTTCCTGCTCCAACATTCTGTTCTGCAATATGACCCTTTAAATCTATGACTGCTTTGGGTATATTTAAATTGCTGCCCCCTGCTGATATATTGACTATCGCACTAATTGCCTGTTGTATTTGTATCAGAGTTAACAAAGCACTTGTATTTGCATTTTCATTGTTAGAAATTTCAGCTCCAGGAATCAGCATTAAGAGAAAACCCAGTGCTCGGGAGTACCAGTATGTTCATATTTTCATTTTTTTACTTCAAAGGCAACTTTGGAAGTAAAAATTTATCCCATCTATTATAGTTTGTAACCTATTATTTCCTGATGCATGCATGCAGAATGTAAACTATGGATAAATTCTGTACAGTACGAGTCATTTTAAAAATTTGTTCTTGGGATGTGGGTGATGCTGACAATACCGCCTTTATTGCCCATCCCTAGTTGTCCTGAGAAGGTGGTGGTGGGACTTCTTATAGAATCATAGCATCATAGAATGGATACAACACAGAAAGAGGCCATTCGGCCCGTCGAGCCAGTGCCAGCTCTCTGCAAGAGCACTTGAGTTAGTCCCACTTGAGTTAGTCCTTTCCCCATAGCCCTGCAAATTGTTTTCCTTCAGATACTTATTCAATTCCCTTTTGAAAGCCACAATTGAATCTGCCTCCAGCACCCTCTCAGGCAGTGCATTCCAGATCATAACCACTCGCTGCGTAAAAAAGCTTTTCCTCATGTCGCCTTTAGTTCTTCTGCCAATCACCTTAAATCTGTGTTCTCTGATTCTCAATCCTTCCGCCAATGGGAACAGTTTCTCTCTGTCTAGACCCCTCATGATTTTGAACAACTCTATCAAATCTCCTCTCAACCTTCTCTGCTCTAAGGAAAACAACCCCAGCTTCTCTAGTGTATCCACATAACTGAAGTCCCTCATCCCTGGAACCATTCTCGTAAATCTTTTATGCATCCTCTCTAAGGCCTTTACATCCTTCCTAAAGTGCGGTGCCCAGAATTGGACCAATAATCCAGTTGAGGCCAAACCAGTGTTTTATAAAGGTTCATCATAACTTCCTTGCTTTTGTACTCTATATGCCTCTATTTATGATGCCCAGGATCCCGTAAGCTTTTTTAACCGCTTTCTCAACCTGCCCTGCCACCTTCAACGATTTGTGCACATATACCCCCAGGTCTCTCTGTTCATGCACCCCCTTTAGGATTGTACCCTCTAGTTTATATTGCCTCTCCTTGTTCTTCCTACCAAAATGTATCACTTAGAACTTTTCTGCATTAAATTTCATCTGTCACATGTCCGCCCATTCCACCAGCCTGTCTATGTCTTCTTGAAGTCTATCACCATCCTCCTCACTGTTCACTATACTTCTAAGTTTTGTGTCATCTGCAAATTTTGAAATTGTGCCCTGTACACCCAAATCCAAGTCATTAATATATATCAAGAAAAGCAGTGGTCCTAGTACTGACCCCGGGAACACCACTGTATACCTTCCTCCAGTCTGAAAAACAACCGTTCACCACTACTCTCTGTTTCCTGTCACTTAGCCAATTTTGTATCCTTGTGGTGATGGTGCTTCCACAGTGGTGTTAAGTAGGGAATTCCAGGATTTACTGACAATTGTACACATCTGGCTAATCTATAAAGTACTGGAGGGAAAATCCCCCTTGTTAACTACTTCTAGCAATGTCATCAACACTGTATTTATACACACATTTACAATTCTACTCTAACTAGTCAGCAATAGAAATCTTCCTCTCTAGTCTTTTACTGACAGGCCTGTAGACTATGGATAATTCTGTACAGTGCCAGTGTGCAAAATGGTGCCTTTTCCATGCCTCAGATATTGCTGATTCTAACAAATGCTATGGCCTCAATATTAACCCCCCCATGCTGGGCAGGAGAATGTCGGGGGTTGGGTTAAAAATGTAAAACCGGGGAACGTGACCCCAACCCACACGCGCCTGCCACCATTTTTACGCCAGCGGGTTCCCACCCTCCAAGCCCTGATCTCCGACCTTCCCCCCTCCCAATTGCCCGTGTCTGTCCCAAAGGGTCCCCGGCTGCGACCACCTGTCACTGGTTTTCCATCCTGCAGATGGCCTGCCTGTCAATTTGGCTGGTGGGATGGGAGGGACGGGCAACCAATCCACTCTCAGGAGGTGTGTCGGTTAGTAACAGTTTTTAAGCGGCTGCATGCCTCCATTTTTACAGGCTTTTTATTTTAAATCCATTTTTGCCACGTTTCCCGAGCCTCAGGAAACCTGGCAGGTAAAAGGAGGCAAGAAGGGCCGGATCCATCAGGTAATTGTCTTTACAGCACTGCTTGTGGGCCAGGAGGAGCAGGAGTGTTTCCGTCCGGCCCAACAAGGTGTCCTGCTTCCAACTCCACGATCGCTGACTCCTCACGATCCCACACTCCCTGCGATCTCCTCCCACCTCCATGCTCTCCCCCACTCCCTGCAATCTATCTCCCCTCCGACCACAATGTCACTCCCCAACCATGATTTCACTCCCCGACCACGATCTCTCCCCCCGACCACGATCTCTCCCCCCCGACCACGATCTCTCTCCCCGACCACAATCTCTCCCCCCCGACCAAGATCTCTCTCCCCGACCACGATCTCTCTCCCCGACCACGATCTCTCTCCCCGACCACGATCTCTCTCCCCGACCACGATCTCTCTCCCCGACCATGATCTCCCCCCGACCACGATCTCTCTCCCCGACCATGATCTCTCCCCCCTTGACTATGACTGCCCCCCCACCACGATCTCTCTCCCCGACCACGATCTCTCCCCCCCCGACCACGATCTCTCTCCCCGACCACGATCTCGCTCCCCGACCACGATCTCTCCCCCCTTGACTACGACTGCCCCCCCCACCACGACCTCTCCCCCGACCATGATCACTCTCCCCGACCACGAGACTCCACCGACCACCACCTGCCCCCCTGACCATGCTCCACCCCTTGACCACGATACCCCCGTCCACGCTCACCCCCCCGCGCTTTGTCCCCCCCGACCACAAGACCCCTTGACTGTGATCTCTCCCAGCCTCCCTATCTGCTCTCTGCTCCTCAGCTGCGGACGTGGAGGTTTTGCCAAATTTAACGGCAGCACCTCATTATAACTTGTTTCTTCCTGCAGGACGTCCGGGAAACCCGTACTTTCATCTTGAACTCCGCCCCCCACTCCATCCTCGCCTCCCCGTAAAAAAGAGGCCACTGTCCCTGCTATTTTAATCCATTTGTTAACCTGTTTATAATAACATTTAACAATTGCATTAAAATAACAGAAACAGAAAGTTAACACGTATGTGTGCTAAATAAAGTTGTATAGAAATATAGTGGTTGGAGGCAATGAAACTACTCAGTGATCGATAATGCTGACTGGACAGAATATGGAACTGAAGCAATCAAAAAACATGCAGGCCAAGCTAGAAAATGAGCAAAAGCTGACTGATAGTTTAAAAAAGCTGATGCAGGCCTCAAATAGCTGACTACTCAAAAAGGCATTGACATGTGGAAACAAGAAGTTACACAGGCTTTCTGACTTAAACAGCAGGTACAGATGACAGGCCTGAAATATAAATGTGGTGCAGTTCTGTTTTCAGGCAGTGTAGAGGCGTTCTGGCAAGTGACCGAGGTGGAGGGGTCATCCACTGAATCTCCGCTCCCAAAAAACTGGCCACTGGGCTTTGCCTCCAGTGACGCTGCTGTGATCCTCATCCGCCTGCCGGAACATGCCCAGCCACATTTAACTGAAGTGGGGGCAGCGTAGCCAAGTGCCCGCCTCCCCTCCGGAGATTTCCCGGTGCTTCCACCCACTTACTGCTCCTGAACATCACCACCAAAGTGCGCTGCTGAGCATGGCCCACAGGTGAGAAGAGAGCGGGAAGGTGGAAGGCCACACAGGAGGCCGATTCTGTAATGCCCTTCTGGCTGGCAGTCATTTCTACTACTTTAAAGTTGCAGATACTATGTGAAATTTGTTGGAAATTTAAAGGGACCTCGACATAGTGAAATAATGGATTTCCCTCTGGGGATTCCATTGTTCCTGTGCTTTGAGGAGGAGGGTTATGGGGACATGGAGGAGAAAAGGATCAAAGCCTGGAGAGTGCCACAGCATTCGCACAGATAACACCCGGCCTGCAGGTATCTAGACCACAGGGTCTAGAGAGCAAGGACGACCTAATCTGGATTTTTCTCATAGGCAGTGTCTGAGAAGGCTGCTCTTTCCACTTGACACCTTCACAGAGATATTCCAGCTGTTGGAACCTGACTTGCAGACTCTTTCCACCAGGGGCACATCGTTGTCAGTGGCTGTGAAGATGACAAAAGCGCTGAACTGTTATGCATTGGGATGCTCCCAGGCAGCCACTGAATACATTAGTCACATTAGTCAGTCAGCAGTTCATTGTGACATTAGACAATTGGTCAAGGATGCCCTGTCCAGGCATGCCTCTGAGTTCGTTCATTACCACATGGACGCAGCAAAGAATAGAGAGACAGAGAAAAGAGAGAACAGAGATAGAGACAGAGAGAGACAGAGATAGATCAACATATTCCGGATGGATTCCCACAAGTGCAGGTGCCACTGATACAATCCACAAAGCTATAAAGGCTTTGACTGAAAGCTCCATCAACTTCATGAACAGGAAGGGATTTCATTCCCTCAATGTCTAGATAGTGAGTGATGCGAGCCACTTCATTATGCTCGTCAATGCAGGCTATCTGGGGAATAGTCCTGATGCATTTATTCTCAGGCAATCCGGGATATCTGCACTGCACAGCCATACCAATGTGACAGAGTGACTGATAGGAGACCAGGGGCACCTGCTTCAGCCTTGGCGGTTGAAACTTTTTTGGAATTCAAGGGGAGCACTAAAACAGGTTCAGTGAGGCCTTGGGTACTACTAAGATCATTGTGGAGCAGACCATCAGAATTCTCAGGTCCTGTTTCTGGTGCCTGGACAGGTCAGGGGGAGCCTTGCAATACAGTCCAGCAAGGATTGCCAGAATTCTAGTGGCTTGCTGCATCCGCCATAATTGAGAAACATAGGAACAGGAGTAGGCCATTCAGCCCCTCGAGCTTGTTTTGCCATTCAGTGAGATCGTGGCTGATCTGTATCTTAACTCCATCCACCTGCCTTAGCTCCATATCCTTTTATACACTTGGCTGGCAAAAATCTATCAATCTCAGATTTAAAATTATCAATTGAGCTAGCATCTGCTGCTTTTTGTGGGAGAAAGTTCCACACTTCCACTGCCCTTTGTGTAAAGAAGTGTTTCCTAACTTCTCTCCTGAATGGCCTGGTTCTGATTTTAAGTTTATATCCCCTTGTCCTAGACTTCCCCACCAATGGAAAAAGTTTCTCTCTCTCTACCCTTTCAATTCCTTTCAAAATCCTAAAATCCACAATCAAATCAGCCCTTAACCTTTTATATTCCAAGGAATACAAGTCCAGTTTATTTAATTTCTCCTCATAATCTAACCCTTGGTCATTACTAAGAGACTGGGCCTTCTTAACACAAGAAGTGAAGAGGAGAAGGTACTGCTCACAATGAAGAATCCCAGGAGAGAGGGGAGGTGGGTCTTGAAACCCTGATTGCAGCACCATGTGCCATCAGGCAAGAGATCATCACCAAATCCTCCCAATAAAGAGGGAACCTCTATGTATAACACAACAAAGCCTTTTATGATCCCTTGCCTTGCTCTCAAACAGACATTCAACTAATTGGCAATGCCTCTAATATCTTTTCTGGGAGAGGACAGTTATAAACATTAATCATCATATAAGATAAATAACAGGAGGCCTCCCTGGAAAAATACCAAACACACCGAATTGCCAGAAACGTACATGTTTGCTACCATTTTGTCCCTTCATTATGCCCTACTCCTACTGCTACCTCTTATCACCATGACTACCCCTTGTGCCTAAAACATTTTGTAACCTCTTACTCTTATGTGGTGCTACCTCAGTGGTAGGAGGTTGTGAGGTTTCTGGTTCGGACGGTACTGATGGAGCCCTCAAGGATTGAGGTGGCTCTCATCTCAGTGACATTGATGTCCGTGAAGGACCCGCTTCTGGTTTCATGTCACCTGGGCATCCAATGCCTACCGGGCCCAGACCAGGAGGTCTCTCTTGTGTGGCTTTGGAGGGGGCTATATTGATTCGGGCGGATTGACACTGTCATGTGACATTTAAATCTACTGCTTGCAGCCCACTAATGCTGGACATGAGCTCATGGTCTGTGCGAGAGCAGGTTGAATAGCCCAAATTAAGTCCTGAAAGCCTTCAGTTAAGGTGCTCTTCAGGCCATCTATGGAAACAGTCATTGCCACACCAGAAGCAACAACTATCCTTAGAGCCTCTACCTGATGTCTTCAGGCTGCATTCATTCTTAGGCAGTCACAGTCACCTTACCTCATGTCACATCTCCTGCATTGTACTACAGATGCGGGTTGTGGACTCCTCCAACTTTCGAACCTACCCTGAGAGAGAGGGACATCTAGATTGGTCAGTAAATCCACAGTGGATGTTTTGATCACTGACCTTCAGGCCACACCTCGATTTCAAAATTCTCATCCTTGTTTTCAAATCCCTCCATGGCCTCGCCCCTCCCTATCTCTGTAATCTCCTTCAGCTCCACAACCCCCCCTGAGATATCTGCGCTCCTCTAATTCTGCTCTCTTGAACATCCCTGATTATAATTGCTCAACCATCGGTGGCCGTGCCTTCTGTTGCCTAGGCCCCAAGCTCTGGAATTCCCTGCCTAAAACTCTCCGCCTCTCTACCTCTCTTTCCTCCTTTAAGACGCTCCTTAAAACCTACCTCTTTAACCAAGCTTTTGGTCACCTGCCCTAATTTTTCCTTATGTGGATCGGTGTCAAATTTTTTGTCTTATAATACACCTGTGAAACGCCTTGGGACGTTTTACTATGTTAAAGGCGCTATATAAATACAAGTTGTTGTTGTTGTTGTTGGTGTTTGGAGAGAACAATAAAAAACATCTTCCAAGAGCTTTGGGAAAAATCTCTCAGCACCTGCACGATCTAACTGACACCATGGGCCAGAATTTTCACTTCGGAGTCGGGTCGGGTGCGTGCGGGCCACGTAGCGGGTTGGGAACGTGATGTGTTGATCAGCCCGCTCCTCAGTGCGACTTTAACAAATTGGCCCCAGTTAAGCCATCCATGCGTGTTTTCCGGCCCTATTAAAGGGTGCAGGTCTGATGACGTCATCGATGACTCATTTCTAGCACTCATATTTAAAGCAGCCTTGCACACAAGTAATTTGAAGGTTGGTAAAGGAGTGTGTAAGCATCATTGTAAAGGTTGGATTTATTTTGCGAACATAAAAGCATGAATACCCAAAGGCAGAGGGCTGCACCCCGGTTTACAGATGCCTTGCTGCATATTCTGGTGGAGGCAGTACGAGCATGCAGGGAGGTCCTCATCCCAGTAGATGGGCACAACAGACCTTCCAAAAGACAAAAGGGGACTGGCTCGAAATAGCAGAGGAGGACAGCAGGGAGATTGAGAGGAGGACCTGGATCCAGTGCAGGAAGAGATTCAATGATCTGATGAGGTCAGGAAAGGTGAGTGCAAAGCCACCCTCACCTTCATCCTGATGTTCATGTCACCACATCCCCATCACTCTGCCTTCCCAAGCCTACTCCTTCACACCATTCCTCACACCAACATACCTTCCATGTCCACCCATCCCTCTCTCTCTATGTACATACTCACATCCCCATCTGACTAACCACCCCTCACACTCACCCTCATCCTAAAACAATCAAAGCAAGTAATACCACAGAAGGAGGCCATTTGGCATTGTCATCCCACTCCCTCATAGTCACCCTCTACAGATGTAACGCATACATTCCTTACACTCATTCCATCACACTCACTCAAAGTTCTCTTCTTTCCCTCCTTGCAGGAGAAAAGAGCCCACAACAACAGGGAGAGACAGAGAACCGGAGGTGGCCCTCCAGTCTTCAGTAATTTGACTGCAGCAGAGGAGGTGCCCTGGAGGTGTTGAGAGTTGCAGAGCTGGGGACCTCCCAGCAACCTGGTGATGGAATTACATCTCATAGAGCCAAATGGCATATAGCAGTCACTCATATGGTTGACTGATGACAGCAAACAGTGAATGTTCATCATGTGCATAATGCTAATGTCACCCATTCTTAATATAACATTTCTAAATCATCTCTTTACTCTCCCACAGGACAAATCAAGAGCACCCCCCCTACTGTCCAGCCGGAGGAGGAAGACGACTCCTCAGAGGAGCCTCCAGTCTCTGATGGTGCAGCGTAGCAGACCCAAGCGCACCCAGCACCAGCGCAGATATGCACACCTCGGTGGGTCCTATGCGAGATCGCGTAGTGTTGTCACCTGGTGTCTCACACTTCACAAGTGAGCAAGAGCAGAGGGTGTTGACAGGGACAGCAGTGGAGAGTCCTCGTCGGAGGGCACAGGACGCTCCAAGCTCAGCTCAGCTGCATGCAGATGCTGAGCCTCGGGTGTCATCGAGAAAGAGGGCGATCCTGGGGGGGGGGCAGCAAGAAATGCAGGAGGCTCTAGCAGGGCAGAGAGATGGAGGAGTCCATCTCTAACATGAGCACCACCATGTCGCAGGCAATGGCGATGATGTGCTGTTCTACGGAAAGGATGGCCACCTGCATGGAGCAGCTAATGCTCCACTCACATGAGCACATGCTAGCTGTGGAGAACAGATGGCAGAGGCTCATAGACCTCCTCTCTAGGAGGGATCTAAACCTAGACTTGGGCCCTCATGGCCCTACTGCTGTGCAGCAAGGTGCTCTCCAGCTCCTTGCTAGCAGGGAAGTGCGGGTGGCCCATGAAAGGGATGATGGTGAGAGGGGACATGGAGGTGGGGGCTCCTCTCAAAGTGCTCCCACATCTCCCCCATTACCTCCCCCTCAGTCAGACTTGGATCCCGATGGCCGAGTCTGCCCCTGCACAGTTACAGGAGGAGCAGTCTTTGGTGGGGCCCTCACAGGCTCCAAAATCCAGAGGATGTCTGCCAAAAGTGTCAAAGTAGTCGCAGCAGGGAAGTGAGCAGCCTGCCTCTACCTCTGCTGAAGCCACAGGGCTTGCACCTCGTAGAAGCACTCGGAAAAGAAAAATGACACAATCCTAGATGCACAAGCGTATGCGCGTTGGTGTATAAGGCAATGTTATTGTTAAGGTTCCGTTATCGTTATGACACATATAAATGTCTTTATTTTTACTACTTTCCGGTCTTGCCCCTTTTTGCCTGTCACCTTGGAAGTGGCTTTGTGACTTGGAGTGAATGGTGAGACATTACGTGACCTCGAGCAATGGGGCTTTTGGTGAAAGGAATGGGTTGGTCATTGTAGGGATGCTTTATGGTGTTGTTGAGGGGTGGGGGGGGGGGAGCTTAACACAGCATGTGGCAGCCATATGGGTGGATTGGAGCAAGTTAAGTCAATCTGGCCATGATGAGGCCATCCCTGGCCTCCCAGGCAGCATTGTGCGTCGCTGCTAGTGCCATTTGATTGAAACATATAAGATCCTGAGGGGTCTGGACAGGGTGGATGTGGAGAGGATGTTTCCTCTTGTGGGAGAATCTAGAACTAGGGGTCACTGTTTAAAAATAAAGGGTCGCCCATTTAAGACAGAGAAGAGGAGAAATTTTTTCTCAGAGTGTCGTGAGTCTTTGGAACTCTCTTCCTCAGAGGGCGGTGGAAGCAGAGTCTTTGAATATTTTTAAGGCAGAGGTAGATAGATTCTTGGTAAGCAAGGGGGTGAAAAGTTATCGGGGGTAGGCGGGAATGTGGAGTAATCAGATCAGCCATGATCTTATTGAATGGCAGAGCAGGCTCGAAGGGCCGAGTGGCCTACTCCTGCTCCTAATTCGTATGTTCGTATGTATGTATGTATCTCCACCTCAGGTTCCTCCTCCTCCTGCTCATCTTCCAGCTGTTGCTCCTCCTCCTCCTCCTCTGGAGAGGCTGTGCGATGTGCGCCTTGCTCCTCATGCAGCTCCAATCCCCGCTGCTGTGCTATGTTGTGCAGCGCGCAGCAAACAACGACAATTCTGGAGACCCTGGCTGGTGCGTACTGAAAGGCTCCTCCAGATCTGTCAAGGCATCTGAAGCACATCTTGAGCATGCCTATTGTTTGCTCTATGACACATCTGGTAGACATGTGGCTTTCATTGTAACGCTCCTTGGCCTTATTACTTGGCCTCCTGAAGGGGGTCATGAGCCACATCTTTAGTAGATAGCCCTTGTCTCCAAGCAGCCAGCCGGTAAGTCTGTTTAGAGGTGCGAGGAGCTGAGGGAGGGTGGACTGGTGCAGCACGAAAGAGTCATGACAACTGCCAGGGAATCTGGTGCACACATGCATGATCTTCTTCCTATGGGTGCAGACAAGCTGCACATTGAGGGAGTGGAAGCCCTTGTGGTTCACAAACATTCCTGAGTGATGTGTGGATGCCCTGATGGCCACATGTGTGCAGTCGATGATGCCCTGCACCCGTGGGAAGTCAGCCAGAGCGGCAAAGCCGAGCGCCCGCTCAGTAACACTGGCTTCATCAGTGGCAAAGTTGACGTAATTGGCTGACTTGTGAAACATGACATCGGTGACCTGGGTGATGCATTTGTGGGCGGCCGACTGTGAGATCCTGCAAATGTCTGCTGCAGATCCCTGGAAGGAGCCTGAGGTGAAGAAGTTGAGGGCGGTGGTGCCTTTGACAGCCATTGGTAAGGCGTGTCCACCGGGTCCTCTGGGCAGCAGGTCTTGTTCCAACAAGCTACAAATATCTGCGACAACCTGGCGCGATAGCCTGAGCCTCCTTTGGCATTGCTGCTCAGTCATGTTGAGGAAGCTCATCCTCTGCCTGTAAACCCTGTGTTGGGGGTGTCGTCTCCGGCGCGCTGCAGCCCTGCGCTGGTCCCCTCTCTCCTGTGGAGCATCAGGTCATTGAGGAGAAGGCTGCTGTTGTGGTTGCTGCTTCTGCTGCTGCTGGTGGTGGGGCTCATCTTGAGGACCAAGCTGAGACAGTAAATGCGGCACCCATGCTGATGTCATAGATGGCAGGTCAAGTAGTGATCAGAGGGCCAATCCTTCAATGTTCTAATATGACTAGCAATGTGCTGAGAGTGGCTTCCGAGGTTACAGAAATGACCTGCAAAGTCCAGAAACCTAAATCTGTGCACAAAATGGAGTCAGCAAGAGCCATTCCGTAATGAGGTGTAAGGTGTGAGTATTTATGTGCTTTTCCCAGCTCTCAATTAATGCACTCACACAATGGCCACTGAGCCTCCGCCTCCCCTTCACAGGCGAGGTTCCCGAGCTGCGTGCTTCCCGTGCTCATGCTGTTAAATTCAGAAGCTGCTGTTAAAAACCCTCTTAAGGGTCTGATAACAAGCAGTTAATGACATTAATTAGGTCGCCCGCCTCTCCCGATTGGATCCCTGGCGCACTGGGAAACGCGCCTGATTTAAAGGCGCGAGGAGGCGGGATGACGGCGGGGTCCCGATGCGCTGCCTATTTTCGCTACTTTTTACAGCCAACCCACCTCCAAACCCGCACGCTCAGTAACGGGAAAATTCCGGCCCATAGCTCTGCCTTCCTCAGGGCACTCAGAACCCAGCACAAGTGGTCTTCACGATGCTGTCCTCTCCCCTGGTGGCATCATCGACTGCACCCTGGATCCCCTGGAAACAGCCCCCTCAAATCCCAGCTCATTTCAGTGTCAGTATACAGGACTAGACTGCCCATGCACCTGCACGGATTATAGAGCTGCTGAAGATTCTTCCCGGGATTCAGAAGCCCTGAGATGAGGGCCACCTCAGTGCCAAGGGGTTCATGATACCACAGTGCAACCAAATATCAACTATCACCTTGGCACAGCACAGAGAGGCAACAGGTGTAGGCATAGTAATGAAGAAGCATTTGTTTAAAAAAATATATGTGCACAGTAAAACCACTTTTTGACATGAAGCCCAGTGTTTTGAAGTAAGTCTCTTCTTTGCTTTTTGTGTTCGATAGATCGTTTGGAAGTCAGTTTGCAACAGGAGTCAGAATTCCTTTTATTCCTCTTTAAGCAGATTTCTTCTGAGAAATCATCAAGGAGTGGCCTGGTCTGTAGACTCTGGTGGAAGGGTACCTCCTAGTCTTCTCCTTTGGTGTAGCCTTATCCTCCATGCCTCTGTCATTTCCCCTTCCTCCATTGGGAATGGCCATAGCGAACCCCATGATAGGGGCTCCATGACAAAAGGATGGGAAGCCCTGTTTGAAGCTGCTGAATGGAGGAGTGCCACACAGATAAGGAGACTACAAAGAGTGCCAGGGGGAGCAGATAGCTTAGCTTGGTTGCACTCGGCCTTCTCCCCCACAAAGTGCACACCACCATTCTTGGCTGGTCTGTGGCCCCTGACTCAAACAGCCCATCCTTACTGCATTCTCTATCTCTGTTACAAAAGATAGGTCCAGCGTACATGAAGTTTGCTGCTCTTTTCTTTGATCTGGCTGCCCAGGTTGCTTGCTTCCTCCAGTGCTGCCATTGGCCATTTAAGTAGCAGCAGGGGTGCAATCGATGATGCCACGTATCTGGGGGAAACCTGGCAAAGCCCAGAGCCCTGTCTCCCTGCTTCACGGCATCCATGGGGAAAGATCTGAAGTCACTGGCTTTGGCAAAGAACGCATCCGTCTGCTGGTGAATACAGACTTGCTCAGCTGCTTGGCTGATGTTGCAGATGTCACCTGCTGCAGCCTAGAATGACCCCGAGGCATAAAAGTTCAGGGCCATAGTGACTTTGACAGCCACAGGCAAGGATGTCCGTGACCTTGTCCTGAGCAGCAGCTGGTGCTGCAGCAGGTGACAGAGCTCTCTGGCGGCCTCCCTTGTAAAGCGAAGCCTCCTCACACAATGCTCTTCAGTGAGCTGAGGTAAGAAGGTCTGGGCCTGTGCACTCATGTGTGGTAAGGCCTCCTGCGAGCTGCCCTCTGTCTGTCTCTTCTCTCTGCAGCTACAACTCCCTGGACTCTAGCTTGTTCTTCCTCCTCTTCCCCTTCCTCCTGTTCCTCTTCCAGCTACAATGGCAGTGTAAGCAGCAAACCCATTAAAACCAATCAGAAGTTTTCCAGAAACCCTGTTCAAAGCCCCTCTACTGACTCATCAAATTACTTTCAGAAATGGCTACTTTCAGTTCCAGGAACCAAAAGTCCCAAAAGGCTTAAAAGCAGCACACTAGCAGTCCAAATAAACTAACTAGTAATTTACCTGTGAGCAGCTGACGACCCCTTTAAATATTGCCATGTGACTGATTTAGAATTGGCAACAACAACAACTTGCATTTATATAGCGCCTTTAATGTAGTAAAACGTCCCAAGGCGCTTCACAGGAGTGTTATACGACAAAAAAAAATTAGGAAGCCAGAGCTGTTTAGAAGGCTTTTGGCTCCTAAAACAAACCCAAGACCCTAATTAGTCTGTTTAAATAGGTGTCTGCCGATTTATGGTCTGAACACTGGACGTCCAAATGAAACCCAATTGAAAATGGTGATGGATGAATTCTGTGCCCGAAAGGGGTGTTTGTGCAATCAGGACCCGACTTTCAGTGCCTTAGCATCATTGTTTGGAGGTAAAGCGGCTGTTTCTAAGTTGAACGTTCCCCCGGTGTTTGGATCAGGAAAGCTTGCTGTAAATCTTTGATTTAAAATGAAGAAGATCAGGTATTAAGTGCAGCCCAGGTCTTCGAGTGCTGAGAGAATCTGGTTCTCACCTCATTCAACTAAAAGGCATAAGTTTATTTCCCTCGGTCACTGACTTGTAGTATAAAATATTGAATTAATTTAAGTTGGTGTGCTGATTAGAGAAATACGGTACACTAGAAAATTGCCAGTGTATGCACTTGGTACTTTTATCTTAAAGAGTTGTATTTTCTTCCTCTCCAAATTAGATAATTTGGAAAATAAAAGCAATAAGCACAGAAACACTGGGGGGAATTTTAACCCCCACGAACAGATGGATTGGGAGTGGGTGGGTAGTTAAAATAATTGATTTTTGGTTCACGACCATAACCCGGCTCCAACACGCCCACTTCCGGGTTTAATGGAGGCTGTTTGGATTGTGATCACCGCAGTCGGGACCTTAATTAGTGCAGGCGGGTGGGTAGTTATCGCAGAAATTAATGTCCTTATGAAACGTTAATGAGGTCTTTTTAAATTGAATTTCACTGACCTTTAAATTTAACGGCCCAGATTTTGTGGGGCCGATGGCGGCATACGCACATCGTAAGCCTTGTAAAAGGCCCTCGCAAGTGCGAAAACCCAGAACTTGCAACCTGTCAAGGTTCGCCTTGACAGATCATACGAACCGACCCAAAAATCACTTTTGCTGGTGCAGAGATGGGCTATTTGCCCAACTACTGCCCAGCAAATGCCCACAAAAGTCTTACAGCTGGTAAAAGCAGGTGTAGGGCCTGCTTTCGCCAGTGTAAGGGTTAATATAAAAGTTAAATTACAAATTTTAAAAGAAAAAATCATCCACAAACATTTAAAATTAGTTTATGTAAATTTTGGCCCGGATTAAAATGTTTAAAATTATTTTTCAAAAAGTTAAATTTTTATTGTAAATGCTTCGTTAAAGGGACTTTTAATTAAATTTGAAAATGGGAACGTTTATTTTTATTCCAGTTGTGTAAAATTATTTAATTATTTGGGGATTCCTCGTATGTTAATGGCGATTCCGTTCATAAATGGCAAACGTTTGGCAGAAAGTTTTTGTGTGGATACAGCTTTTTCAAAACTTTGGAGCTTTACAAACTGACAAGATCAGGATGGGAGGCACGTTGGATGTGCTTGACAGCACATCAGAAGAGGAAGACCATCACCATCTACGGCAGCGACAACGTGCTGTGGTGGGACCGGGAGATATTCTCGCCATTTCCTGTGCCACCGATCCACTAGTGATCGAGTTGGATTCCTCCAGCCTCTGTGCTATGTGGAGAGTCTGTCAGTATCTGGCCAGGTTGCTGATGCACCTCTAGCATTCTGCTTCTCAATGGTAGCCCCCGGGGTTCAGCATCTGTGTCCAGCTGAGCAGAGCTTGGAGAGGATTGCGACCCAAAAGCGGACTCTCCACAGCTGTCTCTGCATCTACTCATGCTCAATAGTGAGCTGTGAATCACCAGGTGAAAACTCAACTGACTGCGTGACTAGAGCCACCGAGTATTTGCGCTGGTGCATGGCTGTACGTCCTGTGATGTTGCACCCTCAGAAGGAATGAGGTCCTCTGAGAAAATGACCTCATGCATGTCCAGCGACATTTGCTGTATGCGTGAAGGCCCTGGAAGACAAAAGAATGAGATATGAATTAATTGTGGCAAAGTAACAATCTTGATAATCACCATACTCAGTCTTCTCATAGTTCAGTCATTGATGAAATCAAGTCAGCATATGTGTCAGAGATATTTGTAATTCCGTCACCAACTATTTGTGAGCTCCCTGACTCTCCATCTTCGACAGAGAGGGCTGCAGATGTGCTACTTATCTCCATGGCATCCTCCTCTGCATCTGTGAGCTGCATTGTTTGTGGTGGCCCACCTCCAGTCCCATCCTTCTCCCTTGCGTTTTGCGCTCTCTTCTCCTGCAAGGTGGTGCAAAAACAGACCTGTGAGTGAGTTAAGGTTAGGTATTCACCTGATGGATGCAGTGCATTCGGTCAGGGTGACTATGAGACAGATGCATCACACCAAAAGATTGATAAAAAGATTGTAAGAGCTTCTACAAGTATGTAAAAAGGAAGAGAGTAGCAAAAGTAAACATTGGTCCCTTAGAGGCTGAGACAGGTGAAATTATAATGGGGAATAAGGAAATGGCAGAGACTTTAAACAAATATTTTGTATCTGTCTTCACAGGAGAAGACACAAAAAGCATACCAGAAATAATGGGGAACCAAGGGGCTAATAGAGTGAGGAACTTAAAGTAATTAATATCAGTAGAGAAAATGTACTTAAGAAACTAATGGGACTAAAAGCCGACAAATCCCCTGGACCTGATAGCCTACATCCTAGGGTTCTAAAAGAGGTGGCTGCAGAGATAGTGGATGCATTGGTTGTGATCTTCCAAAATTCCCTAGATTCTAGAACAGTCCCAGTGGATTGGAAGGTATCAAATGTAACGCCGCTATTCAAAAAAGGAGGGAGAGAGAAAACAGGGAACTACAGGCCAGTTAGCCTGACATCAGTCATTGGGAAAATGCTGGAATCCATTATTAAGGAAGTGGTAACAGGGCACTTAGAAAATCATAACATGATTAGGCAGAGTCAACATGGTTTTATGAAAGGGAAATTGTGTTTAACAAATTTATTAGAGTTTTTTGAGGATGTAACTAGCAGGGTAGATAAAGGGGAACCAGTGGATGTAATATATTTGGATTTCGAAAAGGCATTCGATAAGGTGCCTCATAAAAGGTTGCCATCGTATTGGGGGTAATATATTAGCATGGATAGAGGATTGGTTAACGGACAGAAAACAGAGAGTAGGGATAAACGGGTAATTTTCCGGTTGGCAGGCTGTAACTAGTGGGGTGCCACAAGGATCAGTGCTTGGGCCTCAGCTATTTGCAATCTATATTAATGACTTAGATGAAGGGACAGAGTGCAATGTATCCAAGTTTGCTGATGATACAAAGCTAGGTGGGAAAGTAAGCCGCGAGGAGGATACAACAAGCCTGCAAAGGGATATAGACAGGTTAAGTGAGTGGGCAATAAGGTGGCAGATGGAATATAATGTGAGGAAATGTGAGGTTATTCACTTTTGTAGGAAGAATAGAAAAACATAATATTTTTTAAATGGTGAGGAACTATTAAATGTTAGTGTTCAGATTTAGGTGTCCTCGTACAGGAAACACCAAAAGTTAACATGCAGGTACAGCAAGCAATTAAGAAGGGAAATGGCATGTTGGCCTTTATTGCAAAGGGGTTGGAGTACAAGAGTAAGGAAGTCTTACTACAATTGTACAGGGCTTTGGTGAGACCACACCTGGAGTACTGTGCACAGTTTTGGTTTCCTTACCTGAGAAAGAACATACATGCCTTGGAGACAGTGCAACAAAGATTAATCCCTGGAATGAGAGGATTGTCCTATGAGGAGAGGTTAAGTAGATTGGGCCTATACTCTCTGGAGTTTAGAAGAATGAGTGATCTCATTGAAACATATAAGATTCTGAGGAGGATTGACAGGGTAGATGCTGAGAGATTGTTTCCCCTGGCTGGAGAGTCTAGGGAGCATAGTGTCAGGATAAGGGGTCAGCCATTTAAGACCGAGATGAGGAGGAATTTCTTCACTCAAAGGGTTATGAATCTTTGGAATTCTCCACCCGAATGAGCTGTGGATGCTGAGTTGTTGAGTATATTGAAGACTGAGATAGATAGAATTTTGGACTCTAGGGGAATCAAGGGATATGGAGATCGGCGGGAAAGTGGAGTTGAGGTCGAAGATCAGCCATGATCTTATTGAATGGCAGAGCAGGCTCGAAGGGCCGTATGGCCTACTCCTGCTCCTATTTCTTATGTTCTTATGTTCTTATTGCATAAGGTTTGGGGTGAGTGGCAACGGTGGATGGATAAATGGGGAAGGATTGAAGTGCATAGAAAGTGAAGGATGGGTGCTGCTGAAAAATGAGTGGGTGTGATGTGCTGGAGTACGTTTGGCAAGACAGAGTGAAGGGGTGGTGCTTAAACCACAGGATGTAGGTGAATCAGAAAATAAACTCACTTTTCCTGATCAGGTTAGGTCATTTAACCGCTTCCTGCATTGCATCCAAGGCCGGGGCACAGCGCTCCTGCTGCTCACCCCCTCAGTTACGTCCAACCATACCTTCTTGGTGAGAGCTGCAGGCTTCTTCCTCCCATTGCTGGGGAAAAGTATGTCCCTCCTGCTCCTGACTGCACCCAGCAGTAATTCCAGGGATACATGATTAAATCTGGGTGCTGCTCTTGCTCTCTGTGCATTCATCCTAAACACCTCCTGGCTCCTCCAAATTCCATTTCTACATTGTCCCTTTAAATAGACTTGAGATCGCGTCATGCGGGTACGCAACACGCCCTCTGTGCAGCTTGAAGATGAGTAACCGGGAAGTCAACATTTATTACCTCAATCGAGCTGAAATTGGAGAATCCAACAGGCTGACTTGACTTCCGGGTTTCGCCCACGGAACTCCACTCTACCCCCGCTCGGAAACCGCCTTCACATTCATATCAGGGCCAATGTCTGATTGCGACCTGTCATTCTTCAAAGTTAAACTGAAGCTAAAGTGATTATATTCAAGTTAGTTTTCTTGGGTTACAAAGGCATATGTAAAACAATGTACAATGGGCCGATGTTGGAAGGAGCGGGGAAAAGGCCCTGCATCCTGATGCCAGTTACTATGTAGAATAATTCCGATATTCTTCAATGACAATATTAGCGCAAGTATTTTCCAAGCATACATGCATTGGAAGAGAGGTTAATTTTATTGCGCCTTTACTGGATTAATTGAGCAGGTGCAGTAATTCCACAATGCAGCCAGTCCTGGGGAAGTCTTCTCGTGTATACCCTTCCCACTTATATGGCAGTACTATGCAGCAAATTGTCTCATTTTCAGCCAGCAACAGAAAAATAAAAGTCACACACAAGTCAGGCTCATCAGGGTCAAATGTCACCAGAACAATTCGGTGGCTGCTGATGAAAAGAGGGGGGAAAGAAAATCATCCATGATGAAAATATTAGCATGGCTGGCAGAGCAGTGTCAGTCAGGAAAAGGAAAAAAATACTAAAACTGGTGAGGGATGTTAGGATAAGGAAGTAGAGTACATCTGTTTTCCCCGTAATCATTAACATATTTGAATTTTCTCCTACTATTATTCTGGTGCTGGCCCTGTCACTAAACTCTACATTATCCCTATTCAGAAATAATCTTGTTTTTAGTTCATAGCAAGAGGGTAAAACGGGATTAGGTCATGCCCCTAAAGAGGGAGTAATTTAACAGTGTGGAAGCAATAGGAACTAATTTACATGGAAGCTGAATGCAGGGGTGTAAGAGGTTGAACATATCTATATGCTAAAAGCATTGGTGAGATAAGAGACCCTGTTCTTAATGAGACACGATAACGGTAGACACTGTTTCAATTTACCCTAAAGACGCCAGATTAACACAAATCTCAGAGTGTCTTTATTACTGCCAAGAGTTTGAGGGGCTTGCAACAGAGGGTGGAAATGCTAAGCAGGCTGGGACCATCTGTCACCCCATGGAGGTGAAAATGCGCATGATTGAGTGACACCTGCTTGTCAAGTGCGGCCTGCTGGGAAATTGATGCTCGGTTCACAGAGTCCTGAACTACATTACCTGCATGTGAATCAGACGTATGGGCCACAGTAAACCACTCTTATCTCAAATATTCATAAAACGTAAGGCTATTATTTGCTGGTGCAGTTACAGCCATAACAATATTTGATGACTGTTCCGGAAATCACGGCTATTCATGTGTAAAGAATCCTGTAGTAAAAGGGGCAGAAATAATGACACACAGCACAAGGCAGCACAAACAGGCTGGTTCTATACGTGTGGTTGGAGTTTGTTTACTCCTTTATTTCGCTTCCCTCTTTTAAGTTAGTTAAGCACTGGGCATTTTGCCATGGACCCGAGACATCTGGATTTACATATTCTGCCTATTTCAGCACAGACACTTTATTTTTCTGTCTCAGATATTAGCGCTTAAACCTTGCAGCCTGAATATATTCAGCATAACAGTACAGTGAATCTGTCTTCAATGGGTCAATATGGATGTAAATTACTTTTATAGGACCTACTGAGCCAAAGATTAAGAAAGCAATGAAACCAAACCATATTAAGACTTTCAGTTTCACACAATTCTGTTACACACAGTTTTGCATTGAGTTTACACTCTGTCATTAGTAGTAAATAAATGAAATAAACCTATAGCTCGAGGTGCACCGATAGCTAGTCCTTGCTAAAATCACATGTATGAATTATTCCCATTTCAATGTGGTATTATCCCAGCTTTTTGTAAGCATTTAAACAATCTGAATGGGTGTTAATTCATAAAGATGAGAAATTTAAAACCAGCTACTTTAAATCTGCAAGAGGCAATAAAAACAAATTGTAATTGTAAGATCAAAATGTTGCATATGGTAAGAACTTTTTTCAGTCTAAATTGCTTTGCAATCACAATTCATCATATTAGAATGCAAAGATCAAGCAAAAAAAAAACCTTCCTTTTTTATTCTAACCTTTCCAGGAGCAGATCAATAAATAATTAGCATTTTCTAATCAATATTTAATGTCACAGCGTATGATGTACATTCTTGCCATGGCACTCTGTTGTTCCGAAAAATGTGACAAAGACTAACAAGCTAGCAAGCACTCAAGTGCCAGGGGTTTGTCCCTAGTTAAGAACATTATGAAGGTTACAGAGTACAGTCTAGCTAAATAACCTGCAGCTGGCTATCTGAGGATGGGAGGGTAAGCAAGGGAGCGTGGCCATGAATTTTAATGATTAGCAGAAACAAATGAGTCAGAGATGCACACAATTAGTGGGATGGTGGAATATGTGTTGTGTCTAAATGAGGGACATGATCAGCTCTTGACTCTCAGCATGGTACGAGTCCATCCTCCAAAGACCCTAATGAGGAAGGTACATTGTACCAGCGCAGTATTCAGACCAGACTGACAGCACAATAGAGGAAAAGGAACTGGTTAAACAAGCACTTGTGATCCAAATAATTTTCCAAATACATGCAAACAAAGAACAGCAATTCCCGCAATTCTCCCAGGTGTACATGCTTTCATTTCTTTATTTGACACAGAATCTGTAATGCAATGTGTCTGGTTGGTTGTTAGAATAAAGGAAAAATGTTCCATAACCTGGTTGCTTAGAAGAACCCTTTTGTTGTTTTGTTGGATTTCATTTAACTGCAATATTATAAACACGATTTATATTTTTGTGCCAAAAGCAAGATTCTATCTCATTAATGCAAATAAAATGCAGCCATTAATAACAAATGGATACATAAAATATCTGCTAAATAATCACATTAATATCAAAGATAGGCTACAATAGGCTACAATTAATGCTTTCAACTTTAATAATAAGTATTCTATATAAATTGAGTAGGTTAGGCACCCAATCAGAAACACAAGGAAATGATAGAACTGTTTCGTGTTTTTTTTAAGAAAAAGTTAGTTAAATAAATGTAGATATGAGGTATGTTTTTATAGGTATCGCGTTGCGTTCGGTCTATACATTATAGGTGTTGTTTGTGGATTGATAAGAATCAAAGCAAAGGTGTGATGCATTTCCTATTGATGCTGACACATCATATAGAACAGAATATTGCTGAAAGACTGTAATGTACTCGCAGTGTTCTGATGACGGTATGACCCCCAAAATCAAGGTTCAAGCAGTTTGGGCTGTATTTGTACTCCAGGAAAGATCTCAGACCAGTATCTGTATAGTGTGACCCTCAGCCAGGCAGATCCCAGTTATGCTGTCAGGAGTACCCTGATGCAGGTCACACAGAGGTCAATAACAAAAGAGCATGCATGCTTGGGAAGCATAAGCAGAGCTTTGTTCCCTGGGCTGCTAATTTTTTAATGTTAGCTTAGTGTGGCCAGAAATGTCAGCTTTTTCCTAGCATTAGAAAGATTGAAAATAATCTTCAAACGCCCCCAGCAGGTGCAGTGGACTGCCTGAGTGCTTTTCAAGTGTGGTTTCACACTGGGCTGGAGTTATACTGTCCCTGTTATGAACTCAAAGCAGTCGTATCTAACTCACATTGCTCACTCTAATGAGCTCCGCAGATTGTCGGTCGATATGACTCCTCAGCTCCTCCACACTTCTTGCTTTGCATAGACATGTTAGTGGCATATAACTGCACCTTTGGAAGTTCATCCAAGCTCGGAGTGCCTGATTGCAGCCTGTGACATTCTTACACACAGACTACCTTATCCACATTAGGCGATTTTAGTGTCTCTGAGAATCTTCTGGCAGCCTCTTCAGCTCGCTGACGCTGGCATTATCTGTTTACTTGGCATGACTCTGCGCTCATCGTATAACTAGAAGAATCATTAATTTACAATCAAAATATGTTAAATGTACTTATAATATGAATAAGAGTTATGTGAAAGGAAAAGAGAATCACTGGGAAATAATACACTGCTTTTCACAGAAAAATAGCATGAGCTATCTAATTAAACTGAGATGATTAATTGTTACTCTATATTTTTGCAACATAAGTTACCTACTTTATCTTTCATTTATTTGCTCTTTTTAATAATTTTTTCCACAGTTCTTATCCACAAACAGTGGTATTTCAGCCCATGTCCCAGTTACACTTGTGCACCATAATGCTCTCAAACATCTCTTGCTACTATTAATGTTTGATAGGCAGCATAGTAACAGAAAATAGGTCAGTAAGCATTAGATGTAGTCTGGTGCCTTTACAAAATAATAAAAGCTTTGAGCATTTTAAGGATGATGTTAAATGGCCAGATCATTTTGAACTGGCAATGATATGGTAAATAATTATGGCCCCAAATTTTCTCAGGGGTTGGAACCCATTGAAAAAAATAGCAAGGACCTAATTGTGCCAGGTCCCTATCGCTTCTGGGAATTTCCATGCAGGCTTACAAGGGGCGGAACTTCCGCCTACTCCTTACAAGGCAAATCATGTCAGGAACAGCCTTAGGGGCAGAGCCAGGGGCAGGGACTCCCTACGCCAGGGGTTCCCACTTCTCCAGGTCAGTCAGGACCTGGCGTAATAATGGAGGCAGGCTCGCCCAGTGAGGAGAAGCATATCGGCTCCAGATGGGTGGAAGCAGACCTCTTGGAGATTGGAATATCTTTGAAAATTGGGATCCCCACCCCCATACGGGGGAAGTTGAGGTGGGGGAGGGGGGCTCTTTGGGGTTTGGGAGAGCCTGAAACAAACCCTCCCCTCACCCAGACACCCAATGGTTGCCAGGCACCATATTTTCCGCCTGCATGGTGCAAGCGGGTGCCAGAGATGCACCTGTCGTGCTGAGGGTGCTTGCCGCCTGCATACCAATTAGGTGTCCTCTAGCCAAACCTGCTAACATCGGCGTAAGTGCCAGGATCGCAGACCATGGATCTTTGCGACCTCTATGTGTTAATATATGTGTGCTCAGTTTCATAAAATATAAAATATCATCTATCAGGATTGCGCAATCATTATTTTCTGAATAAAATATTCTTTTCTAACAGGCCAGCAGTACTGGTTTGATTGATGAATGATAGCACACATGAGGATCGGGTCTAAAATTGAAAAGAAATCCTATTTTATTATCAGAAACAAATCTAGCGAGCAGTAAGCATATGTTGTGCTTTGGACCCCATGCTGCTAGTCAGGGAGATCAGGTCTCACACCAATCAGTAACTTCAAACAATACCCAGCAACCACCTGGGACAAAGACTTTACCATTAGTCTTGACTTAAAGCCCTCTGATGTCAGCGGACAGCCCAGAGCAGCAGAGGCACCAACCGACAAATTGTCACAAAGGAGGAAGAGAACAGAACGATCAATGCCGTTCTCATTGATTCGCAAATATTTTTTTTCAAAACAACCGCAGAATGAGGTCATCTTTTGGTGTCTAATTAGAATGTTTCAATCGTCTCAAGATGTTAAAAAGTTTCATGCCTGACTTACTTGGGATATGTGAAGTACAGGAAGATAAAACAGATGAGAGCCAGAAGGGCTTAGATTACTTCAGTTCAAAACAGAAACATTTCTTTTGGGGCTGATGACAAGCTCTTGCACTGCTAATACACGATCTTGTCTGGGAAATTGTGCCTGACCAGTGGAAAAATATTGATTCTTGATGGTGAGCAAAACTGAATTTGCAATGCTTATTGTTATTGATGTGAAATGGAGAGGGGATTTTGAGAGTAACGCACTTCGTTAATTGTGTTGCTATAATGGCCAAAACTAATTACATCATTGTAATTATCACATGATTTAATCATTGATTGATATATGTTTACTAAATGAAAGGACAATGGATAAATATAAACATTTTTGGACAAATCACTCACCCATGTACAAATGTTATGAATTATCTAATATTCTAAACATGTCAGAATGTCACATTGCTGTTATTCTACAGAGACCAGTCTATTCATATATCTGAGGCCATTTAATTTATGATTAATTTGCCAAGTGCGCAACGCTCAGCTTTTGTTGAAGCCCTCAAGAAGGTTTTGTTAAAGCAGTAGAATTAAAAACTATGATTGGTAAAGAAGGCCAATTATTCTTTGTGACTCATGCAATCAATCCTCTGTCGAGCAAAGGAAATGCTTTTTAATGTTAAGATTAATTATTGATCAAAGTGCCCTGCTTCCAATTGTTCCATCATGTTTGTTGACACAAAGGCCACACTAAGTTTCACAACACAGAGGCTGCATCTCTCCAGGCTACAGTAGCACCCAATCTATCATTATCTAGGCTCGGATGATATTTTGGAACATATATATTAGTTAAAAATCATCTGTACATAGATCTATTGACTATTCCTTGCCGTAAAATTGTATTGAAATACACCTACTTGTATACTTGTCTAATAAAGAATGCTTAATACATCCCTCTTAATTGGATACAGAATCACCTTACATAACACTACTATGTTACTTGGAGGTACTGTACTTACTTGCTGTTAAATCTTGTACTAAAAACGTATCTGGCAGTAAGCTGAACAGTTCTTCGGAATGAAGATACTCGAGAAAATATGTGAGGTAATTCCGCCCATAGGAGTACATAATTGCCCCATGATCTCAAAATGAAAACAAACATCTTATATTGCAATATTAATGTAGCAAGACATCCCAAGCTGCTTCACAAGGGAGGGGTGGGGAACGGACGCTGAGTAGGAGTTTGGGGAAACATTTGAGGACGTGACTCAAAGAGGTCATTTTTGAGAAGGCAGGTAGAGATGTAGCAAGATGGAGGGAGCTTAGAAAGGGAATTCCAGAGTGCAGGAGTGTGATGACTCTATCACCAATGGTGGAGAGGAAGGAGAGGGAGATGCACAACAGACACAAACTGGAAGAGAGGAAGGTAAAAGCTGGGATGTAGGGGTTGAGGAGGTTGCAGAGGGAGGATGGTGCAAGGCCAGGGAGGGATTTGGAGAAGAGGACAAGAATTTCACAATGAATATACTGAGGGAAGGCGAGCCAGTGGAGCTCAGCAAGATGGAGTGTTAGGTGAAGGGGACTTAGTATAAGATCTGGCTGGCGGAGTTCTAGATGAGTTGGACTATGTATAGCATGGAGCTGGGAAGGCCTGTGAGGAGAGCACTGGGGAATTTGAGCCTGGAGGCAATGAAGGCTTGGATGAATGTCAGATAGGAATGGAGACAGGCAATGCTACAGAGTTAGAGGTAGCAATGCTAATGATGGACTGGGTGTGGGGTTTGAAGCTCAGTTCAGTGCAGATTCAAACAGGACACCAAGTTTGTGTATTGTTGTGTTCAGTATGAGTGAGCAGCTGAGAACGGGGATGGAATTGGACGCTAGGATGCAGTGTTTGTGATGGGAGATGAGTAGGATGGCTTTGTTTTTGCCTGTGTTGAGCTGGAGAAAGTTCTATCCCATCCACCATTTAACGTTAGACAGACAGACAGTACAGGATCAGTTGTGGTGTTGAGGATGATGGCAGAGGAAAAGCTGCAATCATTTGTGTGTATACGCAGGTTGCCTCGGCCTTACGGCTAAGATACAGAGTGTATGTGAGGACTAGGAAGGGAATACTACAAATAATGTAGGAGGATTTTAATAGCATGTTTTAAAATAATTATTTTAGAAGTATTTGAAATTAAAATTCTATAAATGTACTAGTTTTTAAAAGGAGACCTCCTGTACATAAATGTTCTTTCAGCAGACAGTTATAATTGTAAGTGGTGCTGCTTTAATAGAAGGCTAAGTGTTCTTATTTGTGATGGTGTCTCATGCACTCAGGCTGAATGATTTGAAAGCAACATCTCACACCTCTCAAACACTTTTGTTCTGTCAAGGTCATAAAACATTTATAATATATATAAGGCGATGGCTACAACTATTATTTCGTTCAACAATTTTGCTGCTTAATTGAAGAATGAGAACACGCAGCAAAATCTAAAATGCTGCCGTTATGTACAGGACAATATACATACTGGCCAGTAACTTGCCCCTTCACAAGACACTTCAATTTTCCCATTAAAAAAAAAAAAAATCTCTCCTTAAAATTTCCAGCAGTTACTCCCTAAATATAAAAATCTATTTCCTCTGATGGGGGAATCCAAAACAAGAAGGCACAACCTTAAAATTAGAGCTAGGCTGTTCAGGGGTGATGTCAGGAAGCACTTCTTCACACAATGGATAGTGGAAACCTGTCGTGCCTCCACAGACAACTTGCGCATTTAACTAAGAAGAATATCAAGCCGCTTGCCTCGCTGGCAGTGGCCTAAAGAAATTTGCTGCAAAACACATTTAGCTTCGGGGCCCATGGTCTTGTCCTGCATGAAATGCATTATTACGTTACGATGTAGTGTGGGTCCAGTTGTAAGCATGGCACTGAGATTGGATTCCATGTGATTTGCCACTCAGCACCTGGAGCATTGAGCATTGGTGTTGTTTGCCTTGCGCCACATGGTGCTTGTCTTAGGTTTATATGAGACTGCATTTGTGAGAAATTGACCTTTTCTTATTTTAGCGAAGGTGGATAGCTTTGCTCAATTTATGCTTCCGTTCTAGTTGTGCAAGGTTCAACATTACTAATTCAGTTCTCAAGAGGATATAGTGGGCAAATCATGCTGCATTTCTTCAAGCCACTATCGTAATAAATATTGCATGAAGTATAATTAACCCTTTGGTGGCCTTCAAGTCTTTTCACAAGTGCCATACTAAGGGTACATGTTTTATTCTGTTGTGGAGAATTCATAAAGGATGCACAACAGGGATTGCTAGTTTATGAAAAATAAATAATTGAGTGATGCCAGGTCACATAACTCACAACTGCCGTTGGCAAAAGCAAGTTATGTCCCTGGATGGTACCAAGTGTTTCATATTTCATAAGACATTGATCTCAGTCATGTTCTTTGTTTGTTTGCTTTTCTTTTGCTACAAAGTATTATTAGCATTTAAAGTATGAAAGGGAGTTGTAAAATTAATAATTACTGCATATCCTAGGCACCTTCGCCATTATGTGAGATGGCTGACAGGAGATCTGATATTCGATATGTGATGCTTGGTGATCAAGCTCATCCCCTCATTGTAATACAAGAATTTTAAACAGTTCTCAGCACACACACGTCTAATGCACTGTGCAGCCTCCAGCACATGCAACAGCATCTGTATTCTACTTTCAGTTTATAGAATAATATTCTTCCATGTTTAAATTGAAGGATAGCTTAATTTCTCACAAAGCATGTCCTCAAATGAATCATAAATCGAGTATTTAGAATAGGCGATGGTTTCAGTATTGTGAAGGGAAAGTCAAACTGATAGTTCATGGTTCTCCATGTTAGGGATGCAACAATTAGTCGAATGTTGAACTTACATTGCCTCTGAAAATGAGCTCTAATTATAAAATAACTATTTGTGCTCAATAAGATGGGGGTTGCAACATTTGACATCCAGTGATATTTTTAAACAGCACATTTTAGTCCAAAACATTCCCTGAGAATGGGGAGGAGGGGCACGAAATTCCTCTGATAATAAAAAAAACAGAAGAATGCCAAATGACCCACTAATTAAATCACATTTGCAGAAATCCCACGTTTCACAATTGTCCATTTCTGTGATTTTGTTGGCAGGCTCTTAAATCAGTGAAGAGGAATTTGTTTAAAGAGGAATATCAACCCTTTCAAAGCCAGTTTGCAGGCCCTGTGAGGTCTGGATCCCAAGCTCTGCAGCCAGCCAGCAGATTCCTGCTCCTCTTCGGTCTCCACCACCCGCTCCCACTCACTCATTCTCTGTGCGTCACCTGGTATACCCACATCCAAATGATTATCTCAATCCTCTGGTGTGGAAGTTCATGAGCTGGGTGGAGAGAGTGATGCTGAGTGCTGTGAGATACTGACTTCATGCGTGTCACTCGTGCCTGTGGCTTGGTTTTTGGAAATGCCTATGGAACAGATGAACATATACTGGAATGGTTGCTGAAAAGCAGCCCAAAAGCAGAGTTTATATAGCTAATAGTATGAGTCATTGTGGTTTGTTTTAACATATGCAGAGGAGCGAGTGGGGCAAATGTTATCTTTAGAGCTCCCTCTGTGTTGTCAGGCACTGCTGTGTCCAGCATAGCCTGTTCATATTGACCGATTGATTTAAAATCAGGGCGGTGTGGGGGTGGGCTTCATCGGTTTGGGTCTGCTCACTCCTGTTATGTGCTGCTTAGTCTTCCCAGCAGACAAATAATGTCGAGAAGCTGGAAGTTAGAAGAGCAAAGTGCCAGAGAAGACACACGAATGGGAGCTAGAAGTTACGCACCATGCACAATCACCAAGGGGAGGGTCCGGGATGAAAAAAACACTTTCTTCCAGTTAGACGCCTTGTTGCTCACTGAGCTGGAGAGAAAGTTTCTATTGTGAGAGCCTTTACCAAATCTGCAGTTTTAACATTTTCCTGTTCTGCTCAACTCTTGCAAATGATCCAAAATATTTGGATATTTTTTGGGTCAAAAACCTGGGGGGTGGAGTGGGGGTGGAATCAGCAGGAAAAAGCCACAGGTAAAAAAATGCAAATAAAATAAAGCCTCTGCCCCTTTAAGAGCTCGTTCGTGCACTCCAAATGGATGGCCGGAGCACTCCCAGTTGTAAATGACAAAAAATCATTCCTACTCAGACTTGCTGGCCCAGAAATTGATCTCGCTCTGTTCCCGCGGGGGTAAGCCTTCCCCGCGATGTCTCACCTCGCTTATGCTTTTTCTGATCCAGCTCGCACGAACTTGATGTTCCAGACATCAGCTGTGCTGGGCTTGCGTATCCCAGCGGCGTAGTGAATTCGTGCGAGCTGTGGGATCACGTGACTCAGTTAGAGCCAATGGCAGCACACCATCTTCCATTCATAAGTCTCACAGCATGGCTGTGAAATCTATGAATCTTACACCCCCCCAAAATAACAGCTAAACCTCAATTAAATTAAAAAAAAAACCATCACATTAATAAAATAAGTATAGTTAATTAAATTAACCATTTTAAATAAAAAATTAAATTTTTGAAAAAATTTAAACTCTTTTAAAAAGTTATAAAAATAAACTTACCTGTCTTTAAAGTCTATAAAAAAGATATACCTGTAAAAAAAAATTCAAAAAAATACTTAATTCACTACTTACCTTCTTAAAAGCGGGTCTTACTCCTCCTTTTTACATTTCCAAAATCTTCCCTACTTACCTGCGCGTCCAAAGCATGAAGTGCACAGCGTGCGCGCAGCCTGTAGCGCGCACGCGATGCACCCAGGCCCCGCCCCCTTTTCAGAAGAGCAATTGCCGGTTTTCAGCGCATGCGCAGGGCATGCAGAAAACCGGCAATTGGAGTGGGAATACGCGAGAGTACGCAGTGCGTACTCTCGCGTCCCGGGATCAATTTTCGGCCCGCTATGTATTGGGTACTGGTTTAAATATCACACTGAGGGACTGGCAAGATCACATGATACCCAACTTCCTGGCTCCAACACATCTGAATTGCCAGTGGGAACATCCCTGCTGGCTGAAAGATTCACTCAGATACACAGAGGTTCCTGCATTTTGAGTGAGCACCTGGCACACTTCATTATTTGACAATTGTTAGAAACAATTTACATGCTGGCATTTTCTGTTTCGGCACTCCTAGCACACACTGGCAGTGTGTATAGTAAAATTCCACACCTCTGGTCCATAATTTTCCAATCATTAATGGTTGCGAAATCATGGGCTTGGGGGTGCAGAAGTGAAAAGACCCAGCCTATATTCCACAAGCATGAATGGACTCTGCAACAATTAGTGAAGTGGTTGCCAGGTTATTGGGATTGTCTGAAGGAGACTTATTACGTAGAATAGAATTACATAGAATTTATAGAACAGAAACAGGCCTTTCGGCCCAACGTGTGTTTATGCTCCACACGAGACTCCTCCGACTCTATTTGCTTTATCTAACCCTATCTGCATATCCTTCTATTCCTTTCTCCCTCATGTATATATCTAGCTTTCCCTTAACTTCATCAATGCATTCAGTTAATCAATCAACTAATCTAGCAACCAGTGAATCATTTCTATGCTCGAATCTAGAATATTTAATGAGCTGTACAGTAGTCATTAATTCAGTGTGTGTCTGTGTGCACACAGACCCTACTGCAGTACAAATTGCTTGGGTTGATTTTGAAGCCAAGAGCGGGCTATTATTTTCAGGCCCCAGCCTCACTTACATCGGACCAGCGAACTGCATGGTGAAAAACAGGCGTCCCAAATCAATTTGACGGATCGAGGCCTACCAATATCGGGCGTCTTGGTCGACAGCCAGGTAAGTTGTGGGAGGGGTTGAGATCATGCGAGGGGAGGGGAGTGGTGGAGGGAGGAGCTCCAGGTGGCAGCGGCGCAGATTAATTTTACATTCCTGCTCCTCCGGGCCCTCACAGTAATAATTCCAAACTTGCCTTGGCTGGGCCACTTCGACTCCATCGGCCATGGAAGGGATGAACGGATCGGAGCCTGCGCAGTGCACGATCTGACCAGTTCCAACCCAAAATAACAATCAGGGTCCTATTTCGGTCGTGGGACCCCCATTTGCATATTAAAGGGACCTACTGCCTGAAAGAGTCAGGCCCTTTAGGCGCTGGCAGTAGGCCCCTTTTAAAATGGAGCCTGCCGCAATGTCACACGGGGCAGTAAGGGTATCATCCCCATTTTGAGGCTGTTACTGCCCCGCTACCAGCAGGCAAAGCAAGTGAATATCGATCCCATCATTTCAAAGTGCACAGCATTAAAAATGAATTGACAATGTTGTAAATGTGAAGTATATTACATATTTCTGATTTATTACTATTCCACTAAAACAGGCAGATTGAAATATTATTTTAAGAAGCATTGATTTGTAAAAAATGTTGTCAGCCATTTCCAGGCTTTTAAACCTTAATGAGAAATTGGTGCTGTTTGTATGAGTGTTCTTTTACAGCCATAAATTTGTCATAATAAAGGGAAAAGGTTTACCAGAAAAAAACAGGAGTTGTGAGTTTGCAACAAATTCCAAAAATAACTTTAAACTTCTAGAAGCTGAAATAACTGGAAATATTGGGGAAGCCAGGTAGTAGTACCCACAGAAACTGATACGATAGAATCTATACCTTAGGGTGAATTTGTTTTCAGAAATGGCAATACAAACAGTTGCACTATGCAGTAAAATGGCAGTAACAGCTGGACCTGAACAATACAGAACTGGATATTTCCCATCAAACGTACCTCAGATCACTAAAAACATCTACTAACAGTGGAGAAGTCATTCTACCAGGATCTATTGTGTTATTGGAACATGATTGTATTTATATCCCCTGGCCGACCAACATAGTGGATCATCAGAAACTGCTATATATGAATGTGTGGATGGAAGAGCAAAATTCCAAGATTCCGCAACAAATTCCGCAGCGTTTCCGATTTGAATAATTTCACCTGAATCTTGCCTCCTGCCAAATTTCAGGGGAACTGGAATGAATATCACGAGTGTGAAAGAACCACAAGCCAACAAAGAATGTTTTAACATATCCTGTGCATGTATACTGTTGTTAAACTGTAAAATGCCTGTTGGTTTTGCTGCTGTCTATATTAAGTGCCATGATGTGGAGATGCCGGTGTTGGACTGGGGTGGACAAATGTGAGAAGTCGCACAACACCAGGTTATAGTCCAACAGCTTTATTTGAAATCACAAGCTTTCGGAGCTGCTGCCCCTTCGTCAGGTGAAGTCGACTTCACCTGACGAAGGAGCAGCGCTCCGAAAGCTTGTGATTTCAAATAAAGCTGTTGGACTATAACCTGGTGTTGTGCGACTTCTCATATTAAGTGCAGGGTTGTTTCATGTATGCACTGGAAATTAAGCCAGAAAAGTTTTGCAATATGATTCTAGGAATTCAAGGCAAACATCCAAATGAAGCTTCACACTGCATTAAGTAACAGATACAGATCTCATCAACACCTTCAAGATCAGATGAACTTTGTCAGAAATATATCTTTGATTCAAGAACTACAATAACATTTAAAAAACAATGAAAACTCCTTGGTTTTCCTGCCTTTAAGTTCCCTTTGGTTCTCACTACGATTCTTAGCTAGAAGGGCAGATCAGCCCCGGCTCCAGACTGCTCTATGACTGTCGTCAACAGCTTTCAGTGGTCAGGCAATAGCAGGGGTATTGTTGTGTGTAGAAATGGTCCTGCCAACGCCCACCTCCACACCCCACGAAAAAAAGATGCATTGACATGCAGTGTTCTGACCAGTCTGCCTGAGAAGTGGCAAATGTCACCTAATGAAGATGGGCAAGTTCAGATAGCCCTGGTTTCGTATTCTACCATTAAAGATCTTCAGTAGCATTTAAGAAGCCAACTAAATGATGATGGCAAACATCTCTTTATTGTAAGATTCGAGGGCTATGAAGACTATTCAATACTCAAAGTGTTAATAATATAAACATTTGAGTGATTTGTGGTATTTTTATGATCATTTTAGTTTTTATTTTAGTTCGGTGTTACAATGTTTAATTCAAATCATATATTCTTGCCTAACAGATGACAAGGTACAATGTCTTATATTTGTCTCTAACAGCGTGCAAATATTAAACTTTCCCTCCCAGAAAGTATGATTACCCTAGGGGGCTCCGTAAAGTGAATCTAGTCGCCACACAGATATGTGTGATGTTTAAATAAATGTTAGTGACCTCTCACTAATTCCACGGTCAGCCTGCAGCCAAACAAATGGAATATTCAAACTGAATGTTTTGACAGTCAGCCAAGGACATTGTTATTCTTCTTACATATAGAGGCATTAGGTTTCTTCAGAAAACGGAAATTTGACATGAAAGTAAGACATTGGTCAAATAGGGTTCAAAGTGAGAATACAAACGGGAGGAGTTTTAATATGGAGGAGTGCGTGGGGGGTTAAAGCTGGTGAAATTGACAGCGTGTCAGGAAGCCGGCTCCAACCCATCGACTTCCGGGTTTCACTCCAGTGCGTTGGGATGCGTGCGTGCAAACCCATCGGTAGAGGCGGGTTACAATTAGCATATGTTAATCGCACAATTAGAGCGATATTGACACTGATTTTTAAGTTTAACGTGTGATCAACGAGTTTCCCGGGCTTCCTGGAACTCACCAGTGAAAGCAAGACAAGAATACAGCGGCAATTGAGGGGGTCAATCAATCTCAGGGATAGATGGCTCTACATACTCAATGCTCATATCTGCTTTCTTACCTGCTAGTGGGAAAGGGTGTTCCCCAATGTTCCCCGTAATTGTTTTTTTAGGTGCGCTGTCCTTTAAGGGGCTGCAGCGGCCCATTCACAGATATGCGCATGCGTGAACTTTAACATTGCAAAAGCCGGTCCCGGGCTGCGCGGGCCTGGCAGAGAGCTGCAGGACTGCGCAGCTTATAGGTAACCTTGGGACTCGATTTTGCAGGGCCGAGGAGGTGGGATTGGAGGTGTGTGAGGTGTTAAAATCGCAAAAAATGGCGTGTGGGCTCGATCCCGCCTCCATCCCACCTTCGAGCAATTTTCCCAGAATCGGGGTTTCAGACCCCGTTTCCATCCCGGCTCCAAGAGGCGGGATAGGCCCTTAAGGCCCTTAACAACCACTTAATTGCCTCTATAATCCAATTTTGAGAGGCCTTTCTGATTTTTAGACATTTCCCCCATCCTACACGCCTCCTCTGGAACACGCCAGGTAATCCTGGCGGCCTCACAATTGGATTGCTTAGTAACAGCTGCAGCTCCACCATTAAAAAGGAGCTTTCAGCAATCATCATTTGCAGGTGGCAGAACTTTGTTGTCTCAGGTCTGGGGGAATTTTTAGCAGGCCTACTCATTGTTGTGGAAGTTTGGAGCCTGAGATCCATCTCCAGTGTGACCTCCTGGGAGACCCCTCTCCCCACCTTGACTGAGTGCTTCCTCAACTGAGGCATATACCAGAAGCATGGGAACCATTTATTTCCTTTCCTCCTGGACATCAGATTCGGACGAAGACCAGCCGCGGCAGCAGCAGAACCCTGAACAACAGCAGCACCAACAGCAGGAGCATCAGCAGGAGCGCCAAGCTGCTGCTCACCCACCTGAAACTGCACAGGCCAGAAGGCGCCAGAGCGCGACTACATTGCTGCCCGGGATGCAAGGGACGCACTCATGTTGGCCAGATTTGCTTAGCCTGCACAATCAAACACTTTTGTCTCGCACCTTCTTACCAGAGCATCGACAATGGACAAGAACCTACGGATTCCTAACACTCTGACCACCATACTGACAATTGCAAGTCGCCATAAGCCATCAATGTGAAAGTCCCATTTGCGAAATGACACAGGCCACAACTTCAACAGTTTGCCATCAAATCTGTTTATGATACCATGACAAGGATGGCTGGTCCAAATACAATACATCACAGTACCCAAGTGACTACCCTTGTGACTACTTGTGCATTATCTTCCTCTTACGCATGCTCCTACGCGGTGCTTCCCCTGTGGCTTCAGCAGATGTGGAGGCCCCTTGCTCACTTTCTTGCTGTTCCTGTCCTGACACCTTTGGCGGGCGTCCTCTGGGGTTGCGAACCTGTGAGGGCTCGGCAACAGTCTGCTGCGCCTGCGGCTATGCAGGGGCTGAGACACCCATCTCAGTTGGGTGAGGACTCTGGTGGGCTCTGACCGAGGGCTTTGCAGTGGCATGGTCGTGTGAGCGCTTGGAGAGGAGCCCCCACTTCCTTGCTGTATGCCACCAACATCCCTCTCATGGGTCAGCCCCACTTCAGAGCTAGCAAGTGGCTTGACAGCACCTTGCTGCACTTCAGGGGGGCCATGAGGACCCGTTTCTGCACTGGAAGTCCTACTCCAGAGGACTTCCATGAAGGTCTGGTTTGTATGCTCAATAGCTGACCATCGCTCCTCAAGAGATGTCATTCTATTCTGAACAATGACCATGTTTTCAAGACCCTGGTGACTAAGCTCCTCCATGGCCGTAGCCATCCTCTCCTCTACCGTAGCCATCCTCTCCTCTACGGTAGCCAGCCTTACCACGGAGTTAGCCATCCTTTCCACGGAGGTAGCCAACCTTTCCGAGGAGATGCGCTCATGCGCCAATGCCTCCACAAAGGCTCTGCTCATGTTTGCGATGGACTCCTCCATTCGCTCCACACTCGCAGCGACCCTGGAGACAAAACCTGCCAGAGACTCCTGCACCTGTTTCTGGAGTTCCAGCACTGCTCTCCTTCTGGATGGACCCGGAGGCACAGGGTCGACATGCAGCTGAGCCGAGCTGGCAGAGTCTTGTGCCCTCCGACGAGGACTCTCCACTGCTGTCCCTGTCTCCACCATCTGCTGATGTTCACTTGTGAGCTGTGATACACCAGGTGCCAACACTACTCTATCTCGCGAAGGTCCCACCGAGGTGTGAATGTCTGCGCTGGTGCTGGGTGCGCTGAATTCTGCTGATGCTGCGCTCTCAGAGGTTGCAGCTTCCTCTGAGGAGTCTGGAAGCTCAGGCTCTTCCTCCTGGACAGTGGGGATGGGGGCTTTCGATGGTCCTGTGGGGGAGTAAAGGAAAGAGTTAGAGATGTGAGGTCAAGGTTACATGCACATTGAATAGTGCAGATGATCATAAGTCAATCTGTTAGAGCATCAGATTCATTATCAGTGACTCATGCAATGTCAATGAGAGACATGCCAAACTATTCTGTCACCAGCTTGCTGTGATGCGCCCGTCTGTCCGTCCCCACTTGGGAATCCTCCTCGATCCCGGCGATTTCCAGGGCTGCCTCCTCCCAGACGATGAGCTGGGCTACTGAGGGTGGCCCTCCTCCTGTCATGGCTCTTTCCCTCTTATTGTGGGCTCTCTTTTCCTGCAATGAGGGACACAAGTGTAGTTTGAGTGAGAATGAAGGAGTGAGTGTAGAGAATGCATAGCATAGATGCTTAGAAGGAGACAAAGAGCCCTCCCTGTGTGTTGTAAGTTGTTGTTGTTGTTGCATCACAGTGATAGGGAGTGTGAGGGCTACATGGTAAATAGTTAAGTGAATGTGACCATAGTGCGAGAGGCAATGGGTAAGGGTGCAGGGATGTAAGTGTCAAGTGGGATGTGGAGGAAGAGGTTGGCAAAGCAGAGTGCTGGTGAGGAGAGGCGATGGGGATCAGATTGAGAGAGATGGGAAAGTCAAACTCACTTTTCCTGTGCGGAGAAGGTCAAGAAACCTCTTCCTGCATTGCAGCCAGGTTCTGCGGCTCATCAATATGGAGTTGACCTCCTGGGCCACTTGCAGCCACACAGCTTTAGTCTGCTGGGGTGGCTTTTTTCTCCCTGAGGAAGGGAAGAGCACTTCTTATTCGATCTTGCTCCCTCCACCAGAGCTTGGAGGGAGGGCTCATCGAAGCGTGGAGCACACTTTTGCCTGCTGGTGGACATAGTCAATCAATGAATTCCTTACTACAATCACCATAAAGTTTGCAGTCTCCAGAAGAAGCAAGGCTGCTTGCAGGCCTTAAATCCAGCAACATTGATGACGTCATCGGAGGCGACTTTCGTATGAAAAGACTCATTGGGCCAGGGGTTCCCACACGCTGGAAATCAATTGCCTAATTAGGGGAAAATCTCACTTTTTCCCCACTTCACTTCAGAGTCGGGGTCCTGACACGAAAGCCACCTGACACACCCCAGCCCGCCCACACTGGCAAAATCGAGCCCTTGGTGTTCACTGTACTATTGCTGAGAGTTGACTTTCTACACTTTGAAGGTTTCTTCTGCATTTTGGAGCTTTCTTCTACATTTTGGAGGTTTGATCGATCAGATCAGGATGTGCGCTGCTTATGCTGCCTTAGATTGGACCTCAGATGAGGACCAAGATGATCAGCAACAGCAGCAGCAACAGCAGCAGCAACAGCAGCAGGCTGCAGGTCACAGACCTGTAGCAGCACAGGAGAGAGGGGAGCAGCAGAGAGGTGCAGCTCGCTGGAGGCCATACCCGCCACACAGGATTTACAGGCAGAGGATCGGCTTCCTCGACATATCGGAACAGCAGTGTCTCAGGAGGCTCAGGTTGTCACGCCAAGTGGTGGCAGACATCTGCAGCCTGCTGGAAGAAACCTGCTGCCAGCTGGACCTGGTGGACACGCTCTACCAGTGGCTGTCAAAGTCACCATCGCCCTCAACTGTTTTGCCTCTGGATCTTCCAGGGCTCTGCTGGAGACATTTGCAGGATCTCGCAGTCAGCGGCCCACCCTCCCTGACGTCTCCCTAGAAGCAGAGTTACCAGCTGGTTGCTCGGAGACAAGGGATACCCACTTAAAACGTGGCTGATGACCTCTCAGAAACCCGAGGAATGAGGAGCGATACAACGAATGCCATATGACCACCAGATGTGTCATCAAACAAGCCAGCAGCATGCTGAAGATGTGCTTGAGGTGCCTCGACAGATCTGGAGGCGCCCTTCAGTACACAGCAGCCAGGGTGTCCAGAATGGTTGTGGTGTGCTGCACTCTGCACAACGTTGCCCAGCAGCGAGCTTTGTACCTGCAGGAGGACCAAGGCACAGAGTGCAGATCCTCTTCGAGGGATCCTGAGGAGGAGGAGGAGGAGGAGGAGGAAGAGGAAGACGAGAAGGAGGAGGAAGGTGATGAGGGCAATGCAACACCAGCTGCGCACATTGCTGCCTGGGATGGCAGGAATGCCCAGATTATTGCGAGGTTCACTTAGAGGTTCCACCAATGGACCCATCTCACAACCACATACAACAGCCACTTTTCCACCACTAACAGAAAGCAGTCCTGCAAGCAACCAAGCCTCCCTTTCACATCTCCCCATTTGTCGCTGTCAAGTCCTGTCTTCTCATTCATCATCAGACAACTTAAAAGGCCACTTGCCACCCAGCAACCAAGAATGGGCAAGATGGGAATGTGGTGCAAAAGAACAATATTTATGTGCTTCAAGTGAAGAACAGAAACTTAACAACATAACAATGGGCCAGAAATTCGGCTCTTGTCGGGTGAGTACGCGCTGTGTACTCACCGGTAAGGCCACCTGAAGTGCCGGTTTCACGCATGCACTGTGCATGCACTGGAAACCGGAACTTCCGTTCCCCTGAAGGAAGGGGTTCAGAGGTCGAACGCGTGCGCGGGAGAGGCAGCGCGCACGCAGCGAACTTCATTTTTTTCAGGTTTCTCCGTGAGGGTAAGTACGGAGAAGCTGCACATTTAAAAAGGAGGTGCAAGACCTGTTTTTAACAAGGTAAGTGGTTAATTAAGTACAATTTAAACATTTTTTCAACAGGTTTATCTTTTTTACATACTTTAAAGAAAGGTAAGTTTATTTTTAGCACCGTTAAAAAGTGTAATTAATTTTTTCAAAAATTTTAATTATTGTTTAATGTAGTTAATTTATGTAATTTATAGTTATTTAAAAAATGTGATGGTTTTAAAAAAATTTATTTGAAGTTTTAGTGTGGTTTTGGGGCCGATCTCTATTCATAGATTTGACAGGTCTTCCTGTCAAATCTATGAATGAAAATTCCCTGCTAGGATTGGCTCTCCATGGCCCACGTGATCCCAGGGGACGCTTTGAACTAACTGCGCCCCTGGGATACGCGAGCACTGCGCGCCGGCAGCTGCAGGAGGCCCAGGACCCGAATTCCTCGTGGGCCCGAAGCACAATGGCAGGCGCGGTAGGTAAGTACGCACGCGATGCTTGCACCCGCAGGAAGCCGGAGAGCCGAATTTCTGGCCCAATGTCTAAGACACCCATGTCCAACTACAAATCTTTAATCTTCCTTTCTCCTAGCACTCCAGGTGGTGCAGGCCCTGTGGCTTGATCCGAGCTCTGACTGTTAAGATGCTCTCTGGGTTTTGGAGCCTGTGAAGACTGCTCCACCTGCACCTGTGCAGGGGCAGACTCGGCCATCGGGATACAAGGCAGCATGTCGGGTACTGACTGAGGGGGGTGGGGAACGGGTGAGAAGTGGAAGTGCTTTAAGTGGCACGGACTCGATGGGCCGAATGGCCTCCTTCTGTGCCGTTATGACTCTAAGTGGAGTCCCCACTTCCACATCCCCTTTCACCATCAGCCCTCTCATGGCCCAGCCACACTTCACTGCCACCACAGTACTGGAGAGCACTTTGCTGCAGATCAGTGGAGCGCTGCAAGGCCAAGGCTAGGTTATCTATCATCCTATTTAAGGTGGCATACATACTCTGCAAGCCCTTGCTCAAGGCTTGCATGGAGTCGTGTGATTGCCGCATTTGAAGTTCCATGCAATTGGCAGTCTATCCTTGCAAGAAGACATCATCATAGTGCCATGCGACATCTACCCACTCATGCTTGAGGCAGACTCCTCCAACGTCTCTGCAATTGTGGGCAGTGTACTTGGAAGGCCTGTCGGTACATCGCACATTCTCTGCTGCTGCTCAATGATTATCCGCTTCTTTGGCCCTCAGGATACAGCATCTGCGTCCAGCTGAGCAGAGCTTGGAGAGGGCTGCGCTCTCCGGCGTGGACTCTCCACTGCTGTTCCTGCCACCACCATCTGCTCTTGCTCACTTGTGAGGCGTGAGTCACCAGGTGAAAATCCAACTATCTTTCTTTCTGGTCCCACCGAAGTGCAAGTATCTGAGAAGGTGCATAATATGCATGAGTCATGTGACAATGCACCCTCAGAACAATGGAGCTCCTCTGAGGAATCGTCGTCAGTGCCCTCCATCAACTCCTGCTGCACGTGTGAAGGCCCTGTAGTACATGAATGAGTACTGGCAAGGTAAGAATGTTGCAACTTATCATTATGAAGATGATCATATTTCACTCGCTGTTGAAATCAAGTGCCGTATGACATGTGGGTGGCTGATATTTAATTGTGTCACCAGGTAGCTGGGACTCCCCATCTCTGCATCTCCGATGGCCAGGCACGCCTCAACGCCACTGATTTCTAGTGCCTCCTCCTCTTCACTTGTAAGTTGGGAAATGTGTGGAGGGCCACCTCCAGTTCTCTGCCTCTCCTTGGTGTTCAGTGCTTTCTTCTCCTGCAACGAGGGAAAGAACAGACCTATGAGTGAGTGTAATGGCATGTGTTCAACCGATGGATGGAGTGCATTTGGTGAGGGTGACTATGAGGGAGAGGAAGAAATTGCATAAGGATGAGGGTGAGTGGGAGTGGTGGATGGATAGATGGGGATGTGAGGAAGTGCATAGAAAGAGAAGGATGTGTGGGTGTGCAAGTTAAGTGGGTGTGAGGAGTGATGTGATGCAGTAGGCTTGAGAAGGTAAAGTGAGGGGTTGGGGTGATGCGTACAGCAGGATGTAGGTGAACGTGCCACTGTACTCACCTTTCCTGACCTGGTTAGGTCATTAAAGCGCTTCCTGCACTGAATCCATAAGTGTAGCACTACACTCCTGCTGCTGACCGCCTGTGCCACCTCTAGCCATGCCTTCTTGGTGGCAGCAGCAGGTTTCTTCGTACTGTTGCTGGGGAATAGAACCTCTCTCCGACTCCTCACCGCCACCAGCCGCACATCAAGGGAGGCGTCATTAAAGCGGGGCACAGCTTTTGAACGTCCTGATTCCATAGTGATAGTTCTTCCTCTGTTACTTCCAACTCCAAGCTCCTGCAAATTGCATCTTTGGATTGGGCCTTTAAATGCTGGAGTTGAGATCGCGTCATGCGGGTCCTCATCACACCCGCTGCTGCTAGTTGCACGGGAAACCTGGAAGTAAAATGGTAATGAGGTGGCTGGGCTAAAATGCCACGGACAGACGCACTGAACATACTCCTGGGTTTCCCACGTGATATCAGACCCCCACTCCCAGCGCGTCTCCCAGTTAATATCAAGGACAAAATGTCTGAGGAAGTGGCCGCATGGCTACAGATGCTTTTGTATTCTAGACATCTCTGACATTACAGGTAAGAGCAAATGACAGAAGCACAGCTCTGTCTTGATTCATACTGTAAAATCTCTGTATTGTTTTTCAGAGGAACTTTTGGGTAAGCCAATATATTGTGAAGTTAAAACGATTTTTCGCTAGCTGTACTTTTCTTTAAAATAAAAGTTCCTTAGTTTTGTGGGGAAAAGACAATACACAAGTACTGTCGAGGGATACCTATATTTTGTGGCAAGCTATCTGTGCCAGGCAGTTCTTGACATGAAATCATTACATATGTTCACAAGTTAATTGCATCAGAAATTCCTTCATGCTTTTGAAATGTTAAATGCATGTGAAACTTGCAGATGCCTGACAGATACTCTAGGGTGGGTCTCAGAACCAAGCTACTTGATGTGCAAGTCAGGTGTTAAAAGCAATAATTCCACCAGAATGAAGTCTGATATCTACCTGAATGCTAAAATTGATTAAAAACATAATTGCATGCCCAGTGGAAAATAATTGCTTTGATCTGGGGTGTTGCAGTCTGCATGGAATAGTATAGATGATGCTGCCTTTCACCAACAACAACTTGCATTTATATAGCTCCTTTAATGTCGAAAAACATCCCAAGGTGCTTCACAGAAGCATAATTATACTAAAATTGACACCAAGCTAAAACAAGAGATTTTTTTTCTCTTCTCTTCTGTCACCCAGCCATCCCACCTTTCATTTCTCCCCTCTTGGGTACTTTAACCCCACCCCCCCAAATCCCTACCCCAACCCTTTACTATTCCTCTTCCTTATTACTCTCCTGCCACTGCCCCAGGTTTCAATTCCCCTTGGAGAAGCCCAGAGCTATTCTCTCGGTCTCTTTCTGAATTCTTCAAGGGTTCCCACCTGTCGCTGCTTCTATACGAGCAACAACAACAACTTGCATTTATATCGCACTTTTAATGATGGAAATAGTTCCAAGGCACTTCACAGGAGCGTAATTAGACAAAAAAAAAACACGGAGCCAAAGAAGGAGATATTAGGAGGGGTGACTAAAAGAGGCATGTTCAAATCCCTCCATGGCCTTGCCTCTCCCACCTCCTCCAGCTCTGAAACCCTCCAACCCTCCGAGAACTCTGCATTCCTCAAACTCTGGCCTTTTGTGCATCCCCACTCCCTTTGCCTCACCATTGGTGGCAGTGCTGTCCAGGCCCCATGCCCCGGAATTCCTTCCCTAAACTCCTCCACCTCTCCACCTCTCCACCTCTTTAACCAAATCTTTGTCACCCCTCCTAATATCTGCTTCTTATGCTCGGTGTCCATTTTGATGCCTCTGTAAAGCACCTTGGGATGTTTTGCTATGTTAATGCTGCTTTATAAATGCAAGTTGTTGTTATTAGTGTTAGCCTGATACAGTTTGACAGTGGGATATTTTCTACCCTTTGCGTGTAGAGGTGGGCAACCCATGAGGATCATAGTAAAAAGGGTAATTGTTAGTTCTATAACACGCTGTTCCATACACAGCATTCGGAATAAGTTTCAAGCTATAGGAGATGTGGGTCTACTATGGAAACTGCCTTCTTGATGTCAACCTGTGTAAGGAATGTTGGGCGAAAGCCTGAATTGTAACAAGCCACTCTTCCATGGGCAACATAAAGGAGCTGCTGGTCCTTTCCTCCTTGGTAAACTAACCTGACTTGGAAAATTAGACACAACTCCTTATGGTTTTTGAAACAAAAACAGAACATGCTACAAACACTCATCAGGTCAGTCAGCATCTATGTAGAGAAACATAGAAACATAGAAGATAGGAGCAGGAGTAGGCCATTCGGCCCCTTGAGCCTGCTCCACCATTCGATGAGATCATGGCTGATCATCCAAACTCAGTACCCTGTACCTGCCTTCTCCCCATATCCCTTGATACCTTTAGCCTTAAGAAATATATCTAACTCATTCTTGAATATATTTAATGACTTGGCCTCAACTACCTTCTGTGGTAGAGAATTCCACAGGTTCACCACTCTCTGGGTGAAGAAATTCTTCCTCATTTCTGTCCTAAATGGCTTACCCCTTATCCTTAGATTATGACCCCTGGTTCTGGACTCTCCGACCATCGGGAACATTCTTCCTGCATCTAGTTTGTCCAGACCTGTCAGAATTTTATATGTTTCGATGAGATCCCCTCTCATTCTTCTATACTCCAGCGAGTATAAGCCCAATCGACCCAATCTCTCCTCATATGTCATTCCTGCCATCCCAGGAACAGACAACCTACCATCTCATGAATAGTCATACCTGAAACAGTGGCTTGTCTATTTATTTCCAGATGCTGACTGACCTGCTGATATTTTCTGTTTTTGTTTCAGGATTATAGCATTTACAGCTTTTTAAAAACTTTTTATTCATTGTGGCTGCCAGTATCAGCATGGGATACTTCTCTGTGGCCGGTCTCGAACTGAGTGCTAAAGCAATAAACTATATGCTGAAAATTCAGCTGCTTTCACTGGTAAGCTATGTATCATAAAATTAGGTAGTATCAAAGATATTTGCATTTTGAGCCAATTTATTATTATTGGGCCTATTTATCCGTGTTATTATTCCCACTTACTTTGAAAAGCTTTAATGATCTTTAGACAGCAAAAGATTACAGCATTAGCTCTGATCTTTATGTTGTTAAAACCGATGGATTTGAGCTCATTTATACGGTGCGGCCATTTCGTACCCAATTGAGGCTGTCCATATGGTATGGTCGAGTAGCCAAATTAACTCCTACCCTTTGTGTCCTTAATTTTTTTTTCCCGTTCCAGTAGCCTGGCTAACATATTGGTAGCTTGGTGCTTTCGGCTACTGTTAGTTTGAACCTCTGCCTTGAATTCTAATGCTCCTGAGTAAATTACTTGTAGTTTTGAAATACTAGTCTTTGTAGTCAGATGAAAGAACTATCTTAATTATGCATGAATCTATCTTTTAAAAAAAAAAAGAAATAAGCATATGCTTGGTCGATTCTGAGCTGTAGAATATTGTTCTTCAAGCAAACATACGAAAATCCATTGAGCTAAGGGTAATGAAGTAGGAAAGAATTTAATTACTGTATTGTGAATGAACAATACAACACTAAATTGCAATAGAGCTCATAAAGAGATAGGCAGAATTACTAACTATAACAAGCCATCCATCAGCTGGTATTATGTTTTTGGAGCAAAGAGATAAAAAACCTCCACCAAATAACAAAGACCAAAAGCGCCTCCCACCACCGTGTTCTGAACAGGCTAAAATAAATAGTGGAAACTGGCCATTTTGTGACTACTGGCGAGGTAATAGCCACAATGTAAAAGGCAAATTTTAGACAAGGTCCCAGGGAGCCCGGAAGCAGTGAAGCTACCACACCTTTATATGACAGTGAATTTTATTTATAAGATGTGAAATTTCTTTTTTAGATTTCCATGTAATTTCCCATGAATATGAATTGCCTTCATACAGAGAAAGTCAGAGGGGGATTTTATTTTTTTAATTTACCCCAAGCTATACAAATACTGAAAACTAACATCATTTCTGATGAACATTTAGCCTATGGTTAGAGTTTGTTTAATACATTTCATTTTATTGCTCTGCACTGGAATGAGCCTTGGGCTCAGCACTGAGCTTTTGGTGAGTGAGGAACACTTTTGACACAGAGAATTTCCATTAACAAATTATGTGAATATTTCATTCGAACCAAGGAATGAAGAATATTACTTTAAGTAATATGGAGAGATGCAACACTTCATTCAGTTTATACTCAAACAAATTGCCAACAAATTTATCTCCTAGGAATATTAAGAGTTATATTAACCCATACTCTACTTATGCATGGATGGGACTTGATTTTTGCCTACACATAGTCAGTGGACACAAACTCTGTGGCCCCAAAAATGCATGGGTCACAATCCTGGCAATTATGGTATGATCATGCCTGCCGGTGCCCTCCTGGGCGGACCCCACTGAGGTTTGCAGGGTTAGTGTGAGGGCACCTAATTGGTATGGGATTGGCAGGACGCATCTCAGATATTCATCTGTCTCATGGTGCCAGAAATTCTGGTGCCTAGCAAGGAAATTTAGCCAGATGGTATTTACCAAGTAACTTTCCATAGGGCATTAGTAGATAACCCTTTAATTGTTTGGCCCTCAATCACCAATTTAAGATACGTTTGTGTGTGTATGTATGTGTGTGTGGGGGTGCTTGTGCGTGTGTGAGTGGCCTCCACCATCCTGCTTTTTTTTTCAGCATGGTTGTCCACAACATGGCCTGGAAAAGTGATGGACTGATGTAGCTCAGAAATGCCTGAAGCTGCATGGGCTAGTCGTTCAAGCACTGGCAGAACCACTACTCAGAAGGTAGCTGTGGAGAGTGCTGGTAGATAGTAGACAACTCTTGTCTACCAGAAGCAGCAAGAGGCTTTGGGAGATGCTCCGGACGGCATGCAGAGTGAGGAGTGGTCGCAGTATAACAACCGGTAGTGGCAGCTCAGGCAGAATATTGGGAGATTTACCCAATAAACTCCTGGTGTCAGCCTTGACTCATTGGTAGCATTCTTGCCTCTGAGTCAGAAGGTTGTGGGCTCAAAACACACTCTAGAGACTTGAGCACATCATCCAGGCTGGCACTGCTGTGAAATACACTGAGGAAATACTGCACTGTTGGATGTGCCGTCTTTCGGATGAGACGTTAAACCGAGGCTCTGTCTGTCCTCTCAGGTGGATGTAAAAGATCCCATGGCACTATTCAAAGAAGAGCAGGGGAGTTCTCTCGGTATCCTGGTCAACATTTATCCCTCAACCAACAGCTAAAATAGATGACCTGCTCATTTATTTCATTGCTGCTTGTGGGAGCTTACTGTGCTAAAAATTGGCTGTTGCTTTTCCTACCTTACTCAGTGGCTACACTTGAAAAGTACTTCATTGGCTATAAAGCACTTTGGGATGTCCTAATACAAATGCGCTTTATAAATGCAAGTCTTTCTTTTCCTTCTGTCAATAAGTTTTAAAACTTCCCAGAATCTGCCTTAGCACTAGGCCTGGAACTGCTGCCATGGAGATGAATAGTTGGATGTTTGCCTGTGTGTGTATATGAATATTCATAATATTCAAAAAGTGTATTTTCTTCAGTGTGATTATTTCAGGACCACTAACTTGGACCTTCAACAGCTGTAGAAAAATTCAAATGTCAAGTCCGCAGTGATCCCTATTTATACTGAGTTGCATGGGAATTGCATACAAACAGACCTACAGCTGATGGCAGTTCAAGGCAGCAGCTGGAGATATCCTGGAGCAATCAGATTTAACAACACTAAAGACAAATATTGCTTTGAAATCACGGTGAACCCTCTGTAAAAAAAAACTTCCACATGACTTGTGTATATCCAGGGCCCAAAATTCCAACGGTGCCATTGTGCCATCAGAACTGAGGCGGAGCAGGACTTCTGATCGCCCCCCAGGTCACAGCGCTTTGACTGCTGACCTTCAGGCCTTAGGAGACCATTGGGAGAGAACATTGGAAAGTGGCTTTCGATGGCTTCAGGGTGTCATCTCTCAGCTGCAAGATCTAACTGATACTATCAGGTTTTTTTTTTGTTCGTTATGGGATGTGGGCATTGCTGGCAAGGCCAGCATTTATTGCCCATCCCTAATTGCCCTTCAAAAGGTGGTGGTGAGCCTCCTTCTTGAACCGCTGCAGTCCACGTGGTGAAGGTACTCCCACAGTGCTGTTAGGGAGGGAGTTCCAGGATTTTGACCCAGCGATGATGAAGGAACGGCGATATACTTCCAAGTCAGGATGGTGTGTGACTTGGAGGGGAACTTGACGGTGGTGGTGTTCCCATACGTCTGCTGCCCTTGTCCTTCTAGGTGGAAGAGGTTGCGGGTTTGAGAGGTGCTGCCGAAGAAGCCTTGGCGAGTTGCTGCAGTGCATCTTGTAGATAGTACACACTGCAGCCACGGTACGCCGGTGGTGGACGGAGTGAATGTTTAAGGTGGTGGATGGGGTGCCAATCAAACGGGCTGCTTTGTCCTGGATGGTGTCGAGCTTCTTGAGTGTTGTTGGAGCTACACTCATCCAGGCAAGTGGAGAGTATTCCATCACACTCCTTACATGTGCCTTGTAGATGGTGGAAAGGCTTTGGGGAGTCAGGAGGTGAGACACTCGCTGCAGAATTACTAGCCTCTGACCTGCTCTTGTTGCCACAGTATTTATGTGGCTGGTCCAGTTAAGTTTCTGGTCAATGGTGACCCCCAGGATGTTGATGCTGGGGGATTCGGCGAAGGTAATACCGTTGAATGTCAAGGGGAGGTGGTTAGACTCTCACTTGTTGGAGATAGTCATTGCCTGGCACTTGTGTGGCGCGAATATTACCTGCCACTTATCAGCCCAAGCCTGAACGTCGTCCAGGTCTTGTTGCATGCGGGCATGGACTGCTTCATTATCTGAGGAGTTGTGAATGGCGCTGAACACTGTGTAGTCATCAGCCAACATCCCCATTTCTGACCTTATGATGGAGGGAAGGTCATTGATGAAGCAGCTGAAGATGGTTGGGCCTAGGACACTACCCTGAGGAACTCCTGCAGTGATGTCCTGGGGCTGTGATGATTGACCTTCAACCACCACAACCATCTTCCTTTGTGCTAGGTATGACTCCAGCCAGTGGAGCGTTTTCCCCCCGATTCCCATTGACTTCAGTTTTACTAGGGCTCCTTGATGCCACACTCGGTCAAATGCTGCCTTGATGTCAAGGGCAGTCACTCTCACCTCACCTCTGGAATTCAGCTCCTTTGTCCATGTTTGGACCAAAGCTGTAATGAGGTCGGGAGCCGAGTGGTCTTGGCAGAACCCAAACTGGGCATCAGTGAGCAGGTTATTGGTGAGTAAGTGCCACTTGTTAGCACTGTCGATGACACCTTCCATCACTTTGCTGATGATTGAGAGTAGACTGATGGGGAGTTAATTGGCCGGATTGGATTTGTCCTGCTTTTTGTGGACAGGACATACCTGGGCAGTTTTCCACATTGTTGGATAGATGCCAGTGTTGTAGCTGTACTGGAACAGCTTGGCTAGAGGTGCGGCTAGTTCTGGAGCACAAGTCTTCAGCACAATAGCCGGGATGTTGTCGGGGCACATAGCCTTTGCTGTATCCAGTACGCTCAGCCGTTTCTTGATATCACGTGGAATGAATCGAATTAGCTGAAGACTGGCTTCTGTGATGGTGGAGACCTCAGGAGGAGGCGGATATGGATCATCCACTCGGCACTTCTGGCTGAAGATGGTTGCAAACGCTTCAGCCTTGTCTTTTGCACTCATGTGCTGGGCTCCACCATCATTGAGGATGGGGCTATTCATGGAGCCTCCTCCTCCCGTTAGTTGTTTAATGGTCCACCACCATTCATGACTGGATGTGGCAGGACTGCAGAGCTTTGATCTGATCCGTTGATTGTGAGATCGCTTAGCCCTGTCTATAGCATGCTGCTTCCGCTTTTTAGCATGCATGTAGTCCTGTGTTGCAACTTCCCCAGGTTGGCATCTCATTTTTAGGTATGCCTGGAGCTGCTCCTGGCATGCTCTTCTACATTCCTTATTGAACCAGGGTTGGTCCCCTGGCTTGGTGGTAATGGTAGAGTGAGGGATATGCCGGGGCATGAGGTTACAGATTGTGGTGGAATACAATTCTGCTGCAGCTTATGGCCCACAGCGCCTCATGGATGCCCAGTTTTGAGCTGCTAGATCTGTTCTGAATCTATCCCATTTAGCACGGTGGTAGTGCCACACAACACGATGGAGGGTGTCCTCAGTGTGAAGACGGGACTTCGTCTCCACAATGACTGTGCGGTGGTCACTGCTACCAATACTGAGAGGCCCAGACTGGCAGTTATGTCCTTCAGGACTCGGCCAGTAGTGGTGCTACCGAGCCACTCTTGGTGATGATCATTGAAGTCCCCCACCCAGAGTAGATTCTGTGCCCTTGCTACTCTCAGTGCTTCTTCCAAGTGGTGTTCAACATGGAGGAGTACTGATTCATCAGCTGAGGGAGGGCGGTAGGTGGTAATCAGCAGGAGGTTTCCTTGTCCATACTTGACCTGAAGCCATGAGACTTCAGGGGGTCTGGAGACAATGTTGAGGACTCCCAGGGCCACTCCTTCCTGACTGTATATCACTGTGCTGCCACCCCTGGTGGGTCTATCCTACCGGTGGGACAGGGCATACACCCAGGGATGGTGATGGAGGAGTTTGGGACATTGGCTGAGAGGTATGATTCTGTGAGTATGACTCTGTCAGGCTGTTGCTTAACTAGTCTGTGGGGCAGCTCTCCCAATTTTGGCACAAGTCCGCAGATGTTGGTGAGGAGGACTTTGCAGGATTGATTGGGCTGGTGTGCCATTGCCGTGTCCGTAGCCGGTGCCGAGGTCGATGCCGGGTGGTCCATCCGGTTTCATTCTTTTTAATGTTTTTCGTAGCGGTTTGTTACAACTGAGTGACTTGCTAGGCCATTTCAGAGGGCAGTTAAGAGTCAACCACATTGCTGTGGGTCTGGAGTCACATATAGGCCAGACCAGGTAAGGACAGCAGATTTCCTTCCCTAAAGGACATTAGTGAACCAGATAGGTTTTTACGACAATCCGATAGTTTCATGGTCACCATTACTGATACTAGCTTTTTATTCCAGATTTATTTAATTAACTGAATTTAAATTCCCCAGCTGCCGTGGTGGGATTTGAACTCACGTCTCTGGATCCTTAGTCCAGGCCTCTGGATTACCAGCCCAGTGACATTACTACTACGCTACCATTCCCATTGAGGCCTGGCCTCTTGCCAGTCATGTGGGCGGGAAATCGGCCAAGCCAACCAACAGTATGGATCTGGGGAGGAGTCAATCTCGAAGGGCAGGACCGGCTACTCCACCTGGTCCCACAAAATTGAAAGAAAACAAAATTTCAGCCATTTTTGGAGCAGCCTGCAGTGGTCCCTTTAAGAACTGCTGGTTTGGCCGATCCTCAAAAATCACAACGGGCAGAGGATTTAAATATTTAAACATGACTCCTGCCCACTCTGAGGCTTGCTCGAAAATCACGTCAAGCGGGCCACAGGAGGCCTTGAGCGAGAGGTAGCACAGTGAGGTCTGAAGTTGGAGTAGAGAGGGAAAGCATTGATGTTTTGAAACTTTAGTAGGGAGGGGACTGGGGCCCAAGGCCCAAAGCAAAATTGGGAGCAGAGTGGGGTTCGAGGCCTGAAGCTGGTGAGAGGGAAGGAGTGAAGTGGAGCCTGAGCCCAATAATGACAAGAAGAAAGGAGGTACCATTCTTATAATGCCTTCATTTTATTTGGAGCTGAGGGTTGCATTGACTAATATATACATAAATACATTTAGAATATGTATAGATATATAGGAAGAAGTTTGTTATTCATGAAGATTCTCAGTGATTTGAAATGTTATTTCTGCTTGGTATGATTACTTCAGGTCATGTCTGACTTCTATCGTAGCCCTTAATCAACTATGGCTCTTTTTATAAGTAATTGCACATTACTCACATGTATGTGCATGTATGTAGGAACATAGGAACGTAGGATTTGCTAGACAAAAAAAGACCAAAGTCCATCTACTTCGCCATCTATCATCCTGGTAGTCGCATGATACAATGATAATGGAGTTGTTGACTAATCATAGAAATCAATCTCAATCAACTAGTCTACAACAGACCCAGAAATGACACGAGGAAAACCCCAGCGGTGGAGAACTTTGGGAACCATAGGTCCAAAGTCAACATTTTCCTCCCATGCATGCCACACGTACCGTGTCATGTCTCAAATTACTCATATACTGTATCCCAAAATGTTACTTTCTGAAGAAATCTATCTAATTTGCATTTGAATGACTCAATACTCACTGCTAAAGGTGCTATATAAATGCAAGTTGTTGTTGTTGTTGCTTCCACCATCTCCCGAGGGAGTCTGTTCCATAGATTGAACACTCACTCACTGAGGTATTGTTTCCGCAGATTAGTTTTCAATTTACCCCCCTTCGAGCGCAGGCCGTGGCCTCTGGTTCTACTGTTCCGGACAAGGTAAAATAGCTTGTCATGGTCTACATTACCAAGTCTCTTTAGAATCCTAAAAACAGCAATCACATCATCTCTTAACCTTTTCTTTTCTAGTGAGAACATGCCCAATTTACATAATTGCCTCTCAGCATCCAATCTCTCCATTCTCTCAGTCATTCTGGTTGCTGTCTTCTGTGTCCTTTCAATAGCTGCAATAAACTTGGGGACCAGAACTGTACACAATATTCTAAGTGCGGTCACACCAATGATTTATAAAGTGGCAGGATTACCTCACTATTTCGGCTCAAACGATATATTTTTCATAAATGTACATAAATTTAAAAAAAACAAAGCATCTCCATACGATCATCTTAAATAGTTCTATAAAATTTAACAAACTAGCTTTGATCCAAAATCCCTTTGAAGAGTTTGCAAGGCAAAAGTAGCAAAACCCACTGCTCTGATCCTGCGAGTGCACTGAACTCTGTTGCCATGTATGGATACAAAACTTATATTTTTAAGAAGTTGGTACAACAATAAGAAAAAGGAAAGTGGAAGGAGGGGACTTCATCATTTAACAACTGTAATTGTTCAGTACCTCACAGTAATGATTAATGCAGGATTAAATGAATAAACTTTAATACAAGAGACAACATGAATCTTAGTAATTGCACTACAAGCAGAATGATAGAAGGAATGTTTCAGAGCCAGAAACAAATTTACAATCAATGGAGAGAACTTGATGAAATACAGATTACAATTTTAGTGTCTGCCAGAGATTAAAAGCTTAGGCATGACATCCTGAGTAACATTCAACAATTTATGAATGATTTTATAGTGTTCAAAAGCAACAGAGCTCCACTGAGTATGAGATAAAAATGTTACATCTTCTGACTTGTGTGCTAAAGAAGGTCATGAAGCTCTGGAGAGTAGACAGGACCTTTTAAATTGAAACCTTCAAAAAAAACATCTCTCCGTCCAAGCTTTTGGTCATCCCTCTTAACCTCTCCCTTGTTGGCTCGTTTCTTCATGCTTATTGGGAAGCACCTTGGAATGTAGTTTTACGTTAAAGGTGCTATATAAATGCATGTTGTTTTTCTTTTTGTTGTTATTGTCGTTGTTCTTTCCTTTTTAGCTTGATTTTCTTCAGGGAAGGGCTGGCAAGGCAAGCAACACCCAACATTAAGCTTCCCACAGCTACACCCAATAGTACGAACACAGCTAAAAAAAACTATTGTTTCTACCAACAAGCTAAGAACATCTAGAAAGTTGTGGCACATTAATTGAGTCCTGATATCAGCTCAACAATAATTTGCCTTTATATAGCACCTTTAATATAAAAAACACCTCTAGGTGCTTTACTGGAGGAGGGAGAACAAAGTCAGCCAGTGACATGTTAATGAGGCCTGGCCATTAAAACTGGCTGGGGCTCTCGTTGCAGCTTTTGGATGGACTGGCAACTCGCTAGGCCGTTTTTCCACATGGGTGGCAACTGACCCCTTATCTCCAGATGCCATTGTGGGGTGGCATGCAGATGAAGAGGAGCGGGTCAAGGATAAATCTTTGGGATGGGAAGAGGGAACCATTGCTGGAGAAGCATCGGCTGTGTTTAAACAGGTAGGACTGGAACCATACAAGTGCAGTCCTATGGAGTTGAACAACAGAGGTGAGGCGATGGAAGAGAATGACATGGTCAACTCTATTGAACATTATGTAGAATTTGACTAGACGGAGAACAGAAGGTTGAATGAATCCCATGTACAGCAAGATGAACAACTGGTTCATAATTACCAACTGCCCTAACATTTCTATGGGTAGTTTGCATAATGCAGGAAAAACACCAATAAGAAGAAGAATCCCAAAAGAAATAGACATTCCAAAAGATCACGATACTGCCAATAAAACCTTCAAGGCTACAAATGAACCAGCTGGATCCTCACACATTGCCTTCCCTCCATATTAAAAAAATTAAACACTGGAATATTCTTCAAGGTGAAGGTCAAACTTTGAACAAGTTAACAAATCGGGGGAGGGTGAGGGGAGTACTTGGCACATCACTTGAAGTAAACAGAAGCCAAGAAACGTACTTAAAAGGTCTGAAGCTAGCAATCTGGTGAAACCAAATAAAGCCCTACAGGCTTAAATAAGATCTTATACAGAATTATATAAAGCTCACGAGTTGCCAGATTTTCTGAATTCTTTTAACATCTGGACTTACCCAAAAGTTCCCAAAACAGGAGGAAGCCAAACATCCTTCAAAAGAAACAGAAAAGGCAATTGGGATTCCCCATGCAGAAAATGCTGGGAGAAGGGAGATAAAAAGCTGGACTCCCTCAACAAATTAAAATCCAGATTGGCCTTCCTGCTTCTAGTTTTTAATGAGGCCTTGGAGGACAAATCTCACTCAGACAGATTCCAAATGTCCATCATTTCTATCAGAGATCTTGAATTATGTAGAAGCTATTTTCAGTTTTCCTTATTAAAACTGTTTAGTTATGTATTTATTTAGTAATATGTTAGTAATCTATTTAGAACCTGGGATCATTGCATTAAGTTATGGATGAGACAACACAAGGTATATTTACTATTGCAATATTTGAAGTTGTTGCATCTCATGACTATAATATTTCAAAAAGCATTAAGTAGCAATATGTGTTCTATGCGCAGCGACCGTTTAAGAATCCTGAGCGGGGCCGGCTCATCGCTGCTCAATTTCTGTGAGGGGAACATAAAACAGGTATTAGGCCCCTAATTTACATATGTGATGTGAATGAACGCCTGTTTTAGGTGGCCACCAGGGATGCCTGAAAAATGGCTCAACAATCATTTTGGGTGCAAGCGCAGGAGATGAAACACCTGCCCTTTTACCTCCTCCCTTCCCACCATCCAAGGCCCCAAACACTCATTCCAGGTGAAACAGTGATTTACTTGTACTTCTTTCAATTTACTATACTGTACTCTCTGCTCACGATGCGGTCTCCTCTACACTGGGGAGACCAAACGCAGATTGGGTGACTGCTTTGCGGAACACCACCATTCAGTCTGCAAGCGTGACCCCGAGCTGCCCGTTGCTTGTCACTTTAATTCTCCGCTCCACTCCACTCTGACCTCTCTGTCCTCAGTCTCCTACACTATTCCAATGAAGCTCAACGTAAGCTCGAGGAACAGCAGCTCATCTTTCAATTAGGCACTTTACAGCCTTCCGGACTTAACATTGAGTTCAACAATTTCAGATCATAACCTCGACCCCCATTTTTTTGGACAGCAGCTGTTGCTAATGATTCCCATTTACACCTCTTCTAGACCCATCTTTTGTTTCTTTACTTGTCCTTTTGCCTTGCACCATTATCCCTTTTGTCATTTAATCTCTCCTGCTTTCCACCCTATCACAGACCTTCCCTTTTGTTCTTTCCTCACCTCCCCCCTTTCCCTGCCCCTACACTTACTTAAAACCTGCTGCATCTCTAACTTTTTCCAGTCTGACGAAAGGTCATTGACCTGAAACGTTAATTCTGTTTCTCTTTCCACAGATGCTGCCTGACCTGCTGAGTATTTCCAGCATTTTCTGTTTTTAATTCAGATTTCCAGCATCGCAGTATTTTGCTTTTGTATAATTTGGGGGTTTTTCAGGTGTCCTTGGGGCGCAGGGCGTTGGTCCTCAAAATTGGTCCTCGTTTTATAGGTGTAAAATGGACGTAGTAAGGTCAAATTTCTATCCCAACGGTTCTTCATACTTTTTTTTTACTGGTGGCGGTTCTCATGCTGAATATTGATGGCCTGTTGAAGAGTAATGACGTCTACACTAAAGAGTTAATGTTTGTGGCTCAATCACTGAAAGTTTATTGAATGATGATTAACATCTGATTATTGGGAAAACAACAGTTGGTAGATTTCATGTTGTTTTCTAACTAGATATAGTAAAACAGCATAAAAGAATCCCCAGCAATAGAAAACATTCCTACGGTAAAAAAGGGGAACCTGCAAAGGACACAAGTAGAAACATCCACAGTCTTCTCAAATTGAAATTCCTGCTAAGTAACAGGAAGCAAGCTATATACCTGGTAGGACAAAGGAAGAGGTACAACAAAGAGTTTTGGTGAGAAAAGTACTGATATTTAAAACTAAAATTAGCTGGAGTAACATGAGAAAGAAGCACAGGAGGGGAGGGTGGCAGTGGACTGAAGATATCTGTTAGGCCTGGATAGGATGTTCAGGACCTGTGTACCACTTTTGGATATGCTTCCCTCTTGTTGTCCATTTTAGGTATCTTCAGATCCAATCCTTGTCTGATACAATAACGATTGTAACAATTAGTGCATATACTATTTTTGCGCTCTTCTCCCTGAGAACTTTTACTCCACAAATGTGACTTGAGGTTTGATCTGCGTCTGATGTAATATTCCATGTAACTGTTGAAAAGCTGCAATATCACAAAAATTTATTGGAACTGCCCTCGATATTTGGCCAAATGACTGTTTTTATTCCACCTGCAAAATAGAATGACCATCATGTTAAACCTATACCAGCAATTACAAACTGGTATAAATATCGCCAAAATGCACATTTAACAGAATTGCATTATCTGCATAACAGCACTTTGCCACCAGGTGAAATATCACCATCATTGTGCCACTTGTGTGTTTCGCCAATGTGACAAAAATGACACTCACTTAGTTCTTCAGATTTTCCAAAGCAAAAATAAAATCTGCCGAACAGTTTTTCATGAGTTCAATGGCCCATTAATATTCAATATACCAAAAAGTAGCTTGCAAAATGCATTTTCTTCTGCCTCAGTGGGTAACTGCAGTGCCTGTTGTGACACTGAGTCGTACAGACCAGAGTCTCCTTAGGTTTGCTCCCTGGTTGATGCTGAGTTAACTGATCTGAGCTGGTTCAGCAGTGAAGAGATTCCAGTTAGTCCCTCCACCACCAGGGAAAAATCATCCAGGGTCCTGTTCCTGGATCCACAATCCAGAGACCTCTGCTGGAAAGTGTACATGTGGGGACATCAGATGAGATTGGCATTGGGCTCAGCTGTGATATACCACCCATGGTCAACTAATCTGCTGACTGTTACTGCCCAGGCTCACAGGTGAAGAATGGTCATTTGGACTGGGATGACGACCAATTCCTGCGTGACTGAACCCATCAAGAGTCAGGGCTTTCAAGAGAGGAGTAGAGAACATTGGAGGAAAAATCCTTAAGTATTTCCATATAAAAACATTAAAAAGTCAGGAATGAGAATTGCCTTTCAATTCTTTGAAGCTCATTGCTCTGGTACCCTAAGTCCCATCACAGCATCCAACTGTGTGTTGAAAAACCTGGCGGTTTTGTCTCTACTACCCTGTCTGGCATACCATTCCAAACATCTATCATAAATATAAGTTATAGCTCTTGGGAATACAGGGTAAATGAGATTTAGTTGATTTATTCATGTAGGTAGTTGTCAGCTTCCATCAGTTCTGAGATACTTTGTACAGTAGAGAAACATTCAATATGCTGTTGCTATCAGCAGCATAGCAAAATTGACAAGGTTCTGCTTCTCATTCAGTCAACTAGAAATGCAAAGCATGAGGTTAAATCGAGTCCCGAGTGGTTTCAAATAATTTTATTAGAGATTATAGAGTCAATGCTGCAATAAACAGATGCTACAAATGTCTGAAATTGGAATTGAAATGAGCTCTGCTTCCCACTAAATGAATGGTGCTGGTTGGGTTCAGTTCACATGTGGACTGAAAACACATCTGAGACACTGCAGTGCTGCCAAATAGCTCCCCTTATCATATTTTATCTTAGTGATTGGGAGAGACTGGAGAAGCTAGAGTTGTTCTCCTTTGAGTAGAGAAGGTTAAGAGATGTGATAGAGGTGTTCAAAATCATGAATGGTTTTACTATAATAAATAAGGAGAAACTGCTTACCAGTGGCAGCCGGGTCGGTAACCAAAGGACACAGATTTAAGGGGGGGAATTTAAACCTAAAAAAAAACGGGTTGGTTTGGGGGCATGGGGGTAGTTAAATTGTTAAAAATCGGAATCTTGATCTGAACCCGCCTCCAACCCACCCACTTCCGGTTTTAACGGAGGCAGGACAGGGGGAGGGAAACGGCGGGCAGCCAACCCGCTGCCAGGAGGCGGGACGTCAATTTAAATATTTTAATGAGGCTGGAAGCCTCTTCTTTAACCTCCATTTTGTTTTTAACTGCATCTGGTCGGGTTTTACACACTTCGTAAAACCCGGCAGTTACAGCAAGGTGAGGACTGCTGCATCCAGGAGCTAAGTGCCTTTACACTTGCCTTCTGGATCCAGGGTCACTGCCGAACCCACGCCCCACGATCGGAGACCCGCTCACTAGGCCTCCGATCGCCTTCCTGGACCCCGCCCCCCCCACCGATGATGCTGAGGCCGGCCCCGATCATCTTTCCGCCCCACCGATCCTCCGGTGGCCGGCCACGATCTTCCTTTCACCTCCCTCCCACCAATCATCCGGAGGCTGGCCACGTTCTTCTGGTGGCCGGTCATGATCTTCCCTTCACCACCTCCAAACCCCCCGATTCTCTTAACGGCCCGGCCTGACCCCCAATCTTAACGGTCCGGCCCGATCCCCGATCTTCTTAATGGTCTGGCCCGACCCCCAATCTTCTTAATGGTCTGGCCCGACCCCCGATCTTCTTAATGGTCTGGCCCGACCCCCGATCTTCTTAATGGTCTGGCCCGACCCCCGATCTTCTTAATGGTCTGGCCCGATCCCCCGATCTTATTAACGGCCCGGCCCCTGTGGGAACCCTCCCTCCCTCCTCTGTGCGGCCTAGTGCCACAGGCCTACCCACCCGGAGCCAGCCAGCCTCTCAATCTGGCTGGATGCGAGTGGCAAACAGAGGCCTCGCATGCAAATCAGGCCCTGCCAATAAAGTTGACAGGGCTTGTGGGAAACACGACCTCCCGGGTTTCCCGACCGCCTCGGACCTCTTCCGCCCCCAACCCGCCTTCACCATTAAAATCCAGCCCAAGGTGATTGGTAAAAGAACCAGAGGCGACATGAGGAAACATTTTTTTACACAGCGAGTTGTGATCTGGAATGCACTGCCTGAAAGGGTGGTGGAAGCAGATTCAATAGTAACATTCAAAAGAGAATTGGATAAATACTTGAAGGGATAAAAATTACAGGGCTATAGGGAAAGAGCGGGGGAGTGGGATTAATTGAATAGCTCTATCAAAGAGTCGACACAGACAAGATGGGCCGAATGACCTCCTTCTGTGCTGTATCATTCTATGATTCTATGATAAATCTTGAACAGAAAAACTAACTCATGATTGAATCAAACATTTGAATAATGATTGCACATCTTTAGGAAATTCAATGTCTGTCTCATTGCCTCTAATTCAAAATTGCATCTTCTGGCTAACAGGAATGACAGTAAATGCAGGCCTTGTAGACTAATCCATAGTTTGTTAGACGCAATCGAATCAAAATTTAAATTTGTTTGGGTTAAACTCAGATAGGCCGATTTATTTTAACATGGCATACGTTGTAATTTTACAAGCCGAAGTGGAAAAGAAAGGCAGTAAAAATGAGGACTAATCAATAATGTTGGCTCTATGCTTTGATTGTATGGGTTCCGTTTTTGACATGCATAAACTAATGTGATCGGATTTCATTATTAGAGGCCATGCTTAGTAGATAGGACTTTCCAGCATGGTTCACAATAATGACCCAAATAGATTTCAAAAAAGGTTAATGTTTTAACTCTGTGTGCACCAGAGTGAAGGACAGATGGCAGCACACAGTTTCTAACCATAATTACAACAGGCAAACCGATGTATAAGACATGCAAGTATTTCTGATATACCTTGTTCCCAAATAACATGCTACATAAAAGACACGTATATAAAAGACTGGTGAAAAACAGTAACATCAGACACAAAGAAAAAACACTTGAAAAACTCATTTTTTGGTGCCACGCTTCAATGTCTGTGGAATACATAATGACCTAATATATTCAGCACGTTGTGTGGTTGGGAAGCACTGTAGAATTCTCTGCACTGATAACAAGCAAAGATTTCCAGCTTGTCATCTGAAAGTTACTCCAAAAATCTATTCTCAACAGATGACACCACACAACACCATTGTGCTCTCCTTTTCCACCATAATTTGCAAATTCCACCTTTTGCAAACAATGGAATAGAATCCCAGAAACCACCATCTTTTCCAGGATAACATCAATGGGAGTGTTGCTGTCTCTTCTGGTACAGTCAGCACCGATACCAATCAACTGTAGAACAATCTCCGTGTCTTCCTGTCCACGGGCAAAATGCAATGCTGTTCTGCTGTTATCAAAATGGACCAAAACTGCTGAATCCAGTGAAGGCAGCAAATTATCATAAGCAAAATAAGCAGAAAACAAACTGAAAACAGAAAGAAAACAACATTTCCATGAAACTTCACATGAGAACTGCACAGAACATCATATTTTTGTATAACCATTACCCACCCCCTCACACACGCCCATGTCCAACAACAGTTTAGTGAGCAAACATGGGATAGACCAACATAAATTATATTAAATAAATTAATCAAACTCAAAGAGGTTAAAACCCCTGGTCCGGATGGATTGCATCCATGCATTTTAAAAGAATCTAGGGAAGAGATAGCAGAGGCATTACTACACATATTTAATAATTCGTTAGAAAAAGGTATAGTGCCAGAGGACTGGCGGATAGCTAATGTAATACCGATATTTAAGAAGGGGGATACAACATGTCCAGGGAACTATAGACCAGTCAACTTAACATCGGTGGTAGGAAAAATAATGGAATCCCTACTAAAGGAGAGAATAGAAGAACATCTAGAAACCAAAAATATAATAATGAATAGTCAGCATGGATTTCAAAAGGGAAGGTCTTGCTTGACCAACCTTATTGAATTTTTTGAAAAGGTAACAGAGAGAGTAGACAATGGTAATGCAGTAGATGTAGTTTATCTGGATTTTCAAAAGACCTTCGATAAGGTACCCCATAATAGACTGATGAACAAGGTCAGAGAATGCAGAGTCAGAGGACAAGTAGCAGGATGGATTGCTGGCTGGCTTCAGGACAGAAAGCAGAGAATAGGAGTAAAGGGTAGCTATTCACCGTGGCAGAAGGTGGGTAGTACAAAAGCAAAATACTGCGGATGCTGGAAATCTGATATAAAAACAGAAAATGTTGGAAATACTCAGCAGGTCAGGCAGCATCTATAGAGAGAGAAACAGAGTTAACGTTTCAGGTCGATGACCCTTCGTCAGGTCATCGACCTGAAACGTTAACTCTGTTTCTCTCTTTACAGATGCTGCCTGACCTGCTGAGTATTTCCAGCATTTTCTGTTTTTATATCAGAAGGTGGGTAGTGGTGTTCCACAAGGATCAGTGCTGGGACCACTGCTGTTCACAATTGACATTAATGATTTAGACTTAGAATCAAAAGCACAATTTCTAAATTTGCGGATGACACCAAATTGGGAGGGATAGTCAATACTGAGGAGGACTGCAACAAGTTACAGGAGGACATTAATAAACTTGCAGAATGGGCATATAATTGGCAAATGAAGTTCAACACAGATAAATGTGAGGTATTACATTTTGGTAGGAAGAATAGGGAGGTCACTTATCACTTGGAGGGTGCGAGTCTAGGTGGGGTACACGAACAAAGGGATCTAGGAGTACAAATACACAAATCACTAAAAGTTGCGGCGCAGTTTAGCAAGGCCATAAAAAAAGCAAACCAAGCACTAGGGTTTATTTCTAGAGGGATAGAATTGAAAAGTAGTGAAGTTATGCTAAACTTGTATCGAACATTAGTTAGACCACACTTGGAGTACTGCGTACAGTTCTGGTCGCCATATTATAAAAAGGATATAGAGGCACTGGAGAGGGTGCAGAGAAGATTTACAAGGATGATACCAGAAATGCGAGGGTATACATATCAGGAAAGGATGAACAGGCTGGGTCTCTTGTCTCTTGAAAACAGAAGGCTTAGGGGTGACCTAATAGAGGTCTTTAAAATTATGAAAAATTTTGATGGAGTGGATACAGAGAGAATGTTTCCACGTGTGGGGAAGAGCATAACTAGAGGCCATCAATATAAGATAGTCACCAAGAAATCCAATAGGGAATTAAGTAGAAACTTCTTTACCCAAAGAGTGGTGAGAATGTGGAACTCGCTTCCACAGGGAGTGGTTGAAGCGAATAGTGTAGATGCATTTAAGGGGAGGCTGGACAAGCATATGAGGGAGAAGGGAATAGAGGGTTATGCTGATAGATTTAGATGAGGAAAGACTTGAGGAGGCTCGTGTGGAGCATAAACGCCGGCATGGACTGGTTGGGCCGAATGGCCTGTTTCTGTGCCGTATATCCTATGTAATCCTATGTAATCCTATGTAAAGAATGCCATATGAGAAAACAGACTAAGGGAAATACTACTTAATCTGTCCTTGAGAATTGTTGATAGTCATAGCAAATACAGCTCTCACAGGAAAATTATGACATGTAAAGCTCAATGGCATTTGAAAGTCAGATGGAATCAAAGAAAAAAGTGGGACGAACACACACTTCCCACTGCATACCATGAGCAATCTCTGAATCAATAACATGACAAAAAACCTATGACAAATCAATCCTATGGCATTACAAAGTCCTTCAGCAGATTTCAAATTATGTAATGAGATGATTGGAGAACCTAAATGTATTTGGTCGCCTTACCTAAGGAAGGATATACTTGCCTTAAAGGTTCACTAGACTGATTCCTGAAATGGGGTGATATTCCAATGAGGAGAGATTCAGCAGACTAGACATATATTCTCTAGAGTTTAGAAGAATGAGAGGTGATCTCATTGAAATGTATAAAATTCTTAAGGGGCTTGACAGGGTAGATGCTGGGAGGATGTTTCCTCTGGCTGGGGAGTCTAGAACCAGGGGTCACAGTCTCAGAATAAGGGGTCATCCATTTAGGACTGAGATGAGGAGAAATTACTTCACTCAGAGGGTTGTGAATCTTTGGAATTCTCTACCCCAGAGGGCTGTGGATGCTCAGTCATTGAGTATATTCAAGACAGAGATCGATAGATTTTTGGATACCAAGGGAACCAAGGGATATGGGGATAGTGCGGGAAGGTGGATTGAGGTAGAAGATCAACCATGATCTTATTGAATGGCGAAGCAGGCTCGAAGGGCCAAATGGCCTACTTCTGCTCCTATTTCTTATGTTCTTATGAAGACCTCCATTGGAAATAGAGCATTCTGAGTCTCTTCAACAACACAGTCAGCACTTAGGTAGACATGTAGCTTACCAGGAAACAGTCCTATGACATGGTCAATGATGACAAGAACAGTCTCATTTCGAGGAGTGAGACTACCTCTTCACAACATGTTCATGATTGCTCCAATTATGCTGTAGTCCAGAGAACATGACTGCAATTAGATCTTCTAGCTTCTTACTCACAACAGATGCCATCAGGAATTTAGATACAGTCACATCCAAACTCAGCAACTTTCATTTTTCCACTTCCACCAATCCTCCACAAAATATTTGCAAAATTACACTTCTCAGTGACCTCCAGCCCCTGGAGTTGTTGAACTCACATCCTCATTGAACGTTTTATCACACAAAGGCTATCCCACAAATAGGACTGTTTCAGAGTAGAACAATCTATTTTGCATGAGTTCCTGAGTTTGTTGAAAGTTACCTCCTTGCAATGTAACCATCCCATGTTCGAGTTCTGGCTAAACTTCTTTCATGGTGTCATGCAAACTCCGATCAACTGCCTTAAAGATAAATCTATTAGCCATAAGCACCTCATCCTAAAGAATTATTTTTGCAAGCTTGAAAAGTTTTGCTGCACCCGATCACAATGGAAAATTACATGTTGAACTTTCATCTACATTCAAAAGGTATCCTGAATCTTGAAAGGGCACTTCGTTCATCAGCCAACAGCAGAGCAACAATTCCCAAGGAGGCCACAACAAGCACAATCTGTTCTTCAGCTCATATCGCAGCAAGGAACAGGATAATTTTCCCAGCACCACGAGGACTATCAGCAAAGAATAAGTGATCATTTCCATTTTGTGAACACCTTCAGCAACAGCATCCAATGCTGGTCAGCATTAAGCAAATAAACCCCTTCATGCAGCTGAGCAGTCAGTTTATTCCTGTCATAAAACAATTCCTCATTTGGAACAGGTATCTCAGAAAAAACAGAAATCTTCTTCTCTTGGATTTCAAGAAGTTGTTAAATATTCAGAAGAATTACATTTATAATTCAATCATTCAATGCCAGTGCAGGTTTGTTTACAAGACTTCCAACTTCAAACAACAAATATTTCTGCGGATGCTGGAAATCTGAAATAAAAACAGAAAATTCTGGAAACACTCAGCAGGTCAGGCAGCATCTGCGGAGAGAGAAACTGAGTTAATGCTTCAGGTCGAAGCGTTCCATTCTTCATCCTCTTCCAGCAAATCCAATTTTCGATTCACCTCATTGAAACTGCTACGTTGAACATCATTAACCAGAAGTAAATCTTCAAAACTTGTACCAAACACAATGGGACTTGAAAGCATCCAAAGATTTTGGGCTGGATTTTGATACTGGGGACGTGATGGAGGCGGGACTCCCACTTTTTGGGTTGTAGTCCCGCCTCCATCGACTTGTGGCCAACCCACTGTATTTTCACTTGATTGACCTTGTTGAGCCTGCCCAGCGAGCTCAACAGGCCAATTAAGGGCCACCCGGCAACAGGTGACGTCACAGATTGACATTTCATCTGTCAAGAGCTTTTGACAGAAGAAATATCAGCGTTTGACAGCTCTGCTTACACACTTACCTCTGCACACATGCACCCATCACTCACCTGCCCACCGGACATATCGACCCCTCCAACCCCTGCAGACCCACGGTCCACCTCGCTGAAATGGCGTGGTTGGGACCTGTCGGGAAGCCCACATTTCAGCCATTAAAATAGGGATTAGGCAAAAAACTGCCTGTTAACTACCTGTTAACAGGCAGTTAATTGTCACTAATCCCCTTCCCGCCTCGGGGAGGCGGGTCCCAGCACAGGTCGGGTACCCGCCTCCAGCGAAACTGGCATGGAGGTGGGTTGGGGGCGGGATGGGGTCAGGACCCCCGAATCTGCAACTTTAACCCCCCACACGCCTCCAAACCCGCCTCCACGGGTCAATGAAAATCCAGCCCTTTATCTCTCACCCTCAGACAAATGAACAGGAAACATATGACCACTAATATCACCATGACCTCTCTTATGGTAGATTCCACATGTCTTTGAAGCAACAACAACAACAACGTGTATTTATATAGCGCCTTTAATGAAGAGAAATGTCCCAAGGCGCTTCACATTTGACACCGAGCCACATAAGAAGAAATTAGGGCAGATGACCAAAAGCTTGATCAAAGAGGTAGGTTTTAAGGAGCATCTTAAAGGAGGAAAGAGAGGTAGAGAGGCAGAGAGGTTTAGGGAGGGAATTCCAAAGCTTAGGGCCGAGGCAACAGAAGGCACGGCCACCAATGATCGAGCGATTATAATCAGGGATGCTCAAGAGGTCAGAATTAGAGGAGTGTAGATATCTCGGGGGGTTGTGGGTCTGAAGGAGATTACAGAGATAGGGAGGGGCGAGGCCATGGAGGGATTTGAAAACAAGGATGAGAATTTGAAATCGAAGCGTTGCTTAACCGGGAGCCAATGTAGGTCAGTGAGCACAGGGGTGATGGGTGAATGGGACTTGGTGCGAGTTAGGACACGGGCAGCCGAGTTTTGGATGACCTCAAGTTTACGTAGGGTACAACGTGGGAGGCCAGCCAGGAGTGCGTTGGAATAGTCAAGTCTAGAGTTAACAAAGGCATGGATGAGGGTTTCAGCAGCGGATGAGCTGAGGCAGGGGCGGAAATGGGTGATGTTATGGAGGTGGAAATAGGCGGTCTTAGTGATGGCATGGATATGTGGTTGGAAGCTCATTTCAGGGTCAAATATGACACCAACGTTGCGAACAGTGTGGTTCAGCCTCAGACAGATGTTAGGGAGAGAAATGGAATCAATGGCCAGGGAACAGAATTTGTGGCGTGGACCGAAAACAATGGCTTTGATCTTCCCAATAATTAATTGGAGAAAGTTCCTGCTCATCCAGCACTGGATGTCGGACAAGCTGTCTGACAATTTAGAGACCGTGGATGGGTCACGAGAAGTGGTGGTGAGGTAGAGCTGGGTGTAGTCAGTGTACATGTGGAAACTGACGCACTCCAAATGCAGTTCTTTGGAAAGTGTTGGTAGCAGATACAGTGTGCTGAAGGATCAACAGCACCTCTCTGAGACCACTGTGTCAAAGTGGTACGCTGTTCACATTGAAGAACATGCTCTAAATTTTCATCATCATGTATATGGCAGATCGACTGCAACTCACATTGCACTGGGAGATCTGTCATGCATGGGCAAGTGAAAGAGTTACCAGCAACTTTCAATTGCAGAAACATAACAGGCATCAAGGTACTGGGCAATCTCATCTACCTCAACAACATTCTCTTGAGGTCCTCCAGCAGAATTTCTATTAAACTCCAAAATAAACAGTTATGGCCTTTGTAACAGAGTCAGCTGTGGCTCAGTTGGTAGCACCCTCGCATCTGAGTCAGAAGGTTGTAGGTTCAAGTCCCACTCCAGGGACTTGAGCACAAAAATCTAGGCTGTCACTCCAGTGCAGTACTGAGGAAATGCTGCACTGTCGGAGGTGCCGTCTTTCAGATGAGACGCTAAACCGAGGCCCCGTCTGCTCTCTCAGGTGGATGTAAAAGATACTTTGGCACTATTTCGGAGAAGAGCAGGGGAGTTATCCCCAGTGTCTTGGCCAATAGTTATCCCTCAATCAACATCACTGAAACAGATTATCTGGTCATTATCACATTGCTGTTTGTGGGAGCTTGCTGTGTGCAATTTGGCTGCCATGTTTCCTACATTACAACAGTGACTACACTTCAAAAAGTACTTCATCGGCTGTAAAGCGCTTTGGGACATCTGGTGGTTGTAAAAGGTGCTATATAAATGCAAGTCTTTGTAGACGTACTTGTAGATCACAGCTGTGATCTAACAGCAGGTCTCCCACATTAAAATGACAGTGGTAAATTGTGCAGAGATATGGATTAAAAGGAACAATGAAACAACTGTCAAGCTCAACACCTTTCACCCTAACACTTCGGCCATCTTGATGCCTTCGGTACAGAGGATAAAAATGTTATTCATCTGTGGCTGTATGATATAACATCCGAAACTTGTGGATTTGTGTCACCTTCCAGTACAGTATCGTCCAGACTCTTGTACAAATCAGCCCAAGTATCCGTCTGATGTGAACAAATCCAATTCATGTGCTGACTCTCAGCTTTTGCAAATGCATCAACAACAACAGAGTGATGAAATAGGCACCCTGCCACATGCACAAACATTGGGCCAGAAATTCGGCTCTCTGGCTTCCCGCGGGTGCAAGGATCGCGCGCTTACTTACCTACCGCGCCTGCCGTTGTGCTTCGGGCCCGCGTGGAATTCGGCTCCTGGGCCTCCTGCAGCTGCCTGGCATGCAGTGCTCGCGTATCCCAGGGGCGCATTTAGTTCGAAGCGTCCCCTGGGATCACGTGGGCCATGGAGAGCCAATCGGAGCAGGGAATCTCCATTCATAGATTTTGACAGGAAGACCTGTCAAATCTATGAATAGAGATCTGCCCCAAAACCTCACTAAAACTTCAAATAAATAAAAAAAAAATCACATTTTTAAAATAACTATAAATTACATAAATTAACTACTTTAAACAAAAATTTAAATTTTTGAAAAAATTAATTACACTTTTTAACGGTGCTAAAAATAAACTTACCTTTCTTTAAAGTATGTAAAAAAGATAAACTTGTTGAAAAAATGTTTAAATTGTACTTAATTCACCACTTATCTTGTTAAAAGCAGGCCTTGCTCCTCCTTTTTTCCTGCGCAGCTTCTCCATACTTACCCTCACGGAGAAACCTGAAAAAAAACCCGAAGTTCGCTGCGTGCGCGCTGCCTCTCCGGCGCACGCGTTCGACCTCTGAACCCCTTCCTTCAGGGGAACGGAAGTTCCGGTTTCCAGCGCATGTGCAGTGCATGCGCGAAACCGGCACTTTCGTTGGGTCTACGGGTGAGAACACAGCGCGTACTCCCCCGTGGAGACCCGAATTTCTGGCCCGTTATTTGAATCATGAACCTGCCATCAATATGAACAAAATTGCATAGCTGTAATGGTATCGTGAGGTGACTCCTCGGCAGCATTATGGCGTAGTATTCCCAACTGCCAACCATGCTCTTCTTGAGGAAAAAGGAGCAGATACATCAAAGGATCATAAGCACCATGCATCTCACTGATACCTCGAATAGCAGCTTCATTCTTCAAAGCAACAATGTCATGATTTGTAACAGCTGACTCACTTCCATCACCAGGTCTAATGGCAGCAATTTCTGGTGCAGTGGGAGTATTATACAGCATTATACTGTTGATGATCAATCTACTGATTAGACCGAATCACTATTCGCACTTCACCACTGGAACATTATTCAATTAACTCTGCATTTCTCCTGTAGAATCTAGCATATGGGTTGTAGTCATGCATCATAGCTTAAAGTCCTGTCAAAGTTTCTTCATTCAAATCATCTACATTGTCATATATAGCTTTATGTTTGCTATCACTCGTGTACAGTTGATTGAATTTTGATGCACAATTTCTCTAAAATCAAAGTATATTTAACTGTTACTGATATCAATTAGTTAAAGAGTTTATCATCAGTAACATTTCATTAAAAAAATCAGTCACAAAGAATTTTGAGCTTCGATTAGCTTAACATCTTTCTTTTTTCTCTCCATTTGTTGATTTTTTTTTAACTTTAAACAGTGAGTGTTGACAGCATCATCAGGAAATTGGTTCAGTGGAGAATATGGGCAACAAAGACTTCTTATCTGTGAACACCGTAAATTGTTAAGCATAGGTGTACAGGTGGGATTGTTACACAGCCCATATAATTGGGAATGCTTCATACTCAACCGGGGTGTAGTGTTGCTTTGTGGCATTGAGCAAATGGCTGACATAGATGATAGGTCTAGTTGCATCAATTTTATCTTTTTGCTTACCAGTGGCTCCTGAACCCAAAGGACTGGCATTAAGATAGATTGCTATCAGACTATTAGACACTGAAAACCTGCAACTGTTTCTCATATTCTTGGTGTAACTTCAGCAGGAGTACGCTGGAACAGCCGGAAACTAGGCTGGAACCCAGATACGCTGAGTTCTAGCCTTGTGCTGGAGAATCAATGATGGCCTTGTCGAGGCAGAGCTTCCACCTTTCGCTTACAAAACCATCATTGTAAGGAGGTGGATGGTGGTTGGGACAGGGATTCCCTATGTTGGGAGTTCCCGCATCTCGGGGCTTCAGAGGAATCCGGTAGATGGTTGATGGAGGTACACCTGGTCAGATTAGGCATACCTCCCGACCATCAACATTTGTGGGGATCAGTTTTGGATGAATGACCAGTTAATCTGTTTGTGGTGGTGTTGGTTGAGGGAGGAATGTTGGCCAGGACACCTGCAGCCCTCTTGTGCTCTGTTTCAAATACTGTCATGAGGTCTTCGATGTCTACTTGAGAAGACAGATGTAGCCCAAGTTTAATGTCTCATCCAAAAGACATCACCCCTGACAATACAATGCTCCCTCAGTACTGCACTGAAGTGTCAGCCTTGATTAGGTACTTAAGTGCTGGAGTGGGGCTTGAATCCATAATCTTCTGACGCAGAAGCAAGAGTACTACCACTGAGGCAAGGCTGACACTTTAAACAACCAGTCTTCTATAATCTGCGCTTTGATTTTATGAACTGCATCAGTGAAGATACGTTCTACTGTTTATCGACATATGTGCGCAAAAGGCATTTATAGATTCATTCTTGTGTTGTTCAGCCTGACAAAATGTGATCGCCTTTTTCTTGGGAGTGAAGTGGTCAGTTAGAGCTTTCTTAGTCCGCATGAGAAAGATTTTCAACTGAAATCAATGAAAATGAAGATCAGGCAGTTTGTATAAAGGGTGGCTGATCCGCAACGCTAGTTTTATGCTCGGGCGGCACATGAAAATCTACTGCCGTAATCCCCTATAATTCAAAAGCAAAGATCTTTTTTACATTGCATTGGTGGTATCAAAACCTGCCATAGTACACTCAAAACCGTTTCACCCATTTCTCCAACCTTGAAGGGGGCTGAAGCAGAGTTGTATTATAGGTCAAATGGGGGTATATGAGGTAATCTTGAGGTTGTATTACTAGTAGACTTGTATTGTTACTCAGACGGGTGAGATACATTGGATCTGTGATTACTGACTCATTCTACACATACATAAACTTACAGATAAGCAAAGTCTGTGTAATGTATAGAAGTTAATTAATCATATGCATATCTCCTCAACTCATTTTTAATTCCTCTTAAATTATCTACGAACCTCTGATTAATATTCTTTAACCATATTCTTTACCAAAATGTTGGGCCAGATTTTGCTGTCAAAATAACGGTGAGGCTAATGGCACTGGCCGTTATTTATGCAGAAGTGATACAGCAACCTTAGGCGAGGGCCAGATGCGTGGTTAAATGCGAATATCCAATTGTTGCTGTCTGAGTTGAATGTTGTGAAGTTGCTGTATTTGTGCTGTAGATACAAACTAAACTCACCACAGAAAGTTTAGTCTTGTGATTACAAGCGTAAGTACCTTTTTAACGATGTGATAATTGTTAATTACTGCCAATCAACCTCTCTGGCACTGAAAATTAACTATTACAAGTGTGGAGTCTCATTCCTTCAGGTTTTAATTGTTGTTGTAGATTATAAAAATGTCACATTAAAAAATTTTATTTTTACTTTTCCTTTCTGTCTCTTTTTTCTGCCTCTCTTAATCCAATCGCTCTTTCCCTCTTTTTATTTCTCTTTCTGTACCGATTTGACATTGAATTCACCCACTCTAAATTACACTTCCTTTTCAGTCTTTCCGCTGTTTATTTCTCAATCCTTCAATCTGATTGGTTAAAGAGATACACAGTTGGTTGCCCTGTTCACTCAGGTCCCAGATGCCCTGGTTCCCTCGCTGCGCTGTTATCAGCTCGCACTTTCAGCAATTTAGTGGGCAAAAATGTTTTGAGCTGAAGGGTAAGGGGCAGGTCTAACTAACGGCAGACAGCATTAGATGGCCTGCTACAGCAAAATCTGGACCGTTATGTTTGTCTTTATAAATACTGATTATGAAAATCCATTGGTTCACTGCATGGTCTTTGTTCAGAAGTCATAGAGTCATAGGGGGAGAAATTCAGTATCGCCCCATTTGGGGCGCAATTATCGGCCGGGTGCAAAGATTAGCGCCTGGCGCTAATTATCGCCACCGACTGCAAACTTGACTTTTATCGCCCCTGGAGGTGATTGGAGCGCTAAATCAGGCGCTTCACACCTGTCTTAAGGCGCAAAGGCCGAGGAGCGAGGCGTTACCTCAGAGCGCTGGCAAAGCTCATGTAATGTCAGTCAGCAATGGAACACACACACAATGGCACGGGACAGTTCTTAAAGGGGATGGTTGATCTTGCTTTCCATCCACTTCCTGCTCATTGCAGCCTTGAATCTCGGCATGGAGAGACCTGCACATCAAATCTGCTGGAAAGAACAATGGAGAGTACCAGGGAAAGAGCTCAGAGTGCAGCCCCCACAGTCTCTTCTAAATCGATACAAGGAATGGCAGATTTAAAATGAACCTGCAAAGTGCTGCTCAGTACCCAAAACTCCTTCACACAGCGTTGAATCTCTCCAGAAGTCTCTCTCCCTCTCTCTCAGAATGCGTGGTTCAAAAATGGCACCAACAATAAAAGGCAGGAAGCGGTCGCCTTTAAATAGCACTCCCGCAGTCCCTTCATGACTGCAAAACGCTCCCCTCAACCTGTCGTTGCTAGCGTCAGGCGGTAAGGCAAGGGGCGCCACTCAATATCCGCTCCAGGGCGATACCGGGGTGTTGCGCACTCGACTGACGTCACGATCTGCCGGCGCAGGAGATCGTGGCGGTAGTGTTTAGCGCCGCCGCAAAATGTCTAGTTAATTTCGCGAGCGGCGCAAACATCGCCGCGCCTGGGCGCAAGCTGATTTGCGCCCCATTAGCGCCCTCTTAAGGCGCTAACGGGAGTCGCAACCAACTGAATTTTTCCCCCATAGAGTTATACAGCACAGAAAGAGGCCCTTTGGCCCATCGTGTTTGCGCCGGCCATCAAGCCCTATCTATTCTAATCCCATTTTCCAGCACTTGGTCCGTAGCCTTGTATGCTATGGCGTTTCAAGTGCTCACCTAAATGCTTCTTGAATGTTGTGAGGGTTCCTGCCTCTACCACCCTTTCAGGCAGTGAGTTCCAGATTCCAACCACCCTCTGGGTGAAAAAGTTTTTCCTCAAATCCCCTCTAAACCTCCTGCCCCTTACCTTGAAACTATGCCCCCTGTTTATTGACCCCTCTACTAAGGGGAAAAGTTCCTTTCTATCTACCCTATCTATGCCCCTCATAATTTTGTACACCTCAATCAGGTCCCCCCTCAGCCCTCTCTGGCTAAGGAAAACAACCCCAGCCTGTCCAGTCTCTCTTCATAGCTGAAGCGCTCCAGCCCAGGTAACATCCTGATGAATCTCCTCTGCACCCTCTCCAATGCAATCACATCCTTCCTATAGTGTGGCGACCAGAACTGCACACAGTATTCCAACTGTGGCCTAACTAGCGTTTTGTACAGCTCCATCATAACCTCCCTGCTCTTATATTCTATGCCTCGGCTAATGAAGGCAAGTATCCCATATGCCTTCTTAACCACCTTATCTACCTGTCCTGCTGCCTTCAGGGATCTATGTACATGCACACCAAGGTCCCTCTGATCCTTTGTCCTTCCTAGGGTCCTACCATTCATTGTGTATTCCCTTGCCTTGTTAGTCCTCCCAAAATGCATCACCTCACACTTTTCAGGGTTAAATTCCATTTGCCACTGTTCTGCCCATCTGACCAACCCGTCTATATCGTCCTGTAGCCTGAGGCTTCCCTCCTCGCTATTTACCACTCCACCAATTTTCGTGTCATCTGCGAACTTACTGCTCATACCTCCTACATTCATATCTAAATCATTAATGTACACTACAAACAGCAAGGGACCCAGCACCGATCCCTGCGGTACACCACTGGACACAGGCTTCCAGTCACAAAAACAACCTTCGACCATCACCTTCTGCCTCCTGCCACTAAGCCAATTTTGGATCCAATGTGCCAAATTCCCCTGGATCCCATGGGCTCTTACCTTCTTGACCAGTCTCCCATGCGGGACTTTGTCAAAAGCCTTACTGAAGTTGATGTAGACTACATCAACTGCACTACCCTCATCCACACACCTAGTCACCCCCTCGAAAAATTCAATCAAATTGGTTAGACATGATCTCCCCCTGACAAAGCCATGCTGACTATCCTTGATTAATCCTTGCATCTCCAAGTGGAGACTAATACTGTCCCTCAGAATTTTTTCCAATAATTTCCCTATCACTGATGTTAGGCTCACTGGCCTGTAATTCCCTGGTTTATCCCTACTACCCTTCTTGAATAATGGTACTACGTTAGCTGCCCTCCAGTCTTCTGGCACCTCCCCTGTGGCCAGAGAGGTTCTGAAAATTTGTGTCAGAGCCCCTGCAATCTCCTCCCTTGCCTCACACAGCAGCCTGGGATACATTTCGTCTGGGCCTGAGGATTTATCCACTTTTAAGCCCACTAAAACCGCTAGTACCTCCTCCCTCTCAAAACTAATTTGTTCAAGTATATCACAATCCCCCTGCCTGATTTCTATGCCTACATTGTCCTTCTCCATAGTGAACACAGATGCAAAATATTCATTTAAAACCTCACCTACATCTTCCGGCTCTACACACAGATTGCCACTTTGGTCCCTAATGGGCCCTACTCTTTCCCTGGTTATCCTCCTGCCCTTAATATACTTATAAAACACCTTGGGATTTTCCTTTATTTTGCCTGCCAGTGTTTTTTCATGCCCCCTCTTCGCTCTCCTAATTTCCTTTTTAATACTCCCCTGCACTTTCTATACTCCTCTAGGGCTTCCACTGTTTTTAGTCCTTTGTATCTGCCAAAAGCCTCCATTTTTTTCCTAATCCATTCATAGAAACATAGAAGATAGGAGCAGGAGTAGGCCATTCGGCCCCTCGAGCCTGCTCCGCCATTCAATGAGATCATGGCTGATCATCCAAACTCAGTACCCTGTACCTGCCTTCTCCCCATATCCCTTGATACCTTTAGCTTTAAGAAATATATCTAACTCATTCTTGAATATATTTCATGACTTGGCCTCAACTACCTTCTGTGGTAGAGAATTCCACAGGTTCACCACTCTCTGGGTGAAGAAATTCTTCCTCATTACTGTCCTAAATGGCTTACCCCTTATCCTTAGATTATGATCCCTGGTTCTGGACTCTCCGACCATCAGGAACATTCTTCCTGCATCTAGTTTGTCCAGACCTGTCAGAATGTATATCCCTTGACATCCAGGGTTCCCTGGACTTGTTGGTCCCACCCTTGACCTTTGCGGGAACATGTTGGCGCTGTACTCTCTCTATTTCCTTTCTGAATGACTCCCACTGCTCTGATGTGGATTTTCCTACAAGTAGCTGATCCCAGTCCACTTTGGCCAGATCCTGCCTTATCATATTAAAATCGGCCTTCCCCCAATTTAGAACATTTATTTCCAGTCCATCTTTGTCTTTTTCCATGACGACCTTAAATCTCACTGAATTATGGTCACTGTCACCAAAATGCTGTCCTACTGACACTTCTACCACTTGCCCGGCTACACTCCCTAGAATTAGGTCCAGTACCGCCCCCTCTCTTGTAGGACTTTCTACATGCTGGCTCAAAAAGCTCTCCTGGATGCACTTTAAGAATTCCGCACCCTCTAGGCCTTTCACACTCTGACTATCCCCGTTAATATTGGGGAAGTTGAAATCCCCTACTATTATTACCTTATTATTTCTACACTTCTCTGAGATTTGCCTACATATCTGTTCTTCTATCTCCCCTTGACTGTTTGGGGGCCTATAGTACACTCCCAGAAAGTGCTTGCCCCCTTTTTGTTTTTAAGTTCTACCCATATGGCCTCATTAGAGGAACCTGCTAAGATATCATCCCTCCTTACTGCAGTAATTGACTCCTTGATTAATATTGTGACACCCCCTCCTCCTTTACACCCCCCTCTGTGTCGCCTGAAGATTCTATACCCCGGAATATTGAGCTGCCAGTCCTGCCCCTCCCTCAACCATGTCTCTGTGATAGCAACAATATCATACTCCCATGTGTTCATCAACACCTTCAATTCATCTGCCTTACTTGCAAGACTCCTTGCATTAAAATAAATGCCATCCAGCCTTGCCATACTCCCTTGTGCCGTTACATATTTGCTCAGCCTTCCAGACTGACTTGTTTTTTCCTGTGTTGGGTTCAACCCCGGTGATTGGAGACCAGAACATCGGCTCTGAATACTGGGTTGATGTCAAGTGGGGCTACTTGCGTCCGCTGAGTATAGGGGGTAGAAATTAGGTCGCGCCCCATTTGGGGCGCAAATATCGTCCGGACGCAAATATTAGCGCCTGGCGCTAATTATCGGCACTGACAGGAAACTTCACTTTTACCGCCCCGGGAGGTGAGTGGAGCGCTAAAGCAGGCGCGGCACACCTGTCTTAAGGCGCAAAGGCCAAGGAGTGAGGCGCTAACTCAGCGCACGAGCGCAGCGCAGCTGCTGCCAGTTAGCGAGGGAACACAGACACACTGGCGCCGGACGGACACTTCTTAAAGCGGGGGGGGCCACTTGCTCCCCAGCCACACCCTGCTCATTGCAGCCTTGAATCTCAGCCTGGAGAGACCTGTAATCCATTTTGCTGCCAAGCATGGAGAGGGTGAGAGAACGCGCTCATCGCTTCACCGAGCGGGCCTTGGATGCTCTGGTTGACGCAGTGGAGCGCAGACGATGCATGCTGTTCCCGGAGAGTGGCAGGAGGCCTTTGCCACGCGAGTTCAGAAGAGTGTGGAGGGAGGTGGCTCAGAGCGTCTCCTCCAGGAGCATGGTGCCCAGGACCCATGTTCAATGCCGCAAAAAGTTCAACGACCTCACTCGGGTCGTCAGGGTGAGTGGCTTTTTCTCAATACCTCTCCATCCCTCCATCTCAACCTCACTCTATGGCCAGAGGGTCTTAAAACCCCAATGCACAACACTCATCCAACACCTATGGCCCTTTCATCAAACACACACACACATTCTACACTTTGCATACAGTAAGGGCTATTCACCTATGGGAGGCACATCAGGCAAGACCATGGCTGTATATTGTAAGGGCTATTCACCTATGGGAGGCACATCAGGCAAGACCATGGCTGTATATTTACTCAGATGCTGTCCTTTTTCTTGCAGGCTAAGCTGTCTCATAATCGGAGACAGCAGCAACGGACGGGTGGAGGGCGGCTTCAGCTGCAACCCCTCAGCGATCTGGAGGAGCGCGTCCACAGGATTGTGGCAAGCCGGGTGATCGGTCCCGTCGCCACTGGAGACGCCGACCCCGTTGTGGACAGCAATGGTAAGGTCATCACCTTTTTGTCCTCTGTCCTTCCACTTGTCCCTCACAATACCAGCCTTTGACACTTTCAATCCAACTTGCTAACTCGCTGCACTTATTCCTCCCTTACTGCCACCCTGTCCTCACGCTAAAGCCACTCTTGTACCTCCCTGCTTTCAGATGGTGATTCACCAGCTGAGGAGACGGGCCCTGAAGCTGCCACTGGGAGTGATGCTGCAGCTGAGGAGGAAGAGGAAGCCAGAGCATCAGTGCCACCCTCTCCCGAGGAAGCCCATGCCCACACTGGGAACACGCCTTCCCCGGAGGGGAGCAGGGGGGAAGGGGCTGATGAGGGTGAAGCTCCAGGACCCAGCGGGCTGCAGCAACGCCATGGGGGGGGGTAGGGAAGAACGGGGGCCTTCTCCCCAGAGGGAGAGTATGCCAGACACTCCTACTGCAATGGACGCAGAGGAGGAGCGGCTGATTGCAGAAATGAACACCCAGGCGGTGGGCATGCACACTGAGCTCATGGGTGCAGTGGGAAGGGTGCCCGAATGCATTGAGTCACTGGCAAGGAGTGTGGAGCACTTCGCTGTAGCACAGGCGGATGCCACACTAATGCTTAGTGCTGCAATTCAGTCACTGGCTGCCGTGATCCCACCTCTGACTGCTCTCATACAGACTCAGATGGAGGCCACGCGAGCACAGACTGCTGCCAACCTCGATGGTTCGTGCACATGTCCCCGGGGCTGTCACCGCGCCGCAGCAGGCCAGCAATCTGTTCTCCGGCAGATTGCTCCGGATGCTGAAGTGCTGCCCCGTGGGAGTGCCAGTGTGTCGGGCGAGCGGGGAGTTGCTGTCCTCTCTCACGATGACAGCATTCCTGCTGCCAACACTGTCACTTCTCCACTGCACTTGCCACCGCCTGTAGGACAGACTGCTGCCGCCCATGCAGAGTTGGTGCAGTCTGCAGCCGGGCCCTCCAGGCCCAGAAGTGGTCGAGGCCGTCCTTCAGGGGCATCTGCAGTGTCAGGGTCTGACGAGCAGCAGCCTTCCACCAGCCTTGCTGCAGCCACTGAGGTCCCATTACGGAGGAGCAGTAGGGTTAGAAGGGGGGAAGTGCGCAAGGGAAGGAGATCACCCTCGAAGGGCAAAAAGTAGGAGGTGTGCCAAAATGCTGGTCATTTTTTTATTAAAGGCCGAGGTTCATGGTCCAACTTTTGTTTAGTGTTTTGGACATTATCTCCAGGTTGTGAGAACCAGTTATGTTATTGACTGTTTTTTTGTGTTTATTTCTATGAGTTTGTCATGAGGAATTGACACACACAGAGTTTGTAAAATAAATAAGTTTCTGTTTTCAAAATATACATGGCTGGTGCTTGGAATTATTGGTGCCTTGGCCGGCTTAGGGGTTGCGTGCTGGGTTGATTAGTGTTTGTAGCAATGGCAGGGGCCCTAGAAGCGGCTTGCTATTAGTCGTTGACGGACGGCCCTTGCAGTTTGACCATTGTGGGCCGCCCTCCTGCCTTGGTGCTGCTGATGATCATCGTCCTCGTCCTCTTCCTCCTCTTCCTCCTCCTCCTCTGGTGGTGCTACAAGGCCTGGTGGCATTGGCTGGGTCCTGAGGATTGCCATGTTGTGCAACATGCAGCACACGACTACGAAGTTCGAAACTTGCTCAGGCGAGTACTGCAGGGCTCCTCCGGAATGGTCCAGACAGCGGAACCGTTGTTTCAGCACGCCGATTGTGCGCTCAATAATGTTCCTGGTTGCTTGATGGCTTTCATTGTACCGCAGCTCAGCAGGGGTGTTTGGCGTACGGAGCGGTGTCATCAGCCAGGTGCTCAATGCGTACCCCTTGTCCCCGAGAAGCCAACCAACTGGCTGATGCGGTGCCTCGAAAACTTCTGCCACAGCAGTCTGGCGCAGGATGAAAGCATCGTGGCAGCTGCCCGGATAGTGGGCATTGACAGCGAGTATCACCTGTCTGTGGTCACAGACCAACTGCACATTCAAGGAATGGAACCCCTTTCTGTTCCTGAATTCCTCTGCATTCTCTCGCGGAGCACGCAAAGCCACATGCGTGCAGTCAATGGCGCCCTGCACCATGGGGAAGCCCGCTACCCTCGCAAAGCCCAGAGCACGGTCACGCTGCTTGTCTGGGGTCATAGGGAAAGAGATGAAGTCTCGTCTCCTTCTGAAGAGGGCATTGGTGACCTGCCGGATGCAGCGATGCACCGCAAACTGGGAGATATTGGCGAGGTCCCCAACAGCAGCTTGGAATGAGCCAGTGGCGTAGAAGTTCAAAGCCACTGTGACCTTCACTGCCACCGACAGAGACGTCCTGGACCTCAGCTGAGGCTGCAGATCTGGCTGCAGCAGGTGGCAGAGCTCAGTGACCACCTCCTTGCTGAATCGCAGCCTTCGCAAACACAGCTCCTCGGACATATGGATGTAGGAGAGCTGTTCACGATATACCCTGGGAGGGTAAGCTCTCCTGTACATGCGCCTGATGGCCCTCCTCCGTCTGGCCATCATTGCCACTCTCTGTCTGCGTCTCGGTATCCTCCAATTCAGCTGGAGCAGGACGACGCCCCCAATCATTGCAGCCCCCATATTCTCTTTGCCAGAAAAGTAATGAGGTACAGCAACTAAAGTAGCAACAAAGTTAGGATGAACTAGGCAAAACTACCTCACAAAGCGTTGAGTCAATGTAGAAGTCTCTCTCTCTCTCTCTCCGAATCTCTCTCTCTCAGAACGAGTGGTGCATAAATGTCGACCACAGAAAAAGACAGGAAGAGGCCCCCTTTAAATAGCGCCCCCCCCAGCCCCACACCGATTGATAACGTTCCAGTCTTCCGGTCGTTGGAAGCGCCAGGCGGTAAGGCAGGGGGCGCCACTCAATTTCCGCTCCGGGGCGCCCCAAGGGCGTTGCACCATGGAATGACGTCACAATCTGCGCGCGCAGGTGGTCGCAGCGGTAAGTTTTAGCGCCGCCGCACAATCTCAAGTTAAGTTCTCGAGCGGCGCAAACAGCGCTGCGCCCGGGCGTTAGCGGCTTAACGCCCCATTAGCGCCCTCTTAAGGCGCTAACGGGAGGCGCAACCAAGTGAATTTTTACCCCTAGGTGTCCTCTGCCCCCACCCCTACCCCACAATTGTAATGGGTAGGCAGGGCTCTTTAGACTTGGTTGCAGCCCACCTACAAGAAGATACTCTGAAGATAAAACTGCGGGGAAGGGAATGGGAAACTACCTCAGCTACTCTTCTCTAGTAAGTGGCTCAAAAATCTCATGGGTCAGACTTGAGTTAGGACCTGCCCTAGGAAAGAACACAACAGACGGACAGCAAAACCCAAGCTATCGATAAAGCATACAAGTGTATATTTTTGGATTGTCACCACTGGTAACAGGTGTGGGAAACTTGAATAAAGATCCCAAATGCCAGGTCTCAGCCCATAATGCACTGCGGGAGCACTTCTGGGGGGGGACATAAACCTTCTAAAAACATTATGCAATTCAAATAGAACATGCAGTATGTCCTTATTTTGTTTTTATTATTGCTGTTTATGTGTCATAAGATGTTTGATGGAAGTAATATCATGGTTGCAAAAGTTATTCCCAAGGATGCACTGATAAAGGTGCCAAATGTTTGTCCCATGGATTAAAGAAACAGTGTGACAATTATAATGCCCACAACAATGAATCATGGGGGGAATTTTAACTTCCCAGCTGGGGGAGGGGTGGCCGGTGTGGGCAGTTAAATGCAGTGGGTGACTTAGCCTATGGCCGCCAGCCTCCATCCAGCTGATTGTGTGCGTTAAGGACACCTGCTCGAATCCAACAGGATCCTTCTTTAAATATGCAGATTGGGCGCCAATGATGTCATTAATTGCGTGATCCCTGGATCCAGGGCCAGAATAGGTCCATTCATGTAAGTTATTTAAAATTTTTTGTACTTTCCTTGTGGGAAACCTTGGCCTCCATTGTCTTGGGCTTCCCTCCCCCTCCCCCTCTCCCAACCTCGATCCCCTCCTGAACCCTCTCCTGACCACTTACCTTAGTGCCGGGCACTGTTTGGTGGCAGTCTCTTGCTGCCTGGTTTTTAACGGCTGGGCAGAACTCCCCGGCTGTTTTGGTCGGGAAGCTGGCCAACAGCATGTTAATGAGGCCCAGTCGTTAACATCAGTTGGGTCGCCCCACTGCTGCTCCCAACGGGCTGGCCGCTCGCTAGGCTGCATTCGCCCTTCAGGAATTAAAATCGACCCCATTATCTCATCATCCCTATTGGCATAAGCCACTTTTCATTTATTTTAAAAATACTTCAGTAGATAATGCAATACCCTTGATGGAAACTAGATTCCCTTTTTGATTGATAAAGAGTTGAAACCCAATGCTCAAGTGCAAAGAATAAATTAAATAATGCTACCCAGTCAAATTTCAGCTTTTCAAAAGTATCTTTAATTATAAATTGCAAGGTATCATAGTATAAAGAACCAGGTCAATTAATGATATGTGCAGATTTAAAATGCCTTCCACAGATTTAAATACAGCTACCTGGTTTGCTCCCTGAATACATTTTGTTTTCCTTATTCTGTTGTGTATTCGTTTTCTTGAAGGATTCTTTGAATTTAACACTGCCACTTAGTTGTCTCCTGAAGAAAATAAATATAGAATATTCAATTTACTGAACGTGATGGAGACAAAGTGCTTTTCTCAGTGAAGTGTGACAATCGTTATCATATTTATTGTCAGCATTACAAACATAACAGCATAGGTGATGAATTTTTAGTATTTCCAACCAGATAAAGTCATCAATAACTTTCTCAGGTCCTTTTCCCAAGCTGAACACCCCCCACCCCCACGGATAGGCAGCACGGAGAGCTGCCAGGCCCAAGATTTGAAAAGAGTTTGACTGCTAAAGGGATGCTGTAGACGGCTGGTGCCATCATTCATCTGCAAAATCCGAGCCTTTGCAGTGCCGAGACCTCAGCTGGAGACGAATCACTGTCAGAGGGCTACAGAAATTACTGGTGGCAGCCGGTATAAAACATTTACTGCCTTATCATCTGGATTTAATTCATTTTCACCGTGATTGAAGCGCAAAATGAAATAAAATGTACTTTTTTTTATTGCCGGGTGCCTTATCCACCAAGATGGGGCAGTTCGTGTTTAGCATCTAGGGCTGTGTAAGTCACAGTCATATATGTTTTAGAGGAACTGAAGATATAAAGTGCAGATTAGTTTTATATTTGTCAGGGTTACAGCCTAATATTTCAATGGAGGTGGCCGGGGATTGTGGGTAGGCGGTTGTTCCTTCAATACATTTGTGACTGCTTAAAAAACCAGAGGGAAAAATGATTGCTTGCAGTTCCTGGTTATTTGCTTTTGCACCTGAAAACATATGGAAGCTATTTTGAGTGGAAAACTGTGGATCATTATTGTGAAGTCCGCAGTGGCATATGCGCACCCTGCTGACTTTGTGACAGACTTTGTAAAGACGGGTACTGCTTGGCAAATTAGCACTGTTCATAGCTTTGCACAGGGCAAATGAGCAAACTGCACACACATTCCCATCTAAACAGGACTCGGGATGCCAGGAAATAAGCATTCAGGGAAATGAAGAAATGAAACAGGAACTTTTATGCCACTGTAATCTTGGCTTAGATGCACTTAAAGCTTCATATTCCTTTTTTATATATTCATTCAACTTTTGATTTTGTATGCTCAACCCACCCTTCCATTGCCAGCCCCTCTAGGGGATTTAATTCCTAGTGAGGCCTGAAATCACTCAATACTAAGCTGTCCCTGTCCATCTGTCTGTGTAACACTTCCATATTAAAGGGCACTTGCATCTGGTTACTTGTCCTACAAGATGCTTAGTAAAGAGAAGAGAGGACAACAACGTGATTGGTGATATGATAACACTGCTGCATTTCTGATCATGTTTGATGCTTATAAATTAATTTTTTGATGTTAGTTTTAATGCAAACTGAGATAATATACAAAAAATACTCTGTAAGGGTTTATGTTTCAGTGCTTATTTTCTTCAATATTTGCTTCATATTATTTATCAGCCGTGGCTCAGTTGGTAGCACTCTCACCTTTGAGTCAGAAGGCTGTAGGTCCAAGTCCCACTCCAGAGACTTGAGCACATAATCGAGGCTGACACTCCAATGCAGTACTGAGGGAGTGCTGCACTGTTGGAGGTGGCGTCCTTTGGATGAGACGTCAAACCAAAGCCCTGTCTGACCCTCTCAGGTGGACGTAAAAAATCCCATGGCGCTATTTCGAAGAAGAGCAGGGGAGTCCTGGCCAATATTTATCCCTCAACCAACATCACTAAAAAAAGATTAGCTGGTTATTATCACATTGCTGTTTGTGGGACCTTGCTGTGCATAAATTGGCTGCCGCATTTCCTACATTACAACAGTGACTATGCTTTAAAAGTATTTCATTAGCTGTAAAGTGCTTTGGGACGTCCTGAGGTTGCGAAAGGTGCTATATAAATGCAAGTATTTTTTTTTTTCTGATCTTGAGTCTCAATACCTTCAAATTGCACAAATTAGCTTCTCACCACAAGTACTCTCAACAAACCCTTTCCCAGTGGGAGGTAAGAAAGCAGCTGTGAGCACTTTGGGCTGGTTTTCCCAGGTCCCACCCGCATAGTGTGGGGGGACACAGAAGACGATGGGAAACCTGGAAGGTCGGGTTTCCCAGCACGCTGTGGAGTTTTAACTCACGCGTGCGACGTCAGTGGCGGGTTCCCCGCCTGGAAGGCAGCCTGATTGATAGGCTGGCTTCCAGTCGTTCCGGGAGCTCGGAGAAGGAGGTCGCAGGACAAGGTAAGTGCTGGGCACAGGATGGTGGTGGGGGGGTTCCAAGCCTGGGGAATCCGATCCCCTGGGGGGGTGGAGCAAGCCCGGGGTGGGATCCGATCCCCAACCCCAGGGCGGAGGGCGGTGATCTCGAACCCTCGATCTCGGGGGAGGCGGTCCGATCACCCCGGGGGGTGGGGGGGGTCCGATCCCTGACCCCGGGGAGGAGGTAAGCTCGATCCCCGGGGGAGGGGGTCCGGTCCCCGAGTCACGATCCCCAGGGTGGGGGGGGATTCTGATCCCCGACCCCAGGGCGGAGGGCGGTGATCTCGAACCCTCGATCTCGGGGGAGGCGGTCCGATCACCCCGGGGGGTGGGGGGGTCCGATCCCTGACCCCGGGGAGGAGGTAAGCTCGATCCCCGGGGCAGGGGGTCCGGTCCCCGAGTCACGATCCCCAGGGTGGGGGGGGGGGATTCTGATCCCCGACCCCAGGGCGGAGGGCGGTGATCTCGAACCCTCGATCTCGGGGGAGGCGGTCCGATCACCCCGGGGGGTGGGGGGGTCCGATCCCTGACCCCGGGGAGGAGGTAAGCTCGATCCCCGGGGGAGGGGGTCCGGTCCCCGAGTCACGATCCCCAGGGTGGGGGGGATTCTGATCCCCGACCCCAGGGCGGAGGGCGGTGATCTCGAACCCTTGATCTCGGGGGAGGCGGTTCAATCACCCCGGGGGAGGCGGTCCGATCACCCCGGGGGGCGGGGGGGATCCAAGCCGGGGCGGGGGGGGGGGTGTGCGGTCTGATCCCTGACCGGGGCGGGGGTAAGCTCGATCCCTGGGGGAGGGGGTCCGGTCCCCGAGTCACGATCCCCAGGGTGGGGGGGATTCCGATCTCCAATCCCAGGGCCGGAGTCACGATCCGGGGGGCTGGTGGGGTGTGTTCCAGGCCCGGGGGGGCGGTCCGATCCCCAACCCCGGAGGGGAGGGTCCGAACCCCGTTCCTGAGGAGGGCTGGGCTGATGATGAGGGAGCTTTGGGAGCCTCCAACCCACCCATTCTTACCTCTGAAAATTCCGGCCTTTGTTTGTTTCTTTTCAATGGCTAATGCGGCTACTTCCAGACTGCCACTTCTCATTGTTCCAGGTGGAGAGCTCACCCGAAAACTCCTCCTTGAATCCCCTTAAGTAAAGTCTAGGCTTGAAAACTTAACTCAGTGCATATAATGGCAAATTGCCTTTAAAGCTCTCAATCATGTTAGCTATCTGCAAAGGGTAAAGTTTACAATATTTGGAATACAAAAGATGGATGTGAGCAGCAGCAACTATTGATATGATGCCACAATGAGTTCATGTGCCTTTGTTAGTAGATGTATTGTGTAAACACGTCGGAGGAACAACTGGTCATTTATACAAGAAGATGAGGAGAGAACTACTGCCTTATTAGATTGTAGACAGAGAAAAAAAAAGGGTGGGAGAGACAGAAAGACAGAATAAATGGGACTTTCAGAGACACTATGGCGACTCCTTGTACAGCCATTTAGAACTAGACAGAAAATTACTCCAAAGTGCTCAATATTGTACATCAGAATGAGGATACAGCACAAAATTTAAATCTGACTTTTGTTGTGTTATTGTAAAGTTAATCCTTTTCGCTGTAAAATGGCAGCATAATCTGTAAGAGTCAGTTGTGACAGATGTAAATTCTAACCAATCTCCATGAAATGCACAACATTCCTCTCTTTCAGTATTTACTGTGCTAAATAAATCCAATTTTGATAGGTAAATGATATATCTAACCAAGGATCCATCTACCTCAGCATGCACTCTGGCACTGGAGACATTTAATGTGTATGTGTAACAAATTATTTATTATGTCTCATTCATAGCATAAATTGAGGTTTTATAAATATACAGTACCTGCCAAAATTCTAATCTTCAAAGAAAAGCAACCACATCACTGGGAATCTTTTCCTCAAGGTAATAATCATCAGAATGATCTAAATCTAAAAAAAAACAGCTCAAAGGCCTTTTGTTTGAAGTGTTAAGATATCTACATCAAGATGAAGAAACATGCAAGCTTTTAGAGCTCTTCAGCATCTACATAACAACAACTTTCATTTATAGAGCGCTTTTAATGTCCCAAGGCACTTCACATAGGCAGAATCAGACAAAAATCAACACAGACCCAAAGAAGGAGATATGAATATACAGGAAAGCACGTATCTTCTTCATCCATTTTACCTTGTGGTACAGTTTCTTCCTCAGGTTCCTCGTCAAAATCGACACAATGGGCATCTATGACACAACTTAGGGCTTTTTCTTCTTCTTGCCTCCAATCTAGCAGCACCTACTGGCTTTCAACAACACTTAGCTAAATGGCCTGATTCTGTGCAATTATGGCATTTAACCTTCTTATAAAAACACAGGCGACCGAAGGCTGCACTGGCACACTGAAGGCGGTGTTGGACTTCGTCATCAATGTCTGCCCTTGTTGACAGTAGGCTCCCGAGGTATAGAAAGTGGTCCACATTGTCCAAGGCCTTGTCATGAGTTTTGATAATCGGGGGGCAGTACTGTGTGGCGGGGACAGGTTGGTAAAAACAGTCACCTGAGAACTCATTTTTAATGTGGAAGCAAGTCATCCTCTGTTCCGAGGGACTGCCTAAGAAGAAGGGTTTGGATAATGATTATGTTTACCACACTTCCAACATGGTTGAGTGACTAATCATTCAGGAGCAGTTGGACCCTGTGGCATGTAACCCACTAGCATGGCTGGCAGCAATCTCTATCCCAAATGCTATTTTGAAAGCTCTAGCTGACATGACTCTGTCTTCTATCCAACCATTTCCATTGTATCGACGCTTCCTTCAAACCGCAGACAAAGAAGTCTCATTGGGCAGGACTGGAACCGATGTCCTCGGGGTAATATTTGCTAAGGCAGTTCGGGAGGATTTAAACTAATATGGCAGGGGAATGGGAACCAATGTAGCGAAACAGGGGGAAGTAATATGCAGTCAGAAACAAATGTTAGAAGGGTGAGAAACAATAAGGGAAATCCGAGTAAACAAAGGCAAGAAACACAAAGGGCCATACTAAATCATAAGTCTAAAAGGACAAAGGGTGTTAATAAAACAAGCCTAAAGGCTCTGGGGTAAAAATTCAGTTGGTTGCGCCTCCCGTTAGCGCCTTAAGAGGGCGCTAATGGGGCGCAAAGCCGCTAGCGCCCGGGCGCAGCGATGTTTGCGCCGCTCGGGAACTTAACTAGACATTGTGCAGCGGCGCTAAACTTTACCGCCGCGACCACCTGCGCGCGCAGATTGTGACGTCATTCCATGGTGCAACGCTCTTGTGGCGCCCCGGAGCGGAAATTGAGTGGCGCCCCCTGCCTTACCGCCTGGCGCATCCAACGACCGGAAGACTGGAACGCTATCAATCGCTGTGGGGCTGGGGGGGGCGCTATTTAAAGGGGGCCACTTCCTGTCTTTTTCTGTGGTTGACATTTATGCACCACTCGTTCTGAGAGAGAGAGAGAGATTCGGAGAGAGAGAAAGAGAGACTTCTGCATTGAGTCAACGCTTTGTGAGGTAGTTTTGCCTACTGATCCTAACTTCGCTGCTACTTTAGTTGCTGTCCTTCATTACTTTGCTTGCAAAGAGACTATGGGGGCTGCACTGATTGGGGGCGTCGTCCTGCTCCAGCTGAATCGGAGGACACAGAGACGCAGAGAGAGAGTGGCAATGATGGCCAGACGGAGGAGGGCCAACAGGCGTATGTACAGGAGAGCTTACCCTCCCAGGGTATATCGTGAAAAGCTCTCCTACATTCATATGTCTGAGGAGCTGTGTTTGCGAAGGCTGCGATTCAGCAAGGAGGTGGTCACTGAGCTCTGCCACCTGCTGCAGCCAGATCTGCAGCCTCAACTGAGGTCCAGGATGTCTCTGTCGGTGGCAGTGAAGGTCACAGTGGCTCTCAACTTCTATGCTACTGGCTCATTTCAAGCTGCTGCTGGGGACCTCGCCAATATCTCCCAGTTCGCGGTGCATTGCTGCATCTGGCAGGTCACAAATGCCCTCTTTAAAAGGAGACGAGAGTTCATCTCTTTCCCCATGACCCCAGACAAGCAGCATGACCGCGCTCTGGGCTTTGCGAGGATAGCGGACTTCCCCATGGTGCAGGGCGCCATTGACTGCACGCATGTGGCTTTGCGTGCTCCACATGAGAATGCCGAGGAATTCCGGAACAGAAAGGGGTTCCATTCCTTGAATGTTCAGTTGGTCTGTGACCACAGACAGCTGATACTCGCTGTCAATGCCCACTATCCTGGCAGCTGCCACGATGCTTTCATCCTGCGCCAGACTACTGTGGCAGAACTTTTCGAGGCACCGCATCAGCCAGTTGGTTGGCTTCTCGGGGACAAGGGGTATCCATTGAGCACCTGGCTGATGACACCGCTCCGTACGCCCAACACCCCTGCTGAGCTGCGGTATAACGAGAGCCATCAAGCTACCAGGAACATCATTGAGCGCACAATCGGCGTGCTGAAGCAACGGTTCCGCTGTCTCGACCATTCTGGAGGAGCCCTGCAGTACTCGCCTGAGCGAGTATCCAACTTCGTAGTTGTGTGCTGCATGTTGCATAACATGGCAATCGTCAGGACCCAGCCAATGCCACCAGGCCTTGGAGCACCACCAGAGGAGGAGGAGGAAGAGGAGGAAGAGGACGAGGAGGATGATCATCAGCAGCACCAAGGCGGGAGGGCGGCCCACAATGGTGAAACTGCAAGGGCCGTCCGTCAACGGCTGATAGCAAGCCGCTTCTAGGGCCCCTGCTGTGGAAATGGCTTCTGCCATTGCTAACAACATCAATGAACCCAGCACGCAACCCCTAAGCCGGCCAAGGCACCAATGATTCCAAACACCAAACATGTATATTTTGAATACAAAAACTTATTTATTTTACAAACTCTGTGTGTGTCATTTCCTCATGACAAACTCATAGAAATAAACACAAAAAAACAGTCATTAACATAACTGGTTCTCACAACCTGGAGATAATGTCCAAAACACTAGACAAAAGTTGGACCACGAACCTCGGCCTTTAATAAAAAAATGACCAGCATTTTGTCACACCTCCTACTTTTTGCCCTTCGAGGGTGATCTCCTTCCCTTGCGCACTTCCCCCCTTCTAACCCTACTGCTCCTCTGTAATGGGACCTCAGTGGCTGCAGCAAGGCTGGTGGAAGGCTGCAGATTGTCAGACCCTGACACTGCAGATGCCCCTGAAGGACGGCCTCGACCAGTTCTGGGCCTGGAGGGCCCGGCTGCAGACTGCACCAACTCTGCATGGGCGGCAGCAGTCTGTCCTACAGGCGGTGGCAAGTGCAGTGGAGAAGTGACAGTGTTGGCAGCAGGAATGCTGTCATCGTGAGAGAGGACAGCAACTCCCTGCTCGCCCGACACACTGGCACTCCCACGGGGCAGCACTTCAGCATCCGAGCAATCTGCTGGAGCACAGATTGCTGGCCTGCTGCGGCGCGGTGAGAGCCCCGGGGACATGTGAACGAACCATCGAGGTTGGCAGCAGTCAGTGCTCGCGTGGCCTCAATCTGAGTCTGCATGAGAGCAGTCAGAGATGGGATCACGGCAGTCAGTGACTGAATTGCAGCACTAAGCGTTAGTGTGGCATCCGCCTGTGCTACAGCGAAGTGCTCCACACTCCTTGCCAGTGACTCAATGCATTCAGGGCACCCTTCACACTGCACCCATGAGCTCAGTGTGCATGCCCACCGCCTGGGTGTTCATTTCTGCGATCAGCCGCTCCTCCTCTGCGTCCATTGCAGTAGGAGTCGCTGGCATACTCTCCCTCTGGGGAGAAGGCCCCCGTTCTTCCCTACCCCCATGGCGTTGCTGCAGCCCGCTGGGTCCTGGAGCTTCACCCTCATCAGACCCTTCCCCCCTGCTCCCCTCCAGGGAAGGCGTGTTCCCAGTGTGGGCATGGGCTTCCTCGGGAGAGGGTGGCACTGATGCTCCGGCTTCCTCTTCCTCCTCGGCTGCAGCTTCACTCCCACTGGCAGCTTCAGGGCCCGTCTCCTCAGCTGGTGAATCACCATCTGAAAGCAGGGAGGTACAAGAGTGGCTTTAGCGTGAGGACAGGGTGGCAGTAAGGGAGGAATAAGTGCAGCGAGTTAGCAAGTTGGATTGAAAGTGTCAAAGGCTGGTGTTGTGAGGGACAAGTGGAAGGACAGAGGAAAAAAAGGTGATGACCTTACCATTGCTGTCCAGAACGGGGTCGGCGTCTCCAGTGGCGACGGGACCGATCACCCGGCTTCCCACAATCCTGTGGACGCGCTCCTCAAGATCGCTGAGGGGTTGCAGCTGAGGCCGCCCTCCACCTGTCCGTTGCTGCTGTCTCCTATTATGCGCCAGCTTGGCCTGCAAGTAAAAGGACAGCATCTGAGTAAATATACAGCCATGGTCTTGCCTGATGTGCCTCCCATAGGTGAATAGCCCTTACTGTATGCAAAGTGTGGAATGTGTGTGTGTGTTTCATGAAAGGGCCATAGGTGTTGGATGAGTGTTGTGCATTGGGGTTTTAAGACCCTCTGGCCATAGAGTGAGGTTGAGATGGAGGGATGGAGAGGTATTGAGAAAAAGCCACTCACCCTGACGACCCAAGTGAGGTCGTTGAACTTTTTGCGGCATTGAACATGGGTCCTGGGCACCATGCTCCTGGAGGAGACGCTCTGAGCCACCTCCCTCCACACTCTTCTGTACTCGCGTGGCAAAGGCCTCCTGCCACTCTCAGGGAAGAGTATAGATCTTCTGCGCTCCACCGCGCCAACCAGAGCATCCAAGGCCCGCTCGGTGAAGCGCTGAGCTCGTTCTCTCACCCTCTCCATCCTTGGCAGCAAAATGGATTCACAGGTCTCTCCAGGCCGAGATTCAACGCTGCAATGAGCAGGGTGTGGCTGGGGAGCAAGTTGGCCCCCCCGCTTTAAGAACTGGCCGGCGCCAGTGTGTCTGTGTTCCCTCGCTAACTGGCAGCACCTGCGCTGCGCTCGCGCGCTGAGTTAGCGCCTCACTGCTCGGCCTTTGCGCCTTAAGACAGGTGTGCAGCGCCTGATTTAGCGCTCCACTCACCTCCCGGGGCGGTAAAAGTGAAGTTTCCAGTCAGTGGCGATAATTAGCGCCAGGCGCTAATATTTGCGTCCAGACGATATTTGCGCCCCAAACGGGGCGCGACCTAATTTTTCCCCCTCTGTGTCTTAATGCAAGGAGTATCCGTAATAAGGTGGATGAATTGACTGTGCAAATTGATGTTAACGGATATGATGTGATTGGGATTACAGAGACGTGGCTCCAGAACAATCAAGGCTGGGAACTGAATATCCAGGGGTATTCAACATTCAGGAAGGATAGAATAAAAGGAAAAGGGGGTGGGGTAGCATTGCTGGTGAAAAAGGAGATTAATGCAATAGCTAGGAAGGACATTAGCTTGGAGGATGTGGAATCAATATGGGTTGAGCTGCAGAACACCAAAGGGCAGAAAACGTTAGTGGGGGTTGTGTACAGACCTCCAAACAGTAGTAGTGAGGTGGGGGAGGGTATGAAACAGGAAATCAGAGGTGCATGCAAAAAAGGCGCAGCAGTTATCATGGGTGACTTTAATATGCATATAGATTGGGCTACTCAAACTGGAAGCAATACGGTGGAGGAGGATTTCCTGGAGTGTTTAAGGGATGGTTTCCTAAACCAATATGTTGAGGAACCAACTAGAGGGGAGGCCATCCTGGACTGGGTGTTGTGTAATGAGGAAGGACTAATCAGCAATCTTGTGGTGCAAGGCCCCTTGGGGAAGAGTGACCATAGTATGGTGGAGTTCTACATTAGGATGGAGAAGGAAACAGTTAATTCAGAGACCATGGTCCAGAACTTAAATAAGGGCAACTTTGAGGGTATGAGGCGTGAATTGGCGAGGTTAGATTGGCAAGCGATATTTAAGGGGTTATCAGTGGAAGGGCAATGGCAGACATTTAGAGATCGCATGGATGAACTACAGCAATTGTACATCCCTGTCTGGCGTAAAAATAAAAAAGGGAAGGTGGCTCAACCATGGCTAACAAGGGAAATCAGGGATAGTATTAAAAGCAAGGAAGTGGCATACAAATTGGCCAGAAGTAGCAGCAAACCCGGGGACTGGGAGAACTTTAAAACTCAGCAGAGGAGGACGAAGGGTTTGATTAGGGCAGGGAAAATAAAATATGAAAGGAAGCTTGCGGAGAACATTAAAACGGACTGCAAAAGCTTCTATAAATATGTAAAAAGAAAGAGGTTAGTAAAAACAAACGTAGGTCCCCTTTTGTCAGAAACAGGGGAAGTCATAATGGGGAACAAAGAAATGTCAGATCAATTGAACAAGTACTTTGGTTCGGTGTTTACTGTGGAGGACACAAACAACCTTCCGGAAATAAAAGAGATCAAAGGATCTGGTAAGAGGGAGGAGCTGAGGGAAATCCTTATCAGTCGGGAAAAGGTGTTGGGGAAATTGATGGGACTGAAGGCTGATAAATCCCCAGGGCCTGATGGTCTGCATCCCAGAGTACTTAAGGAGGTGGCCTTGGAAATAGTGGATGCATTGACGATCATTTTCCAACATTCCTTAGACTCTGGATCAGTTCCGAAGGAGTGGAGGGTGGCTAATGTAACCCCTCTTTTTAAAAAAGGAGGGAGGGAGAAAGCAGGGAATTATAGACCGGTCAGCCTGACATCGATGGTGGGTAAAATGATGGAATCAATTATTAAAGATGTCATAACAGACCATTTGGAAAGTGGCGACATGATAGGTCCAAGTCAGCATGGATTTGTGATAGGGAAATCATGCTTGACAAATCTTCTGGAATTTTTTGAGGATGTTTCCAATAGGGTGGACAGGGGGGAACCAGTAGATGTGGTGTATTTGGACTTTCAGAAGGCCTTCGACAAGGTCCCATACAAGAGATTGGTGTGCAAAGTTAAAGCACATGGGATTGGGGGTAATGTGTTGACGTGGATTGAGAACTGATTGGCACACAGGAAACAAAGAGTAGGAGTAAATGGGTACTTTTCAGAATGGCAGGCAGTGACCAGCGGGGTACCGCAGGGTTCGGTGCTGGGGCCCCAGCTGTTTACATTATATATTAATGATTTGGACGAAGGGATTAATTGTAATATCTCCAAATTTGCGGATGACACTAAATTGGGAGGCAGTGTGAACAATGAGGAGGATGCTAGGAGGCTACAGAGTGACTTGGACAGGTTGGGTGAATGGGCAAATGCATTGCAGATGAAGTACAATGTGGATAAATGTGAGGTTATCCACTTTGGTGGTAAAAATAGGGAGGCAGACTATTACCTGAATGGTGGCAGATTAGGGAAAGGGGAGGTGCAACGAGACCTGGGCGTCATGGTACATCAGTCACTGAAGGTGGGAAGGCAAGTGCAGCAGGCAGTCAAGAAAGCAAATGGCATGATGGCCTTCATAGCAAGGGGATTTGAGTACAGGAGTAGGGAGGTGATGCTACAGTTGTACAGGGCCTTGGTGAGGCCACACCTGGAGTATTGTGTGCAGTTTTGGTCTCCTAACTTGAGGAAGGACATTCTTGCTATTGAGGGAGTGCAACGAAGGTTCACTAGATTGATTCCTGGGATGGCCAGACTGACATATCAAGAAAGACTGGATCAACTGAACTTGTATCCTCTGGAGTTCAGAAGAATGAGGGGGGATCTTATAGAGACGTTTAAAATCCTGACTGGTTTAGACAAATTAGATGCGGGCAGAATGTTTCCAATGTTAGGGAAAACTAAAACCAGGGGTCACAGTCTAAGGATAAAGGGGAAGCCATTTAAGACTGAGATGAGGAGGAACTTCTTCACCCAGAGAGTGGTGAATCTGTGGAATTCTCTACCACAGAAGGTTGTTGAGGCCAGTTCGCTAAATATATTCAAAAGGGAGTTAGATATAATACTCACAACTAGGGGGATCAAGGGGTATGGCGAGAAAGCAGGAATGGGGTACTGAGGTAGCATGTTCAGCCATGAACGCATTGAATGGCGGTGCAGGCTCGAAGGACCGAATGGTCTACTCCTGCACCTATTTTCTATGTTTCTATGTTTCATTGCATTAACAAGAAACCCACTAAAGTCGCATGTTCTGGACAGTTTCCTCAACAACAACAACTTGTATTTATATAGCGCCTTCAATACAGAGAAACGTCCCAGGAGTGTTATAAAACAAAATTTGACACCAAGCCACATAAGGGAAAATTAGGGCAGGTGACCAAAAGCTTGGTCAAAGAGGTAGGTTTTAAGGAGCGTCTTAAAGGAAAAAAGAGAGGTAGCGAGGCGGAGAGGTTTAGGCAGGAAATTCCAGAGCTTAGGGCCTAGGCAATTGACGCATGACCACCAATGGTTGAGCGATTAAAATTGGGGATGCTCAAGAGGCCAGAATTAGAAGAGCGCAGATATCTTGGGGGGTTGTGGGGCTGGAGGTGATTACAGAGATAGGGAGGGGTGAGGCCATTTGCTCAACTGGGAGCCAATGTAGGTCAGCGAGCACAGGGGTGATGGGTGAACGGGATTTGGTGCGAGTTAGGACACAGGCAGTCGAGTTTTGGATGACCTCAAGTTTACGTAGGGTAGAACGTGGGAGGCCATCCAGGAGAGCATTGGACTAGTCAAGTCTAGCGGTAACAAAGGCATGGATGAGGGTTTCAGCAGCAGATGAGCAGAGCCAGTGGTGGAGACAGGCGATGTTACAGAGGTGGAAATAGGCGGTCTTAGTTATGCCGCGGATATGTGGTCGGAAGCTCATTTCAGGGTCAACATTGCAAACAGTGTGGTTCAGCCTCAGACAGATGCTCGGGAGAGGGATGGAGTTTTGGCATGAAGTGAGAAAACATTTTCATCATCCCTTTGCCTCCTCCGTTAAACTTAAACCATTCCGCAATAATGAGTGGCTTCAAGCTCAGATGCTCTTTGACCACTAACTCCCCATACGTTTTGTGTTAGGGTTGGCAGAAGGAATGAGATTCTTAATCAATGTATAAGTTGCAGGTCTGCAGATAGTAAGCAAAACTGCTCTCTTTTTGGCATCTATTGCAAGACAATGGCTTTGGTCTACCCAATATTTAGTTGGAGAAATTTCTGCTCATCCAGTACTGGATGTCGGACAAGCAGTCTAACAATTTAGACAGTGGAGGGGTTGGGAGAGGTGGTGGTGAGGTACAGCTGGGTGTCGTCAGCGTACATATGGAACCTGATGTTGTGTTTTTGGATGATGTCACCGAGGGGCAGCATGTAGATGAGAAATAAGAGGGTGCCAAGGATAGATCCTTGGGGGACTCCAGAGGTAATGGTGTGGGAGCGGGAAGAGAAGCCATTGCAGGTGATTCTCTGGCTATGGCTGGATAGATAAGAATGGAACCAGGCAAGTGCAGTCCCATCCAGCTGGATGATGGAGGAGAGGTGTTGGAGGAGGATGGTGTGGTCAAGAAGGACGAGGAGGGATAATTTACCATAGTCACAGTCACAGAGGATGTCATTGATAAGAGCCGTTTCGGTACTGTGGCAGGGGTGAAAACCTGATTGGAGGGATTCAAACATGGAGCTCCGGGAAAGATGGGCACGGATTTGGGAGGCAACACCACGTTCAAAGACTTTGGAGAAGAAAGGGAGATTGGAGATGGGGCAGAAGTTTGCAAGGACAGAGGGGTCAAGGGTTGGATTTTTGAGAAGGGTGATGACGGCAGATTTGAATGGGATGGGGACAGTACCTGAGGATAGAGAACCGTTAACAATATCAGCTAACATGGGGGCCAGGAAGGGAAGTTGGGTGGTCAGCAGTTTAGTGGGAAATTACAGCAAAAAATACTGGAGATAGATATAGAATTATATAGAATGTGCAGCACAGAAACAGGCCATTCGGCCCAACCAGTCCATGCCGGCATTTATGCTCCACTCGAGCCTCCTCCCATCCTTCTTCAGTTAACTCTACCAGCATAACCCTCTATTCTCTTCTCCCTCATATGCTTGTCTAGCCTCCCCTTAAATGCATCTATACTATTCACCTCAACCACGCCCTGTGGTAGCGAGTTCCACATTCTCACCACTCTTTGGGTAAAGAAGTTTCTTCTGAATTCCCTATTGGATTTCTTGGTGACTATCTTATATTGATGGCCACTAGTTATGCTCTTCCCCACAAGTAGAAACACTCTCTCTGGGTCTATTCTATCAAAACCTTTCATAATTTTAAAGACCTCTATTAGGTCAACCCTCAGCCTTCTCTTTTCAAGAGGAAAGAGACCCAACCTGTTCATCCTTTCCTGATAGGTATAACCTCGCATTTCTGGTATCATCCTTGTAAATCTTTTTTGCACCCTCTCCAGTGCCTCTATATCCTTCTTATAATATGGCAAACAGAACTGTACACAGTACATGTGGTCTAACCAAGGTTCGATACAGGTTTATCATGTCCACCTGATCTGTCTCCCTGGTAAATACTGAAGCAAAGTAAGAATTTAATATTTCTGCCATTTCGCTATTGCTGCCTGTGATTTTATCCTGTCCATCCCTTAGTGGTCCTATTCCCATCCCGACTTTCCTCTTTTTATTTAAGTGCCTGTAGAATAATTTACTATTTTGTTTTATGTTCCTTGATAATTTAATTTCATGGTTCCTCTTTGCCTTCCTAATTGTTTTTTTGACATCTCGTCTAATCTTTTCGTATTCTCCCTTGTCATGCTCTCCCCTGCTGTCCACATACTTAGTGCATACCTCTTTCATTACCCTCAATTCTTCTCTTATGTCTTTATTCATCCATGGTGTCTCATTAGTGTTTAGTTTGTTCTTGTTTTTTAGTGGAATACATTTTTCCTGGACTCTGATGAACACCGTTTTAAATGTTTCCCATTGCTGTTCTATATCATTGTTTGCCATTATTGTTGTTCATTTTATTTTCCCAAGTTTTATTCTCAGCCCCTCAAAATTGGCTTTACTCCAATCTATTACCTTGGTCTTTGTCATACTTATGTCCTTCTCAATTATTATCTTAAAGCGTATTATATTATGGTCATTATCGCCTAGATGTCCCCCTACTTTTACTTCTCTTATCTGCTCTGGTTGATTCTCCATTACTGGATCCAGTAGCGAATCCTCCCTTGTCGGGCTTCTTATACACTGGGTTAGAAAGGAGTCCTGTACACATTGTAGGAACTCCATTCCCTTATCCCTTTATATGAAAAGAGAAACTCCAGTATGATTTGGACAGGTTGGGTGATTGGGCAGATGCATGGCAGATGCAGTATAATGTGGATAAATGCGAGGTTATCCACTTTGGTGGCAAAAACAGGATGGCAGATTATTATCTGAACGGCAATAGATTGGGAAAAGGGGAAGTGCAATGACACCTGGGTGTCCTTGTGCACCAGTCGCTGAAGGTAAGCATGCAGCTGCAGCAGGCGGTTAAGAAGGCAAATGGTAAGTTGGCCTTCATAGCGAGAGGATTCGAGTACAGGAGCAAGGATGTCTTGCTGCAGTTGTACAGGGCCTTGGTGAGACCACACCTTGAGTATTGTGTGCAGTTTTGGTCGCCTTATCTGAGGAAGGATGTTCTTGCCATGGAGGGAGTGCAGTGAAGATTCACCAGACTGATACCTGGGATGGCAGGAATGACGTATGAAGAGAGATTGGGTCGATTAGGCTTATATTCGCTAGAGTTTAGAAGAATGAGAGGGGATCTCATTGAAACTTATAAAATTCTAACAGGACTAGACAGACTAGATGCAGGAAGGCTGTTCCCGATGGCGGGGGAGTCCAGAACCAGGGGTCACAGTCTAAGGATAAGGGGTAAGCCATTTAGGACTGAGATGAGGAGGAATTTCTTCACCCAGAGAGTGGTGAACCTGTGGAATTCTCTACCACAGAAGACAGTTGAGGCCAATTCATTAAATATATTCAAGAAGGAGTTAGATATATTTCTTAAGGCTAAGGGGATCAAGGGATATGGGGAGAAAGCAGGGACAGGGTATTGAATTTGGATGATCAGCCATGATCACATTGAATGGCGGAGCAGGCTTGAGGGGCCAAATGGCCTACTCCTGCTCCTATCTTCTATGTTTCTATGTTTCTATGTTTTAAGAAAAGATACATGAATATTTTGGATAGAGACCAAATTGGAGAGAATAAGCTTTAAATTCACCACTAATTTGTTGAGGAAAGACAGCTTAACTGCCTATTCAAGATGCAGGTAACAACGCATAGTAACAACCTTACTGTACTGTAGGGAACTGAGCACAATGAGTTTGGAATATGAAATTACCTGAATTAGATGAGTTAACACCAGACACTTTGGCTGCAAACAGACACTTGGGCCCTGATCTTTACTGGGGCGGGATTTCCAAGGGAAAGGAGTTCTGATGAGGAGGAGCACTGGTCGTCCGGGTTTCACTGAATGCTGTTGAGTTTTGACTCCTGAGCGTGCGTGCTTTTTTTAACAGGTTCCCTGCCCAGAAGCCAGCCTGATTGATAGGCTTGGCACCCCCGTCGGGCGGGGAAAACTGCAGAAGAGGCTACAGCCTAGGAGCAGGTAGGTAGAGATCACGATGGGGTGGGGTCAGTATAGTGGCCCAGAAATTCGCCTCTCTGGCTTGCCGCGTGGGTAAGGATCGCGCGCGCTCTTATCTACCGCGCCTGCCGTTGTGTTTTGGGCCCACGGGAACTTCGGGTCCTGGGCCTCTCCCAACTGCCGGCGCGCAATGCTTGCGTGTTCCAGGGGCGCAGTTAGTGCGATGCGACCCCTGGGATCATGTGGGCCATGGAGAGCCAATGGCAGCAGACTATCTTTCATTCATAGATTTGACAGGAGACCTGTCAAATCTGTGAATTGAAATCGGCCCCAAAAGAACAGCTAAACTTCAAATAAATTTAAAAAAAACCCATCACATTTATAAAATAACTATAGTTAAATAAATTAACCACTTTAAACAAAAATAAAAAATTTTGAAAAAATTAAAATACTTTTTAAAAGTTATAAAAATAAACTTACCTTTCTTTAAAGTATCTAAAAAAGATAAACCTGTTGAAAAAAATGTAAAATTATACTTAATTAACCACTTACCTTGTTCAAAACGGGTCTTACGCCTCCTTTTCATTAGCGTAGTATCTTCAATACTTAACCTCGCGTAGAAACCTGAAAAAAAATCTAAGTGTGCTGCGTGTGCACAGCCGCTAGCGCGCATGCGGTTCACCTAGGAACCGCCCCCTTCACCATACCGGAAGTTCCGGTTTCCCGCGCATGCGCAGTGCATGTAGGGAACCGGCACTTCGGGAAGCAATACGGGTGAGTACACAGTCCGTACTCACCCGGGAAGGGCCGAATTTTTGGGCCATTGTGTCTTGGAGAGGCAGGGGGTGATCGTGGGGGAGGGGTCGGAAAGAGATCGGGGCTAAGATGGGGGGTCGGTGATATCGTGGGGGGTGACGGTGATCGCGATGGGGGCCCGATCGTGGGTGGGGGGCTCCGATCGCGGGGGAGTCCAATCACGGGGAGAGAAGCAGGATTCCTTGTGGGGCTGGGGTGAAGAACTCCTGCCCATCATGGCCCACAAGCAGTGCTGGAATAGCACTTACCTGTTCCAAGCTGCAGTCCTTGCCTCCCTTTAGTTGTCGGGTTTCCCGAGGGCCAGGATACCCGGCCGGCCAGCGTTAAGACCGGAAGTGAGATAAAATCTGAGACACACAACTTTGTTAAAATACTTAAATGAGCAGCCCGCCTCCTGGGAGTGGGTTGGTTGCCCGCACCCTGTCCTGCCTCTGTTAAAACTGGAAGTGGGTGGGATCATAGAGTCATAGAGTCATTCTTCTTCTTAGGCAGTCCCTCGGAACCGAGGATGACTTGCTTCCACATTAAAAATTAGTTCTCAAGTGACAGATGAGTCCAATGCGGGACCTCCAGTCTCTGTCACAGGTGGGGCAGACGGTGGTTGAAGGGGCGGGTGGGTGGGGTGCTTGGGTTGACGTGTGTTCCTTGTGCTGCTTGCGCTTGGCTTCCGCTTGCTCCCGGCGAAGAGACTCGAGGTGTTCGGCGCCTTCCTGGATGCTTCTCCTCCACTTTGTGCGGTCCTGGGCCAGGGATTCCCAGGTGTCGGTGGGGATGTTACACTTTTTCAAGGAGGCTTTGAGGGTGTCCTTGAAGTGTTTTCTCTGCCCACCTGGGGCTCTCTTGCCGTGCCGGAGCTCCGAGTAGAGCGCTTGTTTTGGAAGTCTCGTATCGGGCATGCGGACAATGTGACCCGTCCATCGGAGCTGATCGAGCGTGGTCAAAGCTTCGATGCTGGGGATGTTGGCCTGAGCGAGAACACTGACGTTGGTGCGCCTATCCTGCCAATGGATTTGCAGGATCTTGTGGAGGCAGTGTTGGTGGTACCTCTCCAGTGCTTTGAGGTGCCTGCTGTACATGGTCCATGTCTCTGAGGCATACAGCAGGGCGGGTATCACTGCTGCTCTGTAGACCATGAGCTTAGTGCCGGGTTTGAGGTCCTGGTCTTCAAACACGCTCTTCCTCAGGCGACCGAAGGCTGCACTGGCACACTGAAGGTGGTGTTGGACTTCGTCATCGACGTCTGCCCTTGTTGATAGTAGGCTCCCGAGGTATGGAAAGTGGTCCACGTTGTCCAAGGCCTTGTCGTGGATTTTGATAATCGGGGGGCAGTACTGTGTGGCGGGGGCAGGTTGGTAGAGGACCTTTGTCTTACGGATGTTTAGTGTAAGGCCCATGCTCTCGTACGCTTCGGTGAAGGTGTTGACGATGGTTTGGAGTTCGACCGCCGAGTGAGCGCAGATGCAAGCATCGTCTGCATACTGTAATTCGACGACAGAGGATGGGACGACCTTGGAGCTGGACTGGAGGCGACGGAGGTTGAACAGTTTCCCGTTTGTTCTGTAAATTAGCTCCACTCCAGCGGGGAGCTTACTGAGGGTGAGATGGAGCATTGCAGCAAGGAAGATCGAGAAGAGCGTTGGTGCGATGACACAGCCTTGCTTGACCCTGGTTCGTACGTGAATTGGGTCTTTGGTGGAACCGTTGGTCACAATCATGGCTTGCATGTCATCGTGAAGCAGGCGGAGGATGGTGACAAACTTTTGAGGCCAGCCGAATTTGAGGAGGACACTCCATAATCCCTCACGGTTGACAGTGTCGAAGGCCTTTGTGAGATCAAAGAAGACCATGTACAGCGGTTGGTGCTGTTCCCTGCATTTCTCTTGTAATTGTCGTGCGGTGCAGATCATGTCCATTGTGCCCCTTAGTGGGCGGAATCCGCATTGCGACTCTGGGAGGAGCTCTTCAGCCACTGGGAGAAAGCGATTGAGGAGGATTCTTGCGATGACTTTCCCTGTGGCAGACAGCAGGGAAACTCCTCTGTAATTACCGCAATCGGACTTGTCACCTTTCTTGAAGATGGTCACAATTACGGTGTCTCTGAGGTCCCCTGGCATACTCTCCTCCTTCCAGATAAGAGAAATGAGTTCATGAATTCACGCCAGTAGTGTTTCTCTGCCATGCTTTAGTGCCTCGGCGGGGATTCCATCTGCTCCTGAGGCCTTGTTGTTCTTCAGTTGTCGAATGGCCTTTTCAACCTCATGCCGAGCTGGGGTTGTGCTGAGATGGTGGCGGGTAGCATGCTGTGGGATGGAGTTGAGGACACTCGCGTCGAAGACAGAGTCTCGGTTAAGGAGATTGTGGTAACACAATACAGCTTTCTGTGACTCGAACTTTATTGCATCACTTCCTGTGATTAGTCCAGGATAAATACTGGACTGATCAGTTGGATCCTGGAGAGGCATAGAGTAAGACCTCTTTTGTATGTAGCACCTTTTTAGTTGATTAAAGCTTACTTTAAGTTCACCACGCGTAAGGCTCATTCTTACGACAATTTAATCAACTTTGAAAAACTTCGCACTCAAACTTTTTGGACGAACTCGGAACTAAGGATCCAGGGAATCACCCATCATGGAAAACATCCTTAAACCATCGCGTCTTGACTTGGACCCAAACACCCCAGCAGCCGGTAAGGTGTGGAAACACTGGTATCGCACGTTTGACAATTTTCTCGAATATTGCAAGGCTGATGATGACTCAAAGTTGCGGATACTCATCAACTGTGTCACCCCCAATGTATTTCAGTATGTCGAGGAATGGGGCAGTTACGAGGAGGCAATTCGGACGCTTAAAAGACTATATACTAAGACACCGAATGAGGTCTATGCCAGACATCTACTAGCTACAGCCCAACAAGGGCCGGAGGAATCCATTGATAAATTCCTCCAAGAGCTTCGCAGACTTAGTATGGACTGTAACTTTCAGGCGGCCTCAGCTGAGCTGTACCGTGAAGAAATGATCCGTGATGCTTTCATCTGCGGGCTTGCCTCCCCATTTATACGCCAGCGTCTACTGGAAAGTAAGACACTTGAGCTTCAGAGAGCTTATGACATGGCTTGCTCTCTAGATCTGGCAAAAAGAAATGCAGACCTTTATACAGTGCCCAGACCTCGGTCTGCTGCCTTAACTACAGTCAGGCAATTTAAGAGGCCACAGGTGAACTCTATTAGGGAGGACTTTATCCCTGACGATCAATCTGATGACTTCACTGATGAAGAGGATGATGACCCCACTGTGGCAGCCTCTTGGCAATCTAAGAAATGCTTCTTTTGTGGTGATGAGTTTCACCCTCGGAAATTCTGCCCTGCTCGCAATGCGTTTTGCAGTCATTGCAACAAAAAGGGTCATTTTGCAAAGGTTTGCCTATCAAGAGCCTCTACGAGGGCTTATCAAGCTAAGTCCTACCGAACTGCCCCGGTAAGGGCCTATCAAGATGTTCCGGCTAAAATCTATCGTGCTTCCTCTCGGGTTTTCTCTTGAAGAAACACACCTAGAGTTTCAGCCACTCTTTGTGCAACGACACCAATTACAGCTGCTTGTCCTCAGAACCTATTCCATGCAGCTACAAAAGCATCAATTAATGGACATACTTTAGATGCCTTAATTGACTCAGGTAGCACTGATAGTTTCATTAGGGAACAGATTGTTGCAGAGTTAAAGCTACATGTTTTCCCATCGGACCAGGCAATTGCGATGGCTCAGTCATCACTTAATACCAGAATTTCAGGCTTCTGTATGGTTGAAATAACACTTAATGGTCACAGGTATCCCTCCACCCGGCTTTCGGTGCTCAAGGACTTATGTAGTGATCTTATCTTAGGGCTGGATTTTCAAAAGCAGCATAAGAAGCTCACCATTGAGTTCGGCGGATCCAAACCTGAACTCACTATTTCTAATATACGACCTCGATTACCGTTCTGTGCATTGTCAGCAGCTTCACTGGATGAACCCTCACTGTTTACCAGTATCCCTCCTCGATGCAAACCGATTATAACAAAGTCACGACGTTTCAGTCAGGAAGACCAGTCTTTTATTGCGGCTGAGATTTCTCGGCTTTTAGCAGAGGATATCATCGAGCCTTGTTCGTCGCCATGGCGCGCCCAGGTCGTTATTGTTAAGAACCCTCTACAACCTCACAAGAAACGGCTGTGCATTGACTATTCACAGACCATCAATCAATATACGGACTTGGACGCATACCCATTGCCGCGCATCGATGATATGGTTAATAAACTGGCTGAGTACACGGTGTTCTCAACATATGATCTGAAAAGTGCCTATCATCAGGTACCCTTGAAGGTCTCAGACAAGCAGTATACGGCCTTTGAAGCCAATGGACGGCTGTATCAATTTCGTCGCCTCCTCTTTGGGGTCACTAATGGAGTGGCTGTCTTCCAGCGAGCAATGGATGACCTGGTCAAACAGGAAGACTTGAAGGATACGTTTCCTTATCTGGACAATATTACTGTCGCAGGTCGCAATCAGCGGGAACATGACGCCAATCTCCAACGATTTTGGGATGCACTCCAGCACCGTAATTTGACATTAAATGCGGCTAAATCCATTGAGTCACAACCAACCATCAACATCCTTGGCTATTGTGTGGGCAATGGCATCATTAAACCTGACCCTGAAAGGCTTCGCCCACTCCAAGAACTCCCGCCACCTAAAAATCCGGCCTCCTTGCGCCGGGCCCTCGGCCTGTTTGCATACTATGCTAAATGGATTCCTAACTTCTCGGACCGAATCCAACCTCTACTGAAGGCCAGCACATTCCACTAGACACAGCGGCTGTTGCAGCCTTTAACCTCCTGAAAAAACAGTTGGAGAAAGCGGCTCTTCACTCCATCGATGAGAGTCTTCCTTTTGTTGTGGAGTGTGATGCCTCGGAGGTGGCGATCTCGGCCACTCTGAATCAGGAAGGTCGTCCGGTGGCATTTTTGTCCAGGACTTTTCAAGGGGCTGAGCTACATTATCCTCCAGTCGAGAAAGAAGCTACAGCCATCATAGAGGCAGTACGGAAGTGGACTCATCTCCTAGCTCGCCAGCACTTTACCTTAATCACGGACCAGCGATCGGTCGCCTTCATGCTCGATAATCGAAAACGGACCAAAATTAAAAATAATAAAATCCAGCTTCGGCGGCTGGAATTGGCCTCTTTTGGTTACACCATCCACTATCGACCTGGCAAGGAGAATGTGGCTCCGGATACCCTCACACGAGCATTCTGCTCCGCCATGGCACCCTCTACGCTCGTAGACATCCATGATGGGTTGTGTCATCCGGGCGTTACTCGCATGCTACACTTCATGCGGTCCCGAAATCTCCCATTCTCTACCGGGGATGTAAAGAAGATGTGCTCGGACTGCAGAGTCTGTGCGGAATTGAAACCTCAGTTTTTCCGCCCCTCGGGTGGTATACTCATACATGCGACCCAGCCAATGCAACGGCTTAGCATCAATTTTAAGGGGCCGTTGCCCTCTTCAACTCGCAACACTTATCTATTGACCATGGTTGATGAGTATTCCCGTTTTCCGTTTGCCTTTCCCTGCCCCAATATGCTGACGACCACGGTTATCAGCTGCCTTGAGCAGGTATTTGCTTTCTGTGGCATGGCATCCTATGTTCATTTGGATCGGGGCCCTTCTTTTATGTCAGGAAAACTCAAGGCCTATCTCTCGGAACGGGGTATTGCTGCCAGCAGAACGACGCCTTATTATCCGGTCGGGAATGGGCAAGTCGAGCGTTTTAACGCTATCATCTGGAATGCGGTACGTCTGGCTTTGAGATCTCGGGGCCTACCCAACCAGCAATGGGAAGCAGTACTTCCAGACGCATTACACTCCACACGGTCCCTCCTTTCGACCGCCACAAATACGACGCCTCATGAACGGTTCTTCCGATTTCAGCGTCGCTCATCCTATGGGATATCTCTCCCGTCGTGGCTGACTGCACCGGGACCAGTGCTACTCCGAAGATATGTCTAAGAATGACCCCCTGGTAGATGAGGTTGAGCTCACTGACGTCAACCCTACCTACGCCTATATTCGGTATCCTGACGGTCGGGAATCTACCGTGTCATTGCGGGATCTGGCTCCCTGCCCGCCGAAACATAGAGGGAAACCAGGGGATGATATTGTACCAGGCACATCTCTGGGCTCGCCAGGTGCCTCTCATCACGATCTGGATCTGACGCCGGCTGGTACCTCACTCCAGCGTGCCGACCTGGGGCAGACTGACAATGAGCCCGTCGGGGCTCGCACGCGCAGCCACGATCCACCCCGTACCATACGCTCGGAAACGGATCTGCCACAGCCCTGCCCGACACCCGTTCGGGCACCAGTACACAGTCAGGATCGTCCTGACCCCTCACAGAGCGGGCTGGATCACTCAGACTCTGGTCCACGGCCCGCGGCGGGTAAACGGGCTAGGGGCCCTCTACCGCTACGAGAACCCAAACGGGTGCGGCTCTCCCTCGTCCGGCGGCTACGAAATGGAGGGAGCATCCCGGCCTCCTAATCTTTTGGGGGGGGGAGAATGTGGTAACACAATACAGCTTCCTGTGACTCGAACTTTATTGCATCACTTCCTGTGATTAGTCCAGGATAAATACTGGACTGATCAGTTGGATCCTGGAGAGGCATAGAGTAAGACCTCTTTTGTATGTAGCACCTTTTTAGTTGATTAAAGCTTACTTTAAGTTCACCACGCGTAAGGCTCATTCTTACGACAGAGATCTTCGAAGTGCTCCTTCCAGCGGGCACTGACTGCCTCTCTGTCCTTAATGAGCACCTCTCCGTTCTTGGCCCGCAGTGGGGTAGGGCCTTGGGTGCTTGGGCTGTAGGCGGTCTTGACTGCGCTAAAGAATCCACGCACGTCATGGTTGTCGGCTAGCTGCTGGATCTCCTGCGCTTTCTCCACCCACCATCTGTTCTTTAGGTCGCGAGTTTTTTGTTGGACCTCGGCCTTCAGGCGTCTGTAGAGCTGCTTTCTTGCTCTCGAGTTCTGTTGCTGTTTCCAGATCAGGAATGCCTTGCGCTTGCGACTTATTAGCCCTTGGATCTCCTGGTCGTTCTCGTCGAACCAGTCTTGGTGTTTTCTGATCGAGTGACCGAACGTCTCTTCACAGGTGCTGATTATGGAGGCCTTGAGTGCAGACCAGGCGCTGTGGGCACTCTGTGTCTCTGCATCACTGGGAGTCGTCAGGTTGTTTGTGAGGCGCAGGCTGAATAGAGCCTTCTTAGCGGGGTCTTTGAGTGCTCTAGCGTTAATTTTCCTGTGGCATTGTTTCTGTTGCCACCGCTGTTTTGGGGCTACATTGATGGAGATGACAGAGCGGATTAGGCGGTGGTCTGTCCAGCAGTCGTCAGCTCCTGTCATGGCGCGGGTGATGCGACGTCCTTGCGGTCCTTCGCTCGGACGATGACGTAGTCCAGCAGATGCCAGTGCTTGGAGCGAGGGTACTGCCATGAAGCCTTGTACTTGTCTCTCTGACGGAACAAGATGTTGGTTATGACAAGGCCATGTTCTAAGCATTTCGACAGGAGGAGGGTACTGTTGGAGTTGGCTTTCCCTACCCCCTCTTTGCCGATCACACCTCCCCAGAGGTCTGTGTCCTTTCCAACTCTGGCGTTAAAGTCGCCAAGGAGGATCAGCTTGTCGCCCGTTGGGACTCGGGACAGGGATTGTTCGAGGCTGGAGTAGAATTCCTCTTTGGTCTCATCTGTGGCTTCCAGTGTTGGGGCGTATGCACTGATGACCGTAGCGCACTTGTTCCGGGTTAGGGTGAGCCGAAGAGTCATGAGGCGCTCGTTTATACCGCTAGGAGAGTCTCTGAGATGCCCAACTAGTTCATTTTTTATGGCGAAGCCTACCCATGGAGGCGGCGTTCTTCTTCAGGTTTGCCTTTCCAGAAGAAGGTGTAGCCACCGCCTTGCTCCTTGAGCTGGCCTTCCCCTGCCCGCCGGGTCTCACTTAGGGCGGCGATGTCAATGTCGAAACGTCTGAGCTCCCGGGCAACGATAGCAGTGTGGCGTTCCGGTCTGTCACTGTTGGGGTTGTCCAACAGCACAGAAAGAGGCCCTTCGGCCCATCGTGTCCACGCCGGCCATCAAGCCCTAGCTGTGCTAATCCCATTTTCCAGCACTTGGTCCGTAGCCTTGTATGCTATGGCATTTCAAGTGCTCATCTAAATGCTTCTTGAATGTTGTGAGGGTTCCTGCCTCTACCACCCTTTCAGGCAGTGAGTTCCAGATTCCAACCACCCTCTGGGTGAAAAAGTTTTTCCTCAAATCCCCTGGATCGAGGCAGGTTTGGGTTCGGATTTGAGATTTAAAATTTTTTAACTTCCCACGTGACCCAAACCCACCTGTTTTTGGGGGTTAAAATTACCCTCTTGGTTACTGATTGACTTGTTCCTTTCATAAACGAAAGGTGCCTACAGTATCCCTGTACACATATATGTTGGCCTTTTGCATTTCTCCCTGTAATGGGAGCGATTAGATAAATAGCTGCGATCTGTGGCTAGGACCACAGAGCAGAGGCAAACACTGATCAAAAATATCCACTTTAGTTTAAAAAATACCAACATTTGAGTGTGTGCCTGATCTCTGGTAAAATAAGATGGGGGCATATTGTCTTGTGCTAATGGTTCACCTGTCCCATCTCTGGCAGTTTGGTGGGGAATGTCACTTTGTGGAAGAGCTGCAATGCTTTAATCCCTGCTAGTTTGGTGGGTTGCGGGATATACAATCCAATGGAGGTGGTGTATTTATTCAATTTATGGTAGTCTGGTGGGGTGCGGTGAGGCTGTGGGGTTGTGTATGCATTCTCATAGTGATGTGTGATCAGTCTTTTCCTGGTAGTACTAAGTGGGGTGGGGGTGGGGATTATGCTGTCTTGTGGTAGTGATCTGTCTGTTTTATAGCTGTTAGCCTAATGGGGTCATTATAGAGAATTAAAGAACAGGGGAGTTCTCCTGGTCTTGGTCAACTTTTATCCCTCAACCAACACCACAAAAACAGATTATCTGGTCATTGTCTCATTGAAGCTATGTGCAAATTCGCTGCAGTGTTTCCCTACTTTATAACAATGACTGCACGTCAATGGTACTTCATTGACTGTGAAGCACTTTGGCACATTCTGAGGAGGTGAAAGGTACTATAAAAATGTAAGTTCTTTCTTATCGCAGTAACCTGTGCAATCCCTATTTAGTCTAGTAGTGTCCTGGCATTGTATTCTTGCATGCAGAATAAATTATATTACAATAAATATCAGCCAGTGACTCAGTTGGTAGCACTCTCACCTCTGAGTCAGACGGTTGTGGGTTCAAGTCCCACTCCAGGGACTTGAACACATAAATCTAGTCTGACACTCCAGTGCAGTGCTGAGGGAGTGCTGCACTGTCGGAGGAGCCGTCTTTCAGATGAGACGTTAAACCGAGGCCCCTTCTGCTCTCTCAGGTGGATGTAAACGATCCCATGGCACTATTTCGAAGAAGAGCAGAGGAGTTATCCCTGGTGTCCTGGCCAATATTTATCCCTCAATCAACATAACAGAAACAGATTACTGGCCATTATCATATTGCTGTTTGTGGCTGCCGCGTTTCCTACATTACAACAATGACTGCACTTCAAAAAGTACTTCATTGGCTGTAAACCACTTTGGACCAGGCGTAAGGGTTCCGTGGGCATTCATTGGGTAAGTAGCCCAACTCTGCGCCAGCGAATGTCTATTTCCTGCAGATTTGTACATCTGTCAAGCTGAAACTTGACAGATCACAGGTTCCGGGTTTTCGCACGTGCGCAGCGCATGCGGAAATCCAGAACTCGCGGGGCAAGTACAACCACGTGTGCGTATGCAGTCATAGGCCCCAGAAAATCTGGGCCTTTATGTTACAGTGTAAGGAAAGAGAGCCGATTTTACCCTTTGCCAGAAGGACTGCAAGATCTGCCTCTAACATGCCTGACTACCAGTCCAGTATGGAAGTCTTGCTTTCACCTGTCAGCATGGGGTTGATGACAAAGGAATTTTTGCATCTCATTTCAGTTTACTTCAACAACAACAACAACAACAACTTGTATTTATATAGCGTCTTTAACATAGTAAAACGTTCCAAGGCGCTTCACAGGAGTGTAATACGACAAAAAATTGACACCGAGCCACATAAGAAATGAGGACAGATGACCAAAAGCTTGGTAAAATAGGTAGGTTTTAAGGAGCATCTTAAAGGAGGAAAGTGAGGTAGAGAGGCGGAGAGATTTAAGGAGGGAATTCCAGAGCTTAGGGCCGAGGCAGCTGAAGGCACGGCCACCAATGGTTCAGTGAGCATTGCTTGCCTCTGTGATTATTTCATGTACTCCAATAGGACGAAAGTCCTTTTCTTGTTTCATGTGTTACATTTCCTCTACTTGGGTGGGGATTGTGAGTCCACATCACACAACGTCTTTTGAACAGATACATCAGGCGTATGAGATTATAGGCTCACCTTGCACCCTCAGTAAACTTGAGCTCATCTGAAACTCTGCTGCCTGTATCCTAACTCCCATCAAGTCCCGTTCACCCATCACACCTGTGCTCGCTGACCTACATTGGCTCCCAGTCCGGCAATGCCTCGATTTTAAACTTCTCATAATTGTTTTCAAATCCCTCCATGGCCTCACCCCTCCCTATCTCTGTAACCTCCTCCAGCCCTACAATGCTCCGAGATCTTTGCGCTCCTCCAATTCTGGCCTCTTGAGCATCGGCGATTTTCATCGCTCCACCATTGGCGGCCGTGCCTTTAGCTGCCTGGGTCCTAAGCTCTGAAGCCTCTCCATCTCTCTACCTCTCCCTCCTCCTTTAAGACACTCCTTAAAACCTATCTCTTTGACCAAACTTTTTGTTACCTGTCCTAATATTTCCTTATGTGGCTCGGTGTCAACTTTTGTTTGATAATGCTCCTGTGAAGCGCCTTGGGATGTTTTACTATGTTACAGGCACTATATAAATGCAAGTTGTTGTTGTACTGCGAGTGAGTCTATAGGGGGAAAAATTCGGTTGGTTTGTGCCTCTTGTTAGCGCCTTAAGAGGACGCTAATGGGGCGCAAAGCAACTAGCGCCCGTGCGCGGCGATATTTGCGCCGCTCACAAAATTAACTAGACATTTTGCGGCGGTGCTAAACACTACCGCCACGATCCCCTGCGCCGGCAGATCATGACATCAGTCGAGAGTGCAACGCCCCGGTAGCGCCTCGGACCGGATATTGAGTGGCGCCCCCTGTCTTACCGCCTGCCGCTAGCAACGACAGGTTGAGGGGAGCGTTTTGCAGTCGGGAAGGGACTGGGGGAGCGCTATTTAAAGGGGACCGCTTCCTGCCTTTTTTTGTCAGTGAAATTTTTGCACCACGCATTCTAAGTGAGAGAGAGAGACTGCAGGAGAGATTCAAAGCTGTGTTGAGGAGTTTTGGGTACTGAGCAGCACTTTGCAGGTTCTTTCTGATTTGATCTTCCTTGCATCGATTTAGAAGAGAATATGGGGGCTGCACTCTGAGCTCTTTCCCTGGGCCTCTCCATTGTTCTTTCCAACAGATTTGATGTACAGGTCTCTCCAGGCCAAGATTCAAGGCTACAATGAGCAGGGTGTGGATGGAGAGCAAGATCGACCCTCCCCTTTAAGAACTGGCTGGCGCCAGTGTGTCTGTGTTCCATTGCTGACTGACATCACATGAGCTTCGCCAGCGCTCTGAGGTAGCGCCTCGCTCCTCGGACTTTGCGCCTTAAGACAGGTGTGTAGCACCTGATTTAGCGCTCCAATCACCTCCAGGGGCGATAAAAGCCAAGTTTGCAGTCGGAGGCAATAATTAGTGCCAGGCGCTAATCTTTGCGTCCGGCCAATAATTGCGCCCCAAATGGGGCGATACTGAATTTCTCCCCCATAATCTCATACACCTGATGTATCTGTTCAAAAGACGTTGTGTGATGTGGACTCTCAATCCCCACCCAAGTAGAGGAAAAATAACACATGAAAAAAGAAAAGGACTTTCGTCCTATTGGAGCACATGAAATAATCACAGAGGCAAGCAATGCTCACTGAAGTAAATTGAAATGAGTTGCAAAAAATTATTTGTCGTCAACCCCATGCTGACAGGTGAAAGCAAGTCGTTCATATTGTACTGGTAGTCAGGCGTGTTAGTGGCAGATCTTGCGGTCATTCTGGCAAAGGGTAAAATCAGTTCTCTTTCTTTACACTGTAACTTAACTGTTCATTTATTTTAATATAATTTATTCTGCATGCAAGAATACAATGCTCCAAATAACCTATTGTTAAATTTGTTGGGAAATATGAGTCAGGGGGTTTATTATTAGGTTTGTACCTCGCGCAATGTCCTCATCAGACTTCAAAGGCTGCTTGCAGTGATACAGTTTAACACCCTGCTGTAACAGATAACTGTTTGAGTCAGCATGGCAATATTTAATAACCTTTCAAGACTAAATCCTCTGAATCCAATAGTGTGATAGCTAACACTGCTAACGTTTTATTCTCAAGCATAGATAAAATGGTGATATTAAGTATCTAATACAATGTTATCTCCCAGTTAGCAGAGATTATTGGTTGCTACCCTATATCTGACCCTCAAGTTGAGATTTAACCAGTCGGTGTAGTGCGAAATCAGTTCTGAGTTCCACTGACACCTCAATATCATTTCCAGTAATCCCCGAAGTTAAGGAGCATTAAACCCGATAAATAGAGAATTTCGCAATGAAACTGGAAAATGAAAGTAATCAGAGTGTGAAATCTGTCAACTGAAGCCCCATTCTACAAGGATTAAATTGTACTCTTTTTGCTCCAAAACTTGTTCAATTTAAGCTAAATTGTGGGGTTTAGGCCCTATTCAATACAACAGGATTAGCACTTACCTGATCCTCGAAATCTTAACAGCGCAGCTGTTTTTGAATGATAGCTTGTGTTTGTAAACAGCTCAAAAGAGCTCCCCTTCCTGTTTCTCCCTATTGTTTAATTATCCCATATATCAATTTTAGTTTAGTTTTTCTGAGAAATATTACTGGTCATTGTCTTTCTTCATTCTTTGTTAATTCTTTTGGTTTTCCTGTGCCACGTGCTTGCACATTGTTAATGCAGCTTCACACCCAACCTCCAGCAGATTTTCAGCAGTGCCCCAGCATGACTTGTCCAGTTTTTGCTCTTGTCCTTTGGGGAATTTTCGGCCGCTGCTCAGATCATCTTCAGGCAGCCCAAATGAAATCAGAAACTCACCGTTTACAGTGCATTGATAGCCCAATACAACACATCACCAGACTTGAGTATATTGTTGAGTACATTCAAGACCGAGGTCGATAAATTTTTGGGAACAAAGGGAACTAAGGGATATAGGGATAGTACGGGAAGGTGGAGTTGAGGTAGAAGATCATGATCTTGCTGAATGGCGGAGCAGGCTTGAAAGGCCAAATGACCTTCTCCAGCTCCTATTTCTTATGTTCTACTTCTTGCTAACGTCTGTTCTGAAAAATGTTACTCAAGATTTTATAAAATGCACACTTTACCATTCAATGTAGAGCTTGATTATTATAATTTTTGCTGATAATGCCGTTACAATATAAAATCCATACTAATCCTAGTTCATACATCAAACTTTAATTTAACATTAGTCCAACATTTTTGATTAAAAACTCAGGAATTAAAAATCATTGATTGGCAAATAGACAGCGACCCCCTCCCCTTAACTGTATGTTACACGGTTTCAAAATTTAACATATTACATCCTAAATAAGACTGCAATAATGTGAAAGGATTTATAATTTATCACATTTGTTCTGGAAACCAATAGCCTATATTAGTCTTGACATTCTGTGACCTATAGCTGGGTTGGAATTTAATAACAACTGGCCTTGGGCATGCTGTGGTATGAAACAGGTCCCATTGCTGAAATCTGCCACTAGATTATCCAACAAATCAGACTGTTAATCTATGATTCCTACAATCTGTGACCTTTGAACTGCTCAGTATATGTGGGAGAAGTCTGAAAACAAAAACGTATTGCTTTTTGTATTAAAAATGCATAAGTCACAAATTACCATGGCAGCAAGACCACCCAATAGCAAGAGATTGTCACTGTACAATACTTCTCCTTCATTTTGCTATTTTGATAAGAACAGAAAACTTTTATCACTTCATGGCTGCTTTATTCCTCCTTCCTGTTATTTAAATTTAAACCACAATTTTCTTGAGTTCCTACTGGCATTTGTAGGAAACAGATTGAGCCATTTTACTCAGCCTGCCCTCATCTCTTACTCATATCACTCTCATGGCCCCGATTTTAACTCAGGGTGAGTGGGAAGTGTGGGCCAGGCAGGGTGAGTGGGGAGTGTGGGCCAGGCAGGGTGAGTGGGGAGTGTGGGCCAGGCAGGGTGAGTGGGGAGTGTGGGCCAGGCAGGGTGAGTGGGGTGTGTGGGCCAGGCAGGGTGAGTGGGGAGTGTGTGCCAGGCAGGGTGAGTGGGGAGTGTGGGCCAGGCAGGGTGAGTGGGGAGTGTGGGCCAGGCAGGGTGAGTGGCAAGCTTACCCAAGTTCGCCAACACAAGGCCTGTGCCATTTTAGACCCCCCCCCCGGTATTATTTAAATATACCCACTCCTTCCCGCCTGTGATTCTGGATTACTGCTGGTTCCCCACTTCCACCCTTCTCTGATTCCATATTACTGCTGGTTCCCCATTCCCTCCTCATTCTGGGTTACTAGTTCCTCACTCCCACCCTCCTCCGATTCCATATTTTTCCTGTTTGCCCACACCTTCCCTGTGCCAATGACATGAGGCTGGTGGGCGGGAGTCAGTGAGCATGGCAGGATTTACATTGAAATCAGTGGAAATAAAAATCGAGTGCTTTCTATAATAGGTGGCCGAAATATACCTCCATGTCTCAAAGCTAATATAACATATGAAAGCAAACAATATGGCGTCTGCCCGGTTTGGTGTCCCCACCATTCTAATCAATATTCTAAATAGTTTTAAATGTTAGTTCAACAAAAAAATGCTTCACCTCTGGGAGTTAACCCTTTGTAAGCTGAACCCAACCTTCATACTAATATCATAACATGCATTAAAACAAAATCCCTTCCAGGCTGTAGGTAAAAGTCCCAAAATGCTACAGGGCTAAAGCTTTACTGAATAAAATATTGAATAATTTACAGATCCAGCTCAGCTGAAAGCAAACTGACATCTCCATAGAGCCAGTCTGGTACTGGTCTTGGCCACTTTCTAAGCCATGTGAACAGATACCGAAAAGGCCTGAACTGAATCCAAATGATTAAAATGCCAGTAAAAGCATTGAAACAGTAAAATTTGTAAGTGGAACTTTTCCACATATGCAATAATAGCCATCAGCTGCTTTTAGAGATGATTAGTGAGCGTTTACTGCCAGGTGGTGTTGTCAATACACTTCAAATATGTATGAAGTTTTCTTTGGCCATCTCATATTTTTGAAGCCAATTTTAAAAATGTGGTTTTCTGTGTGTTTAATGTCATTCTGCACTGTATTGAAATATTGATTTTCAAACACATAAAGCTCTTAGATTTGCAGCAGTAAGCATTGTACCTTTGCTATGTGGTGACAAAGTATGATTAGCATGTTTCCAAAGCACATAATGGCTGCTGTCTGTAAGTGGGAAACATCTATTTTGAAATTGCTCTTTACATAAAGGTGAAATACAAAAAATGAATTTGTTTCAAGTGCTATTGATCTGTGTATATTAAACATGTTGTTTGGAGCCTGATTCCTGTAGCGTCAAGTTCAATAATAATAACTGTACTAAATAATATGGTGTAATAGCCAATTAGTCCAATACACATTTACAGTTGGACCGCACGTGCAAAGAGTTCTTTTGTGGTCACAATAAAACACTTTAGGAAATAATGGCCCGGATTTTGTGGTGGGTATGATGGCGTGCTCTCAGAGTACGCCATCATACCGCCTTTGAAATCCACCGCAAGTTCGGGATTTCCGTGTGCGCTTGTGCTAAATCCTGAACTCACGGTCTGTCAACGTACGCATTGACAGACCATCCGAACCGCCACTGAAAACCTAATTGCTGGCGCAGAGTTGGGCTAATTGCCCACCAACTGCCCAGCAATTATGTATGGAAATTTTATGGCACAGAGCCTGTTTCCACAGTGTAAGAGGATATCCAAAATGGAAAAAAATACTTAAAAAAAATTCAATGACATCCAGGAACTTTAAAAGCTTTAATGAGAAGCAACCCCAGTGTTTGTTAAAGCTGCAGGTTTTTTTAAAATAACCTTTACATTTCATAACTTTCTGCACAGTATTTTTTTAGAAGTGGGAATTATGAGTAATGAATTGGATTCCCACGATAAAAGCTAAATCTGTATGTATTTTAAAAGCTGTAGTAATGAAGTAATGTAGTAATTTAAATGAATGAAAGACAATCTGTTTTCTGATTGGAGGACCAGGCCCACGTGATCCCAGGTACGCTTCTGCACAGGCTGCGTCGCTGGATCTGTGGGGCATTACGCTGCCCTCCGCCTCGCAGCGTCAGAGCGCAAGTTTACGCAGGAGGGCCGCTATCAGCTAGATGCGTATTCTTTTCGCAGGTTGGCCGAACGCAAATTTCTGGCCCAATATCTTCACAAATTCAAGGGTAAGTATTATGGTTCTGGAAAATTCAGAGTTTGGCTCTAAAAATACTTGATTGTTTATGTGGGTGGTATTTATTCTCAAGAGCAGTGGGCCTGAAGTTCCATGGTGCTATTTACACCAGTGTTACACCCGTGGGATGGGAATGCCGTCCGCCCCCCCCCCCACCCCCCCACCACCCCGATGTTGCCCACTGCTGACCCTGCTGTGAATTGTGGGGTTCGTCGGTTTTAATATCTATTGGTGGTTCAGTAGTGCAACTCCTGTGCAACATATGCATAGTGCGCTGGATTGGGCCTAGGAAATGAGGAGTGCAGCCTTTGCAAGGCCAATTCTGGATGAAGATTGCAGCAGCAGGCTGGGGGAGCAGCAGGTAAGTAGGAAAGAATCTGCCACAGTGAGTTGACTGCCAGATAGCTGTAATGGGTAGATTGTTGGGCACTAAGGGAATCAAGGGATATGGGGATAGGGCGGGAAAGTGGAGTTGATGCAGAAGTTCAGCCATTATCTTATTGAAGGGCGGAGCAATCTTGATGGGCCGTATGGCCTACTCCTGCTCTTATTTCTTATGTTCTTAATGGGTGGCTTATGTGTGATTTTGTGCCACTTTTGAAGCACGTCTTCAAGTGGAAGGCCTGGCAGAGGTGCTCAAAGAATGGAGCATGGCATTGCAAAGAGGCAGCAAAAAAGGGTGCCCAATTTCAATGAGCCCGACCTTCAGACAATCCTGGATGAAATGCAGCAAAAGAGAAAGAGAGAGAGACTGCTGGGTGCCCATATGAGGAAACCACAGAGATATTTCTCACATGCCATGTGGAGGAAGGTGGCAGTGGCACTGAGTGCCACCTCTCTCTCCAGAATTCAGATCAATGTCAAAAAGAATCTAATGACCTGATGACAGCAGGCAAGATAACATGCTAGTCACTCTCCATGGGCACTATGGCCCTAGCACACTGTTCACCCTCTAAGATGAACTGTTGCACACTGTAACCCTTCAGACTGCACTGTTATTAAGGGGATCACTAACTCGGGATCTTACAGAAAGTGTCGCCATCTCCCCTAATTGCAGTTACTTATAACCCTTTCCTCCACTTTAATAGAATGTCTGATTCCACCTGGGAGACATTCCTCAATGCTAGCTGTCATCAAATTCCTCAATCCTATTACAGGAGCAACTTGCTCGCAATGTTCATGAAAGGCAGGGGACCGGAGGGGGCATATCAGTGAAGCTTTTTCTTTGTTACAGGCATCAATGGAACATGTGGCAACTTCAATGGAATCTGCAAATACTCCTCACCTCAGGAGTAGCCCAGGACCAGTTGTTGACACCACCTTCACGGGAGAACAGATTGCTGCGCTGGTTGTAGTGGGGACAGATTTGGAAGCACACTGCGTACTGGCTTTCAAATGTTGGAGGCCAGGGTGCAGAATGCTGTCTCTCAGGGCTTTCAGGATTGGATAGCTGCCATTAGACCAGCCCCGCCACCTATCAGTGGACAAACAGAGCCAGAGCCCAGTGGAATGGCGACAGTTGCAGGCTACCTGCATGATACTTGGTCTGGAGCATATTTCAAAGCCCCGCCTGATCTATCAAGGCAGCAAAGCACCCCTTTAAAACCTCGAAGGCTCTCTTAATGACCATTCTGGTAGAGGCATGCACCTTGCATTACTTCTCAGCTGCTGTTCTTACAACTGTTGGAGTGGTCATTATCCATGGGAGCAACCCTTGTCATCCACAAGCCACTCGCTCACTTGACTATCTTCCTTGAAGAGCTCAGGAAAGGCAGTATTCCTGAGGATGAAAGCATCATGGCAATTTCCAGCAAACCTGGCATTCACATGAAGGACTCTTTGCATTGTGGCAACACACAATCTGGACAATCAGCGAGTGGTACTCCTTTTTGTTAACAAAGTTGAAGGGATTGATGGTTAGAGCTCGCAATGGTATGTGAGTTCCATCTATTGCAGCCTGCACTTCGGGGAACTCAGTGATGTGGGAAAACTGGATGGCCTTATCATGCTGCTGCCTTGCTGTTATGCCAAACTGGGTGACTTCCCTCGGACTCCTATAAAGTGTGCCAGTTACTTGATGATTACATGCCTGGATGGTACCATGGGTGATATTGCACCCATCCCCCATGGCTGCTTGAAATAAGTCTGTGGCATAAAAGTTGGGTGTGGTCATCACTTTCACAGGCAGAGCTGTCTGGGCAGATAGTCTTGGCCGCAGGTCTTCATGTAGATCCTGGCACAGATCCTCTGCTACTGCTTTGGTGAATCAACCTCCTCTAACACAGAGCTCCGCACTAACGTCTTCTTACGATCTGGGTGACTTGCAATTTTTTTGGGGAGGGGTAACATCTTGTAGGGTATGGCTGATTCTGGCAACAGGAAGCGTCTTTTATGGCTGCAATGGGAGCACAGACCTTGGGATTTGGAAACTCCAATGCTGCTTATTCTAACACATGGTAATGAGTTCCCAGCAACACGGCAATTGCACAAATAGAAGGCCATAGGTCAGGTTGGGAATGACAGCGCAGCCATTACAGGGCAGAAACCTGGCCAAAATGGGTCCTGCCCAGAAGACAACCACATAATTGCTGGTGCACTTATTTGACACCAGAAATTCACCAAACACGGTGAGTAAATTCAGGGCCAGTGTGTCTTAACAATTGATATATAACACCAATTAATTTGAGCAAAAATGTTTGACAGTTAATTTGTAAGATCCTTTCTGGCAGAATCCCAAGTGTTAAAATGAATACATCTGGTTTCTGTCGACATATCTCAACAATATCAAGTGGACATTTATGTGCAACTTTTATCAATATTTTGCTATGTTGAGCTGTGCCCTGTTCCTAGTGTTTTAATAGTGCTTTTAATAGTGCACACTGAATATGAAATCAATGTCATCTTGTGATGCTAAAAAGATCCAATATCCTGTTTGTGTGAAAGCCTTCTATAGCAGCTTATCTAATGATATCAAGAGACCACGTGATCAAAAATTCACTAACACTGAATTGAAGCTGCCAAAATACTTAATAGTTGAGCTGCAGATTCAACTAGTATGTTATTCCATATTGTACTCGGAGAACATCAAACCTCTGTATTTTTATTTATCAAGTTTATGCTTTACTATTGCTGTACCGAATAGTAATTACTGTAACCAACGTTTAACCCTTTCTATATATTGTTAGCTGGTTCTCCACAATAGCAGTAGTCTGCAGCACAGTGCATTGGGGGGAACCAGCTCATCGTGCCACAAAGTGGTAGGATGCAGGCTCTCACCGGCCATTCTACTCACAATGAGTTTTCAATCCAGACGGGGCTACTGGTAGAAGGTGGCAGGCAGAGCAGACACTGGTAGAAGGTGGAAGGCAGGGCAGACACTGGTAGAAGGTGGCAGGTGGAGTAGACACTGGTAGAAGGTGGCAGGAGGAGTAGACACTGGTAGAAGGTGGCAGGCAGGGCAGACACTGGTAGAAGGTGGCAGGCAGGGCAGACACTGGTAGAAGGTGGCAGGCAGGGCAGACACTGGTAGAAGGTGGCAGGAGGAGCAGACACTGGTAGAAGTTGGCAGGTGGAGTAGACACTGGTAGAAGGTGGCAGGAGGAGCAGACACTGGTAGAAGGTGGCAGGAGGAGCAGACACTGGTAGAAGGTGGCAGGAGGAGCAGACACTGGTAGAAGGTGGCAGGAGGAGCAGACACTGGCAGAAGGTGGCAGGAGGAGCAGACACTGGCAGAAGGTGGCAGGCGGAGCAGACACTGGTAGAAGGTGGCAGGAGGAGCAGACACTGGTAGAAGGTGGCAGGAGGAGCAGACACTGGTAGAAGGTGGCAGGCAGGGCAGACACTGGTAGAAGGTGGCAGGCAGAGTAGACACTGGTAGAAGGTGGCAGGTGGGGCTGACACGAAGTGAGATAGCCACCTGCTTGCCTTCATGGTTGATGGGTGATATAGAAGAAAGAAAGACTTGCATTTATATAGCACCTTTCACGACCTCAGGCCATCCCAAAGTGCTTTACAGCCAATGAAGTACTTTTTGAAGTGTAGTCACTGTTGTAATTTTGGAAATGAGGCAGCCAAATTGTGTATTGCAAGGTCCCACAAACAGCAATGTGATAATGACCAGATCATCTGTTTTTTAGTGATGTTGGTTGAGGGATAAATATTGGCCAGGAATCTGGGGATAACTCCCCTGCTCTTCTTTGAATAGTGCCATTGGATCTTTTACGTCACCTGAGAGGGCAGACTGTGCCTCCATTTAACGTCTCATCCATAAGGGAGCTTAAAAGGATTGAGAGGGGAAATAAGTTTTTTTTAAAAAGGGAGTCAATCTTTAGAATAAAGTAGCACGGCAAAGGCTTCAATTATGAAGATATCATGTTGAGTGTCAAGGTTGATCTAGATCAGATCAGCCTGGGAACATGACAATTTAAGCCCTAATTATAATGCACTGATGATTGCACTAGTATGAGTTATGAAGTCCTTGAGTATTTAACTGGCTGACATGATATTCCTCAGATAGTATCACCAGTAATCCATGGCATAACCTTTCTTTTTGTTAATTAGAAATTTTCCCTGTTAGACAGCCGAAGAGGTTACGTATATGCAGTGCCCAAAGTGCACGGCAAGAATGACCATATCCCAAGTGCCTTTTCACACCTGCACTTCTCGGTTACACTTTCAGCCATGTCTGTGAGAACTGTGAAAAGGATATCAAGGGTCTGCCTGAAGCAGTAATGGAGATATAGTCAAACTACATCTCCCACTGGGTGATGGCAGCTGAAAGTACTTACAATGATTATGATTAATTTCATCAGCACTCAATTTGCTTTAATATTTTCTTCCTTTTCTGTGTGCATAGAGATAATTTTGTTCTCACAGTGAATTCAGCATGACAGCTTAATTGGCTCAGACAAGCTTAAGCCTGAAATGAATCTGTAATATTAATATGCTATTGACCGCAGCTATGGATTAAGCAAACTAAGGGCACAGTAAGTGAATGACTGAACAGGATCTTTGTGGTTAGTTTGAAGATTTAAAAAGTCATAGGTAGTAATCAAGAAGATTATTTTCTCACTGGTACACAGTATTTGCTTGGGGATTCTTAAAGGGCCGGTAGCCTTTTGTAGTGACTGCGCTTAAAGAGACAAGTATCACTTTGTGTTGACCTACTGCTCGGATGTTAGTTAAAGCTTTAGTCCAAATCTATCATTTGGCACAAAGTTCTTGGACAATATCTTTTGGTCTGAAAACAAAGGCTACCAAATATATAATTGCCGACATGATAATTTCATTGCATTTTCAATCCTAATAGTTAAAATATTTAATAAACCCCCCGCAAAAATCAGCGTTGCTTCTCACATTGTGAGAGAACAGTGCTTAACGCTGTGTGATTGCCCCCAGCAATGAATAGGGAAGATTTTCAGCACTATACCCCTTTAATATAGATTTGGTTGATTGGTCATTTGTGTTTATTTCAAAGCTGTTACCATGGTACGATACACGTGTTCTTGTGGCACTACTTAAATGCTTCTTTTGATTCTTATTTGACTGGTTAAACATATTGATTTTAAAAAATTGAACTGCATTTGGTTCCTACCTCTACTCACTTCATGCAGATGCAGCATTTCAGTGATTGAACAAAAGGAAGAGGCCAGTCATGCATACCAATATATGCTACACCCTCATTAGAACAGTCTCCTTAGGAGACATGTGCTCACTGTGCTGTAATGAGGTGCATACTGGAGCAAGGATCTTTTAACACTGCATACAACACAGCATGAACAAGTCAGTAGCCAAGGCCTGCTAGACTTATTATAACTGGGACATTGTTATAACTGAGAGCCTTATAATGAGGGTGGCATATAGGAGTTTATACCATTCAGGAGGTGCTTTTTATAAATTTTCACACAGTTTCATTCCATGGGTTTGTGTGGTAATTTCACTGCTTAGCAACTGCAGTGAAGTTAAAACTATAATACAACTTATGAATTATCACTTAATGTATTGATCCAAAATACACTTAGAAAAAGTACCAATTAATCCCTCTTTCCCAGGAAGAGATCATTGTACCAGTGACAGTAAATTACTGAGGTTCTTCCACTCATGCAAAACACTGTCAGAATGGTGCTCCCAGGTTTGACCCTTCCCCCCGCCTTGATAATGAACCATCCCATATTCATAGAACGAGTCTTTTGATAAATGTTACTTTAATTGCGTACGCGCCCATAGGGGCTTCACAAGTGCCGGGTTTAGGCAGGCGAAGCGCATGCGCTGAAACCCAGCACTTGCGATCTGTCAAGAATTCTCTTGACAAATCATCCGCCTGCCCAAGAAAAGTGCCTCTGCGGGTGGAGAGTTCCGCTTTTTGCACAACTTCCACCCGCTGAATGACTCAAATTCTTATGCCTGGTAAAAGTAGGCGTAAGGCCTGCTTTTACCAGCTTAAGAGTGTTGCAAAATAGAGAAATTAAATTTGATAACTCATTTATAAATTAAAAATACTCTTCAAAAAGGTAAGTTTATTTTTAGACCCCTAAAAACATTTAATTTTTTTCCAAAAAATTAAAATTTTTTTTAATTAAATGGAATTTTAATTAATTTTAATTGTGTAATTTTTAAAAAAAATGTTTTTTTATGTTTTAGTGTGTTTTTAAATGTGATCCCCATTCATACTTTTGACAGTTCTGTCCCGATAGGCCTGTCAAAAGTATGAAGAGGGATTCCCTTCTTCGAACCGCATGCGCCCCTGGGATACCTGGGCCTCTGCGCATTTCCAACAGGACAGGCCCAGGATCGCAAGTGTCGGGATCCACGGAACCAGCAGGTAGGTTCGTAGATTTTTTTCTGATCGGAGGCATCCACATGCAGGAAGCCTCCGATCGGAAATTCAGGGCCATTGGGTTTTTTTTATTCGTTCATGGGATGTCGGCGTCGCTGGCAAGACCAGCATTTATTGCCCATCCCTAATTGCCCTTGATAAGGTGGTGGTGAGCTGCCTTCTTGAACTGCTGCAGTCCGTGTGGTGAAGGTATTCCCATAGTGCTGTTACGGAGGGAGTTACAGGATTTTGACCCAGCAACGATGAAGGAACGGCGATATACTTTCAAGTCAGGATGGTGTGAAACTTGATGAGGAACTTGGAGGTGGTGGTGTTCCTATGCGCCTGCTGCCCTTGTCCTTCTAGGTGGTAGAGGTCGCGGGTTTGGGAGGTGCTGCCGAAGAAGCCTTGGCGAGTTGTTGCAGTGCATCTTGTAGATTGTACACACTGTAGCCATGGTACGCCAGTGGTGGAGGGAGTGAATGTTTAAGATGGTCGATGGGGTGCCAATCAAGCGGGCTGCTTTGTCCTGGATGATGTCGAGCTTCTTGATTGTTGTTGGAGCTGCACTCATCCAGGCACTCCTGACTTGTGCCTTGTAGATGGTGGAAAGGCTTTGGGGAGTCAGGAGGTGAGACACTCACCACAGAATACCCAGCCTCTGACCTGCTCTTGTTGCCACAGTGTTTATGTGGTTGGTCCAGTTAACTTTATTGTCAATGGTGGCCCCCAGGATGTTGATGGTGGGGGATTCGGCGAAGGTAATGCCATTAAATGTCAAGGGTTGGTAGTTGGACTCTTGCTTGTTGGAGATAGTCATTGCCTGGCACTTCTGTGGCGCGAATGTTACCTGCCACTTTTCAGCCCAAGCCTGAAAGTCGTCCAGGTCATGTTGCATGCGGACATGGATTGCTTCATTATCTGAGGAGTTGTGAATGGCGCTGAACAATGTGCAGTCATCAACGAACATCCCCACTTCTGACCTTATGATGGAGAGAAGGTCATTGATGAAGCAACTGAAGATGGTTGGGCCTAGGACACTGCCCTGAGGAACTCCTGCAGCGATGTCCTGGGGCTGTGATCATTGACCTTCAAACAGCACAACCATCTTCCTTTGTGCTAGGTATGACTCCAGCCAGTGGAGAGTTTTCCCCCTGATTCCCATTGACTTCAATTTTACTAGGGCTCCTTGATGCCAGACTCGGTCAAATACTGCCTTGATGTCAAGGGCAGTCACTCTCACCTCACCTCTGGAATTCAGCTCTTTTGTCCATGTTTGGACCAAGGCTGTAATGAGGTCTGGAGCCGAGTGGTCCTGCTGGAACCCAATCTGGGCATCGGTGAGCAAGTTATTGGTGAGTAAGTGTCGCTTGATAGCACTGTCGACAACACCTTCCATCACTTTGCTGATGATTGAGAGTAGACTGATGGGGCGTTAATTGGCCGGGTTGGATTTGTCCTGCTTTTTGTGGACAGGACATACCTGGGCAGTTTTCCACATTGTCGGACAGGTGCCAGTGTTGTAGCTGTACTGGAACAGCTTGGCTAGAGGTGTGGCTAGTTCTGGAGCAGAAGTCTTCAGCACAACAGCTGGGATGTTGTCGGGGCCCATAGCCTTTGCTGTATCCAGTGCGCTCAGCCATTTCTTGATATCACGTGGAGTGACTCGAATTGGCTGAAGAATGGCTTCTGTGATGGTGGGGACCAAAGGAGGAGGCCGATATGGATCATCCACTTGGCACTTCAGCCTTGTCTTTTGCACTCACGTGCTGGGCTCTGCCATCATTGAGGATGGGGATATTCATGGAGTCTCCTCCTCCAGTTAGTTGTTTAATGGTCCACCACCATTCACAACTAGATGTGGCAGGACTGCAGAGCTTTGATCTGATCCGTTGATTGTGGAATCGTTTAGCTCTGTTTATAGCATACTGCTTCCACTATTTAGCATGCATGTAGTCCTGTGTTGCAGCTTACCCAGGTTGGCACCTCATTTTTAGGTTTGCCTGGTGCTGCTCCTGGCATGCTCTTCTACACTCCTTATTGAACCAGGGTTGGTCCCCTGGCTTGATGGTAATGTTAGAGTGAGGGACATGCCGGGCCATGAGGTTACAGATTGTGGTGGAATACAATTCTGCTGCTGCTGATGGCCCACAGTGCCTCATGGATGCCCAGTTTTGAGCTGCTAGATCTGTTCTGAATCTATCCCATTTAGCACAGTGGTAGTGCCACACAACACGATGGAGGGTGTCCTCAGTGTGAAGACGGGACTTCGTATCCACAATGACTGTGCGGTGATCACTGCTACCAATGCTGTCACAGACAGATGCATCTGCGACAGGTAGATTGGTGAGGACGAGGTCAAATAGGTTTCTCCCTTGTGTTGGTTCTCTCACCACCTGACGCAGGCCCAGTCTGGCAGCTATGCCCTTCAGGACTCGGCCAGCTCGGTCAGTAATGGTGCTACCGAGCCACTCTTGGTGATGGATATTGAAGTCCCCCACCCAGAGTAGATTCTGTGCCCTTGCTACTCTCAGTGCTTCTTCCAAGTGGTGTTCAACATGGAGGAGTACTGATTCATCAGCTGAGGGAGGGCGGTAGGTGGTAATCAGCAGGAGGTTTCCTTGCCCATGCTTTACCTGAAGCCATGAGAATGTATACCACTGTGCTGCCACCTCTGGATGTTGATGGAGGAGTCTGGGACATTGGCTGAGAGGTACGATTCTGTGAGTATGACTACGTCAGGCTGTTGCTTGACTAGTCTGTGGGACAGCTCTTCCAAATTTGGCACACGTCCCCAGATGTTTGTGAGGAGGACTTTGCAGGGTCGACTGGGCTGGGTGTGCCATTGTCATGTCTGTAGCCGGTTCCGCGGTCAATGCCGGGTGGTCCGTCCGGTTTTATTCTTATTATTGTTTTTTGTAGCAGAATTTTACAACTGAGTGGCTTGCTAGGCTATTTCAGAGGGCAGTTACGAGTCAACCACATTGCTGTGTGTCTGGAGTCACATATAAGAACATAAGAAGTAGGAGCAGGAGTAGGCCATACGACCCTTCAGGCCTGCTCCGCCATTCAATAGGATCATGGCTGATCCGAACCTAGACTCACGTCCACTTCCCTGCCCTTATCAGCTAGGAAACTATCTCCGTTTTAAATTTATTTAATATCGCAGCTTCCACAGGTCTCTGAGGTAGCAAATTCCATAGATTTACTACCCTCTGAGTGAAGAAGTTTCTCCTCATCTCAGTTTTGAATATGGGCCAGACCAGGTAAGGAAGGCAGATTTCCTTCCCTAAAGGACATTAGTCATAGTCAAGAGGCACAGAAGGAGGCCATTCGGCCCATCGAGTCTGTGCCGGCTCTCTGTAGAGCAATCCAGTCAGTCCCATTCCCCCGCTCTATCCCCATAGCCCTGCAAGTTTATTTCCCTCAAGTGCCTATCCAGTCTCCCCTTGAAAACATTGAGGGGGGGGGAATTCGGTATCGCCCCGTTTGGGGCGCAATTATCAGCCGGGCGCAAAGTTTAGCGCCTGGCGCTAATTATTGCCTCTGACTGCAAACTTGGCTTCTATCGCCCCTGGAGGTGATTGGAGCGCTAAATCAGGTGCTACACACCTGAGGCGCTAACGCCGAGGAGCGAGGCACTCGCTCAGAGCGCTGGCGAAGCTTATGTGATGTCAGTCAGCAATGGAACACAGACACACTGGCGCCGGCCAGTTCTTAAAGGGGAGGGTCGATCTTGCTCTCCATCCACACCCTGCTCATTGCAGCCTTGAATTTCGGCCTGGAGAGACCAGTAAATCAAATCTGCTGGAAAGAACAATGGAGAGGCCCAGGGAAAGAGCTCAGAGTGCAGCCCCCATAGTGTCTTCTAAATCGATGCAAGGAAGGTCAAATCAAACTGATTCTGCAAAGTGCTGCTCCGTACCCAAAACTCCTTCACACAGCGTTGAATCTCTCCAGAAGTCTCTCTCTCTCTCTCTCAGAATGCGTGGTGCAAAAATTTCACCAACAAAAAAAGGCAGGAAGCGGTCGCCTTTAAATAGCGCTCCATCAGTCCCTTCCCGACTGCAAAACATTCCCCTCAACCTGTCGTTGCTAATGGCAGGTGGAAAGGCAGGGTGTGCCACTCAATATCTGGTCCGGGGCGCTACCAGGGTGTTGCACGCTCGACTGATGTCACAATCTGCGGGCGCAGGAGATCGTGGCGGTAGTGTTTAGCGCAGCCACAAAATGTCTGGTCAATTTTGCAAGTGGCGCAAAAATCGCCGCACCCGGGTGCTAGTTGCTTTGCACCCCATTAGCGTCCTCTTAGGGTGCTAACGGGAGGCGCAAAGCAACCGAATTTTTCCCCGAGTGTGTCCGCTTCCACCACTTCCGTCGGCAGCGAATTCCAGGTCATCACCACTCGCTGCGTAAAAAAGCTTTTCCTCACATCCCCCCTGTACCTCTCGCCCAAAACCTTAAATCTAGTGGAACAGCCTTTCCCTGTCTAGCCTGTCCAAACCCGTCATAATCTTGTACACCTCTATCAAATCACCCCTTAACTTCCTTTGCTCTAATGAAAACAAATCCAGCTTCTCCAACCTGTCCTTGTAGCTAAGATTCCCCATCCCCGGAACCATTCTGGTAAATCTCCTCTGCACCCTCTCAAGGGCCTCACATCCTTCTTAAAGTGTGGTGACCAGAGCTGGACGCAATACTCCTGTTGTGGCCTAACCAGTGCTTTATAAAGGTTCAGCATAACTTCTCTACTTTTGTACTCAATACCTCTATTTATGAAGCCCAAGATCTCATACGCTTTGCTAACCACTCTCTCAATATGTTCTGCCACCTTCAGAGACCTATGCACATTAACTCCCAGGTCCCTCACTCCCTGCACACTCTTTAAAACTGTGCCATTAAGTGTATATTGCCTCTCCCTGTTCCTTCTGCCAAAATGCATCACCTCACACTTCTCTGTATTAAATTCCATCTGCCACTTGTCTGCCCATTCTGCTAGCCTTTCTATGTCCTGTTGCAGTCGATTGGTATCATCCTCATTGTTTGCCACACCCCCAAGTTTGGTGTCATCGGCAAATTTAGAAATTCTACTCTGTATTCCAAATCCAGATCATTTATATATATCAAAAAACCTAGTAGCACCCATGTCGCCAAACTGTTCCAGTGCAGCCAAGACACTGGTATCTACCTGACAATGTGGAAAATTTCCACTTATGTCCTATGTCAAAATGATGGATTGAAGGAGGGCTTTAACAAATGCGAGGGTGGTGGAGCGGTGGACTGGTTTAGGGAGCAACTTCCAGAGATTGGGGCCTAAGCGGCTAAAGGCACAATCGCCAATGGTGGGGCAAAGAAAGAGGGAGACGCACAAGAGGCTGGAGTCAGAGGTACGGAGGGTTTGGTTGGGGAGTTGTGGTGCTGGAGGAGGATACAGAGAAATTTAAAATCGTGGCTTTGGGGGACCGGAGGTTAATGTAGGTCAGCGCAAGCAGCAGTGATGGGTCTTGGCGTGGGATCGGATACAGGCAGCAGTGTTTTGAACACGCTGAAATTTATGGAGGGCAGTGGATGGGAGGTCGGTCAAGAGAGCGTTAGAATATTTGAGCTTGATGGTGACATAGACATGGATTGGATAATGGATTCAGTGGCAGATGGGCTTAGGTGGGGGCAGAGGCAAGTGGAAGTAGGCAGTCTTTGTGATGGTGAAGATATTGGGTTGGAAACTCAGTTCTGGTCGAAAAGGTCGCTGTAAAGGAAAGGGGTTAAGATGTAAGGATGCACTTCCCTGATAACACTATATGGTTATTGCAATGGTCTCTGCTATTTTCGCAGCACCCAGTTGATAATTCATTGCATTGAAATTTAAAATGTAATTCAGAGACCAAACTATCACTTAATGGTTTGCAGCAGACCAGTTTGTAAACTGTCTTTCAACTTCATCCAAAACAGTGTCCTGTGGAATAAAATTGAAAGGAAGGGTACTGCTAAAGTGAGACCTAGTGAGCATCGCCAAAAGTGCCTTGTTCCTCTCATTGTCCTCTCACAATACTTCACATGCAGGTTTATAGTCTGGGTCCCATGCTTGTCATATAAGTGTGACACAAACATGCCCAGTGTGGCCCTCCCTTGTTGGAAAAAAAACTGCTAATGCTGTTACTAAGTGAATCCCAGTCCAATGAAGATGTGTTACCGTTATTTTTTAATTCATGGGGAAGACCTTCATCCGTCACATTTTGATAGAAAAAGCTGCTACCTCACTAGTACCTATAAGCGTGCAAAACTGCAAAGCAGGTGACACTTGACTGCTGCAATTAAACTGTCATCTTATTTGACCAAATGATTTTTTTTTAAATTGACAATATGACAAGGCTGAGATAACCAAAGAAAGAGTCATATTAAGGTTTGGCTTTAGTTTCGTAAGCAAGTAAAAGCAAAACTGCATGGTCTCTATGCTGAAACAAAACCTCTAACAGAAATAGCTTAACAAAAGAATTTGCCAAAGAAAATGCAGACCTAAAAGTAACAGCAGCTGAGGAAATCGCTGAAAATGTTGGTCTCTTTTAAATAATTGTAATATTGGCTGTGGAAGGGGAAACAGAGAAACATTATTGTATTTCCAGTGGCAGCTTTTCTGAAGGCATTGTGCCTAATCCTATAAACTGACCTTCACACAGAGGAAACGCCCGGTAAGAAGATTCTATTAATAGTTCTGTTTTCTTGACTTCTAAGCAATAAATAGTGGGAATTTTGATTATCGGGAACAGCCATCTTGTCTGCGTAAAAGTAATGCATTCTAATAATATGGTGTATTGTTTAAAATTGGTGGAGGGGAGAAAGGTGTTGGGATTCACCAAGTGATTAAAATATGCCCATAAGCAATGCTATAAAAGGATAATAAAATCTAAATCTCATTTGTTCCACTTCAGTTTCTTCATATGCATAAAACTCCATAAAAACAGCATCTGTGTTCAAATAATGAGCTGAAAAGACACTGCACAGTTGCTAATTCGATTTACATTCTTAAACTCATTGTACCATATACTTCCATTCACTAGATATCTGGGCCAATATAATGCTTCAGAAGTAAAAGGGAATTAAAAAAGGAGCTATTTAGTTACTATAATGAGATTGGTAAGCAGATTGACAGTATAGTGAGCTGTCAAGTGTACTCTGATATTGTCCAACCACCTGGATTGTTGCTGTCTTTCCAATTTATCACAATTCTGTGGAACAAAATCTTATTTTGCTGTGTTGCTGATATGGGTCTTATCAGTTTGCCTGAGAGGACTTCTATCTCATATACAATTTCTGACAAGCCAGATATAAAACACAGAGATAACTCCTACTGAATGAATGACTGCAAAAGGTACTTATAGTAAGAAGAAAGGAAAGCTACAGCAATATGTTAGGGGTCATTAATTTTGGCATCATTTTCGCAGGAGAGCAAAGAGTATATACTGGGGTGGAATGGTTAGTGTTCCATCTGCACCTTTTTTTTACAAAGGGGATGCATATCAGAAGGCAGCTACTGTAAAACAATCATGTGCACATGCTTTAAACTCACCAATTGTGAAGGCATGAGTAAATTATAGGTTATTTTCTGCCATTCCATAACTGCCCCACTGTCGATATCAGACATTGTGATTTTTTAGTATTTTAAAACATTAAAAAAAATGAAAGAGTTTTATGTGAGAAAGAGAGGTGTTGCTATATGATCCATTGGATATTAGTATGGGCAATTGGATATCAGAGCAGTTCAATAGATATCTGTATGGGCAATTGATATCAGAGCAGTTCAATAGATATCAGTATGGGCAATTGAATATCAGAGCAGTTCAATGGATATCTGTATGGGCAATTGGATATCAGAGCAGTTCAAGGGATATCTGTATGGGCAATTGGATATCAGAGCATTTCAAAGGATATCTGTATGGGCAATTGGATATCAGAGCAGTTCAATAGATATCAGTATGGGCAATTGGATATCAGAGCAGTTCAATAGATATCAGTATGGGCAATTGAATATCAGAGCAGTTCAATAGATATCAGTATGGGCAATTGGATATCAGAGCAGTTCAATAGATATCAGTATGGGCAATTGGATATCAGAGCAGTTCAATGGATATCAGTATGGGCAATTGGATATCAGAGCAGTTCAATGGATATCAGTATGGGCAATTGGATATCAGAGCAGTTCAATGGATATCAGTATGGGCAATTGAATATCAGAGCAGTTCAATGGATATCAGTATGGGCAATTGGATATCAGAGCAGTTCAAAGGATATCTGAAATAAAAACAGAAAATACTGCAAACACTCATCAGGTCAGGCAACATCTGTGGAGAGAGGAACAGAGTTAACGGGCTGGATTTTCATTGACCCGTGGAGGCGGGTTTGGAGGCGTGTGGGGGGTTAAAATTGCGAAAACTGGCGGGCGGGCACAAGTCCGCCTCCATCCCGCCTCCATGCAATTTTCATTAAATCGTGTCTGCTGGTCCCGACTCCGTCCCGCCTTTAAGAGGCGGGATAGGTTGTTAAGGCCCTTAACAAGCACTAAATTGGCTCTATAATGCCATTTTGAAAGGCCTTTGTGATTTTAACCCTTGATCTACGTGAAGCATGCCAGTTCTGAACCACGATTGTGAAACCTGGCGGGAGCACATTTGGATAGCTGACTATCAGCTGCAGGTCCACTAATACAACAGAGATGTGATGAAGGTAGTAGTATTAGGTCTGAAAGTCGCCTCTGATGCTGCTGCATTGAAGGTCTTCAGAGACTGCCTGGCCTTTGCTGTGAGAGGACCTGGATGCAAAAAAAACCTCTCGCTCTTTCTCTCTCCTCTCACAGCAAAGGCCAGGCAGTCTCTGACCTGCAATGCAGCAGCAATGATGACATCATCAGAGGTGACTTTCAGACTGAAAACACTAATTAGGTCATGGGTTCCCACATGCTGGAACTCAATTGCCCAATTAGGTGAAAATCGCATCAATCTCCCACATCCAATTGCAGTCGGGTGGATAACACGAAATGCGGATGACACGACCCCAACCCGCCCCAGTATCAAAATCCAGCCCAAAATTTCAGGTCGATGACCTTTCATCAGAACTGCCAGAAGAATGGATATCAGTATGGGGAATTGAATATCCGAATGGTCCATTTGATATCAGTATGGTTGGGAGTTCAATGTGTATTTACATGCCCCAGTGCTCCCATCTGGGAACTCCAGAAAAATAGCAGACAGCAGCAGGGAGAAGAGAGCAGGACAGTGACAGTAGTAAGGCAGGAACAGCAGAGCAGAGCAGAAGAAAGACAGGGCCACACACAACAGGGAACAAGTAAGGAAAGAGACAGAACACAGTGGGGAAGGGGATGATAAATCAAGAAGTACTGATTAGATGATACCAAAATTGGGCTTTAAGCCTGTAGATTGTGGAAGGAAAGAAACGCTGAGCGAGATAAGAGTAACTGTTAGTGATTTTTATCTAACAGTAAAAGCTATCATCAGTTAAAACAATTTTCCCACAGTGCTAAAGCTGGTGGTCATTACTTGCTGTTGAATGGGTGATATAGGATTACTGTGGGAAAGTTGGTGGAGTTACCAATCCACCTTGGGGTTTTCCATTTTTCAAATATCAGTAAAGGCTAACTAGAAGTAAAACCTTATTTTAAAAAGACCCTTCCTTTGGGACGCTGTTTCAGTGGGACAGGAATGTGCTCAAATGGTGTTTGGGTAGAAAAGGGTGTAGAACAAAGATATGTTACCTATTGCAATCTAGGTCAACTTCTGCCAACAACAGTCATGCAAACTGTCTGAACACCTGCGACAATATATGAATATAATGATTACTGATAGAAGTGGAAAGTGACTTGAGCATTAAGAGCGCAATCTAGGCTGGCACTTTTTCTTTACTCTGATGTGAAGTGCACAGTAGGATGCCCTATTCTGCGTATTGTAGCGGGAATACCTTTATATAGGAAACTGTGATCAAGTAAAAATAACCACTTTTATTTAGTTATCATCTACTGTTACAGACCTAAACACTGACATTTAGAGAGGCGTAGTTCTTACAGAAAATAATGATTTGCTAATGCTTTCCCAATACACATAGGGGTGAAATTCATCTTGGCCGGCAGTGCAAAGCGGGCAATAGCGAATCTGCAGCCCGCTTTACACTCTGCCCAATTTTATTTTCCATTGAAGATAATCGGATGTGATATAAAACAGGCTGTCCATTCACTATCGTCCATTTTGCCCCACTGCCCAAGACGAAGTTCACCTCATGGTTTGGATGGTGGGAAGTTCTGTAATAAACAGAATTTCCAGAAGCAATGGGTGTACAGTACGAGAAACATGCATATTTCATATTGAAATAAGACAATCTTTAAAATGGTAAAATATTGTTAATGAACAAAGAGATACAAAGGATGCACCACAGATATGCACCAGTGCGGATTACTCTGGAGGTGAAATTCGTCTTAGAAGGTCGCGCAAACTGAGCAATAGCGAAGTGGCAGCCCGTTTCACAATCCGCCTGATGTTCTTTTCCATTGAATTCAATGGAATTTCATCCCCTCAGTCTTTTAAAAGTGAAAAACTTTGTATTTGTGAATAATTCAATATTAGTTTCCTGACATTCAATTGTTTGGAGTTTTGGGATAAGACTGAACTCAAAAAAGCTGCTGATTATGAACGTATTCAGTGTGGCGTAAAAATGTGTCTCAGTCATACCCAAGGGATGAATTGTATTTACAACTGCTCATAGTGTATTATGCCAAATAGAAACTAAAAATGAGATACCATCTTTGAGATTTGTACATTTAGAGATGGTTTTTGTTATTAAAAATGTCCTATTTATACATGCAAATTAAGCCTAATCATGCACTTTCAGTATTGTTTAAGAAAACTCACTGAATGATATTTTTAATTTGAGCAAAATAATTGATTTGCATATGGTAATAAGTAAAAGCTGAAATTAGAAAGCCACAATTGTATTATGACAAATCCCATGACAATTATGCTTTCTGCAGATTGCAGAGCGTGTAAAGGAATTTGAATAAAGCCTAAAAGAGAATTAAAAATGAAAAGGGACTGAAAGTCCAAACGTTATCTAAATGCAAAACCTTGTCAATAAACATTTGTGTTGGTTACAATTTACTGAGAAATGACCGGCAGCGGCTGATTAACACCTCACTGTTTAACCATTTTATTATAGTCAAGCTAGAAACCACAGGCAATCCAACTATGAACAAAAAGCGAAATCCCGTAGATGTTGGAAATCTGAAACAAAAACAGAAAATACTGGAAGCATCCGTCGAGAAAACACGAGACAGTTGATGTTTCTGGTATAAAACCTGTCCTTAGAACTGAAAGATATTACAGATAAACAGCATTTAAAAAGGAACAGAAGAAGGGAAAGAGGAAGAAGAAGAAACACACACGTGCACACACACGCAAAAATATTACACACAAGAAAAGACATACAATAGCGTGTGAAGCAGTGTCCTTAAGTGTTATAGTAATGGAATCGATGTTTTGGACCAGAAGGCAGAGGTGTGATGGGAAAACTGATAACTTCTGGAAGTGAATTTTGGGGAAAAGTAAAGGGATGTGTTTTACTCAAACAATGGATAGATGGATTACTAGGGGAATGAGAAAAGGGGGTGGCCATGGTTAGAGCTCATGAAGAGAGCAGCTGTAACATGGTGCTGCCATCATTATGCCACTAGTTTCTAAATAAATGGGGAATTGTACAGAGAGTGGCCCTTTAACACAGCGTTAACTTTAAACAACATTGTTCTGTAATCTTTTGAACTTGTTTATGATCTGGAAGAGTACATAATTCCAGAAAAAAGCGTATTAAACTTTACTTTGAAGGTCTATCTGAAAAAAATTAATTATTCGATAAACTGAGAGAAATAATTGCATTTTAATGAGCAAAATGGCTTATTTAGTGGCTATTTTTCATTAATACTTCAAACATCCACAGTGAACCTACTATCTTTATAAGAAAATATTTTCCTTTACTCAATGATATTTATATAATTGGAGTCCACTGCAGTGTTAAGACACATATTAAGCTTCATGTTGTCATGCACTAAAGGAGAGTGAATTAGCAGACTATTCGAACAACAAAGATATGCAACAATAAAATGAAGACCTTCCACAATGATCGAAAGGATACAATTGTCATGGCAACATTATACTATGAAGGACAATGTTATTATTACTCAACTGTTGCTATGAGAACTCATAAGTAATTACCAGAACATGAAGACAAACCATACTATAACAAAATGTAAAGGTAAAACATACTAAAACAAAGATCTATAGCTCTATATCAGCTTCTTTTCTCACAATGCTACAAAAAGAAAAGGTAAGTGGTGGAAATGTGGGGTGTGGTAATTAGCTGTGTGATTTCAGGGACTGGGAAGAGTGTCTTTGTTCATTATATGTGTGTTGGGTCAGGGGAGGGGGGGTGGGGGGAGACTTCTTCCCTTGGGAGGGCCTAGGTTGTAAAAAATGAAAAAAACAAAACTGAGCATGGATTTGAGGAATTCCTCAGAAGGATTTGGAAATGTGACTACTTTAGTAGAGATCTTTAACTGCATAGTTAGGAGAGGGTTAGTTTTACATTTAGAATCTCCCATTATTTTTTAAGAGACCGTGTAACATGCACATGATGAAACCCAGTACGTGTTAATAATCTTATTATATTATGTGAATCGCTGCAGCACAATCGTCATGGCTGCAGAACGGAAATATTTCATGCAGCGTCGTTTTCTGATGTATAAATTGTACATCTTGCAAAGCCAATTTTGTCTTGTCACTTCTCCTTAATCTAGTGCTCCACATACTTTGTAAACTGAATCTAAACAATTCTTTCATTATGAAGAAGTAAGAACCCTGCTGGAAATCTCAAATATAAAGGCTCAGCTGATTTCTTTTTCCTGGAGGCTAGCAAAACAGAGGATTTAGAGGGAGGTACACTGCCTTAGGCAACTCATGTTTTAAAGGCTGGGCTATGCCTTATTTTCAGTAGGGAAACGCAAATTAGTAGTATTATGAATAAATTTACCACCGTGTAGCTTCGAACAATGAAATTATATTGAAAAAAATCAGGATGTTATTAGTCTTTGGCCTGGCAGGTATCAATTAATCAATTATCATCCCATTATACTGGCTGCATCCCGCTGAATGAAATCCCTATGTAGTCATTATACCAAGAATCAATCTTTTGTTATTTCTTTGAAGCCAAGTACAGTACTGTAGATCTTATACTGAACAAAGTGTAGCACCAGTCGGCCCATTCAGCGCATTGATTGTCTGCCATTTCTTGCTGGATGAACACTTTCTGCCGTAAGAAACTGGCCCCTCTGTAAGAAGCTGCTCTCCATCTGTCAGGAGCAATTTGTCTCATTTATCTCTCGTATTATATTAGGGGTAGTAAATGTGCCAATTAATGCTGTAAACATTGATTTAGTTGGAAATTGCTAAAAATGAAGCAGCTATATTCATATGTCACAAAAAATTTAAGTGTGTGGATACTGACTGATTTGCCTCATTGACTTCAATTACTAACACCCCTAGGTTGGTTAAAAAGGGATGCAAAAGTGCTCTATAGGAACCATGTGGCATTTTTAATGGCTATACGTTGACATACAGGTCATTTTTATCTCTATAAATTCAGAACAGGATTTTCATAAGGTAACCTATAAATCTCAGAATGTCAGGTTATTTGTAATTTGGAAAAAAAAAACGCATTTTCTCTCACTTACCTTGTTCTTCAGCCTCTCCAATTGATCTGAGCTCAGGCTGAGAGGATAGACAAATGACCGTCAGCATCTCCCCAGCGTCAGTTTATGCTCCTTGGGAGTCTCCAAGTAAAGAGTGAAACATCTGTTAACTTAATTCCCCTCCAGTCAGATGGGCAGGTTGCCTTTGGTTGATGTTACAGTTAATGGTTCAGCTGGGGCCAGTGCACTATCTGGGGAGTCCAAGTAATAGCAGGCATTTGACTATTATGATTATTACAGACTATATGATGCCTAACAATGGGGTAAGTAGTTAATTAACATGCACAAACTTATCAAAACCACTTTAAAGAGTATATGATGCCATTTGCCACCCAAGGGAGAACAAATGGGGCTATAGACAGGCACTCATATGTCACAGCAAGGTTTTAATAATGTAAATGTCTATTATCAGACAGTTTTGATCTCCTATTGCTCAACCTATTTCTGACTGTTAGGGCTGAAATTTTGCCGGTGCTCAGAGGGTGGGTTCGGAGGCAGGTCCGCTGTCAAAATCAAAAAGATTGACAGCGGGGCAGTATCCCGCTCTGAACTCGCCTCCTTGTCAGTTTCCCGAGTGCCCGCTCTGCCTGCGCTTTGCAGACCCGGCATTAAGTGGCGGGTCAGGCAATTCAGGTAGTTAAGAGGGTGTTTAGAGCAATTTAATCAGCATTTTACCAGGTACAAACCATCTTCCCAAGTTTTCCATGAGGTTCACTCCGCTCAGGTAAGTGTGGCGGGTTTTAAATAACACTCTATTTCTGTGAATAGGTGACAGCTGCAAAAGTGGTATAAAAGCTACCATTTCACAGCTGGTCACTTTCCAATCTTAGAGGCTGCAGCCTTCAGGATTTGGAATACATCTTTCAGCTTTATGGAGGTTTGAAGTGTTTGGAGCAAACTCTCTATCCAGTGTCACCTCCTTGGAGCAACCTCTCACCATTGACAGATCGCTTCTGTCATCTCAACCTCACCTGACATCTATTCCATCAGCATCGGTGCCCTTGAAAAAATCTCACCTTGGTCCTCAGAATCCCACCACAATCAGTCCCAACACCAGCAGCACCAGGCACACCAGCAGCACCAACAACAACACCAACCTTCTCTGCAATCACCTGATGCTGCACAGGACACAGGGCATCAGCACCCGACCACATTGCTGCCCAGGAGGCCAGGGATGGCCTCACCATGGCCAGATTTACTTCACTTAACGCTGTACACCCTGGCTGACATATGATGCACCAGGTTGGCACCACTCCACACCAACACCATAAAGCATCCTTACAATGGCCAAGCCATTCCTTTCACACTCATCACCATTGGGGGTGGGGGGGGTGGGGGTGGGGGGCGTACCGTTATGTCTCACAATTCATTGCAACTCTCTAAGCCACTTCCAAAGGTGCACACAGATCTGTCCAAGTTGGCAATGTTTTGAAAATAAAGATTTCATTGTTTGGCAACACATTAACAGAATCTTTACATGAACATTGGCGATAACACCCAAGTGCCTACCCTTGTGTGTTGTTAGTTGGTATGATTGCACTAGGATGAGGGTGACTGTGAGGCGTGGCTAGTGAGATGGGGAAGTGATAATGTAGATAGAGAGGGATGGGTGGAGGTGCAAGGTAAGTTGGTGTGAGTAAGGATGTGCTAGCATAGTTTAGGGAAGGCAGAGTGATGGGGATGTGATGAGAGGCACAGCAGGATGAGGCTGAGTGTGGCTTTGCAGTAACGTTTTGTGATCTACTGAGATCACCAACACTTCACAGATGTGGGGTCCCCACACACCACTGCAGCCTGGTCCTCCTGACGACATCCCTGCTTGTGCCCTCCTGTGCAATGTGCAACCAGGCTGCATTGGTCTCCTGGGGAGGTCTCTACCACCCATTGGAAGGGAAGAGAACCTCCCTGCGTGCTGTGACTGCCTCCATAAGCATATGGCGGGAGTAATGGGAGAGCCTGGGTGCAGTCATTGTTAGTGTTTGCAGCACCTCAATGCTGTAGAACACTGGCAGCACAACTGTCAAAATGATTGTGGCCGTGGTCCCTTTAAGGAAACCAGCTGATGACGCGTCATCAAATGACGTCATCAGACCCGCTTCCTATTAATTATCTGGGAACCTCGCAGGGTGGGCTTAACAAGCCCCATCAACGGAATATCTTGTTGGAGGCCGGGATCGACGCAGATGCAGGGTCCCCACACACCACAGACGTCGCCCGCCCCAGACCCACCGAGGTTGGAAAAATCCAGCCCTTAGTGTGACAAAAAATGCAGACATATGAGGATATATTTTCTTGGTACTGTGTCTGGGGCTATTGCATCGCCTGGGCATAGTGAATATAGGAAAACCAGGCGCATGCCTGTAAGAGAGCTGGCCCGATTTTCTGTTAATTAGCTTAGCGGGAGGAATAAACGGAGAGAAAATAGGTGGGCTCCCATATGGGCATGCACTCCTCCCCACCCAATTTTCCTGTATTTGCTACATGCAGGCAAGCCAATGGCCACAGGTGTAGGTCCAGGAATCTGTCATTGGGAAAATGCTGGAGTCCATCATTAAGGAAGTGGTAGCAGGACATTTAGAAAATCATAATATAGTCAAGCAGAGTCAGCATGGTTTTATGAAAGGGAAGTCATGTTTGACAAATTTGCTGGAGTTCTTTGAGGATGTAACGAGCAGGGTGGATAAAGGGGAACCAGTAGATGTCGTGTATTTGGATTTCCAGAAGGCATTCGATAAGGTGCCACATAAAAGGTTACTGCACAAGATAAGAGCTCACGGGGTTGGGGGTAATATATTAGCATGGATAGAGGATTGGCTAACTAACAGAAAACAGAGAGTCGGGATAAATGGGTCATTTTCAGGTTGGCAAACTGTAACTAGTGGGGTGCCACAGGGATCAGTGCTGGGTCCTCAAGTATTTACAATCAATATTAATGACTTGGATGAAGGGACCGAGTGTACTGTAGTCAAATTCGCTGATGATACAAATATAGGTGGGAAAGCAAATTGTGTGGAGGATGCAAAGAATCTCCAAAGGGATATAGATAGGCTAAGTGAGTCGGCAAAAATTTGGCAGATGGAGTATAATGTGGGAGAATGCGAGGTTATCCACTTTGGTAGGAAAAATAAAAAAGCAAATTATTATTTAAATGGGGAGAGATTACAAAATGCTGAGGTACAGAGGGATCTGGGGGTCCTTGTAAGTGAATCACAAAAAGTTAGCATGCAGGTACAGCAAGTAATTAGGAAGGCAAATGGAATGTTGGCCTTTATTGCAAAGGGAATGGAGTATAAAAGGAGGGAAGTCCTGTTACAACTGTATAGGGTATTGGTGAGACCACACCTGGAGTACTACGTACAGTTTTGGTCTCCTTATTTAAGGAAGGATATACTTGCATTGGAGGCAGTTCAGAGAAGGTTCACGAGGTTGATTCTGGAGATGAAGGGGTTGTCTTATGAAGAAAGGTTGAGCAGGTTGGGCCTTTACTCGTTGGAGTTTAGAAGAACGAGAGGGGATCTTATTGAAACATATAAGATTCTGAAGGGGCTTGACAGGGTAGATGCAGAGAGGATGTTTTCCCTCGTGGGGGAATCTAGAACTAGGGGGCATAATTTCAGAATAAGGGGGCACCCATTTAAAACGGAAATGAGGAGGAATTTCTTCTCTCAGAGGGTCGTGAATCTTTGGCATTCTCTTCCCCAGAGAGCAGTGGAGGCTGGGTCATTGAATATATTTAAGGTGGAGATAGACAGATTTTTGAACTATAGGGGAGTCAAGGGTTATGGGGAGCAGGCAGGGAAGGGGAATTGAGGCCAAGATCAGATCAGCCATGATCTTATTGAATGGCGGAGCAGGCTCGAGGGGCCAAATGACCTACTTCTGCTCCTACATCTTATGTTCTTATGTTCTTATGAATCGCTACCCGATTATGTTCTTTGGTGTATGTTCACCATTGTCTTTCTTCTATCACTATTACAAACATGTGAGAATGATAGACAGGAAAAGACCAGCTGGTCCATTGAGCCTGTCCCGTACTGTCATAGTGCAACTTATGCATATCTTGACCCCCATTCTGCCCCACCCCCCATCGATCAGTGATGCAATCCCCTGGAAGATACAAAATAACGGACAAAAATATTAGAAAAAAAGACTCTGAAATTCCTCACCATATTATTTTTGAAAGCTTCATTAATAGAAAGAACAAAAGAAGGTGCATTTATATAGCATCTTTCACACTCAGGACATCCCAAAGCATTTTACAGCCAATGAAGTACTTTTTGAAGTGTAGTCACTGTTGTAATGTAGGAAAATGCGGCAGCCAATTTGCACACAGCAAGGTCCCATAAACAGCAATGAGATAATGACCGGATCATCCGTTTTTGGTGTTGGTTGAGGGAAAAATACTGGCTAGGACTCCGATGAGAACTCCCCTGCTCTTCTTTGAATAATGTCATGGGATCTTTTAAGGCCACATGAGAGGGCAGACGGGGCCTCGGTTTAATGTCTCATCCAAAAGACGGCATCTCCGATTGTGCAGCACTGCCTCAGTACTGCACTGAAGTGTCAACCTGGATTATGTGCTCAGGTCTCTGGAGTGTGGCTTGAATCCACAAACCTTTGATTCAGAGGCAAGAGTGCTACCACTGAGCCAAAGCTGACACTTAGGGCTGGATTTTATCAATGGGGACGTGTTGGGGGCGGGACTACTGGTTGTTGGGTTTCAGTCCCGCTCCTAACGGCGTCTGGCCGACCCACGCTATTTTCCTTTGATTGACCTTGTTAAGCCCATCCTGCGGGCTTAGCAGGCCAATTAAGGGAAAGCCGGTGACAGAGAACGTCAGTGTATGACGTTTCATCTGTCAAAAATTTTTGACAGATGAATTGTCATCGTTTGACAGCTTTGAGAAGCTGTCAAACACTAACAATTTCTGTTCTTTGGTGAGTCCTTGTACTCAAGACTCACCAAATCTCTTTCCTGAGCAGAAATCAGATGGCTGTTGCATTGGAGAATGCAGCAGCCATTCTGTCATCTCTGCCATGGAGATGTGGACCCTCCGGATCCCCAAGGGTTGAAGCCTGCAGGAAGAAACAAAGGTAAGGAAACTTTTTCTAAGACTTTTCACTCACCTCCCATACTTACCTCTCCGCACTTGCACCCATCACTCACCTCCACAGCGCACTTTTCGACCCCTCTCACCCTCGCAGACCCACTGCTTGCCTCGCTGACCCAGACGGGGTTTCCTGACGTTGGGAAGCCCGCACTTGTGTTAGTAAAATGGGGATAAGCCTCTTAACTGCCTGTTAACTACCTGTTAACAGGCAGTTAAGTGGCTGTAATCCCCTTCCCACCTTGAGGAGACAGGCCCCTGCGCGAGTCGGAGACCCGCCTCCCGGGAAGATGGCACAGAGGCGGGTTGGGAGCGGGTTCAGTACCCGCTCCCAGTTTCTGCCATTTTCCCAGCAGTCCCGCCTCCAAATCCGCCTCCCCAGGGCTGGCAAAATTCCCCCCTTAGCCTGAGAAGCAATGGCTTATGTGTCATTGCTTTTCCTATACTTTGGAGTAATGCTGATGATGTGTTATGCAAATAGCAAAACTGACATGCAAGTGTTTTACCAATCTGACTTGGATTATTTTGCAACATTACACAACTATTTACACTCATGCCATTCTACAGTTTTAATACTGTGTTATTCAAGGTACAGGAGAATACAGGAATATTGTTGCATATCATTAAAGTTTGGGTAAATTCCATTATTGGTACATTTAGCAAGATGAAAAAGAGCAAGGAGCACACAGAAGTTTATTATTTTGATTTCAAATCTCACAAGACACAGATATTGAAGCTTATTACGAAGCTCTTTATGTTCTAAGAACTCAACTGTATAATAGTTACAACAGTACTACTGATCTCACATTACTTCACTTTTGTTTCTCTGTGGATCCAACCATTTTTCAGCTGCACTGTTTGTTCAAGACTTAATTTACAGAAAAGAGAAACACAACATGGGGTCAAATTTCAATTTAAAAATATGAGTAAGATGTGCATATTTTTATTGAAAAGAACAAATTCTTAATAAAAATGAGTGCACATTTTAAAAATGTGTAATTCTGGAGAATGGGATTTCATTAGTCCTAATGAAAGTAATGACACACCTACAACACTTCTCAAATAGTGACTTAACTGGTATGAATGGCGAAAGATTCATTAATCCAGCTGTTAAGTGCACAAATGCTTTAGAAAATGGCTGAATGCCAGCAGAGAAATCTTGACGTAGCCACGAGCCAGGCTTAGGCTTGTAGTGGCATTCCTGACTTTCTTGCTGAAGATTGGTTTGGAGTACAGCACAGATGTTCATTTTTGATACTTTCTACAGAGCAGCCTGATCAATTGATTTTGAAACAATGCATAAATTATTTCGCATTCTCATTTTTTTAAGTCACATAACTCATTTTCAAGCAAAATAAACATGCAACATAAATCCTCCATGTGTATTTCATAAAATCACCGATGGCAACTTGAGGACACTATGGGCTGGATTTTGAATGACCCATGGAGTCGGGTTTGGAGGCGTGTGGGGGGTTAAATTTGCGGGGTCGGGGGTCCCGACCCCATCCCGACTCCATCCCGCCTCCACGCAATTTTGACAAAATCAGTCGCGGGGTTCCCGACTCCGTCCCGCCTCCAAGAGGCGGGAGAGGCCATTAAAGCCCTTAACAAGCTCTAAATTGGCTCTGTAATGCCATTTTGAAACGTTTTAGCTAGTTTAAGCCTTTTCTGACGTGAAGTACGCCTGGTGTGAAACACTCCAGTGAAACCTGGCGGGAGCACAAGTGGATAGCTGACTATGATCCACTATTACAACGGAGATGTGATGAAGGTAGTAGTAGTATTAGGTCTGAAAGTCGCCTCTGATGCTGCTGCATTGAATGTCTTCAGACACTGCCTGGCCTTTGCCGTGAGAGGACTTGGATGCAAAAAAATTCTTCTCTCTCTCTCTCGCTCTCTCTCTCTCTCTCTCTCACACATATCAAGTTTGCATCCAGGTCCAATCACATCAAAAGCCAGGCAGGTCCTCTCTCAGCAACAGCCAGACAGTCTCTGAGACCCTGCAGACAGTCTCTCACCTGCAATGCAGCAGGAATGATGACATCATCAGAGGAGACTTTCAGACTAAAACCACTAATTAATTCATGGGTTCCCACATGCTGGAACTCAATTGCCCAATTAAGTGAAAATTGCATCATTCATCCACATTAATCTGGAGTCGGGGGGGGGGGGGGGGGGACACGAAATGCGGATGACACGACCCCAACCCGACCCCAAGACAAAATCCAGGCACAGTTGCAGATCGAAAGGAAAAATATTTTTGAAGCTCCTAAAACTTAGCAAATTTTCCATCGAAAAATTCTCATTTTCTGATATCCTACTTGTTAAATAGGTCTTCTCTGATGCTGACTTTACCTTATCTTTAGTAACCTTCCACCACTTGTGCATATGGTGTTATAATGCAGGCAGCAGATTTTGAAGCACTGACCATTTCAAATTGTCAAGAATTTTCTGACAAGGAGAATTTATGTGAAAAGGAACATTTGGTGGATTGAGTGTATGAAGTTTTCACCTGTGTGTGTGTGTATATAGTTTCATATTCATGTAACCAGTGGTAGATTTATGAGGGAAGCTGGAATGCAGCCTGACTCTTTCATTAATTTTCTTCTTGTTTGACCAACGTCCAGTATATATGTCATCCATATATTTTGTCGCCGAACAGGCCAACTGTATTAACTTTGAAATGAAATGAAGCTCAGGTTTCTGCCTCGACCCATCAACTATGATCTGCAAAATATGATGTGGAAGGAAGCCTCCAGCTTCAATACTTGGATCAAATGGCACTATTGACTTTAGCAATTTACTCTCCAGATGCAAGAAGATTTATATTGGGCTGCGATCAGTACATTCATCTGTCTTTCCATGAACACATATGTATCAGATCCTAAAAATACATCCGATCAGATTTTACGGGAGTTCATTTCAAAACTTCCTCTCATCGCAGGCTGGAGTCTATTCCTTTTATAACAAGTCATTTGAATTCACTTTGAAATGTGAAAGCCTGAAATGGCATGAATGAAATTTCTGTCAGAATCGGCACTGATTACATTCGATATGAAAATGCTCAACTAGTTTTAAAATAATATTTTTTATAATATGGAAGCTAATATTCATAATAGAGCTAGTTCCGTGATCAGTTAAAAAAAATGCATAATATTTGGGCCTGGATCAGACTTTCAAAAATCAACAATTTCTAAGGAAGGGTGCATGCTAAATCCCTCTGAAAATAAATCTTGTGCCTTCAGTGCTCATAACCTCATTCAGAGCTGTTAGCTGGTTACCTTACTGTAGAACCGAACAGCCATTAATTTTCTAACTAGCTTAATCAACATAATCAACTGTTCTGAGGAGGGTACACAAGCAAAATTCAATAACTTGCCATTTCACAGATGCTGTCCGACCTGTTGTGTAGCACTAGCATTTTTCAGTTTTTATTTCACAATTCCAGCATTTGCAGTTTCTCCCTTTTATTTTAATCAACATATTTTAATTTTAATTTTGTTTTTTTTTGCTCATCCCCAGAGTATGTTCTGTGCCCACATTTCAAGCCAACTGTGTGGATCTATGACCTCTTTTTAGGCCTCCACCTATAGCCAATAAGATCTGCCCAGGGTCCCCTCCATCAGAAATCGAAAAGCCAGGGCAAATGGACAGAGTCACAGCATAACTGGGTTCCACACTAAATTTCTGGCCCATGGATGGAATTCAGGCTTTCTGCCCTCTCTGACCACAGGAATGTTTGAGTCCATTAACATGTTCAAAGTACATTTAGTTTGGCAGTCTTCTTGATTCATTCATTTGTCCCCATTCACCCTCTCGGACAACTCCATCCAAACAGCTTGCACCTCTGGCTTGACCAGGAGGTTGCTGTTCCCCTCCAAACAAGGCCACCCTCCTTTACAGCACCTCCTGCAGCAGGATCTCCACATGTGTCGTGAGGGAGTTTCCCCAATATTTTTCCTTGTTTTCATTGTACTCCCAGCAAAGTGATTTCTCAGCCCAACAAAATAGCACTCCTCTTTAATGGTGAGCAGCAGCCCTTTAAAGGTTGCTAACTTGCTAGATTTCCTGCTCCCCAGCCAGTTTGCCAAGCTCCCTGTGTTCATTTTCCATATACAGGGAGCCTATTAAAATGAGGTGGAGGGGCTAGCTTCATAAGTTTGGAGAGGACAGCCCTCTCTGCTGCTGACATAGGTGCACCCCTGCTGTGGGTGGACACAGACCCGACATTGCTGCCTTCGCAAAATCAGGGCTATGATCTCCAACTGACATTATAGATTGGTTAAGTTATGTGCTTTGAATCTGTGCTGCACCCACATTTGGATGCATGTCAGTACAAACTGGTCGGGGACTAAAGACCCAATCTTCCAGTCCTCTCCATACCACCCGCACCATCCAGAGTACCCACTGCTTGTTCTCAGCGACCTTTTGTTAAAAGGTTCAACTAACTTGCAGATGGGCACACATACACAGTAAAAATGAACACGGCTTCTGATATTTGTGTGTGTGTCTACCCATAAACTAAATGGATCTTCCCACAGTGTAAATGGAGCAGATGAATTCAATCTGTCAGTGTGGATTTAAATGCAGATTACGATACAGGGTCTGAGCATAAAGGAAATAAATGAGTCTGCACTGATTGCAGCTCTGTTAAAGTGAATAAATTTCCAGGAGGAATTATGGTCTAGGTGCCAAATGAAGGAGTTCTGATATTCTCCAATCTTTTTCAACCTAGATGATTTACGAATTTGCAATACTTTCAATTTAAATTCACCGTCAGGTTTCATCAGTTTGGAGGAAATTTTCCAGTGTGCTATTTATAGTAATCTTGTGAAAGGGTTTGTTATACAGAGGAAATATTTCCTCTTCGTGTGCAAAAGGCTTGAATGAATTCTATCCAAGATGCAAATAAGAGCAATCCAATGAACTTACCTATGGGTGGATTCCATCACCACCCTCCCAGTCCATTGGTAAATGTAAGAAATGCTAAATTGGTTCACTGCGCACTGTGATGTTTTTAATTACAGCTAATGCTGATCCCCAGTAGGAAGAGAGTTTAGTTCATGTCCAAAACAAGTTCAGAATTTTTTTTTCTCCATAGCATCCTATGCAGCACTGTGGGGATTCTAAGCGGAAGGGGTCAATTTGTTTTAAAATAACAGGAGTACTATAGGACTGAGGAAGGATTTACTCTACTTTTCTGCTGTCTGTTGCAGATTGATGATACGTGGACCACCTCCAGGATTGCCTCCCCACTGTTCATCTGTCATGGTGAAATCAAAATCTCCATCCCCTATGGCTTTCAGAATTGGGCTGTGTTTTACTATACACGCTATGAAAAACCTTTAAAAAGCCTGACTGTAGACTGACCATCTGCAGTACACATGTCAAATGATGTGGAAGAGTACAAGCAGCTTTTTTTTGTTTCGTTACACTAGGAGAGGTCTAATCTGCAAATACGTAGAAGAATTGCTTTTGGGTGGGCCACACTCCTGGGTGTCTGAGATGCTCAAATAGCTTCAATATTCCATCCGTGAACAGAACCCATTTTTAATCCCTAACTCATATAAAGTGGGAATTATTGAACCTTGGTTAGGCTACACTTAAGAATACTGTGCACAGTTCTGGTCTCCATATTACACAAAAGATATAGAGGCACTGGAGAAGGTGCAAAAAAGATTGACAAGGATGATAGCAGAACTGAGAGATTATAACTATCAGAAAAGACTGAACAGGCTAAGGCTGTTTTCTCTAGGAAAGAGAAGGCTGAGGGGTGACAAATAGAGGTCTTTAAAATTATGAAGGGGTTCTATAGGCTAGATGTAGAGAAGATGTTTCTACTTGTGGGAGAGTCCAAAACTAGGGGTCTTAAATATAAGATAGTCACTAATAAATCCAATAAGGAATTCAGGTGAAACTTCTTTACCCAGAGAGTAGTTAGAATGTAAAACTTGCTACCACATGGAGTAATTGAGGCAATTAGCATAGATGCATTTAAGGGGAAGCTAGATAAGTACATGAGGGGGAAAGGAATAGAAGGATATGTTGATAGGGTTAGATGAAGAAGGGTGGAAGGAGGCTCATGTGGAGCATAAACACCAGCATAGACCTGTTGGGCCGAATGGCCAGTTGCTGTGCTGTAAATTCTAAGTAATCCTATGTAAATTAAAGCTATAGGGGTAGAAATTCATTTTGGGCAGTAGTGCGAGACAGGTGTTATCGCATCCACCACCTGTTACACGACCCTCACGATAGTCTGTTGACTTCAATAGAACTGAATATCGGGTGGTGCGTATAACAGGCATTCCATGCGATACCGTCCATTTTGCACTAACACCCAAGGCAAATATCTACTCCACAATTCTCAGCAGAAAGAGTAGATACTGCACAGGAGAGTACTGGACACTGCAGAGCGATTTTTTTCAGTTTGATCAGCTTTTGAGAATTTTTGCTGGTTAGGAGGGATGGAGGGCTGCTGTACGGTGAAGATATTTGCCAACGTCTTGAAGTTTTGGTTAAGCAGGAAGATTACTCACTAATAGATGCAATGTACAGACTCTTTACTTTCTTAATTTCTTGCCATCAAGTCCGTTGGGTGGAATTACAGTGGCAAAGGTAGGCTGCTGGCTTACTCCAGAACTTGTCCTGTGTGTGTGCTTGTTTTTGTGCAAAAAAAAAAGGAAATAATTTAAAAAGGCCATGGATTCTGGATGCTCTGCACAATGGGATACCAGTATCAGGAATCTTGAATTTGTTTGACTAACAGTACACATGCCTGATTATCCACGAGTGTGTGTTCCATCATCAAATAACACTACATGCCAAGTTCTGCTTCATGAAAATGAAATATTTTTATTGCATTGAATAGCATTAAGTCAACGCAGCTAAAAATCAACTGATCGCTTCTGCCTCTTCAGTAATTAAACTTCCATTCTACACTGGCAATGTAGTTAAATTTATGACTAAACATTGAACAAGCTTGTTATTACCCCATATTATTACTTTTCTAAGAAATTGCTGCAAAATATGAAACGATTGATTGCCGCAGCGGATGACTGAACTTTTCTGAAATGGAAGCTCCCCGACTTGGCACTTCATTCCCCAACAGAGATCAGAGAGGAAATCAAAAAGGTGTGACTTACACTCAGGTGTAATAAGAATTCTGGTCTGTCTCCAGCAGCACTGAGCGCTTTGTGATAAAATCAAGATTGGCAGGTTGCGAGTGAAAACAGTGCAGCACTTATCTTTACTTTCCATATTATTCATCCCGATATTGGGTGGATACAAATCAGAAGCTGGTTGTATTGGGATGTCCTTGGCTATAATGGTCAGGAGAGTGGGGACAACGGCTTTAAGTGATTACTGCGAAATATCAGTTCATCTATCTGCTCTTAACATTAGGGCTGCTTTACACAAATAACAAGTTTATTGTGTTTCTAAATTGTCATTTATGTTGTCGGAGAGCAGTTAATTAGGAAGCCTTGATCTCTGACACCTGCTACCATGTGAATATATGCATGAACCACAATTCAGTTGAATTTCTGGAGGCAGAGCTGAGATGTAAATGAGGCGGGAGGGGGCATCATCCTTGTCCTCTGGTCTCATTTTCCTGCTCATTGGGCCTTTTGGTACATCAAATTGCAGGAGTGCCCAGAGACCAGGCATTGGGCTAGCACTAGGACCCCTGCAGACCATAGTGTCTGTGGGGTCCCAGGAGCCCTCCAAAGATCACTGGTGGCATAAGATAGGTCCACGATTTTCCCTCCCCAGCACAATCTTCAGGCCCCGGGGTCTTCTGGCAGCTGCTTTCCAGCACCAATGAAAAGGCACTAAGGCCAGCAGTCAGGCCCGAGAGGTGGTGAACGAATTACCCTCCCCACTTTTGACAGTATTATGCCTGCCAGGAGGTGGACCTGTGCTGAATGCTCCCCCAGGCCAATGGCTGGCGACAGGAAATAGCTTTGCTCCTTGACTTGGACACTGTAGATTCGCTGCTCCTGTCCCAGCACTGGGATGGAGGGGAGCCAGGAAAATCAGCCCCATAGTCCCTCAGAAATGTGTTGAAGCACTTCACTTACAATGAATTACTTTGAAATGTAGCTGCTGTTCTTAGGTTAATTATAGAAGTTACAACAGGGAAACAAACCATTCAGCCCAACCAGTCCATGCCAGCATTTATCCTCCACACAAGCAAATAGTCCTAATCACATTTACCTGCCTTGTTCCCATAACCCTTTATTCCCTTTTCCTTCATCCACCTTTCTAATCTGATCTTGAATCTTGACTGTTTCCGCCACCATAAGCAAGCAGTGGGAAGGGCGGAACAGGGAATAAATCTGACTCCCAAGGTTTCTAATTGTGTATTTTTCCCCCAGTGGACAGTGGGAAATCTGACACTGGGAAAGGTTAAGAGGGATTATAGAAACCCTGGTGATTTGTAATTATAATTAACTAACATTTGTTAAAAATAAATTAAATAAAAACAGAAAATGCTGGAAAGACATTGCAGGGCAATCAGCATCTGTAAAGTGTTAGGTGTTTCGCCTGTTGAGGAAATGCAAGAAAATGGGAGCGATGATAGAGATGGAAAACACGGTAAATTGGGGAGCCTGACCACTAAGTTTCCCATCTCTCCCATTTTCTTGCGTTTCTCCAGGCCTCCCACTCCGAAGCTATTTACGTTTATTTTGTCTCTTTAATGTCTTAATTTTTTTTTTACTCTTGACTGAAATGATTTGTTACATCATTACACTCACAATACTGCCTTGGTTTGTTTTATATACAGTATTAAATAAGAACATAAGAACATAAGAAATAGGAGCAGGAGTAGGCCATTCGGCCCTTCGAGCCTGCTCCGCCATTCAATGAGATCGTGGCTGATCTTCTGCTTCAACTCCATTCACCGGCCCTATCGCCATATCCCTTGATGCCCTTACTAGTCAGAAATCTATCGACTTCTGTTTTGAATATACCCAATGACTGAGTCTCCACAGCCCTCTGGGGTAGAGAATTCCAAAGATTCACCACCCTCTGTGTGAAGAAATTTCTTCTCATCTCAGTCCTGAATGTCCTACCCTTTATCTTGAGGCTGTGGCCCCTGGTTCTAGACTCCCCAGCCAAGGGAAACATTCTCCCAGCATCCATCCTATCAAGTCCTGTAATAATTTTGTATGCTTCAATGAGATCCCCTCTCATTCTTCTGAATTCAAGAGAATACAGGCCTAGTTTACTCAATCTCTTCTCATACGACAGTCTCGCCATCCCAGGAATCAATCTCGTGAACCTTCGTTGCACTCCCTCTATGGCAAGTATATCCTTCCTTAGGTAAGGAGACCAAAATTGTACACAGTACTCCAGGTGTGGTCTCACCAAGGCCCTATATAATTGGAGTAAGACTTCTTTACTCCTGTACTCAAATCCTCTTGAAATGAAGGCCAGCATACCATTTGCCTTCCTAATGGCTTGCTGCACCTGCACATTCACTTTCAGTGACTCATGTACAAGGACACCCAGGTCCCTTTGAGCATCTGCATTCCCCAATCTTTCACCATTTAGGAAATACTCTGCCTTTCTGTTTTTTCTACCAAAGTGGATAACTTCACATTTATCCACATTATATTCCATCTGCCATGTTCTCGCCCACTCACTGAGCCTGTCGCGATCCCCTTGAAGCCTCTTCACATCCTCTTCGCAACTTCGCAACATACCTGTTTTTATATCCTCAATTTTCTTTGTTCCACCATTGGCAGCTGTACCTCCAGCTGCCAAGGCCCTAAGCTCTGGAATTCCCTCCCTAAACCTCTCCGCCTCTCTCACCTCCTTTAAGACGCTCCTTTAAACCTACCTCTTTGACCAAGCTTTGGGCATCTGTCCTAATATGTCCTTGTGTGGCTCGGTGTCAATTTTGTTTGATTACGCTTCTGTGAAGCGCCTTGGGACGTTTACTTTGTTAATGGCACTATATAAATGCAAGTTGTTGTTGTTTGTCCAAAATGTTAACTTGTCTATTTCTCTCTCCACAGATGCTGCCTGACCTGCTGAGTGTTTCCAACATTTTCTACTTTTGTTTCAGATTTCCAGCACCTGCAGTTTTTTTGCTTTTTACTCGATTGCCAAATTTAACTGAGGCTAACACCTCAGACTGTTGTCAAAATAGCCGTAGTTAATGCGTATCCATATTCTTATCTTACCTCTGCTCTTTATGAAATTGGCTATACCGACACAATCACTGAATGTAAATGGTATAATTTGCAAGCATACACCAGCAGACATGAACCCACGCGCTGTGTTTAAAAATAACTGTTGCTAAGTAATAACTGGAAGGATACAGGATTAAGCGGATAAAAAAAATAACAATTCATAAGTAAATACTGACCTTTATTATATTGAAAAACCCAGTTATTATGTGGGAACATGGCCTATTTGCTGAAATACCGTATTTACTATAGTCTTCATAAAAAATAATCTGAAATGGAGTCCATCCATCACAAAATGAAATTACCTTTAGCAGAATGAGTAACTGGTGAGTGCCGCAATTCAAAATTAAATATATAACCTTGTATTCAAGAATAACTGGGTGAGCCTGTTAGAATAATTGAGTTGTAGATGTAGGAATACGTGTGAAAGAAGGAAAGAAATTGGCTGCTGTGAAGGATTACTTAATCGCCACTGTCACATCATTTCACAGTGTGGGGAATTAGTAGTTGTAGATTCTCCCTTCAGTTTTCCAGCTTTACCCCTACTCTCTCAAAGTCAGTGCTGGCTTACGGCTCTCTGTTAGCTCATGCAAGTCGCCATTCTTTGAGAGTTAGTGTCAGCGGCGATTTAACGTATGGAGAGAGCTTGGGACGATTGGGCTTGTATTCGCTAGAGTTTCGAAGAATGAGAGGGGATCTCATTGAAACTTATAAAATTCTAACAGGACTAGACAGACTAGATGCAGGAAGGATGTTCCTGATGGCGGGGGAGTCCAGAACCAGGGGTCACAGTCTAAGGATAAGGGGTAAGCCATTTAGGACTGAGATGAGGAGGAATTTCTTCACCCAGAGAGTGGTGAACCTGTGGAATTCTCTACCACAGAAGGCAGTTGAGGCCAATTCATTAAATATATTCAAGAAGGAGTTAGATATATTTCTTAAGGCTAAAGGGATCAAGGGATATGGGGAGAAAGCAGGGACAGGGTACTGAATTTGGATGATCAGCCATGATCTCATTAAATGGCGGAGCAGGCTCGAGGGGCCGAATGGCCTACTCCTGCTCCTATCTTCTATGTTTCTATGTTTTTAACTGTGAAAAATCATCTTACTGGCCCTCAGTGTCCACGATTCAGTCCTCACCTCCCAGTCACAAATGTTCTTCCAGCAAGACTCTTTTGCCCAGCTCAGGGTGTTGCATCCAACTGTAGCACTCCCACTGACAGCCAACTGAAATCATCACAGATCACTAACTGGACATCCCAGGTCAACTAGAGCAACTATCGAGGTGATCTTTATTTGTAGATACCAGCCCCGATAATCTGCAATGGGCTATTGAGGTGCCTCTTAGTCTAACCGCCAAGAGCCACCTGCTGGGAACCTCCGACACTGATCATGGGGGATCTTGCTGGATTAGGGGGAGGTGCCCTGATTTGCTTCCCAACGGCGGGCACCTCACTAGGAGGGCATCTGGGGCACCTGGTTGTTGGCGAGTATGCCTGGTCTGACTTGTGCTTAGACTGCTGGGTAGCAAAATTTCACTAAGTCGCTACTGTTCTGCTCGAGAGTTGTGATTTTGTTTAGCATTTATTTTTTTGTAGGGGTCCGAGGCTCTACCCGCCCCAAACATGGCAATTGTGGTAAGGGGGCGGGGCAGGGACGGGGACTTCCTACATCGGGAGTTCCTGTGCCCTGGGCTTTTGGAGGGGCCAGCTGTATAGTCAGCAGAGGCACACCTAATACCAACAAGCTGCAGTGTGGAGATCATGATCCTGCCTCTGGCCCCTGAGGAAAAAGTTCAATTTTATCTTAATTTTAAAATCACAAAGGGTACCCGATACGTCCCACCCCACTCAGGCTATCTTCACACAGGGTGGGTGCCCCAGATGTTCTAGTGTCACAGACGATCGCCATTGGGACACGAATCAGGGGACCTCCTGCTGACCTCAGAAAGTCCATCAGGATCAGCGGCAGAAGTTCCCAGTGGTGCATCTCGACAGTTATGTCCTATTGCAGACTCTGCCCTTTAAAAAAGATTCCGAATTATAAAATATGTGCATTGTTGTTAAAATCGGGCATTCTGGGAGATATTATTATCCAATTATCCATTTATTAAGACGAGATATGGTTACGTTATTAGTTTTGTGATTAGTACCTGGTGTTTTATGATCATGAAACTGATAAAATCATCTACCAAGGACCTTTTTTAGAAAAGACACAGGCTAAATATTTGTGGGGAGAGTACGGGGGAGGATGAAAATGGCTGGAGAAGCCGGCAAGGTGGGGTATGAGGAGGTCCTGCTGAACTTAACGGCAGGATCTCATTATCACTTTTCTTGATCCGTTTCCCACTCGGCAACTGGCCAAATTGACAGCATAGCCGGCGACTGGGAGGGAACACTAGCGGCTGGTGTCCGCAGCCTGGGACCCTTGGGGACGGTCCCCGGCTTGGAGGGGAGGTCGGCAATCGGCAGGTAGGAGAGAGAGACCGCGAATGGGCGGGGGGAGAGAGAGGCCGCGAATGGGTGGAGGGAGAGAGAGGCCGCGAATGGGCAGGGGGGAGAGAGAGGCCGCGAATGGGCAGGGGGGAGAGAGAGGCCGTGAATGGGCAGGGGGGAGGGAGAGGCCGCGAATGGGCAGGGGGGAGGGAGAGGCCGCGAATGGGCGGGGGGAGAGAGAGGCTGCGATCAGCAGGGGAGGCCGAAGGCTTCCTAGAGTGGTAGGACTTAGATGTGCAGCCAATACAAAACCACCAGGGAGTAGGGGACATGCCTGTTATTGGACGATCAGTCATCCATGTGGCATCTCAGAGATAATGTCAATTTAGTGCCTATTGATACCAAATTATGGGCATTTTTGTGCTGTGGACAAATGCACACTAGGAATCGTTCAGACAACCAAAACACATTTCATTAAGATCCTTTTAAATAAAAACTTGCATTTATATAGTGCCTTTCACGACCACCGGACATCTCAAAGTGCTTTACAGCCAATGAAGTACAGTCACTGTTGTAATGTGGGAAACGCGGCAGCCAATTTGCAGACAGCAAGCTCACACAAACAGCAATGTGATAATGACCAGATAATCTGTTTTTGTTATGTTGATTGAGGGATAAATATTGGCCAGAACACTGAGAATAACTCCCCTGCTCTTCTTCGAAATAGTGCCATGGGATCTTTTACATCCTACCTGAAAGAGCAGACAGGGCCTCGGTTTAACATCTCATCCAAAAGACTGCACCTCCAACAGTGCAGTGCTCCCTCAGCACTGCACTGGAGTTTCAGCCTAGATTTTTGCGCTTAAGTCCCTGGAATGGGACTTGAACCCACAACCTTCAGACTCAGAGGGGAGGGTGCTACCCACTGAGCCACAGCTGACACTCCTTACTGTCTCTCCTTAAGATTAAGGAGAGACATTCATCTTAACACCACAAGGCATGCAGCAGTTCAACGAGAAGGCCCATCACCACCTTCTCAGGGCAATGAGGGATGAACAATAAAAAGCAAGCTTGCCATTGTTGGCCACATCTTGTGGACAAATAGATTTCAAACCATTCTGTCCCCTGGCTATTATCTTTCCACCTATTTGCTAATTAAATAATCATTGTAGCCCAATATGCACCAAAGTGTAGAACCTACGTTTCTGAGAACAGAATGATGCAGATGCAATACAATATTGGAAAATGTGAGGTTATGCACTTTGGCAGGAAAAATCAGAGAGCAAGTTATTATCTTAATGGCGAGAAACTGGAAAGTACTGCAGTACAAAGGGATCTGGGGGTCCTAGTGCAAGAAAATCAAAAAGTTAGTATGCAGGTGCAGCAGGTGATCAAGAAGGCCAATGGAATGTTGGCTTTTATTGCTAGGGGGATAGATTATAAAAACAGGGAGGTATTGCTGCAGTTATATAAGGTATTGGTGAGACCGCACCTGGAATACTGCATACAGTTTTGGTGTCCATACTTAAGAAAAGACATACTTGCTCTCGAGGCAGTACAAAGAAGGTTCACTCGGTTAATCCCGGGGATGAGGGGGTGGACATATGAGGAGAGGTTGAGTAGATTGGGACTCTACTCATTGGAGTTCAGAAGAATGAGAGGCGATCTTATTGAAACATATAAGATTGTGAAGGGGCTTGATCGGGTGGATGCAGGTAAGGATGTTCCCAAGGATGGGTGAAACTAGAACTAGGGGGCATAATCTTAGAATAAGGGGCTGCTCTTTCAAAACTGAGATGAGGAGAAACTTCTTCACTCAGAGGGTAGTGGGTCTGTGGAATTTGCTGCCCCAGGAAGCTGTGGAAGCTACATCATTAAATAAATTTAAAACAGAAATAGATAGTTTCCTAGAGGTAAAGGGAATTAGGGGTTACGGGGAGCGGGCAGGAAATTGGACATGAGGCTGAGTTCGGATTGGTCGAGGCCCTGTGGGTGGCGTAGCGGGCCCAGGGGCTGAGTGGCCGGGTCCTGCTCCTACTTCTTGTGTTCTTTAGATTTGAGGTTAGGATCAGATCAGCCATGATCTTATTGAATGGCGGAGCAGGCTCGAAGGGCCGATTGGCCTACTCCTGCTCCTATTTCTTATGTTCTTATGTTCTTATCTTCTGTGGGAGATTGATGTGATTAGATAGAAACATGCACACAGTGGGATTCTGATATTCAAGAAAATAGAAGAGTTTGAAACTTCTGACAAAAACCTTTCAGCGGTCCCATGAAAAATATTTAGGAATTAAATGAAATCTTTCAGAAGTCTGCACTGTTGACAGGCAGACTTTTCTGAAATGAACTTGTGTAGTTCTGCATCAAAGGACTCAATTGCTGGAGGATTTTTTCTTTTGGTGCTCCCTTCTTAGCTATCAAGAGTCTGAGCTATAGCAGCAAGGGTTAGAATTTCCTATGTCCACTAACCTTAGCTAAAAATTAGCTGAGTAAAAGTGGGGAAACATTGTTTATACTCATGTTATACTAGAATAACAAATGGAGGAAAATATGCCTCCAAAAGTTCAAGGCAGTTCACTCAGCACCAGGGACGAGATGCTCTATCCTTTGTCCACTTGAAGAACACCCATTGCTATGTGCTACATATTAAATCGAAGTAGATTTCTGGCAGCATGCGCTACACTCGGTTCTGTATATAGATAACAGATATGTGACAATTAGAAACAGTTCTGTCATCCAGCGATCTTTGCCTAGCACGCCCAAGATATTAACTAGATATGTGCAACAGAACTGTAATCACACCCTCCAGTGCAATCTACTTTATTATAAATCACTTGAAATTGAAGTTTAAAAAATTGATGCAAATGGACTTGCTGAATTATTCATTACAATGACCGAATCTGAACGTAGACTTTTCAATCTCGGTTTTTCCGCTTTTGGAATTTCCTTCCCTTTCTGCCTCTCACCTTTGCTTCCATTAATCTCCTGCTCATAGTGCAGATGAGCAGGCTTGCAGGCGCCCTCAATATACCATGCTAGCTTTATCACTAACAGAATGGCTAAGTGAGTTCATCACCAGTACAACTGGCACCTTCCACTAAGCCATCCCGGGAGCATTCCAGTAAGAACCTCACATTGGCGTTTGAAGAAAGAAGAAAGAAAAGGTGGCAAATACATGAAGAAAGGTTGACCGTATAAATTTAAAGGCCTATTAAAATGATAAAGTAGGAAACAATAAATAGTGTGACATACTATAGGTACAGTAATAAAATTCGAATGCATTTTACAGTCCATAATTATCTAGTTGGATGAAGTGCAAGCCAGTTCCACAGAGATATTGCTGAATAGCCATTACAGTAATTTGAAGAATAGAATTCAACCAGTAAAAAAGAATGGATTTCAGATCCTTACTTATATACTTTTAATTCAAGTTTGGTAATTAATTCACATATTGCAGTGGAAGAGAGATTTGCAATAGAAGGGCTTTCCTGTTCAAACAGTCTTTTATTCCATCATTTATATAGTCCAATGCAAGCTTCCTATGATGGACTGAATAGGTTTCTGTCCAAGGTGTCAAATTAATGCAAATCATTTTGAAAAGTTAATCTTCACAGGGGCAGAGTTCATAGGTTGTGAATGAGCTGTATTGCAGCATTTCTAAAAACAATTTTCTATATTATTTGTCTGACGGTGCTCACCATTTCCCTTAACATTAGCCCTTTGAGTAATTCTTTGCATAATCATTATTGCACTCCATCTTAGATCTATTTTATAATGATATTGGTTTTCTTCACCCAAACCATAAAAGGAAATCTCACATTTTAGACTTTCGTTATTACGAGTTCTCAATGGTGCAATAAATGTAATCAAAGTAAATATGCCTTCCGGCAGGGTTATCGCTTAGGCAGCTTCCCATAATTCCTGGCAGGCTGCTTTCCATGGGAATTATCAAATTCCCCACCTTTCATTTTAATCATAGCGTCCCGAAAACCTGTCACCGATGTCATTGTCTGCAGAAGTGATTCCTTGATACCTGAGGCTGCCGTGTGAACAGTAACTGCAGTGATTATTGCTGCCTGTGCACTGGTGCTTTGCTGCTGACAAGGTGAATGAAGTGTCGCTGCTTGCGAGCAGGGGCCACGTGCATCACTAAAAGAAGGTGGTACCCGCGAGTACTCTGACTCCCCATCCCCAACAGCAACGTAAACAGAATTCAGCCCTGCTGCCAGGGGAAGAGATGGCCACGTGTTTGACCTCACGTGCTGAGCCTCTCTGCCCATACAGGCCTTGCAAGCACTGCGAATCCTTTCCCTAGCGATTGGTAAGATGCAGCTGTTGGTTACGTAGTTGTAAACTGCAGTTTAAAAATAAACTGCACATCCACCAAGTTACACTTGTGTTGAGGTGATAATAGCTGCTGATGCAACGGCTCAGAAATATAAATGGGATGCTGCCTGACCAGCTGAGTGCTTCCAGCATATTCTGTTTTTATTTCCGATTTCCAGCATCCGTCGTATTTTGCTTTTGTATACATGGGATGCGTTCTCCAGCACCAGGAATTCAGAGCTGGTATTCAGAACTGCTTCTGGAATATAAATGTGCTTTGAAACTTGTTTTACGGCCACTTTATGGTCACAGTTAGCCACCTGACAGTGTGTTGCCAGCAGAGGATTCTTAGTTTGTGTTCTAAAGCCTGTTAACACTAGATTTCAGATATGGTCTCAGCTCTGAGGCAAAACAGCCAGTGTGAATGAACTGCAGATTCTATGGGCAACCTGCCATAAGTACTTATGCCCGATATGAGACTCCCAAAACAAGCGCTCTACTCGGAGCTCCGACACGGCAAGAGAGCCCCAGGTGGGCAGTGGAAACGCTTCAAGGACACCCTCAAAGCCTCCTTGAAAAAGTGCAACATCCCCACCGACACCTGGGAATCCCTGGCCCAAGACCACACAAAGTGGAGGAGAAGCATCCGGGAAGGCGCCGAACACCTCGAGTCTCTTCGCCGGGAGCAAGCGGAAGCCAAGCGCAAACAGCGGAAGCAGCGCACGTCAACCCAAGCACCCCACCCACCCCTTTAACCACCGTCTGCCCCACCTGTGACAGAGACTGTAGGTCCCACATTGGACTCATCAGTCACCTGAGAACTCATTTTTAATGTGGAAGCAAGTCATCCTTGGTTCCGAGGGACTGCCTAAGAAGAAGACTGGCATTTCTGGGCAACACAGATGTTATGTGTGCGAGGGCCCATTGCCGACTGATAAGATAGAGACATAGTTACAGCACTAAAGAACGCTTTACTGTTATTTTCTACACAGTTAATATTTTAGATTTGGTGAAAATGAATGCTGTTTTAGAATATTTTCATCTTATATTGAATTTCTTGGGAACATGAATTCCCCACTATCCCTGTACTCGTGTTTCAGTTCTGATTCACGACACAGTACAAAAACATCAAAGAAAATAAAAAGCAATTTAAAATCGCATTTTACTTCCACATATTTCTGCACTTTTCAATCTATCCATCAGCAGAGACTTTGCACGAACTTTTTAACAATAAGAAGGGCTTGTGTGTATGGGAAGCTTCAAATGAATCTTATCTCAACAACTGGAGTTGATTTACAGCTTCACTGGGTAAAATGCACTAAGTGAAGAATGGGAGAACATTATAGGAATATAAAATATTTGATATATTTTGGACATCATAAATAGAATAATGTATAAGCAGATGGACATATAAAACAACTGAAAGGTTCAGGTAAACCATGATAGAGAAGCTCAAGTGGTTTATGCACATTACCGGACTCCCCAAGTAATGATGACTTTAATACACACTTATTGCTTAGCTTTCTTTTACTTGTGGAGGTTCTAACTTCATATCCTGCTGGTAGTCTGGGCTGTCTAATACTGAATTATGCCAGCAATGATAAATTTTGAAACCTTTCTCAAATAAGCCATCATCTATCACTTGTGACTGGTGGAAGTATATAACATATAGAACAATTGACTCTTGCAAGGGAGCTACAAGGCAATAATGTAATCAAAGGGTTTCGATGACATCTTAAATGACAACTGCAATGCTTGTAGCTTCTAAATTTATCTGAATTTGGAGTTTGTCATACTCTGAATTCCCTTTGAGATCACAACATGTTTATTTGCGGCGCGGGGGGGCTTTTTATGTTATTTGAACTTGTGTAAAAGTGCTTTGCGCTTTTTTTTTCAGGATAAATATCTTATTTCCACTTAGCATGATCCATCTGCCTCTTACCTCAAAGGGCTCTGTCTTCTTGCAAATGCACTTGGCAAATATTTAATTGCTTGGAAAAGAAGAAAAGCTAAGTGTTACAAATGATGCGTAAATAATTTGAATTCCATAATTGCGACAATGGAGAAGATTCTGGGGGAGAAATTCATTCGAGCCCCGTTTGGGGCGCTAAATTTTAGATTAGCCAGGCGCTAATGTTTCCAAACTTTTAAAAAATTCGGTTTTGCACTCCAAGAAGGAAGTGGAGTGTTATCAAGCGCTCCACTTCCTTCTTGGAGCGCAATCAGCAGCAAGCGGGGCAGAGACTTCAGCAGCGCTGCACACTGGGCCGTGCAGTGCTGCCGCGTTCAAAGGCTCCTTCCCTCCCTTAAAGGGAACGGCCATCGCTGCAGGCTCTGCAATAGAAAAAGTACCTACCTGGACCATCAAGGTAGCCACAGAGTGCCGGGCTGATCGATCGCGGGCAGATATTATGCAAAAAAAGCGGAACAAAGGTATTTTTTTTTTACTTACCTCGGCCACCTTGCCTTAAATCATCGCCCTCGAAGCTGCCGGCCGACCAATGCATGCCTCCTGTGGCTGTCGGTGTTTTCACCCGGCGCTGCTGCAGAGGGGAAAGTCAATTTCAGGGCCAGGGTGATGTGCACAGCGATGATGTCACGATCTCCGGGCAATGCCATAGCGCCGCCGGGAACGGTAGCACAGTGGTAATGTTACTGGGCTAGTCATCCAGAAGCCTGCACTAATGATCCAGAGACATGAGTTCAAATCCCACCACCACAGCAGCTGGGGAATTTAAATTCAGTTAATTAAATAAATCTGGAATAAAAAGCTAGTATCAGTAATGGCAACCATGAACTATCAGATTGTCATAAAAACCCATCTGGTTCACTAAAGTCCTTTAGGGAAGGAAATCTGCCGTCCTTACCTGGTCTGGCCTGTAGTTACTAGGAATGTCCTTCCGCCCTTTCTTGAACAATGGTGTCATATTTGCCACTTTCCAATCCTCAGGCACCTCCCCCGAATCTAGGGAACATTGGAAAATTATGGCAAGCCCTTCCGCTATCTCCTCCCCCAATTCCCTTAGCAACCTGGGATGTAAGCCATCTGGACCAGGCAACTTGTCCATTCTAAGCATACCCAGCCTTTCTAGTACAGCTTGTCTATCAATTTTCACCCCTTCCATTGCTTCTACCTTTTCCACTTCTACCAATATTTTGTCAGCATCCACCTCCTTAGTAAACACCGATACAAAGTACTCATTGAGTATTCTAGCCTTGCCCTGCGCCTCTAAGCATATATCACCTTCTTTGTCCCTAATAGGCCCCACCCTGCCTCTTACTACCCGCTTACTGTTTACATGCCGGTAGAAGATTTTTGGGTTCCCTTTTATGTGAACTGCCATTCTACTCTCATATTCTCTCTTTGCCAATCTTATTTTCATCTTCACATCCCCTCTCAACTTAGTGTATTTGGTCTGGTTCTCCCTTGAAGAATTCAACTGACATGTATCATACACCCTCTTTTTTTGTTTCATCATCTTCTCTATCTCCCTCGTCATCCAAGGAACCTTTGCTTTGGTTCCTTTACCCTTCCCTCTTGTTGGAATGTACCTAGCCTGTACTTGGAACATCTCCTCCTTAAAGATCACCCATTGTTCTGTTACAGTTTTTCCTGTCTGTCTTTGGTTCCATTTTACCCTGGCTAGATCCTTTAGCATCCCATTGAAGTTAGCCCTATTCCAGTTTAGAAGTTCCACTCTAGATTGTTCCTTGCTCCTCTCTATTGCTAATCTAAATCTTATGAAACGATGATCACTCGTACCCAAGTGTTCTCCCACAGACACTTGGTCGACCTGGCCCACCTCATTCCCCAGCACCAGATCCAGCAATGCCTCCTTCCTAGCTGGGCCAAGAACATACTGGTCAAGGAAATTCTTCTGAATGCATTTCAGAAATTGTACACAGCAAGATCCCACTAACAGCAATGAGCTGAATTTGTTTGTAATGGTGTTGGTTGAAGGAAGAATGTTGGCCAGGACACAGGGAGACACAAGGAGAACTCCTTGCTCTTCTGCAACCTTTAACCTCTCTACCTGAACCACTGGAACAGGCAGACATGGCCTCGGTTTCACCTATCCTCTGAAGGACATTCCAATCAAAGCAGCACTTCCGCTATGCTGCGCTGGAATGTCAGCCTAGATTATGTGCTGAAGACTATGTGATGTAGGGCTTGAATGCATAACCTTCAGACTCAGAAGTGAGAGTGTTACCAACTGAGGCAAGTCAAAACAAACTGAGCCAAGCTATCACTGGTGCTTGAAGCAAGCGACTGATGAAGGTGGCACAGATAAAATTAGCTGACTTGTACATATTGCCAACTGACTCATACAATAGTAAGAATATAGGAAAATATTGGCAGTATATCTTATATCAGCTATCTTTGTAATGAGATATTTGGGATATTCGCCACCTTATATACATCAAGTAATGCTAAGCTACAATGGTACAGTTAGGTAAGTCTACTTAGCTGTCAGGATTTCTGTACAGGACACATACATTTAAATCCTTTTGCCCAGTGGTCTGACTGCATGCAGGTGAAAAAATAGTGTGTCATGAACACTGGCACCATCGTACTGTTTTCCTTGTCCTCCTGTAGGGATAACGGAGAGCTATGTTACTATTGAAGACTGCTTATTAATTAACCTAATTGGTGCATAAGATAATACGTAACCGTTTAAATTCTGATCAGCTAATATTTACAGGCGAAAGAGTGAAGTTGCTTTGAAATAAGAAAAAGAATGAAATTAACTTGCATTCTGCTTTTGCTGTATGTCAATTCTGGTTTCATGAATATCACTGAGAACTTATTTTACACTACTTTAATAATTTATACTGCTAAGTCTTAGAACCACCCAAAAAGGAATAATGGAATTTTAATCCATCCTACATACTTTATAGAATCATTGACTTCACACATATCCTGATGCCCAGTAGGCATAATATATACTCTTTATGTTTCAGCTACTAACATACAGGTAATTTCTTCTGATGCCATGACTATGTGATTTGCATATTCTTTTATCCTACCACTCCATTATGAATACAGATTATTTAATACATTTTTTGAAGGAACTCTAAACAGGAGGCACATTAGCAGCACAAGGGTCTCTCAAATATTCAAATGAGAATGATCTCCATGGTGATGATACTTGGTAACAATTATGGTCAGTCCATGCAGCTGGGACACATCGTGACCTTACACTGAGCAAATCCTAATGGGTTGTTGGTGAAAAGTATTGATTTCAGTTTTATTTTGCGATTGCTGGATTTAAAGCCTTGACATTTATGATGATAATATATGGAATTTTCTTTTATCTATTCTGTGTAGCTTATATTTTATTAACAAAAAGGGTCTTCTTTGGAATATGCCAAAATTATTGTGAAAGCCACAGCATTTACTGGTTATTAGTAACTAAGGGGGTAATTTGAACTTTTGGAGGTGGTGTGAATGGGGTGGTATCAGATCGGCCGCCTGTTATACACCCCGCCCAACTTACATTAAAATCAGCAGAAAGAAAAATCAGGCAGGGTGTATAAGAGGAGGCTGATCTGATATCGGCTGTTTTAAGTTACCGTTTTAAGGAATTTTAAATGAACCCCCACCCCTCTGCAAGCTTTAAGGATGATATATCCTTTGAGGACAGCAACAAAATTAAGATTCAAATATGTATGTCCAGCCCATGAGCCAGGGCTTTTATAAATATGTTGTGGATCAGTCCAACTTTTATACTATATAAAATTCATTGCTACATATTTCCAGAATATAAGCTTGGTGATGTTATCTAAAAGAATGCAATGCACATTGTGAAAACTGATATGAATCTTTCAGCACTCAAAGAGTTAAGGTGTGCCTGACCTATAAAACCTTGTAATATATGGTCTATTAATGCTGAGGATTTTAAATTTAGTTTTGATCTGAATTACAAATCAATTCTGATTATTGTTTACCCTGTACGAACACCATTCATTGGGATGACTGATAATTACAATAATAAAAAAAATCACCTTGTGGCTTTCTGCAAATGCTCAGCTTTTTAAAATCCAGATAATACAGCAGATAACATTTTCGAGGTTATTTTCTGAGCCGGTGCCGTTGGCGTGGTCTTGCCCACCTTCAGTTCTTATACGCGTTGCAAGTGGTCAAGGCTCCAGGCTGGCAGCTTGGACTCATGAAATTGCCCCTTACATCTCATAGAATTGTCTATTGCCATTTTCATTATGCGGAGATGCTGGTGTTGGACTCTACCTGACGAAGGGGCAACAGCTCCGAAAGCTTGTAATTTTAAATAAATCTGTTGGACTATAACCTGGTGTTGTGCGACTTCTCATTTTTGGCCATTTTCATTGACATTGATCTTGTCTTACCAGAGTGCTGATCAATTCGGGTTATTAAAAACTGGAGAAATGCACAGGGCCAGTTTGTATGCCATTGTTATATTCTCTGGGTTACGCTATCGAGTCAGTAGATATTGGGCAGTGTGAGTCAACTCCAGAACGTAAGGGATGGGGAATCCCCCTATGAGAGCGCTGGTGCCATTGAACCTGAGAAGGTATTCATTGCAGACCCCTAAACTTGTAACATCTGCTTCTTGGATTGATTCTAATTTGCAATTTGATTTGGTGCTTGTCTCTATTATCACTGGAATCCGGAGCTATTTTGATAAAGCATTACAACTGCATACTGGAACAGAAAGGGCTGACACACTGCTGGAGCTAGCACTCCAACTTATGCATGTGAATGATTTTGTTTTCCCAGTTCTTAGGCTCTAGGTTGGGCAGCCCACCAGGCGAGCAAGTTACACTTGACACTTCATTTGTCTCCTCTCATAAAGGTCCATCTCCTGCTGTCTGATCCTTAAAGCACCATATGTATTAGACAGTGCGAAGCAATCTATAGCTGAGGCAAGGAATTACAAAGAGGGGGATGAGGGAAAATGTAAAATAGAAACCTTAATTGTCCCTTGTTGTTGATCACTGTTGCCACGTGGTAATTTTGCCTAACAAGAAAGATAACTATAATAAGTCTATTTATGAACAAAATAACGCCTGTTAAAATCACAATGCTCAATATATAAAAAAACACATATTTTAGAATCATAATTATGGGATCAATATACTGCAGGCGGCAAAGAGTCATTAGTAAATATTGTTGCACCTTCAACTGTCTAGTAATAGCTATCTGCAAAGTATTTACTTAATAGTATTACTTTGTGGGTGCGTATTTACTTGGTCTACGAGATATTGATCCCAAAGTTCCTTGATGTTTATGCTATCAACGTGGCATCATCCAGGCAAGCTGGGGTGCCGAATGAGCCGGCGACAGGTTACGTCAGGTCCCCACCCCTTTCTGTGCCTGTCATCGTTTTTTTCTGGGAGTGGGGTCAACACTTGGGGAGATGTAAATGCGGGAATACATCGTATAACTTATTTCCTGTCATTTTTGCCATAACAGTACTGGGCACAAATGATGCCTCTGCGTCCCTGGCATCCAGTGTTGCTAAGGGCTGAGGCAGGGGTGGGGGGGGGGGGGGGACTTTTAAGTTTAGAAGGCAAAGTACCAAATTTAAAAAATGTAAACATTTACATTTAAAAAAAATCTTCAGCTGAGACTGCGGCCCAATTCAGATGAGTCCCAATTTAGTCTGCGGCAAGTCGCTGCAAGGATTTCCCTCTCCTCCACCGGAATCAAATCTCCTAGCTGTACTACAAATGGTGCCTGTGCCCACCCAAAATGCTTAAATGCTCCTGCTCCCAAGAAGAGGCCAAGGTCAGAGGTCGAGCCGGTCGCACGACTAGAGAGGGACCAGAGGAAATTTCAGCCCCATCTTGTCCAAAAAAAAAATCAAAAGGCTAAAATACTATTAAATCTATTTAGGTCGGATCTTCTCTATAAACAGTAATGCAGTTTTCAGTGACCTTTAACCTGAGAGCTGTAAAACAAAGTCTGCTTTAAAATGTTTTTATCTAAAATGATTATAAGGAACTGATTAATGATAAGATTACAGAGATTAGATTTTTGACAGTTTTGAAATATAGCCTGTTTAGGTTAAGTGCCGAGCTGATACAGTGTCAGTTAATAACATGGTCTGTCTCTACCAGTTTAACTCTCACGAAAAACAAATTATTTTCAATGTAAAAAAAAATTCTCTTCCCCCCCTCCCCCCCCCGTGCTGTTGTGCTTTTTAATTCTTGTCACCTTCCTTTATTTTACATTCTCACACTTCCTTTTCCATTTCTCTGTCTCTGATTTCTGTCTTTTCATTTCCCCCCACTTTACCTCTCTTGGTTTATTCCCTTTTTTTTTTTTGCTTATTTGTCCACCTAAGATTGTCATGATCTTAGATGTTGCAGTTCCTCTAATCTTTGGCTTTTGGTGTTCTCCATTTCCCAGCTGTACTCTCCATTTTATTTCATCCCCAGAATCTGCTGCTGCTGCTCTTCCCAGTTCTGACTTTTCGATTCTCTGGTGCTGTCTCTCGTAGCTCTGTTCCGTTCCTTGTGTCACTGATCCCTGTAATCTATTATCCCCGGCTAAATTGATGAACACACACAGAGCTGTGTATTCGCTGCACTGTTGTGATGTGACAGCAGCTCTTGTTGATCCCAACACAAATGCAAAAATATTTTGCACGTATTTTAGACTTCACTGTTTTAATGACATTAGAAATGGCTGTGAGCTACCAAAATCAATACCAGGCTGTTATTATGCATTACTTACTTCGAGGCAAATTTGAAACCAAATTATTTGACACTCCTGTTATAATGAAATTGTTACAAACGTAATGGGGTCGATTTTGAGTGGCCTCGCCTGGCATTAATGGAGCGGTAAAGGCTTTAAAATGGAGTCAGTAGCCTCACCGCCCTGTTAACGCCGGCGACGCAAAGGCACCATTTTAAAAGGGGCCTACAGCTGAGCTGGGTGCCCAAAGCGCCCGCCTGATTCAGGTGATAGTCCTCTTTTAATATGGAAATCAGGGTCGTATGATGTCAATAGGACCCCGATGGCCATTTTAGGTCGGTACGGGTCAGAGCCTGCGCAGTGTTCGATAGGTTCCATGGGTGATGGAAGGGAAAAGGCCCAGCAAAGGTAACTCCTGCTCTCCCGACACCCACAAAAATAATCCAGGCTGCTGCCGCCCAAGACCCCACATCCTCTGTGATCGCAACTCCCCCCTTCCCCCCCCGTGACTTTTTAAAAATTTGTTCATGGGATGTGGGCGTCGCTGGCAAGGCCAGCATTTATTGCCCATCCCTAATTGCCCTTGAGAAGGTGGTGGTGGGCCGCCTTCTTGAACCGCTGCAGTCCGTGTGGTGAAGGTACTACCACAGTGCTGTTAGGTAGGGAGTTCCAGGATTTTGACCCAGCGACGATGAAGGAATGGCGATATAGTTCTAAATCAGGATGGTGTGTGACTTGGAGGGGAACTTGGAGGTGGTGGTGTTCTCATGTGCCTGCTTCCCTTGTCCTTCGAGGTGGAAGAGGTCGCGGCTTTGGGAGGTGCTGCCGAAGAAGCCTTGGCGAGTTGCTGCAGTGCATCTTGTAGATGGTACACACTGCAGCCACTGTATGCTGGTGGTGGAGGGAGTGAATTTTTAAGGTGGTGGATGGGGTGCCAATCAAGCGGGCTGCTTTGTCCTGGATGGTGTCGAGCTTCTTGAGTGTTGTTGGAGCTGCACTCATCCAGGCAAGTGGAGAGTATTCCATCACACTCCTTACATGTGCCTTGTAGATGGTGGAAAGGCTTTGGGGAGTCAGGAGGTGAGACACTCGCCGCAGAATACCTAGCCTCTGACCTGCTCTTGTTGCCACAGTATTTATGTGGCTGGTCCAGTTAAGTTTCTGGTCAATGGTGACCCCCAGGATGTTGATGGTGAGGGATTCGGCGATGGTAAGGGCGTTGAATGTCATGGGGCGGTGATTAGACTCTCGCTTGTTGGAGATAGTCATTGCCTGGCACTTCTGTGACGCGAATGTTACCTGTCACTTATCAGCCCAAGCCTGAACGTCGTCCAGGTCTTGTTGCATGCGGGCACGGACTGCTTCATTATCTGAGGAGTTGTGAATGGCACTGAACACTGTGCAGTCATCAGTGAACATCCCCATTTCTGACCTTATGATGGAGGGAAGGTCATTGATGAGGCAGCTGAAGATGGTTGGGCCTAGGACACTGCCCTGAGGAACTCCTGCAGCGATGTCCTGGGGTTGTGATGATTGACCTCCAACCACTTATCGTCCTGGAGTCAGCTTCAGCCCGTTTTGCTTTGCCGAATCGGGCGAGCTGCGTCAGGACGCCTGTTTGGCGCCCTGCAGCTCGCCTGGCAAATGTAAATGAGGCGGGAGCATCAAAATCACAGAGGGTGGTGGCCTCTTTGCCACTGGAATGGGTGGCCAACCAGCGTGTTCAGAACAGACCCCAGTGATACTGACAGGAAAAAAACTTAATAGTAAATGTATTGAAGTCTCATTGTAAAAGTCACTGCAGCATTGGGAGAAAGCAATCTTCTTGCCCACTTTGTTTCCTCCCAGGTTTGCTCACACCTTTACTGTGGGTACCTATACATTTATAGGTAGAGATGCTTTAGGCCGGACAGAGTCCATTCAACAACTGACAGTGGCCCGAACAATACATCCACTGAATTGCTACAAAAACATCCGGTATAATGCAGGCCTGCCTTTCCTCCCCCTATTGTTTTACACCCTTAAAAATAGATTCATACATGGACAAATGCATTATGTATAAAAAGCTACAGTGGGGAGGTGGGGTGGTGGGGGGTGGGGTGTTGATTCATGCATGACCTATTCTAATGTATAGAGCTAAAAATGAAGGAGATTGGCTGTCAATGTCTAAGTAGTCATCACTATATATTCTTTTATAAATGCAGAACATATCCCAGCAGTTTCAATCAGCTTATTTTCTGCCTGCATGAAGAAAAACAAAAGAGTAAGTGCAGTGTGGAATACATGCTTTTCCCCAACAGTAGTTTCAGGATTATCCTAAAGAATCTGCTAGACAAAATAGTAATAAGACCCTGACAAATCGCACTGAGATGATGTGTATCTATCAGGTTGAAAGAAAGGTCAGTTATAAAATGAGATATACTTACTGGAAGCGAGAAAAAAAAATCAGCTAATATGCGTTGGGTTTTTTCACACTTGGATAGAAAGCTCAAGTTACTTGATGGAGTCGGTGTTCATTTAATTGGTTGAGGATATCATACGTAAGCAGCCATTAGTGTGTTTCTGTTTGTAGAAAACTAGCTGTCAGGTAACATTTAATATGTTTACCTCAAAACCCTGTTCAGATTGATACAACAGTTGAAACAGATCTGTTCGTTATTGTTCTACATCTTGTTCACTTGACAGAATTGTGTATTTTTGACATATTATCTGCACCCTACCACTGGGCAAATTCCCAACAAAAGGTTTCTGAGGAGGTAGAATAATTTAATGTCTGGGAAGAGTGGGGAGGTCCCTTATCTGATCTGGCACGAATCCCAGTGCATTAGTAGAACTGCTGTACTGCTGACATTAGTAGGTGGTCTTTCTCTCATCTAAAGAATGTTGTTATTCCTTCTGTCACGCAGCAGCAAGATGTATGCTATTTTCTTAGCTCACCCAGTGCAACTAGACATCACCGACTAGGTCAGCAGCAGGGCCCTGTGCACACAATTAATCAAAAGGGAAAACATCTTGGGGGGGTTAAATTGGTCTACGCCAGTAGCACGAAATGGGCTCATAGCAAATCGGCTGTCCCTTTTACACTGAAATCAGTAGAAAACAAAATGGGGCACAGTGTAAAACAGGAAGCCAATTTGAGCCCATGTTGTACTGCTGGCGTAGACCAATTTCAGCCCCGCCCCCCCTCCCCCCACCAGAACTCCTTGGGCAAAAACAAGGCTGGAGGTGCTAGTGAGAAATTTGCATTGGTCTACGTTATAGGGTAGATTTTGTCACACCCTGCACTGCTGACAGGACCTTTCACACAGCCAGCGCGCAGCAGAACATTGTGGCCACACTGCTTTGGATTTTTTGCCTCAAAGGGCAGTTTGCCCACCATTGTCTGATCGGTACTGGCTGTACGCGAGGCCCAACTGGCGGCACACGGCCTGGTAAAATTTACTCCTGTACGTGAAATAAAAATCAATTGCCCAGGTTAAAATTCAGCTTTCCAAATTTTTAGCGGATCAGCATGTTATATTGAACTCTGAATCTTGTAAAGGTCTGTGTATGTGTTATACCAATACTGTACTACAAAGTAGTTTTTACATCATTTTAAAGGTGGCAGCTGCTTGTTATGATACAGTTCTTACTCCTACTTACTGCATTTCTTCAAAACACTTTATTTTCATTAGTGTGCTTTGGAAAACAAATGGGATTACTATGCAGAACTAATAACTATAATCATTTTCTCTCAGAGCTTTAATGACCCTTGGACTGTAGGGCAATGACGATCCACCTTGACCATGCCAGCTCGCACACTGAAACAAAATACCAGGATGACAGAATGAAGCCATTCAAATGTTAGCAGTAGTTTTATTACTGCACTATTAAATCAAAACTAGACAAATACCGAAACATACAGGCCTACAATTTCCTCTATGTGAGTTACGCTGCTGTTGGCTCTTTAAATCAATTGTTGCGCCCACCGGTGGCCTGCAGAGGGAGTTACACGCGGGTTTCCTGAGTCCGCTTCGCTCCATTCCCATTGGTGCAGGCCTTGGTGTGAAACCCATGTAAAATCAGTGTAAGCGGCTGAACTATCTGGAAAGCTTTTAAAAAGGCAGTTCAGCCTGCAGTCTTCAGCAGCAGACTGGAGGATAGACAGGTAAGAGAGCAACAGTGCCTGGCTCTTTCACTTCACTCTCTACCAACTTCACTGCCTATCTTAGAAATAATTTTAATGCAGAATAATGAGCACTCAAGTAACATCTGTGCCCAGAGGGCAGCAAGGTAGGGCCCCATCTAGAAGGACACAAAACTCCAAGCACTATTCGAGGAGATTGAAGGCAGGGGGTGCAGAATCCTGGGTGTGGGTGCCACCAAGCCTGCCAGGAATGTAACTTGTGCCACCCGGAGGGAGCTGGCACCAGCACTGAGTGCCAACTCCCTCACTACCAGGGACTGCAGACCAGTGTCACCAAAAGTGCAACAACTTCACCAGAGCAGGCAAAAGTAACACATAAGGCATTGTCTCCTTTTGTTCCTTGCCCACCCTGGGCACCAGCACAATCTTAACTCAACATTTGCACAACTAACGCTTCACAGTACATCTGGCTAAGGACGGCTCTAACTCGGTATCCTGCACTATGACTATACAGCTCCCCTATCACCAATTATTTGCATGCACAACTCGAAAACCCTTTATTCCATTTTAACAGGCTGATAGCTCGACATCTCTTACTTCAGCTTTCTCATGCCACTTGGCACATACTCCTCAACTGCTAGCCTTCCCCTCATGTACTCTACCTTCTTGCAGGGCAGATTGGTGCACAATGCCTGCCACAGGCAAGACACCTGAGGGGATATATGTACCTTTAAACCCCTCACTCCCTTCGAAGAGAAGGCCATGGACCTAGTAGGCACTCACTCAGTTCTTGACATCGGGGCTGGTAAAGTTGGCCGAAACTGGCCAGTGCAAAAATTAGTGACTGAGCACCTAGACTATCAGCCTCGTGTCCCTGTGAAGCACCACAGACGGGACCTTCCATCCTCTTTCTCTGTCTCCTCAATCCCGAGGAGGTAATGCACACCCATTTCTATCTTCCTTTCCTGAAGATACACCACAGCAATGGGGGGTACCGGAGAAGGAAAATGATGATGATGAGGTGGAGATGGAGCTGGAGCTATTCCTCCCTTATCGCTTATGAGGAAGAGGAGTATGAGAACAGGGACACCTTCCCCACGCAGTTGCTTCATCCTGCCCCTACCCCCGTCAAATAACCATCTTCGTTACACCCTTCTTCACTCCCAGGCACCAGCTCAGATTCTTTCACCCTGGGAGAATTAGTGTTAGTGAGGATGGGCAGCCAGGTGATTCACAGAGCACGAGGGAACCGGAGTAGTGGAGAGCGGGTGAGGATCTGCAACTTTCCCAGAGGTGTTTGGGGTAAAGGTTGCCTATGACGTTGGAACTGTGGGACCAAGAACTCATGGGTACTCACCTGAAAAGAGGGATGTTTGAGAAACATCACACATACGTGCAAGCTCTGAGCTCAAGCTCTGAGGATGAGAGGCAACTGCCAGGTGTCACTCTAAAGTCGACAGCTCTCCTTTGTGGCAACATCACAGACTTACTCTTCCTTGCAGGCACCAATGGAGTTGTTGCAATCTGCAGCAGATCCCCAGCTAAGTAACGACCAGGGACCAGTCAGTGCCTCGACCTCCATGGAAGTACAGACTGCCGTTCCAGAGGCAATAGGGGACAGAATGGAGCACAACATAAATTACGGCTTCCTGACTGTGTCTCAGGGTGTTCTGGACCTGATAGCTGCCATTAGACCAGCTGATCACTGGGGCCACAGATCCAGAGCCCATTGGAAAGGCAACGGCCGGAGTCCACTTGCCTACTACTGCTGTCTCTCAGGAGAGTCGCACATGCCAGGTCTCCAACCCTCCACCTCAGAACACCACACAAATAGACCATGGGAGGCAAGATCAGGCTGTGCAGGAGCACCCTCCAGCAGTGGCTCCATGTGAGGAGTCAGCTGTCATGAGACGAGAGCCACTTCAGACCAAAGACCATTCTGTACAAGATGAGGAGCCAGCTACCTCCCGTGATGAGGCTCTCAGGTGGCACTTCGAAGGAGCACTAGTGTAGGTGATAGAAAGACACGTATAGGCACTCAGGGCAAGCACGGTGTTGGGAAAGAGTAAGCTGATTGCTTGCACTTTGTAATTATTTTATTAACGTAGACTGTGCTCTGATATTGAGTTTGTTATGGAGGTTACAGTCACACAGGAAAGGATGCACCCATTTGGTGCTGACTTATTCACTCAGGTGATGATTAGTGGCGCAAAGAGGGCTCATGTGTGGTGATTTGGTGCAATGAGTAGTGGATTTAGGGAATGTCTCTTTATTTCCTCTTGGGGAAATATAGGTCAGGCTGTGGCGGCAAAGGTAGACCAAGTTATACAGAGGAGAAGACTTCCGAGATGATCTGTTCTCTGATGCCCCTTGCAGCAGTCAGCAAGAACTCTTCCTCATGGTCTGTTCCATGTAGTTCTGGATCCACTAGAGTCAGGGCATGCTCTTCGGCCATGTCATAGCATAGCTCTTCCTGAATGGCAAAGTTGTGAAGGGTACAACAGGCAATCACTATTCTGGACACCCGATGTGGAGCATACTGCAGATCCCCTCCCCTCCAGACCCATCCAGGTATTGAAAGTGTGCTGCGATGGTCCTTTGATCACCAACATGGTAGCTGCATATCTCTCATTGTAGTACTCCTCTGCCATTGTTTCAGGCTCTCTCATTGGGGTCATTAGCCATGGGAGCAGGCAGTAAGCTTTGTCGGCTAGAAGACCATCAGTAGATCTGATTCTCTTCCCTGAAGAGGTCATGGAGAGCCGAATGACAAAGGATGTCAGAAAGCAACGGGCTGCCAACAAATGATTAAACTTGTTGGTGTCTGAAGGAGCAATAGCACTCTGGGATGAGTAAATTCGTCTGTAGAACTTTAAGGATTAAAATGTACCCAAGAGCCCAAATTTTCCGAGTCCACACTGGCAGTGAAGAATCTGGCCAATCACTTGGAAAATGAGCTGCAACTCATCTTTTGCCAATAATATATGAAAAATGATTTTCTGTTCATTATAAATGTTCAATGCTATCAAGTAGAGTTAGAGAAAACTGCTATTTCTTGATTCAGAATATTGTCTGAATAAGGTTCCAATATAGAATCTTATTACATTTTAAAGTTTTACTGCAGATATCTTAGTCAGTTCACAAAAGAATAAAATCAATGCAATGTAGAGCAGAAAAAAAGCTAATGGCTACCAAGAATCATTAAGACAATCTCTTCAGGTAGAGTTGATCAGAATATCAAGACGTCCATTAATTTATTCATTGTTTGTGACACATATTTTTTGCTCTGAACATTCTTTATAGATTTTGCCCAACATTATAGAAAGCTTCATTCACAGAAACAGTTGAAAACCCAGATGCCAGTCAGGTGTCTCATTCAAATCAACTCCAAACTGACCTACAGCATGTACAGCATGAGAGAGGATGGGATAATATAAGCATGAATACAGAATGAACGAGCAAATCGCAGGTCAATCTCAGTGCATTTCCTATCATTGTGCTTTAGACTGAAATGCTGGCCAGTTCAAATCTGTTAATTATACCTACAGCCGTTAGATAATTCATTATTGTTCTCCAAAAGAAATTTACCGTAACAGGGCAGCCTTATGGATTTATCAAGAAATAGGTTAATATTAAATTAGTCTTTTGGGCGCATACATACAGTACATGACATAGCTCTGAAAAGATTGTTCAGCCGCAGGCTATAATGGATGTCCTGTGAATTTCCTGCATACCGTACAAATTCTCAAGTCAAAATAATTTCAAAGTATTAACCTCAATCTTCCTACAGCACACATTCTGAGTCTATCATCACTTGCACTAACAGCACTCCAGAAGAGTGCAGTATAAGGAAGTGATTGTCTGGTAAGTACTGTAATTAGAAATGACTCCAACATAAGCGTACGGACATTTTCAGCACCCTGTTCACTGACGGCTATAGTACAGCTGCAGAGTGAATTTTACAACTTAATAAAATGTTAGTCTCTGCTTAGGGTGGTTTTTAACAATTGGATTTTAGCTTGATTCCACTGTTCATGAGCTTTCCAAAAACAAAAGTTCAGATTCATAGGGGGTGAAATTGGATAGTGCTGCCGTGAACTGTGTGCAGGGAGCGGTCTCTGCATCAAAGTGGGTAGGCCCGAGGCACACTCGATATTGGGCTTCCAGCCTCATTTAAATTAGACTGGCAAGCTGCGGACGATGCTGCATGTCCTCAGGCAGCTAGCCAGTGCAGCAGATTTAAATTTCGGACCGCTACATTGCCAGCAACGGCCCGCAGGTAGGTCCTGGGAGGGAGGCGATTGAGAGGGGGCCCAGTGGCAGCTGGCAACAGTCTTCAGGACTGCTGTGCAGCCAGGAGGAGCATTCCTGCTGCTCATGGCTCCGCATTTAGGTAAGTATTTCTTTTTTAATTTACCCTTTTGATGGCGGCGTCCAGCTGTCTCTTTAAAGACCACAAGTGAGGCCACATGTAAACTTGGTTATCCTGAACACAGCATGCTCAGGATAGCATTTAGGGCAGCCCAATTTCAGCAAGGAGTACTGAAACAGGCGTTAGGCCCCCTATTTGCATATGCATATACTTCAGCCTTTACCAATATGGCGGGCGGCACATTTCTGGTGTAGAATGCGCACGTGCATGCCACCCGCCATTTTGGAAGCTTAGGCGTCTATTATGTGTGTAAAACAGACACGGTGCCAACAAATCTCTACGCTATAATCTTTCTGCCAATTTCACATGGCTGGTATTAAAATTGAACCTCATCCATTCCCACAAGGCCACAGTGGGGGGAATTTTAACACCCAAGAACGGGTGGGTTGGCGTCGGGTGTGAAGTAAAAATAGAAGAAATTTGAAGCGCGACTGCAACCCGGCTCCAACACGCCCACTTCCAGATTTAACTGAGACGCGTTTGGCTACATGCGAGTAACCTGCTCGCTGGACTCGGCGTGATCGTCAGTGCAGGCAATTAACACATCATTTAACAGCATCATTACATGAAAATGAGGGGGTTTTCAATTGATTTAAACAGTCTTTTGAATTTAACGCCTCCAGCCCGGTTTCCCGGGGCCTGGGAAACTCGCCAGTGAAAAGAAGCGAAATTGAGGTGAAGTTCATGGGGGTCCTTAGAGCTCAGATTGCCCGATCTCAGGCTATCCCAAGAATTCTGCTCTTTATGCCCTCAGTAGGCCTCAGCAGAACTCATGGCAACTGAGACCCTCTGGGCTCGATTTTAATAGCCCTGAGGAGGCGGGTCAGCCGCGAAAATCGGAAAAAATGGCTTCAGACTGCCAACCCGCCTCCATCCCTCCCCCACGCGATTTTTGCGAGTGTCTGTTTAGCCGCTCCCAAACGGACAGATAGTTAAGGCAGTTAACAGCCTGTTAACTGCCTTGCTAATCCTATTTTTATAGTGGTTTCCCATTTTCGTGCTTCTGGCTCCTGTTTCCCGTCTAGTCAGAAACACGCCAGCTGCAAGGAGACGAGTTTCTCGAGGACATGATTTGTTGTCATTGGTGCAGCACTTTAAAAGCGCTCCTGTAACATGGCTGACATTCAAATGCAACAACTTTGTTGTTGGAGGTTTGGGATAAGATTTTGCAAATCTACTGACCTTGTGTCTGTTCAAGCTGAGAGCCATCTGCAGTGTGACCTGATTGGAATAGTTTCAGGCCACTTTGAGTGTGCGCTTGCAAGCTTCTTGCCTCAACTGAAATCTATAGCAACGGGATGGGAACCATTTACATCCTCTCATCCTGGTCGTCAGATTTGGAGGAAGAGCAGCCGTGGCAGCATCACAACCAGCCACAACAGCAGCACCAGCACCAGGAGCCCCGAGGAGCGTGTGGACACTCCTTACCAGTGGCTGTCAAAGTCACCACCGCACTCAACTTCTTTGCTTCGGGCTCCTTCCAGGGATCAGCTGCAGACACCAGAGGCATCTCCCAGTCGGCTGCACACACCTGCATCACGCAGGTCACCGATGCCCTCTTTGCAAAGGCCCACAATACCTTGTGGGGTCGGATGTGGCCAATCCAGCAGCACGCGACCACATTGCTGGCCGTCAGGCAAGGGATGCACTCATCCATGCCAGATTCGTGTAAGCTTATGCTTCAACCACAGGTGGCTGGCACATGGAGATGAATATAAGTCCGACATTCTCAAAACCCCAGGCATCATCTGTCCAATGAACGGTGGTCTGTGCTCAGTGTCACCACCAACATTCTAAATGGAATTCTCCCGGAGCCCTCACTCTTGAATTTCCATTTCCCAGAACACAGAGACCTCACTTTAGGTGATCTCAGCAGATCATTAAACCTTTTTCAACACTGAACCCATGTACGTCTGCACACAGACCTCGAACTCACCTCCTCAGCAACTTGCAGCCAAGCTGCCTTGCTTTGCTGAGGAGGCCTCCTCCTTCCGTTTCCAGGGAAGAGGACCTCCTGACGTCCTCTAACTCCCTCCACAAGAGCATGGAGGGAGCCCTCATTGAACCTGGGTGCAGCCTTAGTTTTTGACGCTGCCATTCCTGCAGCAGCCAGCACTTTTAAGAGAAAAAAAGCTAATGCTTCTGCAAAGGGGACATGGCCCCTTTAAATCTTTAGTGAAACAACACGTCATCGGAGGCGAGAATCTGACACTCTGCAAGCGATTGCCTGGAGGGATCCGCACGTCGGCCGTAACGAGGCCAATCAACCTAAAATCTCACCTGCGGGGCGGCGGTAACCGGGAGCGAGTCCGGAAGACGCCGAGCAGCGGGCCCGCCGTCAACCCGCCTCCTTCATTAAAATCGAGCTCATTTGGAAAGACCCCAAACTCTACTAGAGCAGAATAATCAATCCTGGAGCCGATTGACTTTCCTACTCTGAGGGCACAAAGTTCTGCTGGGAATGAAGACTTTTGGGCCGGGGCAACTTAACCAGAGTGGTGTGGGCCGCTCTGCCTTCTGACAGGCGTATCGGGGCGGTCACTGCTAACGCACCCTTAAAGGCATGATGCTCCCACCTTGGTTATACTATTGACCCGATCCTCATGATTTGGGATGGGGTCTCTGACTTTGCGTAGGGCAGATACCTGCACTGACTGTGCAGACTCCCATGAATTTCAGGGCCTAATACTCTACCTCAACCAGTCCTACAATTAGGTACTGATACTCTATCTCACGCAGTTTTACTCATTCATTCCTATCTGTAGATATTAATACTCTACCTCACCCCTTCATGGTAGATAGTAATATATCAAGTCCCATAGGAAATAAAGAAAGAATTTGCATTGATATAGTGCTCGTCATGGCCTCTGGACATCCCAAAGTGCTTTACAGTTCCCAAATTACTTTGAAAGTGCAGTTCTTGTTGTTATGTAGGCAAATGCAAGTGGGTGGATAGTAATACTCTTCCTCAACTGGCCTTCCATGTCCTAATTCCCTGTTCCTTCAGCCTCAGCAAAGGTTATTGATGGATTGAGATGCATTTGAATGCTGTCCAGGAGCTTTCTAAATGTTTATCCCTCTCTTTATGACACTTCCCTTTAATTGTCCCCATCCCTTTATATTTGAGCTACACACTATTACCCTTTCCTACTGGCGGCGTTGTCCCTTGACCGACCTGGTTTGTTCTAGAAATTGTGAATAATAATGGAAATTATGATATGGTATTAGCACTTGAGATTCAGGTAGGTCTTGAAACAGTGTAAACCAAATTAGAATTCACTTTCACCTGAAGCCAAAAAATTGGCCTTTGTAACTTGACGTGAACAAGATTTTGCTGTGCACTGTAATCATGAATATTTTGTAAGCAAAATAAATTGCTGTTATGCATGGATGGGGATTGAGATATACACAAAATGCTATTCTTGGCTTTAGGTTAATTCCCAGATTGGAATGGCACACTCCACTAGACTGCAATGGAACAAGACACAAAAGGACCACTGATCACAACACAGAGCTTTCATATTAAAAGAAACCCCATCTGCTTTTGTTCCTGTATCTCCAGCACAGACTCCAATCACCATCAGAGAAAACGGCATTTTACTAAGAATTGTAGCATGTTGTACACATATGAAGGTGGACTTTCTGATCCAAAGGCTGTGCCACAGGAGTGGAGCTGGAGTTAAATAGGAGCTGGTAAATGGAGAAAAAATCTGGTTCAGGTCCATACAGCCGAATCAATGCCGAGTATGATTTTCTGGCAAGCTTTTTAAACCAGCCTCAAGTGGTGTTGGCAAGAATGAGTCAGTACTTCATTTAAATATTATAATGCACTTAATTGAAGCTCAGCACTATTTTCTGTTTAATTAGGCTGGGAATGAACTAGGAGCTCACTTGTCCCATTTGCAATGGGCCAAAAGGAAGCTCTATGCCTAAATGAGCTCGTAAATGGAGCTCTTAAGCTTTATCACCTACTGTCGCCAAAGTCAAAATTAGCCCCATATCTTCTAGCAACTTGCCTATAAGTGAACCTAAACTAATTGGGCCTTTCATTTTTGGGTTCTGTATATTAGGCCTCTCTCTATTCATGAGAACAATCCCAGGCCTCGGTGAGCTGCTAAATATGCAAGCGCGTGGTCTGCACTATTTCTTTCAGTACCATAGGGTGAATACCATCAGAGTCAACAGCCCTAATTCTAGTGAGGACTATTTCTGCACTCACTTCTACATGTTCAATTTTAACATCGAGTCTATGTTGCTTTAGCACCAATATTGGAAAATTCACCCGATAATGATTTAGGTGAGGACAGAAATTTGTTACAGGACAGAAATTTGTTACAGGACTATTGTTTGGTAGATTTCAAATGTTGTTGAAGTTTTTTTGCAGTTTAAGTTTAGAACGTATGAACGATAATGTATGGAGGCACAGATGAAGAAAAATCAACATGTCAAAAATTCTCGAAGGCTATTCCCAGTGCAGGAAGTTCTAGCGACAGAAATTTCCTGTCTATTGTTATATTAACAGCTCCAAAAAAGAATTTCACAATGGTAAATGTTTAGTCCTTCAAAGTCCCTAGGTGTGTTGTATGACATTTTTGGCCTCAACATCACTCAGCTGGGACCACACAAAAACTGACCAAAAAGTGAAAGATCTATCAGTATTAATCCACAATTACTGTCTAAGTTCAGCCATCTTTAAAACATGCCACAATAGTTTGCCCCTCACTCATGCATTGTTAGGCGGCAACATCAACTGAATGCTTCCATCCACTGATAGCCAAAAGTCTTTATTCTGACTCCCAGGTGTGTGACATACATGACTTTTAAAATTGTTTCGCAGTTGGAACCGAGCAATTGTGAACAAGTAATTAAACTGTCACTGCTATTGATGTGTGCATAATTAAAGAGGTGAGCCCACCTGTGTTACATTTTTCTCTTTGCCTGCAAACAAAGATATCCTGTGGTATTGAAAAGCCATTTATTTTTCAATTTGTCTGTTTACTATTTTTGGCATTTTGTCGGAGAAATTTGTGCTCTTCAAAATAATGAGAATGACAGCCTGGGGAATCAAATAGTTTTGCTATTTTAAGCCCAAGATAGTATTAAATATGCATAGGTTCATATAGTTAAATGTATGGGACTTTCCCAATAACTCCCCAGGCCCAAGGTTGAAAGAGCACTATAGATAGGGCATTAATGTGGCTAAGTAGGTGTCCCAATTCACTGTACCACTGTCCTGAAAATAAAAATATTTTTGTCATTGTCCATTACAGAAACAACTTTTATAAAAACTTCTTTTTTCCCTCTTTATTAGACAGCCGTCAAGTGAAAGTTGAAATATTCAATCTAACAACGGGGAGTCGATGCCCTTGTTCATTCAGGAACCTGGATTAGAGCCCATTCAGATTAACCATATAAATTACAGGCTATGCTTGTGCCAGTGCTAGCTCTTGAGCTATTTAGTCTAATCCCACATCCCTGCTCTTTCCGCATATCCTTTACTATTCTTCCCTATTCAAATATTTACCCAATTCTCTTTTAAATAATGTTACAGTCTCTGCCTCAATAGCCAGTTGTGGCAAAGTATTCTGTATTCTGACAGCCTTGTATATGAAAACAATTCTTCAAACTTCCTACTCTGTTCTTCCAGTGATTATCCTGAGTCAATAGCAATTCACTAATCAATAGAAACAATCTTGCATTCTTTACCCTCTCAAAGTCTTTTAGAATTCTTTAAGCCTCTGTTGAATGCCCCTGCACTTTCTCTGTTGCAGTGAGAAAGGCCCCAATTTTTCGATCTTTTCTTCATAGCTATAACTTCTTATTTTCAGTATCATTTTAGTGAATTTTTGTCGTACCTGTTCCATAGCTCTAATATCCTTCCTATAATGGAATGCCAAGACCTGCACACAATACTCCAGCTGAGGTCTGATAAATATCTTGTACAAAGTTAACATCACTCTCTTGCTTTTACATTCAATATGAAAAAAAACGGAATCCCGTTTACCTAATTATGACCTTTACTACCTGCCCTTCCATCTTTGAATATCTATGGGCTGGATTTTCCGAGGGGGTCAGTGGGCGCGATCGGTGGCGGGTCGGGTGGGAAAGTGCTTTTTTTCCCCAGCGGGTCGGGAACCTGCTGTCTACCCGCCGCCACGTGCCTTTCCCCAATGTCGGGTCTGTCAGCGCTGAGCAGACCCGACATGCAGCGGTGGGGGACCCAATTCAAGTCATTATGACCTTGTTTAGAGATGATTAAGAATACATTTGAGCTCACCTTTTGATTTTATGTGCACGCCCACGGGGTCCTCGCTACTCGGGGATCACATCTGTGAAGCTGAGGCGGGAGGTCAGTGGCCATTGAATCAGCTGTTGAGTTGAAAGCTTCAAATGTAAAGTAAAAGCTCCCACCTTACAGAGATATCTTCCCTCAGCCACAAGCTCCTCTTCACTGCATTTCCCCAACAGATTAACCTAGCTGCAAATTTACACAAGTCTCCATCCAGTCTGACCTCATTACCTCTCTCACCATTGACAGATCGCTTCTGTCATCTCTACTTCACCTGCCATCTATTCCATCAGCATGGGTGCCCTTTATACTCTCTCACCTTGGTCCTCAGAATCCCACCACGATCAGTCCCAACACCAACAGCACCAGGCACACCAACAACACCAATTTTCTCCGCAATCAACTGATGCTGCACAGGACACAGGGCATCAGAACCCGACCACATTGCTGCCCGGGAGGCCAGGGATGGCCTCACCATGGCCAGATTTACTTCACTTGATACTGTACACCCTGGCTGCCACATGATGTGCCAGATTGGCACCACACCAACACCATAAAGCATCCCTACAATGCCCAAGCCATTCCTTTCACACTCATGACCATTGCGGGGGGTACCGTTATGTTTCACAATTAACTGCAACTCACTAATCCACTTCCAAAGGAGCCCACAGATCTGTCCAAGAACGCAAAGTGTTGAAAATAAAGGTTTCAATGTTTGACACCATGTTAACAGAAACGTTACATGAACATTGGCTAAAACACCCAAGTGCCTACCTTTGTGTGTTGTTAGTTGGTATGATTGCACTAGGATGAGGGTGAGTGTGAGGGGTGGCTAGTGAGATGGGGTTGTAATAACGTAGATAAAGAGGGATGGGTGGAGGTGCAAGGTAAGTTGGTGTGAGTAAGGATGTGCAGGCATAGTTTAGGGAAGGCAGAGTGATGGGGCTGTGATGAGTGGCACAGCAGGATGAGGTTGAGTGTGGCTTTGCAGTAACGTTTTGTGATCTACTGAGATCATTGAAACTTTTGCGGCACTGCAGCCTGGTCCTCCTGACGACAATCCTGCTTGTGCCCTCCTCTGCAATGTGCAACTGGGCTGCGTTGATCTCCTGGGGAGGTCTCTTCTGCCCATGGGAAGGAAGAGGACCTGCCCTGCGTGCTCTGACTCCCTCCATAAGAACATAAGAAATAGGAGCAGGAGTAGGCCATTGTAAGTATATGGAGGGAGTCATGGGAGAACCTGGGTGCAGCCCTGCACCTCTGTGCAGTGCTTATTAGTGTTTGTAGCATCTCAATGCTGTAGAACACTGACAGCACAAATGTCAAAATAAAGTTGGCCATGGTCCCTTTAAGGAAACGGGCTGATGATGTGTCATCAAATGATGTCACCAGATCCGCTTCCTGTAATTGGCCGGGAAACAGGCTGGGCGGGCTTAACAAGCCCAATCAAGGGAAATTCATTTCAGAGGCCGGGATGGCGACAGTAGTGGGGTTGGGTCCCGCCATGGACCCGCCGAGGTCAGCAAAATCGCGGCCCTAGCTTTCCCTTTTCCTCCATTTAGTTAAGACTCATACCATATAGGGTATTTCTTCCATTCACTGTCCTTTTTTCCAAAGTATTATGCTTTATATTTCTCTGCATTAAACTGTGTCTGCTACCTGTCTGACTACTCCACAACCTTGTCTGCCAGCCTACAACCTCCTGCATTCTTCCTCACAGTTTGCTGTGCCTCTAATTTGATAGCATCAGCAAATTCAGTTGGATGGTTTCTTGTGCTGCAGATGGTACTAAAGCAGTGCATCAAAAGTTACTCCCTAACGTATAGTTCTGCCAAATTAAACTTGCTTGTTTGATGTTTATGAATCTCTGATCAAATATGCTGCAAAAAGGTTTACACATAAAGACCACTATATTTTTATATACCCCTTCAATAAAACTGTTCACTAAAACATAAAAATGCAACTTAGGATTATTACAAATGTTCAGTTGAGCTCTTCCAACTCTGTTGTCTGGCATGCAATATTACAAGATTTTGTGAAATGTTTTAGCCCTGTCATCATTTCCTCTCAGTATTTCCCTGAGGTGATAGCAGCCTCTGGCAAAATCAACACAGGCATCCAGAGCTGACCTTGAAATGGTTTTTAACCTTTGCTTCCCCCCATCGTGGGCAGAGTATTACAACTTTTCTGTTTCAGCCAGCAGTGCAGATTCCACCGACCGGGGTACCTGTACACTTCAAGGGATCAGAAGTAAAGGATACTTAGTTATATTAAATTTGATTAAAGGATACTACAGCCGTGATTTCGCCGACCGAGGCGGGTCTGGGGCAGGCCGGGGTCGGTGTCGTGGTCCCAGTCCGCTGCCTACTGCAGCCCGCAGTCTACAAGTGATTTTACATTGATTGGGCTTGTTAAGCCCACCCTGCGAGGTTGCCGGCCAATTAAAAGGAAGCAGGTCTGATGATGTCATTTGATGACGCGTCATCAGCTGGTTTCCTTAAAGGGGCCATGTCCAAATTTATTTTGACAGTTGTGCTGTCAGTGCTCTGCAGCATTGAGGTGCTGCAAACACTGACAAGCACTGCACAAAGGTGCACGACTGCACCCAGGCTCTCGCATGACTCCCTCCATATGCTTATGGAGGGAGTCACAGCACGCAGGGAGGTCCTCTTCCCTTCCAATGGGCGGAAGAGACCTCCCCAGGAGATCAACGCAGCCTGGTTGCACAATGCACAGGCGGGCACAAGCAGGGATGTCATCAGGAGGACCAGGCTGCAGTGGTGCAAGCCTTTCAATTATCTCAGTAGATCACGAAACGTTACTGCAAATCCACACTCAACCTCATCCTCCTGTGCCACTCATCACATCCCCATCACTCTGCCTTCCCTACCCTACTCCTGCACATCTTTACTCACACCAATTTACATTGCACCTCCACCCATCCCTCTCTATCGATATTATCACTTCCCTATCTCACTAGCCACCCCTCACACTCAACCTCATCCTAGTGCAATCATACCAACTAGCAACACACAAGGGTACGAACTTGGGTGGTTTAGCCAATGTTCAGGTGAAGTTCCTGGTAATGTGCTGTTAAACATTGAAACCTTTATTTTCAGTACTTTGCGTTCTTGGACAGATTTGTGTGCACTTTTGAAAGTGGCTTAGTGAATTGCAGTGAATGGTGAGACATAACGGTACCCCCCGCAATGGTGATGAGGTGAAAGGACTGGCTTGGGCATTGTAGGATGCTTTATGGTGTTGGTGTGGGTTGGTGCCAACCTGGTGCATCATGTGGCATCCAGGGTGTACAGCGTCAAGTGAAGTAAATCTGGCCATGGTGAGGCCATCCCTGGCATCCCAGGCAGCAATGTGGTCGGGTGCTGATGCCCTGTGTCCTGTGCAGCACCAGCTGATTACGGAGAAGGTTGGTGTTGTTGTTGGTGCTGCTGGTGTGCCTGGTGCTGCTGCTGTTGGGACTGATCTTGGTGGGATTCTGAGGACCAAGGTGAGATAGTTTCAAGGGCAATGATGCTGATGGAATAGATGGCAGGTGAGTTTGAGATGACAGAAGCGATCTGTCAATGGTGAGAGAGGTTGTTCCAATGAGGTGGCACTGGATAGAGAGTTGTCTCCAAACACTTGCAACCTGCATAAAGCTCAATATGTCTTCCAAATGTAGTAACCAACAGTTTCTGAGCTTTGAAAGTGAACAGCTGTAACATGGGATCTTTTATATAACTTTGGCAGCTGTCAGGTCATGAGATAATTCAATGCTGAATCCACTCACGACATGCTGAGTTGACGTGTTCCCCGAGCAGCGGGTAACCCGTGGGGGAGCACGTAAAATTGGATTGTAGGCATAAAATAATAGTTAATTGGATGTTAACAATCCATTTAATGATCTAAGTTGTCTCCCCCTCCGCTTGGTGTCAGGTCTGTTCAGCGCTGTCAGACCCGACACCTGGGAGACTCACGTGGAGGCGGGTTGACGGCGGGTTCCCTACCCACTGTCAATCTTTTCTATTTTGACAGCAGACCCGCCTCCGAACCCTCCCTCTGAGCGCCGGCAAATTTCAGCCCGTAGTCATATTAAATTTGATTATTTCTGAACTAACTTTTTGGCCATTTCAATAACTTTAAATCAAATTTCAGTCTGACTTTCAATTGACAAAACAAAAAAAAATTTGTCCTCATATGTTTACACTATCTCAAAAGTCAAAATTACCTGTTTCATTTTATATAAGAACAAACTTGCATTTATATAGCACCTTCCATGACCTCAAGACATCCCAAAACACTTAACAGCCAATTAAGTACTTTTGAAGTACAGTCACTATTATAATGTAGGGAAACTTTGTAGCCAATTTGCGCATAGCAAGCTGCCACAAACTGCAATGTGATAATGATCAGATAATCTGTTTTTTAGTTATGTGGTTGAGAGATAAATATTGGCCAGGACACCGGGCGAACTCCCCTGCTCTTCATTGAATACTGCCATGGAATATTTTACGTTCATTTGAGAGAGCAGATGGGACCTCGGTTTAACCCCTCATCCACAAGACGGATTATTGAACTTGGGGCAGGATCGGTCTGTGTGGGGGCCTGAAAACGGCAGCATACCCGGAAGTCTGAATGCTAGCAAGGCCCGGCTGACTTTAACTGCCGGGTCTCATTATAATAAAGTTGGCGAGCTGGCCGGCTGAACCCATCAGCCACAGTCCGCCCACACATCTGCATCGCGCAATTTCCGGCAGCAGCCCTGGGCCACTCTTCTTCTTCTTCTTAGGCAGTCCCTCGGAACCGAGGATGACTTGCTTCCACATTAAAAATGAGTTCTCAGGTGACTGATGAGTCCAATGCGGGACCTACAGTCTCTGTCACAGGTGGGGCAGACGGTGGTTGAAGGGGCGGGTGGGTGGGGTGCTTGGGTTGACGTGCGCTCCTTCTGCTGTTTGCGCTTGGCTTCCACTTGCTCTCGGCGTAGAGACTCGAGGTGTTCGGCGTCTTCCCGTATGCTTCTCCTCCACTTTCTGCGGTCTTGGGCCAGGGATTCCCAGGTGTCGGTGGGGATGTTACACTTTTTCAAGGAGGCTTTGAGGGTGTCCTTGAAGCGTTTCCTCTGCCCACCTGGGGCTCTCTTGCAGTGTTGGAGCTCTGAGTAGAGCGCTTGTTTTGGGAATCTCATATCGGGCATGCGGTCGATGTGACCCGTCCATCAGAGCTGATCGAGCGTGGTCAAAGCTTCGATGCTGGGGATGTTGGCCTGCGCGAGAACACTGACGTTGGTGTGCCTATCCTGTCAATGGATTTGCAGGATCTTGCGGAGGCAGCATTGATGGTACCTCTCCAGTGCTTTGAGGTGCCTGCTGTACATGGTCCATGACTCTGAGGCATACAGGAGGGCGGGTATCACTGCTGCTCTGTAGACCATGAGCTTAGTGCCGGGTTTGGGTTCCTGGTCTTCAAGCACTCTCTTCCTCATGAGACTGAAGGCTGCACTGGCACACTGAAGGCGGTGTTGGACTTCGTCATCGACGTCTGCCCTTGTTGACGGTAGGCTCCCGAGGTATGGAAAGTGGTCCACGTTGTCCAAGGCCTTGTCGTGGATTTTGATAATCGGGGGGCAGTACTGTGTGGCAGGGGCAGGTTGGTAGAGGACCTTTGTCTTACGGATGTTTAGTGTAAGGCCCATGCTCTCGTACGCTTCGGTGAAGGTGTTGACGATGGTTTGGAGTTCGGTCTCCGAGTGAGCGCAGACGCAAGCGTCGTCTGCATACTGTAATTCGACGACAGAGGATGGGACAACCTTGGATCTGGACTGGAGGCGATGGAGGTTGGACAGTTTCATTGATGGAGATGACAGAGCGGATTAGGCGGTGGTCTGTCCAGCAGTCGTCAGCTCCTGTCATGGCGCGGGTGATGCGGACGTCCTTCCGGTCCCTCGCTCGGACGATGACGTAGTCCAGCAGATGCCAGTGCTTGGAGCGAGGGTGCTGCCATGAAGCCTTGTACTTGTCTCTCTGACGGAACAAGGCCATGTTCTGAGCATTTTGTCAGGAGAGGGTACCGTTGGAGTTGGCTTTCCCTACCCATTCTCTGCCGATCATACCTCCCCAGAGGTCTGTGTCCTTTCCAACTCTGGCGTTAAAGTCGTCAAGGAGGATCAGCTTATTGCCCGTTGGGACTCGGGACAGGGATTGTTCGAGGCTGGAGTAGAATTCCTCTTTGGTCTCGTCTGTGGCTTCCAGTGTTGGGGCGTATGCATTGATGACCGTAGCACACTGGTTTCGGGCTAGGGTGAGCCATAGAGTCATGAGGCGTTCATTTTTACCGCTAGGAGAGTCTCTGAGATGTTCAACTAGTTCATCTTTTATGGCGAAGCCTACCCCATGGAGGCGGCGTTCTTCTTTAGGTTTGCCTTGCCAGAAGAAGGTGTAGCCACCGCCTTGCTCCTTGAGCTGGCCTTCCCCTGCCCGCCGGGTCTCACTTAGGGCGGCGATGTCAATGTCGAAACGTCTGAGCTCCCAGGCAACGATAGCAGTACAGCGTTCCGGTCTGTCGCTGTTGGGGTTGTCCATGAGGGTCCTGATGTTCCACGTCCCGAACTTCATTTTAAAGGGTGGAAGATGCCTGTGCGTGAATTCTTTTCACGTGGGGTGGCCGTTGCACACCAGCTACCACACGGGCTTGACAGAGCAAGGTCTTGGTCCAATGGCAAGGGGATCCAAGACGATTGGAGACCAGGCTCTGCTACAACGGCCTAGCACACACACACAAACATACTGCTACTGTCCTCCTCCCTCCTTCCCGCAGGTCCTCTCTGCCTGGGTTTCGTAGGATGCATTGTGGTCCTTCCGACCTCGCTGTTGGCCTGTGCCGCACCTTCCCTGGGCCCTGACCCTGCTGCTGGTCCACGCTGCGCCACTCCTGGGCCTTGTCCTCGCTGCTGGGCTCGTCCAAAGGGTGAATGTACCTCTTAAAGGGAGGTTGCATTCACTCAATTTCAAGACTGCTTTTGGCTTCAGGGATTACTTTGGTGCTTCTTGGTGATGGCTGCAAGGAGGCTTAGGTTGTTCCCAGGTTTTCTGATGGCTCCCTGGAGGTGTTGCTTACAGCAGTGAGGGCCAGGAGGGAAGTGGTGTTCCCACAAAGTGATCACGAAAGCTGAGTGCACCTCCTCCCTTCCACATCTTGTGCATTGCACCTGCTCACAGTCCTTCTCTTCCCTCCTCCACCAATCAGATCAATCACCATCACTGCTTCACTTCCCACCTCATGTTCACTCCAAACACACACTCACCTCCTGCTTGTTGCCTTCACTCCTTCCACTAGTGGCATGCTCTTCTCACATGTTCTCAATTGTTGAACCTGCACCTCCTCTCAGCACTCCTTCCTCTACTCACACTCAAGACACTCACTCAAGGCTTCCCTATTCTGTCACCATTTTCCTTCTTTCCCTTACAGCTTATGCACTACATGAAGAGGCCCCATATAGCTCCATTTGCTTTATCAGTAGCCACTCATGACTTTCTCCTCCCCTCTTGCAGGAGAAGAGCACACACAACACAAGAGACACAACCTTCCCAATGGTTGAACAAGTTCTACAGAGACAAGTACGTGCCAAACCATTTTGTTCGCATGCATGGGTAGTTTGAGCAACTCAGTCCAATGGCAGCCGGATAAATTGGCTGTTATTGACAGCAATGTTTGTATTGCCATTAGGGGTTTTACAGCCTCTGCTGAAGCCCACAGAAGCCATCTCCTTCGATGGGCCTCAGAACCTCCAGAGACGCAGCACTGCCTCATTTACTTTAACCTGATGCTGTCAGAGTTGGGTTGCTACCAATAGTCTGGTAAAGTAAATGATGTATCAATAGGACTAGCTATAATTGTAACCCTGCTGTACTTCTGTGACAAGCTTTCAACTTCAAAAAGACACTGCTTGCTTAAATCTTAATTCTGGGTTTACAATTAAGGAATTGCACTTGGTTGTTTTACTTCACTGAACTTGTCTCTTCAGCAGATTATTTAAACATGTTTGGTCCCCAAGTGTTTTTGTTTTCTATTTACCAGTAATATTTCCTTTTTACACCTTGCAAATTCATAAACTGCTTCTTGCTGAGTTCGGCTTTAAGTTCATTTTAATCTGACATCTGCACTCTCTGTGTCAGAATTGGTTCCATTGAAAAGAAATATCTGTAAAGCTCTAATTACTATTTTGACAAATAATAGTGTGTCTTATTAGATAATTATAGGTTCACCATTTAATAAGGGTATTCACTTATACTTTCTGATCTTAAAATCAGAACTAACCTGATGCACCAACTTAACAAAAAGAGACTTCCCCTGCATTGCAACCTCTTCTAATCTTAGTAACCACATGCTATGCACCTCCTATGCAGTCTAACCATTATAAATAAAACTCCAATGCCCAAAGGGTTAAAATTATTTTAATCATTAATAATTAATCTATTTCAGAAGGTGCTAGCCTTTGATCCTTTGCTGCTAGTTATGTGATTGTCAGAAATTCACTGTTTATTCACATGCGTCCCTGCCCATTACAACTGTATTATGTCAATTGTAGTATTCCCAAAGCACTGGAAACACATTCCATGCATTGCCTAAAAGGGAAAAAAATGGGAAATACATTAAAACATCTATGAAAATTCTGGACTATATCTATTAAAAACAGCCCAAATAAAGAAAAGAAAACAGCAAAGTATTATTTTAAGCATTTTTTTGAATAGAACATCAATGCAATCTTGTCTGTTATCCGATCAAGTGATGACAGTGGTGCAAATCTATCAGAAAACAGGACGCAGCTGATAAAATAGACAGCTGTTGGTAAAGGAAAAATAGCTAGCTGCATGTTTGCATTATACACCTCCCTCTCTGTACTCCTGCACAGTATCAAATTGGACACAGTGACTGACACACCCTCGGGCAAAGGTCATCCTGTGAAGCTGGGCGGCTTCTACTCGCACAATCTGTATTCAGAATGGAAATAGTTTCCATACATTTTGTGATTATTATTATTACCGGGTGTTTGAATCATTCAGAACAAATTATCTGAGGCCTGGAATTGGGTTGTGCTTTGAGGTTTGAGATTTGAAGTGATGGGTTGCAATCAGTAGATGGGAAGCTCGAAAAAAATGGAAACTGCAAAATTGAAAAAGGAAATTGGAAATTATAAACACAATTTTGCTCAAAGAAAACATTTTAAAGAGATTTACAGTCATGATTTGAACCTTCCTAAATTATAATTTATAGCCATAAAAATAAAATTGTGACCGCCATTCATTTTAAAATGTTTCAATTATTCCAAACTATTTTTGTAACTTCTTTAAAATTAATATTAATAGTAGAGAACACTTCTAATAATTCCAAAAGGAGTACACCAACCTTCCTACAATACAATGTGGACTATTTACAAAAATCTGTCTTTAATGCCTTCAGGCAGTTTCTATAATGAGATGATTTCCTAACACAGGTTTCATTTGCACACTCATCTTGTCACTCACACACTCACCCAAATATCCATTCACACACAGACTGTCATAGAGTCAGTCACAAACACCTGCTGCAGCAGTTTAAATCTGTCTCTAAACATAGTCCTGGAACGGCCTTTAGCGATTAACCTCGTCTTTAACAACCACCTCTGGGTCACCTGCAGGTATTTCTAAACAGTGTAGCTTAGATTGGCCAATGTGGCTGATAGCAAGAAATGAGCGGGAGTTCCATCCCACTAGAGGTCAAAACTCTTTGTTCCGCATTGTACGTTCTACTGGGGGGCGGGGAGGGGGGTGGAGGGGCGGGTGGGGTGCACAAAGTCCCTGCCTCAACAGGTGTGTGCTTCATCTATTTATTAGCGTGGGGCCAGGACATCCTCCATGCCAATTCCTGAGATGTAGGATGTTATTTCTAAGATGGCACTGCGAAATGGGCATCGAACATTGCTGTGAATCAGCTGTGCTGGTGGCTGATTTAAGGGGCATTCAATCTGCAGTATTTCAGTCAGTTTTTGACTATTTATGCTTTTTTATTGCACTGGCACTTAATTACTTAAGAGCCTTTGCGCCACTTGTTTGATTTTTGTTGTCCCCAGCACCATTACTGGCGCCAATGAATTTCCCAATGGGAATCCCACTATCTGAGGTGTTGGAAGATGTAGAAGACCTGCAGAGGGATACCAGGCCGGTCAGATGGCACTGCACTGAGAGGTGCTCTGTGTCCATCTGCTGAGATCATCTGTAAATAGAGGAGGCCAGACCTTGTTCTGGTAGATCATTTTGCCATCTCTTTTTATGATTTTCTTATGCAAAATACAGCTAGCGCATTATGTGTCAAACTGATAGGGAAATGTGCACTTTTTCATCTTGGCAGTAACACATTGGGTACTTGCCTCCCTCCTTGAGCTGGGCCCTACTTCTGCTGGGCAGCAGCTAGTACACTTACTCTCACTTGGCGTTCTGGTTTTCTTCTCTTCTGCCAAGCCAGGGACAAGGAATCTCCCATCCTGGGAGTCCCAACTCTGGCTACTCTTCTGCTGCTATCCTTGTTGGAGCAGCCCGAGGTTCCACTGCAAAGAACTATTCTCTCCCTAAACCCCTCTATCTCTCCACCTCCAGCTCTCTCTGCTTCATTAAGGCCCCCCTTAAATCCCACCTCTTAATATTTCCTTCTTTACCTTAGCATCCATTTTTTAGTTAGGCCTCTGTGAAACACTTTGGGATGTTTTTCAACATTAAAGGTGCTATCTAAATGCATGTTGTTGATGCCATTGTTGACACTAAGGACAATGAAAGGGACGATAAAGCGCTTTGTTTAGCTGCCAATACTCTATACACACAGTAACTTGGTGTTGAAAATAAATCTGGGAACATAATGACCATTATTTATTAACTTTGAATAAATACATTGGAATATTTACTAAATGAAGCTGCAACATTGATGGGAAAAAAATTGTGGAGAACAGTTTCCACTTTGGGCGCAATCGGGAAATTGCAGCCAAAATGTGCTTGAAATTGCGCTGGTTAGGTTACAGTTCAAGTTTCCCCTAAAATTAATTTGCATAATCACAAACGTAATATCTTCCATGAACCAGCGCAATCAGGCAGTGTAATAGAAAGTAATTGTTTTTTTTTCTTTTCCATTAAAAAATATTCATTGATGTATTTAAGAGCGGTAAGCTGCAGCTTTATTAATACTGCTGAAAATCACCAAAAATAAACATTTTTAATAAGATTGTCCAGTCCTCCACCTGTGAGTAACCTGATTCAAAATCACTGATAATGACTTAAAAAAAGCGATACTGAACCATTTAATAGTTTCATTGCTGTACACTCAGTGTATTTGTAAATTAAATAATTTTTGATATGATAAAACTTTTAAAACACGCCTAAAAAAATGAATGCAATTTGAAGAGTCTTCCCGAACGGAGACATCTTGCAATTTTGACCAGGGGGGCATGGCCAGGTTCAGGGGTGGGGCCTGTTCCGGGCGAATTGAGTCTTGAACCAGCGCAAAGCAGCGCAGAAAACACAAGTTTAACTGGTTTTGGCGTAACTCACTTACATTTAAAATTCCCTGTCTTTTGTACTGGTTCGGTGGATTCCGCCTGGATTGCGCTAATATTACTGGTGTAAACAAGCGGAAACTCAACCCCGCTTTGTCTATCAAATCCTGTTCAATATCGACTTTTTCCTCTCGTTAGTATGAGCTGATCTTAAACATTTTGCTGTGGAATAAGATGCTAACACAGGTGCAGCATTATTGCTTGGCTGGAAGACGTCACTCACTTTACATATAATTTTAAGTCTCAATTTGACCAGACGCACGGAAGTACAAGCTACATGTGTCCATGGGATTCCTTGGCATACGGAGTATGCCTGTTACTTTTCCCAAAAATCCACAGCCTCTATGGGCAGAGCATGGAGCTACTTTTGTATTGGCATGGGCGGTCCAGGTCCCATTCAATTCTAGCTAAATAGCCATGTGCAGAGGAGGCAAATAAATGGCTTTAATATTGGCAACGAAAAAAGTACGTCAGGTAATCATTACTCAAAGAACAATGCTGCTGCACTGATGGCACATTACATATGTATTTTACTGCAAAAAGAAAACATTGGTTTTGCTAGGCCATCAGTCTTGTATTGCATACCATTTCCAGATTTGGCACAGTCCACCATTCATGTGATTGATGCTTCTAGTACCTGGATGAATTACATACACCTGCAGACTAGTAATTTGGGTGGACAGGTTGAGTGAAAAATAACTCAGTAACAGTCATTCAAGCACTTAAAGAAAACATCACCGTCTGTTCTTTGTGATGTCTGTCAGTATATGTATTAATTAGCTTCACAATGTTCTTTAACAGGGGAATATTTACAAATGTTATTTGCTATAAATAATACTGCAATAATTTATATGAGTACTACAACTGAAGTGAAAGGCTTCAAGCAGGCTGATGTGGGTTTAGTTGACGACACGTAGAAACAAGCTGAAAACGTAAAAGCAATTTTCTGTCAAAGGTGGGCGATAAGTACTCTCTGTGTTATAATTTTAAATGAGTTCATTGAATAAGTATGATGATGTTCCAACCATAAGTCTTATCTGAACAAACAGACAACCGCTGTAAGACACGCAGCACTATACAATCTTCTTCTGCTGTCTGAGGCTTTGAAATTGTCAAATTTGAGCTCAAGCAATACAAAAGCAAAATACTGCGGATGCTGGAAATCTGAAATAAAAACAGAAAACGCTAGGACTACTCAGCAGGTCAGGCAGCAACTGTGGAGAGAGAAACAGAGTTAAGGTTTCTGACGAAAGGTCATCAACCTGAAACGTTGTTTCTCTCTCTACAGATGCTGCCTGACCTGCTGAGTATTTCCAGCAATTTCTGTTTTTCTTATGAGTTCAAGCCCCTGCTCCAGGATTTGAGCACATAGTCTAGGCTGATAAACCATGGTGAGCGGCCTGTGCGGGACCTTGCAGATTATTGTGCGGCTGCGCTTGCGCGCCGCTTAAAGGGAACATTGGTGCTGAAGGGATGCTGCATTGGCGGAGGAGTCATCAACGGTCCTTTGGATGAGATGTTAAACTGAGGGCCCGTCTGTCTGTTCAAGTGGATCTTGAAGATCCCATGGCACTATGTGAAAAATGCAAGGTTTCCTGTAGGTTTCCTGCCCAGCATTCCTCTCTCAACCAATACCAACAAAAACAGATTAAGTGGTCATTCATTTTATTACTCTTGGTGAGATCTTGCTGTGTGTAAAATGCTGCCCCATTTGCCTACCTAACAACAGTCACTGCACATTCAAGCAATAAATTGTATGTGAAGCACTTTGCGATGATTCTGAGAGATGTGATAATGTGTGATTTAAATGCAAATCTTTTTCCTTTTCTTATTCTGATATAGTTCATTATTTACCTCTCAGCTGGTAACTTTAAATCTACAGCTTTTTTGCTATTCTCATTTAAAAGATTCCAATTTCTTCACAGATTCTTCCACAAAAGAAAGAACTTACACTTATATATCCATTTTCAGGACCTCAGGGCATCCCAAAGTGCTTCACAACCAATGAAATACTTTTAAAGTCACTATTGCAATGTAGGAAAATACACCAGCCAGCCAGTTTGCACACAGCAAGGACCCACAAACAGCTATGAAATAAATAATAGGAAATCTATTTCAGTGATGTTGCTTGGGGGATGAATGTTGGCCAGAACACCGGGAGAAATCCCCTGCTCGTCTTCGAATGGTGCCTTGGGACCTTTTACATCCACCTGAGAGGGCAGATGAGGCCTCGAATTAATATTTCAATCACACTGAAGTGTCAGCCTAAATATGTACTCATGTCTCTGGAGTAGGAATTGAACCAACAGCTTTCGAACTCTGAGGCAAGATTGCTAAAACTGAGCACAGTGGTAAATCTCTTGGTAAATGTTCTCTGTGAAGCCTATTTTACACATTTGGTGGCATGGCCAGTTCTGCAGTAGCTTCTGATTACGTACTAAAGACGAGTAAAGTTATTCTTTTACTGTTCTAGGCTATTTTTCAGGAGATACCAGCATAGTTGAATCAAACTATTTGAAACAGGAAGAGAGAGCTCCCAAACACTATTAACCCAAGTTAAATACCTGTTGATTTAGAAGAGAAAGTTTATAGCCGACTACAGGCTTTTTTTAAGTACCAGCTTGGTTCAGTGGGGGCATTCTGGTCTCTAAGTCAGAAGGCTGTGAATTGAAGTCCTGCTTCAGAATTTGAGTGCATAATCTAGGTTGGCGCTTCAATGTAGTACTGAGAGAGTGCTGCACTGTTGGAGGTGACGTCTTTCGGATAACCAAGGGCCTGTTCAGGTGGATGTATAAGATCCCATGGCACTATTTGAAGAAAAGCAGTGGAATTCTCCAGGTGTCCTGTCAAATATATCCCTCAACCAACACCACCAAAATCAGATGAAGTGGTAATTCATCTCATCGCTGTGTGCACATTGACTGCAGCATTTGCCTACATAACAAAGTATGGCAAATGCTGCAGCACTTGTATGATACACTTTAAAAGCAATTTATTTGCTACAAAGTACTTTGGGACATCCCAGGGACATGAAAGGTGCTGTATATATGTAAGTTCCTTCCCTTCTTATGAGTTACATTTTGTAATACTGTCTTGTTTCCTCCTAACCTTCAAAGAAAGAAAGAAGTTGCATTTATATAACTCCTTTCATGATCTCAGGACGTCCCAAAGTGCTTTACAGCCAATTAAGTTTTTTAAGTGTAGTCACTGTTGTAATGTAGGAAATGCAGCAGCCAATTAGCGCAAAACAAACAGTGATAATGACCAGATAATCTGCTTTTGTTATGTTGGTTGAGGGATAAATATTGGCGAGGACACCAGGGATAACTCCCCTGTTCTTCTTTGAAATAGTGCCATGGGATCTTTTGCATCCACCTGAGAAGACAGACAGGGCCTCGGTTTAACGTCTCATCCAAAAGACGGTACTTCCGACAGTGCAGCGCTCCCTCAGTACTGTATGGGAGTGTCAGCCTAGATTTTTGTGCTCCAGTCCCTGGAGTGTGACTTGACACCACAACCTTCTGACTCACAGGCGAGAGTGCTACTCACTGAGCCACGGCTGACACTATCAAAACGATACACTATATGATTCCGGGGCGGGGGAGGGGGTCTTCTGGGTGTTATCCAAAGACCACAGCCAGAAGTCCTACCACCCCAAAATGTTGTTTGGTAGCAGTGAAGAAAAGGTATTGACTTTTACTACAGATCTGTTCCTCTCATGTCTTCCAATTTTTTTCTAGATGATCCTCCCAATGGGCACCCACCTAGTCACAGGGGAGAAAAATGAGGCAGAACAGATAGTTACATTCCCTTTCACCTCACTTGCATGACTATGCCTACTCAGAGCATCACTGCTCCAAACCCTTGGAGGATCTCCAGAATATCCCCATGTAAAGGAAAAGAGACGGAAACCCAGGATGTGGATGCGAAAATGGGGAACAGTGTCGAGCTTGGATCTGATCACTCTCTTGATTGAGAAGCCTGCTGACATTTCAATGCTCAGGCTCACACATGAAGAATGACCAGCTGGGTAAGGTACTAGCAGGCTCCTGCATCTGTTGAGATTTACTTCAGTGTAAGTCAGTCACTTTGGTTGGAGGGGGGTGGGGGTGGGGGTGGGGTGGTGGAGAGAGGTAGTGGTGAAGACATTTGGGGGAGGGTGTAATAGGAAATTACAAATAACTCCATAGTTACTGCTATATTGGATACCCCTGAGCTTTGCTGCTTGATGAAAGCTATCAATTTCTGTGTTACACGATTCTGCAATCCCTTCTAAGATGTTTTTTTATAATTCTATCAAGTCTGCCTACTTCCACCTCCAAAACATCACCCATCTCTACGCCTACCCCATTTCCATCTGCCCCTTTGTCACCTCCAGGCTCAACTCTTCCAAAGCCTTTCCTGCTGGCTACTGAGCTCATCCTACCTAAACTCCAGCTCATCCAGACTGTCACTGCTCCATTGAATCTCGCACAAAGTCCCACACGCCTAATACTCGTTCCTCCAGTGGCTCCCCAACCCCCAGCCCATCAACTTCAGATCTTCGCCTTCGTATCCTTCCATGGCCTCGACTCTCTGAGGCTTTGTAACCTCCTCATTCCTGCACTCTTTGCTTTTGGAATGCTGGTCTACCTCACGTTCCTCCAATCTCCGCTCTGCCATCAGTGGAATGCCCTGCTTAGACCCTTTTGTCTGGCAACATCCCTGCCCACCTTCAAAATCATATCTAATAGAGTACATTCAGCCACCTTTAGCAGTCCCACTACTACTGTTGCTTGGGTCCAACCCACGCCAACTGTGAAGCACCTTGGGATGTTTTGCTATGTTGAAGTCATTATATAAAAGCAAGTTATTATTGTCATAAACTGAGGCTGAGTCGAATTACCAAGAAAGGGAATGGCACAAAACATGTACTTTAATGTAGTATTAAAATAATGATGAATAACATAGACGGGGTTATTTTACGAATCTGCAGGGAGACTTGTCTACAAGCAGCACCAATCAGAAATTTAGATGCTTATTGCCCATGAGATTTCAACCGTACATTTTAAAGTTATAAAATTGCTCCCATGATGAACTGAAGTGATACGTGGAAAGTAGTATATTTGTTTTATCTTAACCTATGTACAAAGCGCCAAACCTTGCTGCATTTTCTAAAAGCCTCCCATAAATTCCCAATATATTGAATGCTTTAACAATGAGAACACTATTTTCCAATATTTTTTGTGCTTAAAGTATTATATATTCATTGTGTTTCTCCACCCTGATGTTATGCCCATAAGTAATCATTTATAATCCTTCTGCTAATGTTGTGTTGTCTGTTCAACAGAACATGGTAGGTGTCACCTTTTAAGGAATTGGTAAGTTCAAGAAGTAAGCTGCGTGTATACATTATATAAAATAACAGATGGTCATGGTGAACTATGGAAAGGCAGGGAGGTGTATCCTGCGAGACCAATCAGAGACCATGCAACTGCATAATCTGTTCTGACCATCTGTTATTCCATATAGTTCCTGCTTCCAATAGTATTTATCAATGTTTGCTTTCCCTGTTAGATTACATAATATGAAAGAATGAGATGTCTACAGTGCTCGTAAATTCCACTATTATTCCGCGATTAAGTATAACGATTACAAAGAAATATTTCAATAATTCTGTTTACTGTGCTGCTGTTTACTGGGAGTAAATAGACTGATGTTTATTTAACAGAAGAGGTGTCTACTAGGGATGCTCACAGATTATTGTGAGTTAAGCATTTGGCACGCGGCAGAAGGGATGTGATTTCCATGTTTTAGGTAGCAGACGGCATGACTTGATACAAATTATTGTTGGATGATAACAGTTTGCAAAGCTACTTTAGAATTTCAATCTTGCAAAAAGTTCTATTATCAATAAACATACTCGCCTCATACTATAAGGATCATCATTACATGCCTCTGTGAACTAGAAGAAGGCTTTCAATCCACTCTTCAAAAATTCATTACATGGCCCTTTTGAACAAGGTAGAACATCTCATAAGCTCTCACTTGTTTTAACCGAGCTTTGCATAATCCTACACTTTCAACACAAATGCCTTTCTTGCAAAAATGCACTGATTCTCTGAGATAAAACTGTTGCTTGCCCCTTTTAGTTGACTGACTCCTAAAATCGTGCTGCTTCGGTTGCCTGGTGTTTCTAAAGCTTTACAAAAGCATTTTGTACCCTAGCCATGCATGGATATTTCCATCTCTTGCAAAAGTGATTACAGTTCCCTCAGGTAATAAACAATCTCCAGATCCATAATGTGTTGCCTGATTGACAAGTGACATAAAGCTGGTTTCAACTGCTTAGAGGAGGTGAAAGGAACCAAAACATCAAAAAGCTTGTAGAATATTGAGCTTTCCAGTCTGCCTCATTTACACTACACAGTGTCTTGTTTGAACAAGACAGAATCTTGGTCTAACAAGAAATGCACTGAGGGTCCAATTGTAAGAAGAGCACAATGGAAACTTTATTGTACATAAATAGAGTTGTATTCCCTTAAGAAAAATTGTATTTAAATATAATTTTGATCCAACCCAAGGAAACAGCTTTCATTCCTTCTATACAGAAGGATTTAAAAACTAACCCTGTGAGTATCCTTTTTTGTTTGTTACAAAACACAGAATAAGTATCACCGCAACATAAAAGGCATTGGGTTAGATGCTCTTCCAACAGTAAATATATTGCTTGTTTTGGAACGGTTTACTTGGAAGTAACAGCCACTGCCAAATAAACCGATCTAGCCACTAGTGTCACCACTGAAAGTGCAGAATAAGGTAATCAGAATGAAACAGGGAGTTACCGACCCATCTCCCAACAGCTCACGTTTTTTAATGTCGCTGATGGCTGGAATTAATTCCACATGAGTGATTATATTTTATTATTATATATTTTAAAATCCCCACTTTTCACAGATATGACTGGAACCCTGAACTCAGGGGAATAACTCCGATTGTAAGTTCGAAAAGTATTCTTAGCTTACATAAAGTTTCATTACTTTGGACCCAGACCCTAGGTTGTTGACTTCTTACCAACGGTAGTCACCCTTGTGTCCACAGCAAACACAAAATCAGTGCTGGACGGACAGTTAAATATGTTAGTGTCCTGTTTATCGGTGGGGATCTAAAATGCACCAAGCGATTGGTGGGAAATTACCAGCAGCAGAAACCATTCCCATCACTGATAGGAATAATCAATTCATTTAATACTTTCCAATTTTTAAAAATTGTATTTAATAATTTTGGATGATGATTTCAGTGTCAGGAATTGTATTACACTTCCATCTTTTTGCACCCAAGGTAAACATTAAGTATAGCCCAGTCTAAAACAAAGTAAAGCTCCCTCAAAAAAAGCAAAATACTGTGGATGCTGGAAATCTGAAATAAAAACAGAAAATACTGGAAATAGGTCAGGCAGCATCTGTGGAGAGAGAAACAGAATTAACGGCTGGATTTTCTCAGTGGTGTCGGGATGGTGGCGGGATAGCTGTTTGCTGGGTTCCGGTCCCACTCCCAGCTGCAGCCGCTCTATCAAAGGGATTTTCCCTTGATTGGCCTTGTTAAGCCTGCCCTGCGGGCTTCTCGGCCAATTAACAGGAAGTGGGTCTGATGATGTCATTTGATGACGCGTCATCAGCCGGTTTCCTTAAAGGGACTACGGCCACATTGAGTTTGACAGTTGTTCTGTCAGTGTTTGACAGCATTGAGGTGCTGCAAACACTGACAAGCACTGCACAAAGGTGGACGCTTGCACCCAGGCTCTCCAATGACTCCCTCGTATGCTTATGGAGGGAGTCAAAGCATGCAGGGAGGTTCTCTTCACTTCTAAGGGCGGAAGAGACCTCCTCAGGACACCTACGCAGCCTGGTTGCACATTGCACAGGAGGGCAAAAGCAGGGATGTCGTCAGGGGTCCCTGGCTGCAGTGGCATCAAACTTTCAATGATCTCAGTGGATCACGAAATGTTACTGCAAAGCCACACACAAACTCACCCTGCTGTGCCACTCAACACATCCCCATCGCTCTGCCTTCCATACCCTTCTCCTGCACATCCTTACTCACACCAACTTACCTTGCACCTCCAACCATCCCTCTCTATCTACTTTATCACTTCCTCATCTTACTAGCCACCCCTCACACTCACCCTCATCCTACTGCAAGCATGCCAACGAACAACACACAAGGGTAGGCACTTGTGTAGTTTCTGGTAATGTGTTGTCATACTGTGAAATCTATATTTTCAACACTGCCCCTTATTGGACAGATCTGTGTGCACCTTGAGAAGTGTCTTACTGAGTTCCAGTGAATGTTGCGACATAACTTCCCCCCCGCCCCGCCCCGCTATAGTGATGAGTGTGCATGGAATGGCTTGGACATTAAAGGGATGCTTTACGGTGCTGGTGTGGGATGGTGTCAGCCTGGCACATCTTGTGGCAGCCAGGGTTTACAGCATCAAGTGAAGTAAATCTGGTCGTGGTGATGCCATCGCTGGCCTCCCGGGCAGCAATGTTGTCAGGGGCTGATGCCCTGTGTCCTGTGCAGCATCAGGTGATGGCGGAGAAGGTTGGTGTTGTTGTTGGTGCTGCTGGTGTGCCTGGTGATGTTGGTGTTGGGGCTGAGCGTGGAAGGAATCAGGGGAGCAAGGTGAGATATGTTGCTGCAATAGATGTCAGCTGCAGGTGAGATGACAGAAGCGATTTGTCAATGGTGAGAGGTTGTTCCAATGAGGTGGCACTGGACATATAGTTGGCTCTAAACACTTGCAAGGTCAAGAAATCTCTATATGTCTTACAAATGCAGTAACCAACAGTTTCTGTGCTATGAAACTGACCATCTGCAACATGGCATCCTTTGCACCACTTCTGCTGCTGTCAGCTTATCAGAAACATCAGAGCAGACTCAACTCATGCCAGGGTGAGCTGGCGTGTTCCCCGAGCAGCGGGTAACCCAAGGGGGAGCACGTAAAACTGGAAGGAAGCCTCAAAATACCATTAAATTGGTTGTTAACAAGCCATTTAATGAGCTCAATTGTCGTCCGCTGCTTGGTGTCGGGTCAGTTCTCCGCTGACAGACCCGACACCTGGGAGACTTGCATGGAGGCGGGTTGACAGCGGGTTACCTACCCACTGTCAATCTTTGCTATTTTGACAGTGGACCCGCTTCCAAACCGGCCCTCTGAGCACCGACCGGCAAAATCCAGCCCAACGTTTCAGGTCGATGACCTTTCATCAGAACTGGAAAATGTTGCTGATGTAACAGGTTTTAAACAAGTACAGAGGCAGGGAAAGGAGGGATGGGAGGAAAGAACAGGGTGGAAGGCAGGAGAGATTGAATGACAAAGGGATGATGGTGCAAGGCAAAAGGGGGCGATAAAGCTCCCTCTACTCTGTCCCAACAGTGTGCCTTAATCCCAACCTCAGGAGAAGATCCTCTGCTGCTTCAACATATAACCATCCTTATGGGCTATTTGACTGAGATTACTAGTGCTAGTTTATGCCAAATTATGGGGGATTTTGTCCTATGCACTAAGAACTAAAGCTGTGAATTTACGCTTTGGCAGAAATCCGGCATAAAGTCGGCCGAACAGTTGCCAAATTCACCATTTACTACAATCTTTCTTGTCTTTCAATATTTGGTTGATACTACTGTGGTTAGTGCTTCTTTGAATTTACCTCTCCTTTTTCTCCTAAGCTGCTAGGATACGGTCCTGTATGATCTTTGAATTCTCTTCCCTGTATTCTCCCTTGGTTATTACACAGTCTCCTACTTTAGCTCATTCATTGCCAAGACTTTAAAACTGTAGAACTCATCACCGTTCTGAGTTTCCCCTTCATTTTATAATCTACAGACTTTTAAAACCCATGTTTAGTGTCACTTATTCACTACGTCCTTACTGAGCCCACTTTCTCTTCCACTCTTTTCAACCTTTATTATGCCTGCACAATAGGCCTTGGCCCCTCATCTTGGCTTCTTGAGTTTAAAACAAAATAATCGAGCACCTTAGACTTCGGTACAAGAAAGAAATCTATGAAGTACGAACCAGTTTTCTCTGAGGAGCCTTTAGCAAATCAATCATTTTCTTCTATCTCTGCTCCGTTGTTGCTTAGTTTGTGTTGTTGTTGTATTTCCATTTTTGTTGTCCTCCATTTATTAGATTTAGAGATAATTGAGATATTAGATTCCTTCATATTGATCTAATTTGTTCATATTGATATAATTTGTAATTGATATAATCTGCTGCTGCAATCCTTATCCATGCCTTTCTTACCTCTAGACTCGACTATTCCAACGCACCCTCTGTAAACTTGAGCTCATCCAAAACTCTGCTGCCCGTCTCCTAACTCGCAACAAGTCCCATTCACCCATCACCCCTGTGCTCACTTGACCTTCATTGGCTCCAGGTCAACCCCTCCAAGGCCAATATATCCTTCTTGAGGTGCAGTGCCCAGAACTGAATGCGGTACTCCAGATGGGGTCTAATAATACTTCTGTACAGCTGTAACGTACCTTCCATTGGTGGCCATGCCTTCAGCTGCCTAGGCCCTAAGCTCTGGAATTCCCTCCCTAAACCTCTCCACTTCTCTACCTCTCTCCTCCTTTAAGATTCTCCTTAAAACTTATCTCTTTGAACAAGCTTCTGGGCTCCTGTCCTAATATCTCCTTATGTGGCTCGGTATCAAATTTTCTTTGATAATCATTCCTGTGAAGCACCTTGGGACGTTTTACTACGTTAAAGGTGCTATATATATGCAAGTTGTTGTTGATATTCTTATATTTGTATCTTGACATCCACCTTCTCCTTTTTCCTCTTTTCTAGGGCAAAACCAATCGAGCATTCCCCGATACAGATTCATGGATGAGGAGAAAGATTACAGCAAGGTTGTCTATAATGTTCTCAGAAGTTCATCTTGCCTTCAGTTTCATTGTTTTCAAATTCTGAGATGAAAGATTCTTTTGTCAATGTGTGAGGAATAATTTTCTGACTTTGCACTGCCAGTGTGGAACCTTCCCCACTGGGACTGCATGTCAGAAATTCAGGCATGCGCTACACACGATTTTCCGACTATTATCTTAACTTTTTCTTCTGCAATCAGATATCAGAGGCTTTAGTTTCAACTGCTATTCAACAACTCTTGGCTCATAAATAGTAAAATTGATGAGCACAACGGTGTAGAATTTACATTTCTTTAATCTAGGGATGCTAGGGTTAGTTTTTAAGCTACTGATTATCCTGTTATAATCACAGATGAATTTCTCATGCATGAAGGTAAGAAATAAGCAATTCATTTTATTAAATGGTGATTTGCATAAAGCTCCTCTGAGAAATTGGCTTGCTAATTCCTGAATTGAAGGTAAATCCCCTTTACTCAGTATTAACTCAAATATTGCTGAAATTGATCTTATTTATAAAATTAGATAATAATGTAGGAAGAGCGGTTTAGTTGAACATTAGACATTGCTCTGTTTCACCCAAAGTTGAGGTTACTGTTTTAGGAAGACAGCTCTGTATAAATAAACTGATTTTTTAAAATATTCATTCACGGGATGTGGGCGTCACTGGCAAGGCCAGCATTTATTGCCCATCCCTAATTGCCCTTGAGAAGGTGGTGGTGAGCTGCCTTCGTGAACAGCTGCAGTCCGTGTGGTGAAGGTACTCCCACAGTGATTTTGTCGTAGCGGTTTTGGTACAACTGAGTGGCTTGCTAGGCCATTTCAGAGGGGCAGTTAAAAGTCAATCACATTGCTGTGGGTCTGGAGTCACATATAGGCCAGACCAGGTAAGGATGACAGATTTCCTTCCCTAAAGGACATTCCAATAGTTTCATGGTCACCATTACTGATACTAGCTTTTATATTCTAGATTTATTTAATTAACTGAATTTAAATTCCCCAGCTGCTGTGGTGGGACTTGAACTTATGTGTCTCCAGATATTAGTCCAGGCCTCTGGATTACTAGTCCAGTAATATAACCACTATACTACCATTCCCAAATTGATCTATCTAGCAAGTGTGAGTGAAGTTAGGTAATTAGTTCTTTAATATAGATTGCTTAAGCCACACTTAAACTATTTTTAATCAAATTTTGGTCTAGTATTTTCAAGATATTGGTACATGAAAGAGCAACTGGGATAACTCCTGGTTTTGAAATCTTTAAATCAGCTAATTAACACTCTATCAGCATTCCCCCAATGACCAGTGATGGAAGGAGTGATCAATAGTGCCATCAAGCAACATGTACTCACCAATAACCTGCTGGCAGATGTTCAATCCAGGTTCTGCCAAAACCATTTGGCTCCAGATCTCATCAAAGCCTTGATCCAAACACGAATACAAGAGCTAACTGCAAGAGTAGAGATGAAAGTGATTGCCCGTGATATCAAAGGACCAAGAAACCCGAGAAAGCTGAGGTCAATGGGGGTCAAGGAAACAAAACGGCTAGATTGATACCTGACACACAGGAACATGCCTGTTGTCAATCATTCCAGCCTCAGGAAGTGATACAGGAAGTCCTCGGGAAAGCATCTTTGGCACAACCATCTTTAGCTTCTTCATCAATGACCTTCCCTTTCTTCATAAGATCAGGAATCCAACTGCTCATTTATAATTCCAGTGTTCAGCTCCATTCACAAATCCTTCAATAATGAAGCAGCCAATGCCAGTCTACAGCATGTCCTGGAGAACATCCAGGCTTGGGCCAACAAATGGCAGGTAACAATAATGCCACATAAGTTCATCGCCAGCAGGAAAGGCAAAACCACTTCACCCTGATCTTCAACGACACTAACATTGCCGAGTCCCTCACCTTCAACATCCTGGGGGTTACCATTGAGCACAAGCTTAATTGGACCAGCCATATCAACACCATGGCTACAAGAGCAGATGAGGCTGGGCACTCTGTGGTGAGTTGTCACCTCCTGATGCCTCAATAACTTACCACCATCTTCAAAGCTCAGGTCAGGAGTGTGATGGAATAATTACCACTCGTCTGGATGGGTGTAGCTTCAACAACACTCAAGAAGCTCTCGACACCATACAAGCAGCCTGTTTGACAGGTATCCCTGCCACTGTAGTTAATATCCACCGCTCCACCAGCAGCATACTGTGGCTGTCCTACATACCATCCACAGGATACTCGTAGCTACTCCCCAAAGTTATTTCAACTACCAAGAGGGACAAGAGCAGCAGGATCACAGAAACACCATCACCTCTAAGTTCCACTCCAAGCTACACACATCCTGATTTGGATATATATCGCTATTACTTCATTGATGCTGGGTCAAAATCCTTGAATTCCTTACATTGTGGCAGCACCAGCACTAGCAATTCAAGGAAAAGGAGCACTGTCATCTTCTAAGGGTAAGTAGGGATGACCAATACATGTGGCTTTGCCAGTGTCACCCACACCCCAAGAACAAATTTAAAAAAAGATTTTATCCATGTTCTGAGAGTAGAAAGGTAGTTTGCAATTCTCTGTCGGCAATGTTTTTCTGTGCCACTTTGTAAATCCATCCACAACTATAAGAATGTGTTCCACTTTGACCAACGACAAACACAATGAAGGCCAGCCTTGGACGGTCCATTCTAAGGCAACACCATAACATAATTGTTATGATCTGGAATGCACTGCCTGAAAGGGTGGTGGTACCAGATTCAATAATGGGGCAGAAATTCGGGTCTCCACGGGGGAGTACGCGCTGTGTACTCACCTGTAGGGCCACCGGAAGTGCTGGTTTCGCGCATGCACTGCACATGCACGGGAAACCGGAACTTCCGGTCTCGCGAAAGAAGGGGTTCGAGGGTCAACCGCGTGCGCCGGAGAGGCAGCGTGCACGCAGCGAACTTCATTTTTTTTTTCAGGTTTCTCCGTGAGGGTAAGTATGGAGAAGCTGCGCAGGAAAAAAGGAGGCGCAAGGCCTGCTTTTAACAAGGTAAGTGGTGAATTAAGTACAATTTAAACATTTTTTCAACAGGTTTATCTTTTTTACATACTTTAAAGAAAGGTAAATTTATTTTTAGCACTGTTAAAAAGTATAATTAATTTTTTCAAAAATTTAAATTTTTGTTTAAAGTAGTTAATTTATGTAATTTATAGTTATTTTAAAAATGTGATGTTTTTTTAAAATTTATTTGAAGTTTTAGTTAGGTTTTGGGGGGTGATCTCTATTCATAGATTTGACAGGTCTTCCTGTCAAAATCTATGAATGGAGATTCCCTGCTCCGATTGGCTCTCCATGGCCCACGTGATCCCAGGGGACGCTTCGAACTACCTGCGCCCCTGGGATACGCAAGCACTGCGCGCCGGCAGCTGCAGGAGACCCAGGAGCCGAAGTCCACGCGGGCCCGAAGCACAACGGCAGGCGCAGTATGTAAGTACGCGCGCGATTCTTGCACCCGCGGGAAGCCGGAGAGCTGAATTTCTGGCCCATCACTGGAGAATTGGGAGCCTGTACCCTGCTCCTAATATCAGCCATGGCTCAGTTGGTAGCACCCTCACCTCTGAGTTAGACGATTGTGGGTTCAAGTCTGGCTCGCAGAGATTTGAGCACAAAAATCTAGGCTGACACTCCAGTGCAGTATCGAGGGAGTGCTGCACTGTCAGAGGTCCTGTATTTCAGATGAGATGTTAAACTGAAGCCCTGTCTGCTCTCTCTGGTGGACATAAAAGATCCTATGGCACTATTTTGAAGAAGAATAGGGGAGATACCCCTGGTGTCCTGGTCAATATTTATCCCTCAATCAATATCACTAAAACAGATTATCTGGTCGTTATCACATTGCTGTTTGTGGGACCTTGCAAATTGGCTGCCGCGTTTCCTACATTACAACAGTGACTACACTTCTAAAAGTACTTCATTGGCTGTAAAGTGCTTTGGGATGTCCGGTGGTCGTGAAAGGCGCTATATAAATGCAAGTCTTTCTTTCTTTCTGCTTGGCTGCCTTGTTTTCGAATTCCTCAGTGAATTAAACTGCTTATTTAAAATGTACAAAACAAATGCAGCCTACTCTTCTTATAATTCAGCATCTACCATTGTCAATAATGGCCACAATAACGGCATCCACACCGCAAGGGATATTTAAATACTGAGAAATATGGTTGTCAGCAGACACACAAAATAACAAACAGCCAGAAATAGAAATAGAGCAAACTCCAGACTGGGGTTGTGTTGTTCAAAAATAAAAAGAGAGTGTATCAAATAGCTTAGCAGCATTTTGACTTGGGAGTTATTTAAGGACTAAAATTCCTGTCTTTGTTAATTTTAGCAACAAAATAAAGTTGAGTAAAAGGTATATTAAAATGAATAAAAACTCAAATAATTTAGTCCAGGATTCCCTCTATATGTAATGCTATATATAATTTCAGCTTCTTGGACCTCTATTTTATGCAATATGTCCTGTATTTTATTTATATCATTTTGGACTAGAAATTCATCTGCTGAGCGCTACTCTGTAGCACCATGAAATGGTGATAAAGTGGCGGCCGCCGCTCTTTCGCCAGCTGGTGGGACACACACATCCTTCAGGTAAGTTTGCAATTAAGCTTTTGGACTGGGTTTTTATGATTTTATTGAAGTAGTGGCTTGCTGCAGTAGATGTTAAAAGTTTTGTAAGTGTGTAGAGAGTGCTGCTGGATGCTTGCAAAGCCTCGGATGGTAAACGGAGGCCTCTGAGAAGGCAGAAAATGCTGCAAATACTCAGCAACATCCGTGGAGATTGAAATAGAGTTCACATCTCAGGTCGAGATGCTGCCTGACCTGCTGAGTATTTCCAGCATTTTATGCTGTAATTTCAGATTTAAGGCATTTGCTCGCAGAGGGAAAAGGAAGACACAGAAGAGTAAGAAGCCAAAGGAAGGATGCAACCCAGACAGCCCCTTTCTGGCTGGGATATCCGGGATGGAATCAGCCGCCTGCAGTACCAGTGACCGCATCCCCAATTCCCCTTTCAACATTTGTCCCACACCTTATCTTCCCTCTGTTACTGACCATCACAGCGTCCTCTTGGCCACAATGCTGAAATAAAAGCCACCACAAAGCAAACTTTCCAATCCAACTTTATACATCAATCCATCCAATATGACATCAAGAAATCAACTCATCGCCCTTATGCATTCTCTAAGTGACTGTCCTGTGTGTGTCTTTGCCTATCCTAGTGGTGTCAATCAGTGCTACCCCAGTGGCTGCAGCATGGCTGGTGGAAGGCTGCTGACTTTCATTGGGGGACACTGCAAATGGCCTTGCTGGTGGACCTTGGGAAGCTGGTGGTTGGGAGTGTCAAATCAAACTTCTTCTTCTTCTTCTTCTTCACTCTCCTCTCCGTCTTCTTGGTCAACCACTGGCTGGGCAGGCTGCATTTCTTTGGTGTGTAAAATGAGGAAGGCACAAAGCTGGAGTTGTGGTGAGGGGAGGGCAGAAAAGCAAGAGGTGCAAGCCAGACGGAGGATAACGTATGAGGATACCAGCATCTTTTATCCTTCAGCCCCTTCGCTGGCCAAGGGCTCATCCATGCCCCTGCCAAGAATGGCCTGCACCGTCTCCTCCAAGGTGGTGAGGTGAGGCTAGGAATGGGAGATGTGCCTCGTGATTGGTGCAGATTGTTGGTGGGGGTCGTGGATTGAGCAGTGTGTGAGGCTAGTGGTGCAGTTGTTAGGGGACGGCTTTTGAAGATGCATTCACTGACCTTGACCAGTGGTCTGAGGCCATGAAGCTTCTTTGGGCACTGGAGCCAGGTGGTGGGGGCAACACTGCTGGCAGTGATGGCCTTAATAATGTACTCCCACATCGTTCTCCTGGCCCCTGTGTGTAGAGGGCTGCTCTTGCAGTGTTGACCCCTGCACAAAGCTGGAATGCTGCATGTGAGACCCTCAGTGTAATGTATTATCACATGGTTTGCCACATGCTTTGGTATGAACATGCTCAGTTTGCTCTGGCCTAATAAGCAAGCACATAGACTAGCAACTCATCGGGGGAAAAATTCAGTATCGCCCCGTTTGGGGCGTGATTATCGGCCGTGCGCAAAGTTTAGCGCCTGGCGCTAATTATTGCCTCCGACGGCAAACTTGGCTTTTATCGCCCCTGGAGGTGATTGGAGCGCTAAATCAGGCGCTACACATCTCTCTTAAGGCGCAAAGGCCAAGGAGCGAGGCGCTAACTCAGAGCGCGGGCGCAGCGCAGGTGCTGTCAGTTAGCCATGGAACACAGACACACTGGCGCCGGACAGTTCTTAAAGGGGAGGGTCGATCTTGCTCTCCAGCCACACCCTGCTCATTGCAGCCTTGAATCTCGGCCTGGAGAGACCTGTGCCTAAATCTTGCAGCCAAGGACTATGGAGAGGGCCAGGGAGCGAGCACAGCACTTCAGCGAGCGGACCTTGGAGGCTCTGGTTGGCGCGGTGGAGTGCAGAAGATCAATATTGTACCCAGAGAGTGGCAGGAGGCCTTTGCCGCGCGATTACAGAAGAGTCTGGAGGGAGGTGGCACAGAGCGTCTCCTCCAGGAGCATGGTGCCCAGGACCCATATACAATGTAGAAAAAAGTTCAACGACCTCACTCGGGTCATCAGGGTGAGTGGCTTTTTTTCAATACCTCTCCATCCCTCCATCTCAACCTCACTCTATGGCCAGAGGGTCTTAAAACCCCAATGCCCAACACTCATCCAACACCTATGGCCCTCTCATGAAACACACACACACATTCCACACTTTGCATACAGTAAGGGCTATTCACCTATGGGAGGCACATCAGGCAAGACCATGGCTGCATACAGTAAGGGCTAATCACCTATGGGAGGCACATCAGGCAAGACCATGGCTGTATATTTACTCAGACACCGTCCTTTTTCTTGCAGGCCAAGCTATCTCATAATAGGAGACAGCAGCAATGGACGGGTGGAGGGCAGCCTCAGCTGCAACCCCTCAGCGATCTTGAGGAGTGCGTCCACAGGATTGTGGCAAGCCGGGTGATCGGTCCCGTCGCCACTGGAGAGGCCGACCCCGTTCTGGACAGCAATGGTAAGGTCATCACATTTTTGTCCTCTCTCCTTCCACTTGTCCCTCACAATACCAGCTTTTGACACTTTCAATCCAACTTACTAAATCGCTGCACTCATTCCTCCCTTACTGCCACCCTGTCCTCACGCTAAAGCCACTCTTGTACCTCCCTGCTTTCAGATGGTGATTCACCAGCTGAGGAGACGGGCCCTCAAGCTGCCAGTGGGAGTGAAGCTGCAGGCGAGGAGGAAGATGAAGCCGGAGCATCAGCGCCACCCTCTCCCGAGAAAGCCCATGCCCACACTGGGAACACGCCTTCTCTGGAGGGGAGCAGGGGGGAAGGGTCTGATGAGGGTGAAGCTCCAGGACCCAGCGGGCTGCAGTAACGCAATGGGGGTAAGGAAGCTCGAGGGCCTTCTTCCCGGAGGGAGAGTATGCCAGTGAGTCCTACTGCACTGGACGCAGAGGAGGAGCGGCTCATCGCTGAAATGAACACCCAGGCGGTGGACATGCACACTCAGCTCATGGGTGCAGTGGGAAGGGTGCCCGAATGCATTGAATCACTGGCAAGGAGTGTGGAGCACTTCGCTGTAGCACAGGCGGATGCCACGCAAATGTTTAGTGCTGCAATTAAGTCACTGGCTGCCATGACCCCATCTCAGACTGGTCTCATGCAGACTCAGATTGAGGCCACGCGAGCACTGACTGCTGCCATCCTCACTGGTTCGAACACATTTCTCCGGGGCTCTCACCGTGCTGCAGCAGGCCAGCAATCTGCTCCAGCAGATTGCTCCGGATGCTGAAGTGCTGCACCGTGGGAGTGCCAGTGTGTTGGTCGAGCAGGGAGTTGCTGTCCTCTCTCAAGATGACAGCATTCCTGCTGCCACCACTGTCACTTCTCCACTGCACTTGCCACCGCCTGTAGGACAGACTGCTGCCGCCCATGCAGATTTGGTGCAGTCTGCAGCCGGGCCCTCCAGGCCCAGAGCTGGTCGAGGCTGTCCTTCAAGGGCATCTGCAGTCTCAGGTTCTGACAATCAGCAGCCTTCCACCAGCCTTGCTGCAGCCACTGGGGTCCCATTACAGAGGAGCAGTAGGGTGGGAAGGGGGGAAGTGCGCAAGGGAAGGAGATCACCCTCGAAGGGCAAAAAGTAGGAGGTGTGACAAAACGTTGGTCATTTTTTAATTTAAGGCCGAGATTCGTGGTCAAACTTTTGTCTAGTGTTTTGGTCATTATCTCCAGGTTGTGAGAACCAGTTATGTTAATGACTGTTTTTTTATGTTTCTTTCTATTAGTTTGTCATGAGGAAATGACACACACAGAGTTTGTTAAATAAATAAGTTTTTGTATTCAAAATGTACATGTTTGGTCTTTGCAATCATTGCTGCCTTGGCCGGCTTAGGGGTTGCGGGTTGGTTTCATTCATGTTGTTCTCGATGGCAGAAGCCATTTCCTCAGCAGGGGCCTAGAAGCGGCTTGCTATCAGCTGCTGACGGACGGCCCTTTCAGTTTCTACATTGTGGGCCTTCCTCCCGCCTTGGTGCTGTTGCTGATCATCCTCCTCCTCTTCCTCCTCCTCTTCCTCCTCCTCCTCTGGTGGTGCTCCAAGGCCTGGTGGCATTGGCTGGGTCCTGAGGATTGCCAGGTTATGCAGCATGCAGCACACAACAACAAAGTGGGAGACTCGCTCAGGCGAGTACTGCAGGGCTCCTCCAGAATGGTCCAGACAGCGGAACAATTGCTTGAGCACGCCGATTGTGTGCTCAATGATGTTCCTGGTAGCTTGATGGCTCTCGTTGTACCGCAGCTCAGCAGGGGTGTTGGGCGTACGGTGTCATCAGCCAGGTGCACAGTGGAAATCCCTTGTCCCCGAGAAGCCAACCACCGGGGTGATGCCTGGAAAAGTTCTGCCACAGTAGTCTGGCGCAGGATGTATGCATCGTGGCTGCTGCCAGGATAGCAGGCATTGACAGCGAGTATCAGCTGTCTGTGGTCACAGACCAACTGCACGTTTAAGGAATGGAACCCCTTGCGGTTTCGGAAATCCTCTGCATTCTCATGCGGAGCATGCAAAGCCACATGCGTGCAGTCAATGGCGCCCTGCACCATGGGGAAGCCCGCTATCCTCGCAAAGCCCATAGCGCGTTCATGCTGCTTGGCCGGGGTCATGGGGAAAGAGATGTACTCTCGTCTCCTTTTATAGAGGGCATTTGTGACCTGACGGATGCAGCAATGGACCGCGAACTGGGAGATATTGGCGATGTCCCCAGTAGCTGATTGAAATGAGCCGGTGGCATAAAAGTTGAGAGCCACTGTGACCTTCACTGCCACCGACAGAGACGTCCTGGACCTCAGTAGAGGCTGCAGATCTGGCTGCAGCAGGTGGCAGAGCTCAGTGACCACCTCCTTGCTGAAGCGCAGCCTTTGCAAACACTGCTCCTCAGACATATTAATGTATGAGAATTGTTGGCGAAATACCCTGGGAGGGTAAGGTCTCCTGTACAGAGGCCTGTTGGCCCTCCTCCGTCTGGCCATGATTGCCACTCTCTCTCTGTGTCTCTGTGGCCTCCGAATCTGCTGGCGCAGGACGACGCCCCCAATTAGTGCAGCCCCCCATAGTCTCTTGGCAATCAAAGTAATGAAGGTCAAAAACCAAAGTACCTGCAAAGTTATGATCAGAAGCCAAAACTACTTCACACAGCGTTGACTCAATGCAGAAGTCTCTCTTGCTCTCTCTCAAAATCTCTCTCTCTCTCTGAGAACGAGTGGTGCAAAAATGTCTACCACAGAAAAAGCCAGGAAGAGGCTCCCTGTAAATAGCGCCACCCCCCCAGCCCCACAGCGACTGGGAAGCGTTCCAGTCTACCTGTCGTTGGTTGCGCCAGGCGGAAAGGAGGGGGGCGCCACTCAATTTCCGTTCCAGGGCACCACAAGGGCGTTGCACGCTCGAATGACGTCAAGATCTGTGTGCGCAGGAGATCGAGGCGGTATTGTTTAGCGCCGCCGCAAAATGTCTGGTCCATTTCGCGAGAGGCGCAGATATCGCCGCGCCCGGGCGCTAGTTGCTTTGCGCCCCATTAGCGCCCTCTTAAGGCACAAACAGGAGGCGCAAACCAACTGAATTTTTCCCCCATCATGTCTGTGTCCTTCATTTGTTCTACCCACATATATTACATTTTGGCGACGAGGATGGGATCCCAAAGCCATTTTTAGGGATCATGGAAGGACACAGTGTTCAACCTTCATGTGGACAAGTTTAAGGTGAATTTGTGACATCTAAACTGAATTTTTGCAATGTTTTACTGTTAATGCTGATGCAGAATCGTCTGTGCTTCGCCTTCACGTGTATGTACACACAGCAACAGCGGCGTTGATTCTCACAGGTACACAGGTAACGTGCTGAGTCACTGTTCGATGGGATCGGGACAATCATGGCCGCGCCTATGGGATTCATCAGAAGCCTCGGCATGTATGACCGAGCTCGCGACCTTTCAGTTCTTACACTGAGCGGATGGAGATGTTTTTTAGGGCCAATAACATTATTGAGACCGAAGGTGCAGATGAGAATGTTCAAGCTCAAAATAAGGTAATTCGTGAATGGAAGAAAGCAATTTTTCTAATGGAGATCGGGCCAGATGTCTACGGAACGTTGACAAACCTACTCACGCCAGGGAAAGCGAAGGATGCGTTGTTTGCAGAGCTAGATCTAAAGCAGGAAGTATGAACCATTCTAGTGGCAATGCAAAGCAGCGATAACAAAAGGGAGGAGTTCACAATATTGAAATGAACACACCTGATGTTGAAGAACTAGACATCTACAGTATTTATGCCATTAGCGGCAACACTAGCAGTCGTGAGAAAGACATCCGTACAAAACTTTTGATCAGCGACCAATATAACCGAGGATTCCCCTCTACCATGGTCGACACGGCCCTTGACCGTGTCCGTTCTATCTCCCGCACTTCTGCCCTCACCCCTGCCCCTCCCTCCCGGAACCACGATAGAGTTCCCCTTGTCCTCACCTTTCACCCCACCAGCCTCCACATTCAATGGATCATCCTCCGCCATTTCCGCCACCTCCAGCGTGATCCCACCACTAAACGCATCTTCCCCTCACCTCCCCTTTCAGCATTCCGCAGGGACCGCTCCCTCCGAGACACCCTAGTCCACTCCTCTACCACCCCCAGCACCCCTTCCCCTTCGCCCGGCACCTTGCCGTGCAAGCGCAGGAGATGCAACACATGCCCTTATACCTCCCCTCTTCCCACTGTCCAGGGCCCCAAACACCCCTTCCAGGTGAGACAGCGATTTACTTGTACTTCCTGCAATTTAGTATACTGTATTCGCTGCTCACGATGTGGTCTCCTCTACACTGGGGAGACCAAACGCAGATTGGGTGACCGCTTTGCGGAACACCTCCGTTCAATCCGTAAGGGGGATCCCGAGTTCCCGGTCGCCTGTCACTTTAATTCAGCGCTTCATTCCCACTCTGACCTCACCGTCCTCGGCCTATTACACTGTTCCACGGAAGCTCAGCGTAAGCTCGAGGAACAGCACCTCATCTTTCGTTTAGGCACGCTACAGCCCTCTGGACTCAATATCGAGTTCAACAATTTTAGATCATAACCTTAGCCACAATCACATATACATTTTATTTTTTCATCCTCCCTTTTATTTGCCCCCCCCCCTTTTTTTCCCCTCCTAGCAGCTGGCAGCTGTCCTTCATTCTGCCAATGCATTTCACACTTCTTTCAGCCTTAACCTGTCACATTAACACCACCTCTTGCCTTGAATATCTCTTAATGTCTCTTAATCTCTCCTTTTGTTCTTTCATCCCCTCCCCCTTTTCCCAGCTTTATCCTTGCCTTAAATCTATTTGATTTCCTGCTGTTTCCAGTTCTGATGAAAGGTCTAGACCTGAAACGTTAACTCTGTTTCTCTCTCCACGGATGCTGCCTCGCCTGCTGAGTTTTTCCAGCGTTTTCTGTTGTTATTTCGGATTTCCAGCATCTGCAGTATTTTGCTATCGGACCAATATATTGATATGTGTATCGACACGGCAGTGAACTGCTCTATCATGAGTAAGGACACATATGAGAGTAAGTTTAATCAAGTACCACTTACAAAGAGTACCGTAGAGTTAAAAACCTACTCCTGCCTTCCACCCTAGCACAGACTGTCCCTTTTATTCTTTCCTCCCCTCCCCCTTTCCCTACCTCTGCACCTGCTTAAAACCTGTTACATCTCTAACTTTTTCCAGCTCTGACGAAGGGTCCCAGACCTGAAACGTTAACTCTGTTTCTCTCTCCACGGATGCTGCCTGGCCTGCTGAGTGTTTCCAGCATTTTCTGTTGTTATTTCAGATTTCCAGCATCCGCAGTATTTTGCTATTGTGTCAAAAAAGACATTACTTGTTTCAATTGCATGTAATGCAGCCTGGGCACGCTTTACTACATTCTGAGATCCTCAGATTCAGTTGTTTAAAATGGTTTCCGCTGCACAGCTGCATGACCTTAGTGTTTCCAAGAGATAAAGACAGAACAGCCCAGAGAGCAAAGCTGAGGATAACCTGAGACTTGCTGGAAATTGGGCCTAAGGCCTCATCTACATACCAGTGAGCTCCAGGTGCCAATCGGGCATCCCAATGCAACTTGCCGGTAGGGGCCTTCTCAAAATTTTCATCAAAATTTACATGGAGCCGGCCCACGGGTAAGTCCGGGGTTGGGGGGGTGGGGGGTGGGGCACACTTGCGGGGAGATCGGGCGTGGAAGATCACATCCAGAAATTGGTCCCGTCAACTCTTATTTTGTGCCCAGAAATTAGGCGTGACGGGGACCAATTTCTCCCCTGTGGGCAGACAGACCAGCAAGAGATGGAGAACTGAGACACACAAAAGAGGGAAAGGCAGCAAATGAGAGCTTCATACAACCACAGCTGGCAAGACAGATCATAAAAGAGTGCTTGTTAGCAACTGCAGTTAGAGAGTGAGATCATGAAAAAGAACTTTCTAACAACCAGAGGCACAGCATGAAAGGACAGCATGATAGCAACGGTGACTCGATCACAAAACAGAACATGTTAGCAGCAACCAGAGAGACAGAGCACAAAACGAGAGTGTGATAACACCCTCAACTCGAGAGACAGACCACGAAAACAAACTTGTTCGCAACTGTATCTAGTGAGGCAGACTATGAAACAGAGAGCTTGATAGCAGCAATGAGGGAAGCAGAGCCAAGGAAAAGAGAGACAGTGTCAGGAATGACTGAAAGCATTAATGACAACATGAGATTAAGAGTGACAGTAGCAGAATGAGAATGTTAGGAAATAAGCGGCAAAGACAAGATAATTCTGTTGTAACAGGCAAGATTATTTGTTGCATTGTAATTACTGCATGGACACCAGTGATTATTAAATAGAAAGAGCAATGGGAAACAATGTGAGAAAATGTTAGAACCTCTCCTCCCTGCTCATTGTGAATTCTTCAGTCAAGACCAAATTGAGGACCTGACAATTAGATTTAATTTCCTTAACGTTTTTAGCCAGCTATCCAGGTTGTGCATACAGGAAGCTGTGGAAAATCAGTTGTAAACTCGAGGAGTAAGTGCATAGAAGAGCAACATATGTGAACAAAGGTAAGGTTTCTTCCATAGTTCTAACATTCATGAACATTCTGTAGCTCCAGCAAGGCTGGTGTCAGGAATGACCTGCTGTGAATAAAGCTGCTCCGACATAGTCAAAGAGGCACTAGAAGAGCCACACAGGTGGGAGAAATGAAATCTTGATTTTTCCAGTCACGAAGTCTATAAATCAGATTTAAATGAAAGTCCCCAATTCTCACCTGTGCAGATGCAGATGTTCATCTAATATCCCTTTCAGGTTATCGAACCACTGGTTCTACAAGATGTTGAGGCAGCAGGTGCTGTGGGTTGTGTCCCAATTACATTCGGCACAGCTTTCGAAAGCTTCTCCAGCTCCAGACTTTGGGCTCGATTTTGCCAGGCCCGAGGAGGTGGGATTGGAGACGTGTGAGGCGGTAAAATCGCAAAAAAAGGCGGGCGGGCACGATCCCGCCTCCATCCCGCCGCCGAGCAATTTTCCCACATGCGTGTTTTTTGACCCCGTTTCCATCCCGCCTCCAAGAGGCGGGATAGGCCCTTAAGGCCCTTAACAACCACTTAATAGCCACTATAATCCCATTTTGAGAGGCCTTTCTGATTTTAACACTTTTCTCACATGCTGCATGTCTCCTCTGGAACACGCCAGTGAATCCTGGTGGCATCACAAGTGGACTGCTTACTAACAGCTGCAGCTCCACCATTAAAAAGGAGTTTTCAGCAATCATCATTTGCAGGTGGCAGAACTTTGTTGTCTCAGGTCTGGGGGAACTTTTAGCAGGCCTACTCATTGTTCTGGAAGTTTGGAGCCTGACACCCATCTCCAGTGTGACCTCCTGGGAAACCCCTCTCGCCACCTTGAATGAGCGCTTCCTCAACTGAGGGATATACCAGAAGAATGGGAAGCATTTATTTCCTTTCCTCCTGGACATCAGATTCGGACGAAGACCAGCCGTGGCAGCAGCAGAACCCTGAACAACAGCAACACCAACAGCAGGAGAAACAACAGGAGCTCCAAGCTGCTGCTCACCCACCTGAAGCTGCACAGGCCAGAAGGCGCCAGCGCATGGAAGCACGTCGGCGCAGGAGATACCCCCAAAACAGGGTCTACAGACAGAGGATCAGCTACCTCAACATGACTGAGCAGCAGTGCCAAAGGAGGCTCCGACTTTCGCGAGAGGTAGTTGCTGACATCTGTGCAATGCTGCAGCAAGAGCTGGAGCCCAGAGGAGCAGGTGGACACCCCTTACCAGTGGCTGTCAAAGTCACCACCGCACTCAACTTTTTTGCTTCAGGCTCATTCCAGGGATCAGCAGCAGACATCAGCGGCAGTCTCCCAGGCGGCCACACACACTTGCATCACGCAGGTAACCAATGCCCTCTTTGCCATCGCTCATAATTACATCAATTTCTCCAAGGATCAAGCCAGTGTAACCGCGCGTGCGGTTGGGTTTGACAATCTGGCAGGCTTTCAAGGGTGCAGGGCGTTGTTGACTGCACACATGTGGCCTTTAAGGCACCCCATCAAATCCAGGTATTTTTGTCAACCGCAAGGGCTTCCACTCCCTCAATGTACAGCTGGTGTGTGACCACAAGAAAGAAATTTTGCATGTTTGCGCCAAGTACCCTGGCAGTTGCCATGACTCCTTCATCCTGCGCCAGTCTAGTGTGCCTCCACTCTTCAGTCCGCCAAACCAACTTTTCAGGATGGCTACTTGGAGACAAGGGCTATCCCCTGAAGACGTGGCTAATGACGCCATTGAGGAGCCCATCCAACGAAGCTGAGGAGCGCTACAACTCCAGCTACATTTCCACCAGATCCATAATCGAACAAACCATCGGCTTGCTGAAGATGCGCTTCAGATGCCTTGATAGATCAGGTGGAGCCCTGCAGTACTCAGCAGCCAGGGTCTCCAGAATGGTCGTGGTCTGCTGTGCACTTCACACCATGGCACAGCATCGTGGCTTGCAGATGCCTGAGGAACAAGTGGCTCAGCACATAGCCTCCTCAGATGAGGAGGAGGAGGAGGAGAGCGACAATGAACAGCTTGCAGAGGCGCATCAACCAGCGGCAGCAGCATGCGAGCACATTGCTGGCCGGGATGCAAGGGACGCACTCATCTTGGCCAGATTTGCTTAGCCTAGACAATCAAGCACTTTTGCCTCGCAGCTTCTTACCAGAGCATCGACAACAGCCAAGAACCCACGGATTCCTATCACTATGACCACCATACTAACAATTGCAAGTCACCCTAAGCCCTCAATGTGGAAGTCCCATTTGTGAAATGACACACGCCTCAACTTCAACAGTTTGACATCAGCATTTTTTTTCACAACAAGCAACTGATGGCATTTCAAAAATAAACACAACATGACACCCACGTGACTACCCTTGTGACTACTTGTGCATTATCTTCCTCTTACACGTGCTCCTACGTGGTGCTTCCCCTGTGGCTTCAGCAGATGTGGAGGCCCCTTGTTTACTTTCTTGCTTCTCTTCCTCGACACCTTTGACGGGCGTCATCTGGGGTTGCGAGCCTGTGAGGGCTCGGCAACAGTCTGCTGCTCCTGCGGCTGTGCAGAGGTTGAGACGCCGATCTCAGTTGGGTGGGGACTCTGGTGGGGCTCTGACCGAGGGCTCTGCAGTGGCATGGTCGTGTGAGCGCTTGGAGAGGAGCCCCCACTTCCTTGTTGTCTGCCACCAACATCCCTCTCATGGGTCAGCCCCACTTCAGACCTAGCAAGTGGCTGGACAGCCCCTTTCTGCACTTCAGGGGGGCCATGAGGACCCGTTTCTGCACTGGAAGTCCTACTCCAGAGGACTTCCATGAAGGTCTGGTTTCTCTGCTCAATAGCTGACCATCGCTCCTTAAGAGATGCCAGTCTATTCTGAACAATGACCATGTTTTCACGACCCTGGCGACTAAGCTCCTCCATGGCCGTAGCCATCCTCTCCTCCACGGTAGCCATCCTTTCCACTGAGGTTGCCATCCTTTCCGTGGTGATGCGTACATGCGCCATCACCTCCACAAAGGCTCTGCTCATGTTAGCGATGGACTCCTCCATTCGCTCCACACTCGCAGCGACCCTGGAGACAAAACCTGCCAGAGACTCCTGCACCTGTTCCTGGAATTCCAGCACCACTCTTCTTCTGGATGGACCCAGAGGCACAGGGTTGACATGCAGCTGAGCCGAGCTGGCAGAGTCCTGTGCCCTCCGACGAGGACTCTCCACTGCTGTCCCTGATCCCACCATCTGCTGATGCTCACTTGTGAGCTGTGATACACCAGGTGACACCACTACACTATGTCGCGCAGTTCCCACCGAGGTGTGAGTGTCTGCGCTGGTGCTGGGTGCGCTGAATTCTGCTGACGCTACGCCTTCAAAGGTTGCAGCTTCCTCTGAGGAGTCTTGAAGCTCAGGCTCTTCCTCTTGGACAGTGGGGATGGGGGCTGTCGATGGTCCTGTGGGGGAGTAAAGGAAAGAGTTGGAGATGTGGGGTAAAGTTTGCATGCACATTGAATTGTACAGATGATCATAAGTCAATCTGTTAGACCTTCAGAATCATTATCAGTTACTCATGCAATGTCAATGAGAGAGATGCAAAACTATTCTGTCACCAGCTTGCTGTGATGCACCCATCTGTCCGTCCCCCACTTGCGCATCCTCCTCCACTCCCACAATCTCCAGGGCTGCCTCCTCCGCAGTGGTGAGCTGGGATACTGAGGGTGGCCCTCCTCCTGTCCTCGCCCTCTCCCTCTTATTGTGGGCTCTCTTTTCCTGCAATGAGGGACACAAGTGGAGTTTGAGTGAAAATGAAGGAGTGAGTGTAGAGAATCCATAGCATAGATGCTTAGAAGGAGACAAAGATGGAGTGAGGTGCCAATACCAAGGGCCCTCCCTGTGTGTTGTAAGTTGTTGTCATAGCATCACAGTGATAGGGAGTGTGAGGGCTGCATAGTTGAATAGTTAAGTGAATGTGAACATACAGAGAGAGGGAATGGGTAAGGGTGCAGGGATGTCAGTGTCAAGTGGGATGTGGAGGAAGAGGTTGGCAAAGCAGAGTGCTGGTGAGGAGAGGTGATGGGGATCAGATTGAGGGTGATGGGAAAGTCATACTCACTTTTCCTGTGCAGAGAAGGTCATGAAACCTCTTCCTGCACTGCAGCCAGGTTCTGCGGCACATAGACATTGAGTTGACCTCCTGGGCCACTTGCATCCACACAGCTTTAGTCTGCTGGAGAGGCTTTTTCCTCCCTGAGGAAGGGAAGAGCACCTCCTTATTTGATCTTGCTCCCTCCACCAGAGCTTGCAGGGCGGCGTCATCGAACCTTGGAGCACACGTTGGCCTACTGCTGGACATATTTGCTGAATGAAGCGATCACAACAATGGCCATAAAGTTTGCAGTCTCCAGAAGAAGCAAGGCTGCTTGCAGGCCTTAAATCCAGCAGCACGAATGACATCATCGGAGGCGACTTTCAGGATGGAAAAACTCATTGGGCCAGGGGTTCCCACACGCTGGAAATCAAGTGCCCAATTAGGGGAAAATCGCACTTTTTTCCCACTTCACATCGAAGTTGGGTTCCTGACACAAAAAACACCTGACACCCCCCTAGCCCGACCCCAATGGCAAAATCCAGCCCTTTGTCTCAGTGAGAGAGGAAGAGTCAATACAGACCAGACAGGGAGAAAGTTGCAGCTGACAGCGGTGGCCCTGATGTCTCTGGAAGAGCCAAATAGTGCCACTCCTTAAGGTGGTTCTCTGCTCCTCTGGCGGCAGCTTTGACCTTTATTGCGTTACAGAACTGCCACTGAAGCTGCACCTACTGCTGGCAGAGCTACCTGAAAATATGAAGGGGGCACGATTGGCTCTGTTTAACCCATCGTTACCTTCTATTTAAAAAAAATCAAAATACTGCGGATGCTGGGCATCTGAAATTAAAACAGAAAATGCTGGACACATTCAGGAGATCAGGCAGCATCTGTAGAGAGAGGGAAAGTGTTAGCGTTTCAGGTCTTATGATGCCTTTGTCAGATGAAAGGTTATAAGAGCTGAAACGTTAACTTTTTTCATTATTCTCTAACAATCGGAAAAGTTGCAGTGTAAATATAAACGAGTATTTACCTTCAATATACTTTATATTTACCTTCCTTAATGTTTTTTGCCTGCTATCCAGGTTGTGCAAACAAAAAGCTGTGGAAAATTAGTTGTAAACTCAAGAGGAGTAAGTGCATAGAACATATAAAATAGGAGCAGGAGTAGGCCATATGGTCCCTTCAATAAGATCATGGCTGATCTTCTGCCCCAACTCCACTGTCCCGCTCTATCCCCACATCCTGTGATTCCCTTAATGTCCCGCTCTATCCCCACATCCTGTGATTCCCTTAATGTCCAAAAATCTATCGATCTCAGGCTTGAATACATTCAACAACTGAGCCTCCACAGCTCTCTGGGGTAGAGAATTCCGAAGAGTCACAACCCTCTGAGTGAAGAAATTTCTCCTCATCTCAGTCCTAAATGGCCGACCCCTTATCCTGAGACTGTGATCCCTGGTTCTAGACGTCCCAGCCAGGGGAAACAGCCTCTCAACATCTACTCTGTCAAGCCCTCCAAGACTTTTATACATTTCAATGAGATTACCTCTCATTCTTCTAAACTCCAGAGAATATAGACCCATCCTACTCAATCTCTCCTCATAGTACAGCCCTCTCATCCCATGAATCAATCTTAATTTTTATTCATTCACTGGATGTGGGCGTCAATGGCCAGGCCAGCCATTTATTGCCCATCCCTAATTGCCCTTGAGAAGGTGGTGGTGAGTCGCCTTCTTGAACCGCTGTAGTCTGTGTGGTGAAGGTACTGCTGTTAGGGAGGGTGTTCCAGAATTTTGACCCAGCAACGATGAAGGAATGGCTATATATTTCCAAGTCAGGATGGTGTGTGACTTGTAGGTTGTGATGTTCCCATGCGCCTGCTGCCCTTGGCCTTCTAGGTGGTAGAGGTCATGGGTTTGGAGGAGCTGTTGAAGAAGCCTTGGCGAGTTGCTGTAGTGCATCTTGTAAATGGTACACACTGCAGCCACAGTGCGCCGGTGGTGGAGGGAGTGAATGCTTAAGGTGGTGGATGGGGTGCCAATCAAGCGGGCTGCTTTGTCCTGGATGGTGTCGAGCTTCTTGAGTGTTGTTGGAGCTGCACTCATCGAGGCAAGTGGAGAGTATTCCATCACACTCCTGACTTGTGCCTTGTAGATGGTGGAAAGGCTTTGGGGAGTCAGGAGGTGAGACATTCGCTGCAGAATACCCAGCCTCTGACCTGCTCTTGTAGCCACAGTATTTATGTGGCTGGTCAAGTTAAGTTTCTGGTCAATGGTGACCCCCCAGGATGCTGATGGTGGGGGATTCGACGATGTTAATGCCATTGAATGTCAAGGGGAGGTGAATAGACTCTCTTGTTGGAAATGGCCATTTCCTGGCACTTGTTTGGTGCTAATGTTATTTGCCACTTATCAAGCCTAAGCCTGAAGGTTGTCCAGGTCTTGTTGCATTCGAGCACAGATGGCTTCATTACCTGAGGAGTTGCGAATGGAAATGAACAATGTGCAATCATCAGTGAACGTCCCCACTTCTGACCTTATGATGGAAGGAAGGTCATTGATGAAGCAGCTGAAGATGGTTGGGCCTTGGACTAGAGAAACTTCATTACACCCCCTCTAAGGCAAGTATATTCTTCCTCAGGTAAGGAGACCAAAACTGTACACAGTACTCCAGGTGTGGTCTCACCAAAGCCCTATATAATTGCAACAAGACTTCCTTACTCTTATACTCCAACCCCCTTGCAATAAAGGCTAACATACCATTTGCCTTCCTAATTGCTTGCTGTACCTGCATGTTAACTTTCTGTGATTCGTGTATGAAGACACCCAAATCCCTTTGAATACCAACATTTACTAGTCTTTCTCCTTTTAAAAAATATTCTGCTTTTCTATTCTTCCGACCAAGGTAGTTAATTTCACATTTCCCCACATTACACTCCATCTGCCACCTTCTTGCCCACTCACTTAACCGGTCTATTTCTCTTTGCAGCCTCTTTGCGTCCTCCGCACAGCTTACTTTCCCACTTAGCTTTGTATCATCAGTAAACTTTGTATCATCAGGATACATTACACTCGGTGCAACATATGTGAACAAATGAAAAGTGAAGATTTCTTCCATAGTTTTAACTTTCAATCCACGAAAAGAGGCACTATAGCTTGATATGGAGTATTTCATTGAGTTTACAGAGGAGATTAAAAAAATCTTTCCCATACTTTAAAAGTAGTTACAGAAGAAACTAATTTCTTTTGACATTTATGATATATTAACAAGTGCCAAGTTATAAACATTGACAGGGAAAAAAAACAGATGAAGCATTAAAAGTACTATCCCAGCAGTGTAATGAGAGAGTAAACAGCCAGAGGCTTCTGCTATCACACTCGTTTATTTACTTTACCTGATAAATTGACCATTGCTGATAACAGACTTTAAGCTGGCACTTAGATTAGTTTTGTTTTACAAGATTTACACAAGAACTCACTTTACCTTCCACAACCTGTTACATCACTTCTCTCTCTTTGTCCACCAGTCGAGCAAAATAATTTTTTTCAGCAGCAAAAAATTGTTTTCCTGTCATGCAGATCTTGCATTACAAAGAGAAACCCTCCATTGGCTGAAGCCATACGTTTTCTGTTATTATTTCGGATTTCCAGCATCCGCAGTATTTTGCTATCGCCTGGTACAAAGGAGATGGTGGTGGATGTTGGAGGCCAATCATTGCAACCCCAGGACATTGCTGCAGGAATTCCTCAGGGAAATGTCCTGGGCCGAACCATCTCCAGCTGCCTCATCAATGACTTTGTCTGCATCATAAGATCAGGAGTGGAGTGGTAGGTGGTAGGCCTGCTGCTCTCAGCTTTTCCAGAAGTAGATGTGGCCTAACAAGCGGCCGTTAGCAAAAAGGCAAAGTTTTCTTTTATAAAAGACCTTCATGTGGAGCTAGGAGTAGCAGGAGCGCTCCTCCCGGCTCCACAGCACTCCTGAGAGGTTACGATCACCCTCCCCCCCCCTTCCATTCTCCTTCTTTGCCCCCCCTCCCCCCAGTGAGGGCTGCTGCTGGCTTTGCAGCGGCCTAAAATTGAGCTCCACTTTGCTGGTGAACTGCCTGGGGACGCGATGTAGGTGTTGGCAGCTCGCCAGACTTATTAAAACGAGGCCTGAGAACCAATATCAATCGGGCCTTGGGCCTACCTTTTTGGGTGGGGAGATCATTCCCTCCATCAGGTTAACGCCTGCTTAGCGGCACAAACAAATTTCTACCCCAATGAGTTTTATCTAGAGTTGTAGTGACATAGATAGGAGGAAGAGCTATGTAGATGGGAAGAAGAGGGGAAACAACACTAATTCAAGACCACTAAGAAGGAGAAACTGTGCCAGCATGAGGCCAGTGAGAAGAAGTAAAAGAATTATTGTGGTCCTGGACTGGCAGAAACTGTGGAAGAATGCTTGGCTCATAATTTTGCTAGATTAGATTTGAGTCGACATTTTAAAAATGGAGATGATATTTATAGTTCTATTCAGGCATTCAAGTTGTTAGCTTGTCACCATAAATGGAAGAAAGATATGTGAGAAAGTCGTCTTAAAATGTCACTAAGCGGTAAAGCATTTGCAGCATTCTTTTATGTCAATCCAGTGGCTAGCATGATCTATGATATTTTAAAACCTACTATTCTCGATGTGTATAATTTAATGTTGGAAGCATATAGGCAAAGATTTAAGAAATTAAGAGAAAATATTAATTAAGGGAATTGGTTGTTGAATTAGAAGACATCTGAAAACTTTGATTGGTGAGTGAAACTGGAAAGATCTTTGTCACTTAATGTTAAGGGAAAGATTTCCAGAACTATTTCCAGATGATTTAAAACTATGATTGCTTGATCAGGAATGTAGAACACTGAAGGAACCAGGTGAGCACACTGATCCATCACACAGGTGGGGAAAAAAGGAAGAAAGAACTTGCATTTATATAGCACCTTTCACAGAGTCAGGGGGCTGGATTTTACCTGCTGAGATGAGTTGGGGGTGGGACTGCTGCCTTCCGGGTTCTAGTCCCGCCCCCAGTGACGTCTGACGCACAGACTCTTAACTGCCCTCTGAAATGGCCTAGCAAGCCACTCAGTTGTCAAGAAGGCGGCTCACCACCACCTTCTCTAGGGCCATTAGAGATGGGCAATAAATGCTGGCATTCCCAGCGACACCTACATTCTGTGAATGAATAAAAAAAGATGCTATTTTCCCCTGATTGGCCTTGCTAAGCCCACCCTGCGGGCTTGCTGGCCAATTAAGGGAAAGCCAGTGTCAGATGACGTCAGTTAATGACGCTTCATCTGCCGGTTTTCTTAAAGGGACATGAACCATTTATTTTTGACAGATGATTTGACAGTGTTTGACAGCATTGAGGTGCTGTCAAACACTGACAATCACTGTACGAAGGTGAGCCCTTGCACCCAGACTCTCCAATGATTCTCTCCTTAGGATAAAACAGATGGCAGCTGCAGGTGAGGTTACAGAAGCGATCTGTCACTTCTCCCAATGAAGTGAGGCTACACAAACACTTCAAAGCTTATCACCTACAGAAAAATCTAAACACATTAAAAATGACTTTCCCAACATCTCTTTACCTCTGATACTCACCAGTGTCCCATTGGATCCTTCACACCACTTCTGCAGCTGTCATCTATACACAAACATTACAACAGACCCACAGCACGCCTCACTTACCCTGGTGGGGTTCCCCGACGTCGGGAAGCCCACAGCAGAAGTCTCAAAATAGGCAGTTAAGTGGCTATAATCCTCTTCCCGCCGCTAGGAGTCGGGTCCCTGCGCAAATCAGGGACCTGACTCACGGGAAGATTGTTTGGAGGCGGGTTGGGAGCGAGTTCAGGACCACTGGGAGGGAAACTCAATACCTGGGGCAACCATTACATGGCTGCAGCTAATTAAAGGATCGCATCACTATCTGGGCAGCAGGAAGAATGGCGGCTTTATGGACAATAAATGCTGGCCTTGCTAGCGACGCCCACATCCAATGAATGAATATAAAAAAAAGTTGGGGAAGTGATAATGTAGATAGAGAGGGATGAGTAGAGGTGCAGGTAAGTTGGTGTGAGTAAGGATGTGCAGGAGTAGGGGAGGGAAGGCAGAGTGATGGGAATGTGATGAGTGGCTCAGGAGGATGAGGTTGAGTGTGGCTTTGCAGTTAAGGTTCGTGATTTACTGAGATCATCAAAAGGTTTGTGTCACTGCAGCCTGGTGCTGCTAAAGACATTCCTGCTTGTGTCCTACATAGAAACATAGAAACATAGAAGATAGGAGCAGGAGCAGGCCATTCGGCCCCTCGAGCCTGCTCCGCCATTCGATGAGATCATGGCTGATCATCCTAACTCAGTACCCTGTACCTGCCTTCTCCCCATATCCCGTGATACCTTTAGCTTTCAGAAATATATCTAACTCAGTCTTCAATATATTCAATGACTTGGCCTCAACTACCTTCTGCGGTAGAGAATTCCACAGGTTCACCACTCTCTGGATGAAGAAATTCTTCCTCATTTCTGTCCTAAATGGCTTACCCCTTATCCTTAGATTATGACCCCTGGTTCTGGACTCTCCGACCATCGGGAACATTCTTCCTGCATCTAGTTTGTCTAGACCTGTCAGAATTTTATATGTTTTGATGAGATCCCCTCTCATTCTTCTGTACTCCAGCAAGTATAAGCCCAATCGACTCAATCTCTCCTCATATGTCATTCCTGCCATCCCAGGTATCAGCCTTGTGAATCTTCGCTGAACTCCTTCCATGGCAAGAACATCCTTCCTCAGATAAGGCGACCAAAACTGCACACAGTACTCAAGGTGTGGTCTCACCAAGGCCCTGTACAACTGCAGCAGGACATCCCTGTTCCTATACTCAACATCTTTCGCTATGAAGGCCAACATACCATTTGCCTTCTTCACCGCCTGCTGCACCTGCATGCTTACTTTCAGTGACTGGTGCACAAGGACACCCAGGTCTCGTTGCACTTCCCCTTTTCCCAATCTATTGCCATTCAGATAATAGTCTGCCTTTCTGTTTTTGACACCAAAGTGGATAACCTCGCACTTATCCACGTTATATTGCATCTGTCACGCTTCTGCCCACTCACCCAACCTGTCCAAATCATCCTGGAGTTTCTCGGTATCCTCCTCACAGCACACACGCCCACCCAGCTTTGTGCCCTCCTGTGCAATGTGCAACCAGGCTGCGTTGGTCTCCTGGGGAGGTCTCTTCTGCCCATGGGAAGGGAAGAGGACCTCCCTGCGTGCTGGGACTCCCTCCATAAGCATATGGAGGGAGTCATGGGAGAGCCTGAGTACAGCCGTGCATCTCTGTGTTGTCATTGTCAGTGTTTGCAGCACCTCAATGCGGTAGAACACTGACGGCACATCTGTCAAAATCAATTTGCGCATAGTCCCTTTAAGGAAACCGGCTGATGACGTGTCCAATCAGAGTAAAATCATTTCACAGAGCGGGCTGGAGCCAGCAGTGGGGTCGGGACCCGCTACCGACCCCGGCCGCACCGGAACCGCCTCGGTAGGTGAAATCGCGGCCAAAGAATATCTAGTGCATACCTGAAATTTTCAAGGTTGTAACAAACATTTTTTTCCATTAATTTCCCATCACAAATTTTAGGACAGTAACAGTAGAAATGGCCAAAATATCTATTATCGCTTTCCACCAGTTTCACTCCCCTGTTTACTCACATCTAATTTTTCATTAAAATTGATACCTAGAGGAAAATATGTCCCTGGGTGCCCTGTTCCTCGTAATAAGCACCAAAAATCAGCAGAATATTTCTTAGAAGGATAACACTAAATTAAAGAATGTTTATGGTGCTGAAAATGTCAGTTTACAGGGTTTTGTAGTTTTTCAAACTACTTCATAACTTGAACTGACTGGAATAATTTTTACTTGGATGTTGTATCGTTCTATTGATTTATATTGATTTGGTGACATACAACCCAGGTAGATGGATACACTCTCTTTAAATGTAATGATACAAAGTAAGCGTAAACTATCTGTCAAAGACAGGTTAGTAGTTAGTCTGAAGTCTTTTGAGGGTGAATTTAAAGAATGGAAGCTTGTTAGAAGACAGAAACAAACGAATAAAGCTAATTCTGAAGATGGTTGACAATTTCAAATGCTAGAGAATATACCCAAATGATAAACAACATTGGTCCAAAAAACAATGATATTTTATCCTTCAGAAACTCAATGAAAAACAGGAGAAACAGCAACTGATGAACTCAATGCACTGAATACACACAAACCATTTAGTGACTGGATCGGAGTTCAAGGGGCACCTCCTCCCAGCAGCATTTTAAAAGGTTTTATAAATTAGCAAAAGGCCTGAAAAATGAGTGACACTGCCAACAAGGATTTCAATAGCAAGCACTTGAGGGTGATGAATGAGCATGTGACACAGCGGGTGGAGTGACAAGTCAGCCTTCCTCACAACAATATGCCTGTGCTTTCGTGACTAGAGATTTATATGGCAACACTGGTAATTAATGAAGCTCTTGTGGCCTTTATTAACACAAACAAGAAGCACAAGGCAGAAGAAGGGAGCCAGGGAGAGAATGAAGGGGAAGCCTTTTTCAAAAGAATATCAGGTGGGAACGATATTCCCAGGCAATTGAAGCCATGATGCTGGTTTGATGAATATAGCTTTATCTGGGGAGATTGAGCGTCCTTCAAAAAGGAAAAAGAAATGGCTCTGAGGCATAGCTTGAAGTAGATTGGGGCTGAATTAAGATTAATGAAAAGTCCTGGGAGCATAGTTAGTGGTGTGATATGAGTAGCGTGATGAAAGCAGAGCACCAGCAGAATGCGAATTACTTGCTTTACCCACAGTCCCTTGTGGACAACCCTAAGCTGTTGTTTTAGAAGCCAGCCATTTCGTGTTAGGCATTCGCTAAACCCTGCAGATCCTCAGTGAAGAAGAGAAAGAGAATAATTGCAAATCGCCTGTTGGACCGAGCACAATTTGTGACCATCTACTAAAAAACAGAATTCTGTCAAAATTGCTGGTTAGTATTAAGTAACCAGCCAGTAGCTAGTTTGGGAATATGGAGTAAATCTGAAGTTTATTAAAAAAAAAATTCCTGAATGGAACCATTAGAATGGATCGAACTGAACTGGAAAAGTATATCTTCATCTTGAAGCATATTATATTGTGCATAAAAATATTTTAAAAATTATTTCAGAGCTTTGAGAGAAGAGACTGCTTGAAACTCTTCAGCAGAGAAATGAAGCTGGCACTCCTAGATTTCTTTATAATTAGCTACAGACAGGATCTCTTGAACGCATACATCTTTCTAGGTTACAATAACATTATCATAATACATTGTCAGCAAATTGTTCGCAGTTCTTGTGTATTCTTCAGTAATAAGTCTCAGGTACTATATATCACCCTCAGTCTTACAATTTTCAGGATCTTAAAATTCAAGCTTGGTGTCCGTTAATCTGTACCTAGCTTTCTCTTTCGCTCTTTTCAGTCTTGGTGGCATCCTGCACTATAGCCCCTGAAAGTTCTGAATGTACATTTTATGATACAATTCTATTTCCCTCAGTATGTTTCTTCATTTGCCTGAAGGCACTGACTCATACTGGGGTATGGTTCTACAGGCCCGCTGCAAAAAACAAACACAAAACAAGACTATAGTACTCAAGTGTAACATGAGCGACTTGGTGACATGCTGGTGGATATTTTGCTCTTCAGCATTCTAATTACTAGCTAGGTAAGTTCCCAGCTGAATCCTGCAGCATCAACAATGACCACTTGTTGAGGTGGGGAGGGGCTAACAGCAAACAAAAAGTCAGTCACAAAGTCCCATGCAAAATTCAGACTAATTTTAGAACAAACATTTCACCTCAATAACTTTTTTTATTGTGAGCAGTTGAGTGTCAGTGGCTATTTGACTGTGGGAGCATCATAGCCAAGCTCAATCTTTTCTATTCTGGTTATAGTGCCAGGAAGTGAAGGGGCTACCCTAAAAATCTCTGGTTAACCCTGCCAGAGAGTGCATCCTGAAGCACAGTCCAGGCCATCGATGGCAGTTCTGTGGGCCATGACTCTCCTGAATAAAAACTTGAGATCTGGTCCAGATCTTTATGCCCAGCTTTGACAGCACATGGTTAATTATGAAGAGAGGCCTCTGGCCGGCTGAATTTGTAATGATGCTCCATTGGCAGGCAGTATCCTCCAAATCATTCTGAATTTTCAGACATGGTTTCCTGAATTTCTGCTATTCTGGTGCTGCATTTTGTATTGAAGAACTTCTTCAGGAAATGGTTCTGTAATACAGCTCTCAGTGCTGTGGAAGATATCCTGCTCATATTGCAGGGCACTTTCTACAGCAGCCGTATTCCCATTTAAATAATTGCCTACATGCGAGCTTGTCCACGTGCATTTATTTTTAAAGTGGCAGTGACTATTTTCCATGGGCTGCTACCTTCCGAATGGCTCGAGAGAGAGAGAGAGAGAGAGAGAGAGAGAGAGTCCGTGCAGTCCAGTGACAGCAAAGATGCTTCACTAGGGCGGTGCAAAGTGGGCACGAGCACCTCATCCGCCCAGCTTGCTGTGGCCAAAATACATGGCCTCAAGCATTTCTATTATTGGATGTGGCGCTGTCTTTTGGATCCACCGACAAGCAGCCCCTCTTTCTCTGGTGCTCATCTCCTGCAACAGCACTAGCGCTACCTCATCCGTTTTGCAATCTCGCTGCCAGCTTCGGGGCTGCTCTCAGTGGCAAACCAACGTACTAAACGGGCTTTAAGATGTTCACTCATGGTGGCTGGCTGGCTGGTTGGCTGGCTTTCATTCAGTCGATGCAACACAGCACGATGGGCCGAATGGCCTCCTTCTGTGCCGTGAAGTTTCTGATTCGAGCACTGACCGTCACTGCTCTTTTGCCTGCACTCTATTGCAAGAATACTCTGGTTTGCTTGACTGCCTCCCCACTGTGGATTAGATTCTGTTTGCTTCTCTGTTCTTACTTTCATTTTATTGGTACTGTCAAGTGTAGTTTATCACCACCTTGTGTGTGTGTATAACACAAAACCTTTAAAAAACCCACCGTTTTAATAAAACAGAACTGCCCTTTGAAATGGCCAGAGTCTTGTCGTCAACAAGGCAGGATTTTCAGTTTACTTTTAAAAATAACACCTAATCTGTACTTTTTTTGTTCGATCCAATGTCATGGTTCAGACATTTAAGCCATCTGAATATTGTCATCAGAACATTTAAATATTGGAATATTTCCATTACCACAGGGGCCAGAATATAGCTGCAGTGGAGATGTTTTCTGGCAATGGTAAGAGCCATCACTTGCGCACAAGAAAATTTGTTTTTAGTACATACCTAAATGTTTGTGAACTTTTTCTGTGCGAATAAAGGAATCAACAGTAAGCAGACTTTGTGCGAACGGTAATAAAAATAAGAACATAAGAACATAAGAAATAGGAGCAGGAGTAGGCCAATTGGCCCCTCGAGCCTGCTCCGCCATTCAATAAGATCATGGCTGATCTGATCCTAACCGCCAATCTACTATCACAGAACCATCTCCTGAACCTAACAGAATTGGACATACAAAATAGGAGCAGGATCAGGCTACACGGCCCCTGGGCCCGCTACGCTACCCACAGGGCTATGACCGATCCGAACCTAGACTCATGTCCAAATTCCTGCCCGCTCCCCGTAACCCTTAATTCCCTTTACTTCTAGGAAACTGTCTATTTCTGTTTTAAATTTATGTAATGATGTAGCTTCTACAGCTTTTTGGGGCAGCATATTCCATGGACCTACCACCCTCTGAGTGAAGTAGTTCCTTCTCATCTCAGTTTTGAAAGAGCAATCCCTTATTCTAAGACTATGCCCCCTAGTTCTAGTTTCACCCAACATCGGGAACATCCTCCCGCATCCACCCGATCCAACCCCTTCACAATCTTATCTGTTTCAATAAGATCGCCTCTCATTCTTCTGAACTCCAATGAGTAGAGTCCCAATCTACCCAACCTCTCCTCATATGTCCATCCCCTCATCCCCGGGATTAACCGAGTGAACCTTCTTTGTACTGCCTCGAGAGCAAGTATGTCTTTTCTTAAGTATGGACACCAAAACTGTATGCACAAGGTTGACTACTAGATAGTTTGGAAACATTAGTGGGGAGAAATTCGGTACTTTAGCGCCTCCAGTTGGCGCCTGGCGGGGACGCTAACGGGGCGCTGTGGCAGTATCACTGAGGCGAGGTGAATCCAGCACCGCATGCCAAATTTGTCCCCCCCCACCCCCCGTAGCGCCGCTGCTACGAGTTAGCACCGGGGACTTCAGCGCCAGGCAGATCGTGATGTCAGTGAACGTGCAACGCTCACTGGGCGCCCGATCTTCCAAATTGAGTATCGTCCCCTGCCTTAGCGCCTCGCCCCGACAGCGACAGGGAGAGGAGGCGTCAAGCAGTCGGTAGCCGGCTCCAGGGGCGCTACTTAAAGGGATCATGAGTAATGAGTCGCAGCTGTCAGGTTAGTGCTGTTTCACTGTTTCCTTGTCAGTTTGAATCAGTCATTTAAAGGTTGTTTAGTCTCCGGAGTGTTGTGGCTACTAAAAATTAGTTACATTTATTCTCACAACATATCAAAGTGCTGCACTTCGTTGCATTAATGGGGGCTGTACTGGCAGTCGACCTCGCCCTCCAGGATCTACGGCGGGGGAGCGGAGGCAGCGAGAAAGATTGGAACATGTGGCCAGAGGGAGGAGGAGGGCCATCAGGGCTCTCAACAGGAGGCCTTACCCTCCGTGGGTATTCTGAGAGCACTTCTCCTACTTTCAATTAAGCGAGGAGCAGTGTATTAGAAGGCTCCGCTTCACCAAGGAGGTTATCACAGAACTCTGGCACCTCCTGCAACCAGACCTCCAGCCTCAGACCAGGGCGACCACGGCTCTCTCAGTGGCAGTCAAGGTTACCATCGCCCTCAATTTCTTCGCCAGCGGATCCTTCCAGTCTGCAACAGGAGACATAGCTAACATCTCACAGTTCGCCGTCCATCGCTGCATCCGGGAGGTCACAGAGGCTCTCTACAGTAGGAGAAGGGTCTACATTTCCTTCCCCATCACCACAGAGAAGCAGCGCGAGCGTGCATGTGGCTTTGCCAGGATAGCGGGATTCCCCATGGTGCGGGGTGCCATTGACTGCACCCACGTGGCTTTGCGGGCACCTCATAACATCTTCCGTAACCGCACAGATATCACTCACTTAATGTGCAGTTGGTGTGTGACCACACACAGTGAATTCTCAGTGTGAATGCCCACTATCCTGGCAGCAGCCACGATACCTTCATCCTGTGCCAGACCGGTGTGCCAGCACTCTTCCAGCCATCATATGAAGCTCGCGGCTGGCTGGTCGGAGAGAAGGGCTATCCGCTCTCCACCTGGCTCATGACTCCCCTCCACAACCCCAACACTCCTGCCCAGCACTCATATAATGAGAGCCATGCCACCACCAGGAACATCATCGAGCAGACCATCAGGCTACTCAAGCAATGGTTCCGCTGCCTTGACCGCTTGGGAGGAGCCCTCCAGTACTCGGCTGAGCGGGTGTCCCATTTCGTCATCATCTGCTGCATGCTCCACCATTTGGCCATCATGAGGGCCCAGCCCTTGCCACCAGGGATTGCGGGACCACATCAGGAGGAGGAAGAGGAGGAAGAGGAAGACAAGGAGGAGGAGGACAAGGAGGAGGAGAAGGAACAGGAGCGAGGGAGGACGCAACCACTCAACCGCCTCATCAGACTATGGTTCCAATAAATTAAACCCCAGATCCCCATTGCTCACCACATCCCCATCATTCCATCCCTGTCGCAAGCCATTTCACAGTGAAATGCTGAAATGAGATACACCACAAAAGAATCCAAACTGAATTAATAAATTTATATCAATAATCAGTTAACACATCTTTACAACAACAATATTAACTATTCACCCTTGTGCAATCCCTTAGTGCCTCTCGTTACTGTGCCTTGCCTACTCTACTGCTACTATGAAGTGTTGGCCCAGTGGCTACAGCACGGCTGGTGGAAGGCTGCTGAGTGTCCATGCGGGAAACTTCAGGTGGCCTTGCTGGACGCCCTCGACCAGCTCTGGGCCTGGAAGGCCCGGCTGTAGACTGCACCACCTCAGCATGGGCGGCAGCAGTCTGGGACGGCTGGATGACAGGCAGCGACAAGGGCAATGGTGGAGTGGCAGTGATGGGAGCAGGAGTGCCGTCATCCTGAGAGAGGACAGAAGGTTCCTGCTCCACTGACCCACTGCTACTCTTCGGGGGCAGCACCTCAGCATGCCTAGCAATCTGATGCAGCAGAGATTGCTGGTCTGCTGCGACACCGTGAAAGCCCCAGTCGACGGTGGTAGACTCAGCCATGATGGCAGCAGTCAGAGCTTGCGTGGCATCAAGCTGAGACTACATGAGAGCAGTCTGAGATTGAATGGCACCAACCATTGACTGAATTACAGCACTAAGACGTTGCGTCGCTTCTGCCTGTGCTGTAATGGAAGCTGACAGATCGCCCATCACATGCGGCATCAGGTCTGGGTCGCCACGGTCACTCTGGGAGTCTACCATCCTTTCCAGACTGGAAATGATGGGCTCCATGGTGTGCACAGAGCCTTGTGCAATGTTGGTGGTGGACTCCTCCACGCTCCTTAACATTGCCGAGAGGCTCTCGGGCACCCTTGTCATTGCATCTATGATTTCCGTGTGCTTGCCCATCACCCTTCTTCTAAAGGCCTCCCCATCGAGGTCCTCGTCTGAGTCCTGTGCAGCAGAACTCGCGTGCGAACTCGCCCTCCGGGGAACTGGTCCCCGAGCTACCCTTTCCCCCTGAACTTGCTGCAGCCCGCTCGTCCCCGGTGCATCACCCTGTGCAGATCCCGCTACTATACGAGCCTCTAAAGAATGCATAGTGCCAGTATCTGAGCTGGTGCCTGAGGGTGAGACATGCAGTGACGCGGTGTGTTCTTCCTCCTCCTCTTCTCCCACCTCGCTCTCAACGGTGCCCTCAGGGACAGGCCGCTCCGGTGCTTGCTCATTATCTGAAAGCATAAAGACACAAGAGTCGGGTTAAGGTGAGGTGAGGGGGGCAGGAAGGGAGAAATGCATGCATACAGCATGATTAGCTGGAAAGTGCGAAAGGCTTGTGGGGTGAGGGGGAAGTGGGATGTGAGAAGAAGGAGTAAGGATGAACATACCATTGTTGTCCCCAAGGGGGTCAACGTCACCAGTGGCCACGGCGCCCACCACCTGGTGCCCAATGATCTCCAGCACTCTATTTTCCAGTGCAGACAGTGGTTGGGTGTCGGCTTGTCCACTGCCTGTGCGCTCCTGCTCCTTCCTGTTGTGAGCCACCTTGGCCTGCAAGAGAAAAGAAAGTGTGTGAGTGAGTGTGGGGCAATGTGTTTGGGTGGTGTGCCTGCTATAGTTGAATAGCTGTCATTGTGTGCAAGGTGTGAGATGTGGGTGTGAGTGTTGGTAGGTAGATATTGTTGGTGGGTGAGTGCTGGGGGTGTGGTGCTTTGGCCAGTGTATGCAGACTATGGTTCAGACGGTGGTATGTAGCATTTGTTGAAGCATTGACTTACCCTGACCACCCGAGTGAGGTCGTTAAATTTCTTCCTGCGCTGTGTGTGGGTCCTGGGGACCACAGTGCTGCCCGAGACCTGATGGGCAACCTCCCTCCACATGGCACGGAAGACTTGCGGCGAGGGCCTCCTGCCACGTGCCAGGTAGAGCATCGCCCTCCGTCTCTCCACAGCGGACACCAACTCCTCCAATGCATTCGTCTGAAAATCTGCGGGCTCTCTCCCTGGGGCGTGGATCTGCCATGAGTACAGCTGGTTGAGCCATCCGGCTCCTTGGGCTTGGCCTGCTCCTGCTTACTGACACAGGTTCACAGGCAGCAATGCTGAGAATGAGGTTCTGCAGCATGAATGAACCTCCCCTTTAAGAACTGGAAAGAGCCTGTGGCAACGATGACTTGCGATTAGACTGCACCTGATATTGGTTAGCACTTTGAGTGTAGCGCCACTGAACTAGGCCGTTAGCGCTTGATTTAATGCTCCCATCCTTTGAGCGATGACACTGAATTTTGCGTGCAGCGTGATCCATTAGCGCCTGGCGCCAAATCTCAAACTTTTTCAAAGTTAGCGGCTATTCTTAGGCTATAATGAATTTCTCCCCCTAGGTGTTTACCAAAAGCATACAGACAGCTAAATTTACCAGTGTTGCAATCGACTGTACAGTGCGGCCCCCATTCTGCTACTATGCCCTTTCACACAGACTAATGTATTTTCGTATCACTGTCCTCCACATGCAACTTCATTATTTTTTCCCTCTATCTTAAATTTGCTTTCATTTTTCTACTGTCTCATCCTACTCCTGTTCTCTCAGCCTTCTATATTGCTACCGCACCTCTCTCTAGCAGATCAACATTCAACGGGAAAAATCTACGACTTCCTTCATCCCTTGTGGCTAGCATGCAGAGTGCTCCATCTGCTGTGTGTCATATTATTTTAAGGAGTTCTCTTTTTTTCTCTTTATTACTTAGCATTCTGCAAACTGTTTTACATTTTCAAAAGCAGTAAAGTCTATTAAAATGCTGCACATCATTACTTAAACACACAGAGAAAATATATGAGCGATATAATGCTGGAATATAGTACCATAGAGCAGTATGATTTACATTTACAGGACAATGTATGGAGATTCAAAGAACTGTATCAGTGGCCAGTGCTGAAGGAAGGGAATGGGGGGTGGAGGAGGGGGGGGGGGGGGGGGGGGGGAGGCGGGGGGAGTGTTGTGAACCTTTATTCATCCCAAATGGAGTTGGGATATGAAAGGACTGTGGAAAAGGGGAGGGGTTCTTACATACCCAGGCAGCCAAGTATAGGTGCCAACTCTGCCTTGTGTAATTTAAAGGTATCGACTTTATAATTGTTAATATTTTTTTAAATACTCCTGATGTTAGGGCAGCTCCAACTTCAATACAAATGTAATTTCTGTCACAGTCGATTATTTCACAAATTGTCACTCGTATTGGTTCCATATTTAGATTACTATTGATCACGATGACTTGCTGTGATCACACACGCACACTGTAGCTGTGATTTTGTTTTGAAGTCTTGTTAAAAATAGGTAGATAACAACAAAAAAAACCTTTCAGCAATGAAGTACTCGATTTAAAAAAAAATCCCTGGCACATGGATTGAAAAAGCACAATTATACAGTGGACATATCGGACAAGCAGTGGCACCTTTTTAAATGATGTATAACCAGAATACATGAAGCCAGTTCCAGACAAAAAATTCCTGCAGAGCACAAAACCAGGAAAGGGCTTTAATTTATAGAAACGGAATTTTCTCGAAGAAAGGGAGGCAACTCGATTAAGATTAGTCTCATTTTGCCGAAGAAAAAGCTGCTGAGTAGCAGGATTTGATCAACAACACCAGGCACCTTTTTTATCAGCTATCAGGATCCTTATGTTGCGGTGTGAATGGGAATCTTGACAGGTTCACATTAGGGGCAGGAGTCTATTCTTTTTGCAATATTGGAAAAAGATGAATTGCGCCACGATACGTGCTACAAATGATCGCAGCCCCATCAAGTAGAGTTGTTATATTCTATTGTCTGCCTCAGTGCCGGTGCTGCGGACCAGTTTCATCATTGCCAAGGTTTGCAGTGGTATGGAAAATCACAATTACCAAGACAATCAATATTTTGTTCAATAATGGTTGTGGCAGGACATTGCTCCAATTGTGCTAATACAGCCATTCTATCCCACCAAACTTTGATCAGAGAATCATACAACGCAGGAGGCCATTCAGCCCATCGTGCCTGTGCCGGTGCTTTGAAAGAGCTATCCAGTTAGTCCCACTCCCCTGCTATAATCTCATAGCCTGGCAAATTGTTCCTTTTCAAGTATATATCTAATTTCCTTTTTGAAAGTTACTATTGAATCTGCTTCCACCACCCTTTAAGGCAGTGTATTCCAGATAATAACAACTTGCTATAAAAAATAAATTCTCATCTCCCCTCTGGTTCTTTTGCCAATTATCTTAAATCTGTGTCCTCTGGTTACTGACCCTCCTGCCAGTGGAAACAGTTTCTCCTTATTTACTCTATTTACTCATCCAAAACTCTGCTGCCTGTATCCGACCTCGCACCAAGTCCCGTTCACTCATCACCCGTGCTCACTGACCTACATTGACTCTTGGTTAAACAACGCCTCGATTTTAAAATGCTCATCCTTGTTCTAAAATCCATCCATGGCCTCGCCCCATCCCTATCTCTGTAACCTCCTCCAGCCCTACAACCCTCCGAGATCTCTGCGCTCCTCTAATTCTGGCCTCCTGCGCATCCCCGATTTGAATCGGTCCACCATTGGTGGCCGTGCCTTCAGCTGCCTTGGCCTTAAGCTCTGGAATTCCTCCCTAAACCTCTCCACCTCCTAATATCTCCTTATGTGGCTCGGTGTCAAATTTTGTTTGATAATGCTCCGATGATGCGCCTTGGGACGTTTTACTACGTTAAAGGCGCTATATAAAGTTATTGTTGTTGTTAAAACCCTTCATAATTTTGAACACCTCTATTAAATCACCCTTTAACCTTCTCTGCTCTAAGAAGAACAATCCCAGCTTCTCCAGTCCCTCCACATAACTGAAGTCCCTCATCCCTGGTATCATCGTAGTAAATCTCCCCTGCACCCACTTCATGCCTTGACATCCTTCCTAAAGTGTGGTGCCCAGAATTGGACACAATGCTCCAGCTGAGAGCTTGATGTTTCACAAGGGCCCAACCAAGTTTCATGTTCCAAATTGGCAAGTGGATAGAATGACATTTGCAGCATTTTCACTGTTAGCTGCAAGAATTCCATATGTTACAAACAAAGGAACAGCAAAATGTTCAAGCTTACCTTCACTTTCCACTGTTATTTCTTCGTCACAGCAGCTGATAACACAATATTTCCATGTTCAAATACCAGAACTGCGTAATATGTGACTTGCCTCTTTAAATACAATGGGTGAAAAATTTGGTATCGCCCATTCTGGGTCGCTAATATCGGCCGGGCGCAAAGTTTAGCGCCCGGCGCTAATTATCACCTCCGACTGCAAAATTCGCCTCTATCGCCCCTGGAGGTGATTTGAGCACTAAATCAGGCGCTACACACCTCTCTTAAGGTGCAAACGTCAGGGAGCGAGGCGCTACCTCAGAACGCTACTGAAGCTCAGGCGATGCCAATTACCATGGAAGCCAGACAGACTGGCGCCGTCCAGTTCTTCAAGGGGAGGGGCCATCTTGCTGGCCAGCCACACCCTGCTCATTGCAGCCTTGAATCTCGGCCTGGAGAGACCTCAAAAGCAATTGTGTTGGAAGCACTAATGGATAGGCCCAGGGAAAGAGCTCGGTGCTTAGGAACCTCAAAAGTGGTGCTGAGGGACAAAACTTAAAAGGCATTAAAACCAAAAATGTTGCCGACAAGAAAAAGCAGGAAGCGCCCGCCTTTAAATAGCGCTCCCCCAGCCCCTTCCCGACTTGAAAACGTTCCCCTCTACCTGTCGTTCCTACCGGCAGGCGCTAAGGCAGGAGGCGCTACTCAATATCCGGTCTGGGGTGCTACCGGGGCGTTGCACGGTTGACTGACGTCACGATCTGCGGGCGCAGGAGATCGTGGCGGTAGTGTTTAGCGCTGCCGCAAAATGACTGGTCAATTTCGCGAGCGATGCTAAAATCGCCGTGCTCGGGCGCTAAGTTCCTAGCACCCCGTTAGCGCCCCCGGAGGCGCTAACGGGAGGCGCTAACCAACCGAATTCTTCCCCCAATGTTTCTGCACAGTTGCGAGTAGGGTTGTGCTCAATAATAAAAATTGAAGTTAGTGCTAAGTGACCAATGTTTGAAACATTTGTGCATGTACAACTGCATTTGTGGAGTTTTTGGGTGTGATGCACTCTTATGTAGTATTTTTAAAGGCATACACTTTATCACTTGCACTTTGTGTACTCAGTACAGAATTAAATGTGTAGTATTTCAGAACTAGAGATCAGATAGAAACTAGGTTTAGCAGCTTGCAGGAAACAGAGTGCATTGATCAGCAACAAACCACAACAACACTGTTTGAAGTAATGAAATGCTGCAAAATAGAAACACATTATTAAGCAAGTTAACATAATTTTTACAATCATGTAATAAAATCATAAAGGAAATCCATTTCATCATGGTGCTGGATGATGTTATAATGCAGTGATATTTCTCTTTGGGTCTTTCCGTATAAAATAGTAATTTTCCATTAGTGAATTTTTAAACAAGAACTTTGAATTTCAAATGCCGTGTATATTGTATAGATGGTTAGTAAGTCACATATTTCAAAAATGCACAAAAGGCTGATAAAAGCAGTTTTGTCCATTTTTAACAAACTCAAACAGTGCCTGCAGTGCAATAAACAAACGACTGAAAATAGGGCCCGAAGTCTTTCGTGCTTCAATCATCTAAACATTAACGAAGACTGGCCACCTCACACTACGGCTTATCTAATGTTCAGGTGAGTGGAGAGGTTGAAGAGCTAATATATAGCCATTAGCAAAGCACTGAGGCACTGGAAGAACTGCATTGACCCTAGACTGAAATGATGGACTGGAAGAAATTGAACAATTGAGATTTGATTTCATGTACTTGAGTTTCTAGGTGATAAATTGCATTGGAGTGAATGAAATGGTTTTGTACATGGAAAAAAAAACGATCATCTTATCGGAATTATTCTCACCCAGGATCCACTATTTTTTTGCAAAAAAAAGGATGATTTAATTCTCCACTACTGCATATTGTACTCTTGCTCCTTACCACAGCACAAAACAAAGCAGTGTGAAAAATCTCCTTTGCTGCTAGATGCTCACCAGATATATTCTTTATTAATGCTTTATTATCTGCAAATATGGTGAGTGTCAGCCTGGCTCAGTGGTACCACTCTTGCCAATAGTGTCTATAGAAGATCATGGCTTCAAGTCCCACTATGGGCTTGAGCATGCACCCTAAGCTGTCATTTCATTGTGGCAACATAGGTGGTGTTTAAGAATCCATAACTACACTTTTCCTCCTGCAGTTTCTATGGGGCAGATTTTGGCCTCAGGACCACCCCATTTGTTGGTGGGAACGCGACCAAAATCGCAGTGTAGCACTTACCATCCAGTTCCCGCTCATATCCGGCATGCCGGGATTTCGCAGTGGTCTGGGAAATAGGTGTTCAACGCTCCTACATGAAACAGGTGGGAGCTTCCTTAATTAATGCAAAGGGGATCCAATTTTAAAGCTGCTATGTGTGGCGCGCGGGCTGCACAATTCCTGCCCTTCATTGGCGGCCCGAACCATTTTCATGGTCAGGCCTCATTAAAGTATCATCGGCGAGCTGCCTGCGTGTTTGGAGTGCCGACAGTCAGCTCACCGGTCGGAGAATCCGGTGGCCAATCCAGAAACCGAAGATCCTGTACTGCACCTGAAGAAAAAGCGGACACACAGTTTTTGGCTTCCATGTGCTTGCCGCCTATCACTTCTCAGATTCTTCACTAGCGCTGGTTCACTTGCTGGGGTGCTGCTCTGTTTGGACCTCCGACAAGCGAAAAATGAGGCAGGAGATGTGGACATGTAACACCCACCTCATTTACATCATATTTCAATGCTTGTACATTCTTTTTGCTCCACCTCCACCTCCCCCACCTCGTGGAACCCCCTGGAAGCAAGTGTGAAGTGTGAAGGTGGCAGTGAATCGGCATTAAAAGCTCTTTGCCCCTCTTCGCTCCGCTGTGCGTATGGGAAGTAAACATCCCCGGGTGCAAATCAGTGAACATTGGCCCTTATAATCCTTATATTAAATTGTGCTTTTATTTTCATAACTGGTAATTCATTTTGGCAATTTGATGACTGGCACTCTTAGCAGAAATGAGTGTCATCTACAATAATTTAGTTTGATCTGTGGTGATCTTAGAGGATAAAGTTACTAGTGGGAATGTATCTTATCCCTGTACCATGCTAACATGATGTCCAGAGTGAAACAATGAAAGATCGTTGCCCCCATCCTCCGCTCACTAGAGTTGTACATTTTTCACATGCTGCAAAGCATGCGCGGAGTCTGTGAAGTTAGGAGGATTTTGCAAAATTTGTCACTGAGCCTCATAGTGTTATATATTGCTTTATGGATATATTTCATGGGGTGCCCCTGGCTTCATGTAACAAGGCAGCCCTTCAGAAATATACGGTCCTACCACTAACAAAGGGCAGTGTGGCTGCAGTGAGTTCATGTTTGACGAGGGGCTGGGGTATGAGGAAATAAAGAAGAATAGAGCTACAAAGGGTATAGTTCAGTTAAAAAATTCCAAACACATTCCATAAGCAGGAAAGAAAAATAGGAACAGCTAATTATAATAAAGTAAAAGAACAGATAAATTTAGCTGAATTTAAGAAAAAATAAATACTGTGAACATTTTATTAAATCAGGTGAATACTGTAAATTATAAGGGCTTTGGGTTTTTCTTAGATTTTCATTAATTCATTTTAATACAGATACCCCAACATATATATGGACTTTATTTTTTTAAGGTACAGGCTTCTGTGAACTGTGCCTAATCAGTAACTTTGAACGCTATCAGACATGCACCATTAGTGTTGCCAGCTTTAGAAAACAAATTACTAACTGTAATCCCTACCCTGATACACACAGCACAAGACAATAGTTCAGCTAAATAGAACTGTCAGTGGAGAAGATTTATTGTCAGCAGCTGAGCAAACTTAATTTTATAGTTTATATCAAAAGTTGACCATGAACCTGACTTTTAGACAACGGGATATTAATAACTATTATCTCATGGGCTTATTATGCTAAGTACTTTTATTTCCTTCAAAAGTTTAATCATTTTTCAGCCTAATGCATTCCCTTCACCTGAGGAGGATTTCTGTACCTCACTTGTGCATTCCGGTACTCTGAAGATTAAATTATAGTTTATACCTCGTAATCCGCTTTTTAAATGTTAACAAAGACATTAAGATATAACTGCACACTAGATATTATTGTAATGAATTGTCTCATTAATAACACTACAATGGTATGGCCGATAACCAATAGGGTAATTTATAATATGATTCTTTAAACATTTTAACATTCTTTGCTCGTCACTGTCGAGCATATTATTTCTGCATTATGTAATACTTTGTACAGTAAGATGACCCATAACAAGTACATGGTCCCTTTATCCAGTTTTTCTATTAAGGAAATACCATTAAAAGTAAGTGTTCTTGATCCTGATTGGCAGTAATGTGTCCTGCAAGTTCCTCGGGCTCTAAAGCCATTAATGCATCTCTTGTAGTGCAATGTGCTTCTGATTCTTTTGGGGAAAAAACATATCTCTTTAGGTCTATTAGTGGAGCTGTATCTCTCTTTCCTGGCAGTCTGGTGATGAGAATGAATTTGTTTCCATGGTGGTCTGCTACTACAATGTGTATCCATCTTTCTTGGTTGTCTTGGCAGTATGGGGGAGGTGTGTGTGGTACGTGTCTAATCTCTGGGAGTTTATTACAGAGGGGGGAGGGGGAATGTGCCCATCTTGTTTTAATTATTTAAGGTACTGGTGGGCATTAAACTAGCTAAATGTGCCCTTTAGGACTGTTCCAAATCATAAGTACAGCGGGAAGTTATACATAATCAGCTTGCCATTAATTGTCTGTTTGTGCAAATAGCCAATCAGTATTCCTTCCAAAGAGTCATGGTACCTGAGTAGCTGCACAGAAGTGTACTAATTCAGTACAATCTTACATCTTCTCACTAAATATTCAAGCTAAATGTATACGGCGTTGCTTACCAGTAGCTTACGACATGGAATGCATTTCCAACATTACAACTGTGTCTATACTTCAAAAAAGTACTTCATTGACTGTAAAAGTGCTTTGGGACATCCTGAAGTTGTGATAGGTGCTATATAAATGCAAGTCTTTCAAGAACAAGAATAGGGATCTGGGACAGTGAGTGGTAGGCTTTGGTTTGACAAGGCTGAGTTTTGACTGGTTTCACTGGTACTACTTGTGGAATGCTTTGTGGTTTCTGGATGCCAAACACTTGGGAATCAGAAGTGAAAGTGAAGCTTGGGTGTCATTTGGAGGTGTCTGATATGGAGGGGCATGTTTGGGACACTTTGACAGAGCTGCCCTGTGGTGCCCCCTTCTCTGTGATAATCTATTCATTTCCAAGTTTCTCTCTCTGTTATTTTTGGCCTTTCTTTGTTACTCCCACTGTGTCTCTGGGCTGGATTTTGTCTTGGGGTCGGGTTGGGGTCGTGTAATCCGCATTTCGTGTTTCCCCCCCGACTCCAGATTAATGTGGATGCCTGATGCCATTTTCGCTTAATTGGGCAATTGAGTTGGAGCATGTGGGAACCCATGAACTAATTAGTGTTTTCAGTCTGAAAGTCGCCTCTGATGATGTCATCATTGCTGCCTGCCTAGTCTCAGACACTGTTGGTGAGAGAGGACCTGCCTGGACCTGGATGCAAAAAGGGGTGGGGGTGGGGGACAGAGAGAGAGAGAGAGAGAGAGATGCCAAGCAAGTCCTCCCAGGCAGTCTCTGAAGACATTCAATGCAGCAGCATCAGAGGCGACGTTCAGACCTAATACTACTACTACCTTCATCACATCTCCGTTGTAATAGTGGACCTGCAGCCGATAGTCAGCTATCCACTCGTGCTCCCGCCAGGTTTCACTGGAGTGTTTCACACCAGGCGTGCTTCACGTCAGAAGAGGGTTAAACTAGCTACAGCGTTTCAAAATGGCATTACAGAGCCAATTTAGAGCTTGTTAAGGGCTTTAATGGCCTCTCCCGCCTCTTGAAGGCGGGACGGAGTCGGGAAACCCGCGACTGATTATGTCAAAATTGCGTGGAGGCGGTATGGAGTCGGGATGGGGTCGGAAACCCCGACCCCGCAAATTTAACCCCCCACACGCCTCCAAACCCGACTCCATGGGTCATTCAAAATCCAGCCCTCTGTTTCTGTAACTCATTGGCCCGGAATTTGCAGTCAGCAGCGAAGCAAAGGCTTTCGCCGCTGGCCCTGAAGTAAGCTTCACACAAAGATCTCGCGATCTCTGCGTCAAGAATTTCGGCTTTTCCGACGTGTAGTTGAAATCAGTGGAAGTTAATGGGGATTCCCAGCGAAGAGCTGCTGTGACGTCAACAATTTGTCTAAGCAGCCAATCAAAACGCAGAATTCTCACAGACATCAAACCAGGAAGCGGCTAAGCTCCTAAAATTCTAACATTTTAAAAATGTTAGAAGGAGCAAAACAAAGATTGGGGCTCTCACATGGGCAAACCTGAAATAAAGATGAACAAACTTTAAAAAAAAAATTATTTTAAAGTTTCTTAAAAATGTTAGGGGGAAAAATTAGGTCGCGCCCCATTTGGGGCGCAAATATCGTCTGGACGCAAATATTAGCGCCTGGCGCTAATTATTGGCACTGACTGGAAACTTCACTTTTACCGCCCCGGGAGGTGAGTGGAGCGCTAAATCAGGCGCTGCACACCTGTCTTAAGGTGCAAAGGCCGAGCAGTGAGGCGCTAACTCAGCGCGCGAGCGCAGCGCAGCTGCTGCCAGTTAACGAGGGAACACAGACACACTGGCGCCGGCCACTTCTTAAAGCGGGGGGGGCCAACTTGCTCCCCAGCCACACCCTGCTCATTGCAGCCTTGAATCTCGGCCTGGAGAGACCTGTGAATCCATTTTGCTGCCAAGGATGGAGAGGGTGAGAGAACGAGCTCATCGCTTCACCGAGCGGGCCTTGGATGCTCTGGTTGGCGCGGTGGAGCGCAGAAGATGTATACTCTTCCCTGAGAGTGGCAGGAGGCCTTTGCCACGCGAGTTCAGAAGAGTGTGGAGGGAGGTGGCTCAGAGCGTCTCCTCCAGGAGCATGGTGCCCAGGACCCATACTCAATGCCGCAAAAAGTTCAACGACCTCACTCGGGTCGTCAGGGTGAGTGGCTTTTTCTCAATACCTCTCCATCCCTCCATCTCAACCTCACTCTATGGCCAGAGGGTCTTAAAACCCCAATGCACAACACTCATCCAACACCTATGGCCCTTTCATGAAACACACACACACATTCCACACTTTGCATACAGTAAGGGCTATTCACCTATGGGAGGCACATCAGGCAAGACCATGGCTGCATACAGTAAGGGCTATTCACCTATGGGAGGCACATCAGGCAAGACCATGGCTGCATACAGTAAGGGCTATTCACCTATGGGAGGCACATCAGGCAAGACCATGGCTGTATATTTACTCAGATGCTGTCCTTTTTCTTACAGGCCAAGCTGGCGCATAATCGGAGACAGCAGCAACGGACAGGTGGAGGGCGGCCTCAGCTGCAACCCCTCAGCGATCTTGAGGAGCGCGTCCACAGGATTGTGGCAAGCCGGGTGATCGGTCCCGTCGCCACTGGAGACGCTGACCCCGTTCTGGACAGCAATGGTAAGGTCATCACCTTTTTGTCCTCTGTCCTTCCACTTGTCCCTCACAACACCAGCCTTTGACACTTTCAATCCAACTTGCTAACTCACTGCACTTATTCCTCCCTTACTGCCACCCTGTCCTCACGCTAAAGCCACTCTTGTACCTCCCTGCTTTCAGATGGTGATTCACCAGCTGAGGAGACGGGCCCTGAAGCTGCCACTGGGAGTGATGCTGCAGCTGAGGAGGAAGAGGAAGCCGGAGCATCAGTGCCACCCTCTCCCGAGGAAGCCCATGCCCACACTGGGAACACGCCTTCCCTGGAGGGGAGCAGGGGGGAAGGGTCTGATGAGGGTGAAGCTCCAGGACCCAGCGGGCTGCAGCAATGCCATGGGGGTAGGGAAGAACGGGGGCCTTCTCCCCAGAGGGAGAGTATGCCAGCGACTCCTACTGCAATGGACGCAGAGGAGGAGCGGCTGATCGCAGAAATGAACACCCAGGCGGTGGGCATGCACACTGAGCTCATGGGTGCAGTGGGAAGGGTGCCCGAATGCATTAAGTCACTGGCAAGGAGTGTGGAGCACTTCGCTGTAGCACAGGCGGATGCCACACTAACGCTTAGTGCTGCAATTCAGTCACTGGCTGCCGTGATCCCATCTCTGACTGCTCTCATGCAGACTCAGATTGAGGCCACGCGAGCACAGACTGCTGCCAACCTCGATGGTTCGTTCACATGTCCCTGGGGCTGTCACCGCGCCGCAGCAGGCCAGCAATCTGTTCTCCAGCAGATTGCTCCGGATGCTGAAGTGCTGCCCCGTGGGAGTGCCAGTGTGTCGGGCGAGCAGGGAGTTGCTGTCCTCTCTCACGATGACAGCATTCCCGCTGCCAACACTGTCACTTCTCCACTGCACTTGCCACCGCCTGTAGGACAGACTGCTGCCGCCCATGCAGAGTTGGTGCAGTCTGCAGCCGGGCCATCCAGGCCCAGAACTGGTCGAGGCCGTCCTTCAGGGGCATCTGCAGTGTCAGGGTCTGACGAGCAGCAGCCTTCCACCAGCCTTGCTGCAGCCACTGAGGTCCCATTACGGAGGAGCAGTAGGGTTAGAAGGGGGGAAGTGCGCAACGGAAGGAGATCACCCTCGAAGGGCAAAAAGTAGGAGGTGTGACAAAATGCTGGTCATTTTTTTATTAAAGGTCGAGGTTCATGGTCCAACTTTTGTTTAGTGTTTTGGACATTATCTCCAGGTTGTGAGAACCAGTTATGTTATTGACTGTTTTTTTGTGTTTATTTCTATGAGTTTGTCATGAGGAATTGACACACACAGAGTTTGTAAAATAAATAAGTTTCTGTATTCAAAATATACATGGTTGGTGGTTGGAATTATTGGTGCCTTGGCCGGCTTAGGGGTTGCGTGCTGGGTTCATTAATGTTGTTAGCAATGGCAGAAGCCATTTCCACAGCAGGGGCCCTAGAAGCGGCTTGCTATTAGCCGTTGACGGACGGCCCTTGCAGTTTCACCATTGTGGGCCGCCCTCCCGCCTTGGTGCTGCTGATGATCATCCTCCTCGTCCGCTTCCTCCTCTTCCTCCTCCTCCTCTGGTGGTGCTCCAAGGCCTGGTGGCATTGGCTGGGTCCTGAGGATTGCCATGTTATGCAACATGCAGCACACGACTACGAAGTTGGATACTCGCTCAGGCGAGTACTGCAGGGCTCCTCCAGAATGGTCGAGACAGCGGAACCGTTGCTTCAGCACGCCGATTGTGCGCTCAATTATGTTCCTGGTAGCTTGATGGCTCTCATTGTACCGCAGCTCAGCAGGGGTGTTGGGCGTACGGAGCGGTGTCATCAGCCAGGTGCTCAATGCATACCCCTTGTCCCCGAGAAGCCAACCAACTGGCTGATGCGGTGCCTCGAAAAGTTCTGCCAAGGTAGTCTGGCGCAGGATAAAAGCATCGTGGCAGCTGCCAGGATAGTGGGCATTGACAGCGAGTATCAGCTGTCTGTGGTCACAGACCAACTGAACATTCAAGGAATGGAACCCCTTTCTGTTCCGGAATTCCTCGGCATTCTCATGCGGAGCACGCAAAGCCACATGCGTGCAGTCAATGGCGCCCTGCACCATGGGGAAGCCCGCTACCCTCGCAAAGCCCAGAGCGTGGTCACGCTGCTTGTCTGGGGTCATGGGGAAAGAGATGAACTCTCGTCTCCTTTTAAAGAGGGCATTTGTGACCTGCCGGATGCAGCAATGCACCGCGAACTGGGAGATATTGGCGAGGTCCCCAGCAGCAGCTTGAAATGAGCCAGTAGCGTAAAAGTTGAGAGCCACTGTGACCTTCACTGCCACCGACAGAGACGTCCTGGACCTCAGTTGAGGCTGCAGATCTGGCTGCAGCAGGTGGCAGAGCTCAGTGACCACCTCCTTGCTGAATCGCAGCCTTCGCAAACACAGCTCCTCAGACATATGAATGTAGGAGAGCTGTTCACGATATACCCTGGGAGGGTAAGCTCTCCTGTACATATGCCTGTTGGCCCTCCTCCGTCTGGCCATCATTGCCACTCTCTCTCTGCGTCTCTGTATCCTCCGATTCAGCTGGAGCAGGACGATGCCCCCAATCAGTGCAGCCCCCATAGTCTCTTTGCAAGCAAAGTAATGAAGGACAGCAACTAAAGTACTAGCGAAGTTAGGATCAATAGGCAAAACTACCTCACAAAGCGTTGAGTCAATGCAGAAGTCTCTCTTTCTCTCTCTCCGAATCTCTCTCTCTCTCTCAGAACGAGTGGTGCAAAAATGTCGACCACAGAAAAAGACAGGAAGAGGCCCCCTTTAAATAGCGCCCCCCCCAGCCCCACAGCGATTGATAGCGTTCCAGTCTTCCGGTCGTTGGATGCGCCAGGCGGTAAGGCAGGGGGCGCCACTCAATTTCCGCTCCGGGGCGCCACAAGGGCGTTGCACCATGGAATGACGTCACAATCTGCGCGCGCAGGTGGTCGCAGCGGTAAGTTTTAGCGCCACCGCACAATCTCTAGTTAAGTTCCCGAGCGGCGCAAACATCGCTGCGCCCGGGCGTTAGCGGCTTTGAGCCCCATTAGCACCCTCTTAAGGCGCTAACGGGAGGCGCAACCAACTGAATTTTTACCCCTTAATGTTTTACTAAAATTGATAAATTTGACACTGAATAAAAAATTAGAATGTCGCAGCGCAGCCTGTGGAGGAGCAGTGAATGACAGACCGCAACTTCAGGATTTCCGCATTAGGCTGCACATGCGCTAAATCCTGATGTTGCGGTCAGTTTCAAAGGCGAAATGATGGCGAATGTTGCCAGTTCCCCATCATCAGGACCGCAAATTCCAGGCCAATTTCTATGTTTCTGTTAATTTATTCCTCTGTCTCGTTCTGTTTTTTTCTCTGCTACTCTTATTGTGTCATTGATACTCTGTCCTTTCTCTCGGTGTTTCTCCCCTTTCTGCTTTTTAATCTGTCAGTGGAGGGGGGCGGGGGAGGAGGTGTGGCTGAACCTGGGGGTCAGCGCTATTGTTTGTGTTTGTTTGTGGGGGGAAATGACATTGCAGTGACTGATGGTGGAATGGGGAGGTTTATTGATATATTTGTGATCTTGTGAGTTGATCATTGATTTTTTTATGTGCTAATTATGTGATAAAGTTTAATCTTAGGGGTGTATGGTGTGGTGAGTGAGGAACTGTCGTAACCACTGCAAGCTACAGGAAAAAAATGGTAGAATGTGATTGGTTCAATTACAGAAACAATCAGAAAGATTGTTCTGTGATCTGATTGGTTACTAATTTTGACTTGTTCAAAAAATAGTGGATTGGTTGAAGTTCTGGGATGTGACTGGTTGAAGGGACGGTGGTCTTTGTCTCTGTGGTTTAATTGATGAAAGGGATTCGAACAGATGAACATATATTCACACAGGTACAAGATGTGAAATAATCTAGATCACTAGGTGAGTTTGCCTGATCAGATTTCATAGAATCTTGTTGAATGACAGAGCAGGCTCGAGGGGCCTTATGGCCTACTCCTGCTCCTAATTCTTATGTTCTTACATTCTTAATCATAGAATCTTACAGCACTATTTGGCCCATCGTGCCTGTGCCGGGTTATTATGTGATGAAGTTTAATCTTAGGGGTGTGTGGTGTGGTGACTGAAGAACTGTCATGACCACTGTAAGCTACTCCTTTTAATAAATGTTTTCATTCAGCATGTGCTCATTGATGGGCGGACATTACATTACAATTATAGAATATAGCAATAGTGGCAAACGCTTGTAATTAGACATTTAAAACGGAACAACTCCAGTAATGAAGATGATATGATGCCAAGTGCCTATGTTATTTTAGACCTTCATTTAGCAGTATTATTCTAACACTGTTGTTAATTGTAAGATAAATGCATTACATCATCATAGAGGTGTAGAACAATATAGATATACCTACAGTGCTACATACGTGAATACGCAAGTCGCATGAAACTTGGAAACCAAAAGCTTTAGAGTTAGTTTGTTTGGATGCGCTGTGGGGAAATTTTAATCTAACCCGCCCGTCGGGAAACTGATGGGATTGGGAGGATCGCTGCTTTTACACCCCGCCCGATTTTACTCTCCATTGTAGTCGAAGGAGAGTAACATTAGGTGGGGTGTAAACAGCCTGACATAGTCATACTCACAGAATCATACCATAGAAACATAGAAAATAGGTGCAGGAGTAGACCATTCGGTCGTTCGAGCCTGCACCGCCATTCAATGCGTTCATGGCTGAACATGCTACCTCAGTACCCCATTCCTGCTTTCTCGCCATACCCCTTGATCCCCCTAGTTGTGAGTATTATATCTAACTCCCTTTTGAATATATTTAGCGAACTGGCCTCAACAACCTTCTGTGGTAGAGAATTCCACAGATTCACCACTCTCTGGGTGAAGAAGTTCCTCCTCATCTCAGTCTTAAATGTCTTCCCCTTTATCCTTAGACTGTGACCCCTGGTTTTAGTTTTCCCCAACATTGGAAACATTCTGCCCGCATCTAATTTGTCTAAACCAGTCAGGATTTTAAACGTCTCTATAAGATCCCCCCTCATTCTTCTGAACTCCAGAGGATACAAGTTCAGTTGATCCAGTCTTTCTTGATATGTCAGTCTGGCCATCCCAGGAATCAATCTAGTGAACCTTCGTTGCACTCCCTCAATAGCAAAAATGTCCTTCCTCAAGTTAGGAGACCAAAACTGCACACAATACTCCAGGTGTGGCCTCACCAAGGCCCTGTACAACTGTAGCATCACCTCCCTACTCCTGTACTCAAATCCCCTTGCTATGAAGGCCATCATGCCATTTGCTTTCTTGACTGCCTGCTGCACTTGCCTTCCCACCTTCAGTGACTGATGTACCATGATGCCCAGGTCTCGTTGCACCTCCTCTTTCCCTAATCTGCCACCATTCAGGTAATAGTCTGCCTCCCTATTTTTACCACCAAAGTGGATAACCTCACATTTATCCACATTGTACTTCATCTGCCATACATTTGCCCATTCACCCAACCTGTCCAAGTCACTCTGTAGCCTCCTAGCATCCTCCTCATTGTTCACACTGCCTCCCAATTTAGTGTCATCCACAAATTTGGAGATATTACAATTAATCCCTTCGTCCAAATCATTAATATATAATGTAAACAGCTGGGGCCCCAGCACCGAACCCTGCGGTACCCCGCTGGTCACTGCCTGCCATTCTGAAAAGTACCCATTTACTCCTACTCTTTGTTTCCTGTGTGCCAACCAGTTCTCAATCCACGTCAACACATTACCCCCAATCCCATGTGCTTTAACTTTGCACACCAATCTCTTGTGTGGGACCTTGTCGAAGGCCTTCTGAAAGTCCAAATACATCACATCTACTGGTTCCCCCCCGTCCACCCTATTGGAAACATCCTCAAAAAATTCCAGAAGATTTGTCAAGCATGATTTCCCTTTCACAAATCCATGCTGACTTGGACCTATCATGTCGCCACTTTCCAAATGGTCTGTTATGACATCTTTAATAATTGATTCCATCATTTTACCCACCACCGATGTCAGGCTGACCGGTCTATAATTCCCTGCTTTCTCCCTCCCTCCTTTTTTAAAAAGAGGGGTTACATTAGCCACCCTCCACTCCTTCGGAACTGATCCAGAGTCTAAGGAATGTTGGAAAATGATCGTCAATGCATCCACTATTTCCAAGGCCACCTCCTTAAGTACTCTGGGATGCAGACCATCAGGCCCTGGGGATTTATCAGCCTTCAGTCCCATCAATTTCCCCAACACCTTTTCCCGACTGATAAGGATTTCCCTCAGCTCCTCCCTCTTACCAGATCCTTTGATCTCTTTTATTTCCGGAAGGTTGTTTGTGTCCTCCACAGTAAACACCGAACCAAAGTACTTGTTCAATTGATCTGCCATGTCTTGGTTCCCCATTATGACTTCCCCTGTTTCTGACTGCAGGGGACCTACGTTTGTTTTTACTAACCTCTTTCTTTTTACATATTTATAGAAGCTTTTGCAGTCCGTTTTAATGTTCTCCGCAAGCTTCCTTTCATATTTTATTTTCCCTGCCCTAATCAAACCCTTCGTCCTCCTCTGCTGAGTTTTAAAGTTCTCCCAGTCCCCGGGTTTGCTGCTACTTCTGGCCAATTTGTATGCCACTTCCTTGCTTTTAATACTATCCCTGATTTCCCTTGTTAGCCATGGTTGAGCCACCTTCCCTTTTTTATTTTTACGCCAGACAGGGATGTACAATTGCTGTAGTTCATCCATGCGATCTCTAAATGTCTGCCATTGCCCTTCCACTGATAACCCCTTAAATATCGCTTGCCAATCTAACCTCGCCAATTCACGCCTCATACCCTCAAAGTTGCCCTTATTTAAGTTCTGGACCATTGTCTCTGAATTAACTGTTTCATAGAAACATAGAAACATAGAAACTAGGAGCAGGAGCAGGCCATTCGGCCCGTCGAGCCTGCTCCACCATTCAATACGATCATGGCTGATCATCCAAATCCAGTACCCTGTCCCTGCTCCCTCACACAGAATCCCCACAGTACAGATAGAGGCCATCTCGGCCCATCGAGCCTGCACCAACACATATCCCACCCTATCCCCGTAACCCCACGTATTTTAATTCCCCCTAACATATCCCATCCTATCCCCGTAACCCCACATATTTAATCCCCCCCTAACACTAAGGGTCAATTTATCATAGCCAAATCAACCTAACCCGCACATTTTTGGACTGTGGGAGGAAACCGGAGCACCCGGAGGAAACCCACGCAGACACGGGGAGAATGTGCAAACTCCACACAGACAGTCACCCGAGGCCAGATTCGAACCCGGGTCTCTGGCGCTGTGAGGCACCAGTGCTAACCACTATGCCACCGTGTTGCCCAGTTTCCTTCTCCATCCTAATGTAGAACTCTACCATACTATGGTCACTCTTCCCCAAGGGACCTCGCACCACAAGATTGCTGATTAGTCCTTCCTCATTACACAACACCCAGTCCAGGATGGCCTCCCCTCTAGTTGGTTCCTCAACATATTGGTTTAGGAAACCATCCCTTAAACACTCCAGGAAATCCTCCTCCACCGTATTGCTTCCAGTTTGAGTAGCCCAATCTATATGCATATTAAAGTCACCCATGATAACTGCCGCGCCTTTTTTGCATGCACCTCTGATTTCCTGTTTCATACCCTCCCCCACCTCACTACTACTGTTTGGAGGTCTGTACACAACCCCCACTAAGGTTTTCTGCCCTTTGGTGTTCTGCAGCTCAACCCATATTGATTCCACATCCTCCAAGCTAATGTCCTTCCTAGCTATTGCATTAATCTCCTTTTTAACCAGCAATGCTACCCCACCCCCTTTTCCTTTTATTCTATCCTTCCTGAATGTTGAATACCCCTGGATATTCAGTTCCCAGCCTTGATTGTTCTGGAGCCACGTCTCTGTAATCCCAATCACATCATATCCGTTAACATCAATTTGCACAGTCAATTCATCCACCTTATTACGGATACTCCTTGCATTCAGACACAGAGCCTTTAGGCTTGTTTTATTAACACCCTTTGTCCTTTTAGACTTATGATTTAGTATGGCCCTTTGTGTTTCTTGCCTTTGTTTACTCGGATTTCCCTTATTGTTTCTCACCCGTCTAATATTTGTTTCTGACTGCATATTACTTCCCCCTGTTTTGCTACATAGGTTCCCATTCCCCTGCCATATTAGTTTAAATCCTCCCGAACTGCCTTAGCAAATATTACCCCGAGGACATCGGTTCCAGTCCTGCCCAAGTGCAGACCATCCCTTTTGTACAGGTCCCACTTCCCCCAGAACTGGTTCCAATGCCTCAGGTATTTGAATCCCTCCCTCCTGCACCACTGCTCAAGCCACGTATTTAATCTCGCTATCCTGTTCATGCTACTCTGATTAGCATGTGGCACTGGTAGCAACCCAGAGATTACTACCTTTGAGGTCCTACTTTTCAATTTAGCTCCTAGCTCCCTAAATTCTGCTTGTAGGACCTCTTCCCGCTTTTTACCTATATCGTTGGTACCTACATGCACCACGACAGCTGGCTTTTCACCCTCCCTTTCCAGAATGTTCTGCAGCCGCTCCGAGACATCCTTGACCCTTGCACCAGGGAGGCAACATACCATCCTGGAATCTCGGTTGCGGCCACAGAAACTCCTGTCTATTCCCCTTACAATTGAGTCCCCTATCACTATAGCTCTACCACTCTTTTTCCCGCCCTGCTGTGCAGCAGAGCCAGCCATGGTGCCATGAACCTGGCTGCTGGTGCCTTCCCCTGGTAGGTCATTTCCCCAACAGTATCCAAAACGGTATATCTGTTTTGGAGGGAGACGACCGCAGGGGACTCCTCCACTACCTTCCTGATATTGCCCTGCCTCTTGGTCACCCATTTACTGTCTGACCTAGCCTTTACCCGCGGTGTGTTCAACTCACTAAATGAGTAATCCACAAAGTTCTCGGCAACGTGGATGCTCCAGTGTGAGTCCATCCGCAGCTCCAGTGCCGCCATGTGGTCCGTCAGGAGCTGCAGCTGGACGCACTTCCTGCACACATAATGTCCCGAACTCCTCCATCACCATCCCTGGGTATGTCCTGTCCCACCGGCAGGACAGACCCACCAGGGGTGGTGGCACAGTGGTACACAGTTGGGAAGGAGTGGCCCTGGGAGTCCTCAACATTGACTCCGGACCCCATGAAGTCTCATGGCTTCAGGTCAAGCATGGGCAAGGAAATCTCCTGCTGATTATCACCTACCGCCCTCCCTCACCTGATGAATCAGTACTCCTCCATGTTGAACACCACTTGGAAGAAGCACTGAGAGTAGCAAGGGCACAGAATCTACTCTGGGTGGGGGACTTCAATGTCCATCACCAAGAGTAGCTCGGTAGCACCACTACTGACCGAGCTGGCCGAGTCCTGAAGGACATAACTGCCAGTCTGGGCCTGCGACAGGTGCTGAGTGAACCAACAAGAGGGAAAAACCTACTTGACCTCGTCCTCACCAATCTACCTGTCGCAGATGCATCTGTCCATGGCAGCAGTGACCACCGCACAGTCATTGTGGAGACGAAGTCCCGTCTTTACACTGAGAACACCCTCCATCGTGTTGTGTGGCACTAGCACCGTGCTAAATGGGATAGATTCAGAACAGATCTAGCAGCTCAAAACTGGGCATCCATGAGGCGCTGTGGGCCATCAGCAGCAGCAGAATTGTATTCCACCACAATCTGTAACCGGCATATCCCTCACTCTACCATTACCACCAAGCCAGGGGACCAACCCTGGTTCAACAACGAGTGTAGAAGAGCATGCCAGGAGCAGCACCAGGCGTACCTAAAAATGAGGTGCCAACCTGGGGAAGCTGCAACACAGGACTACATGCATGCTAAAAAGCGGAAGCAGCATGCTATAGACAGGGCTAAGCGATCCCACAATCAACGGATCAGATCAAAGCTCTGCAGTCCTGCCACATCCAGTCGTGAATGGTGGTGGACCATTAAACAACTAACGGGAGGAGGAGGCTCCAAGAATAGCCCCATCTTCAATGATGGTGGAGCCCAGCACGTGCGTGCAAAAGACAAGGCTGAAGCGTTTGCAACCAACTTCAGCCAGAAGTGCCAAGTGGATGATTCATATTGGCCTACTCCTGAGGTCCCCACAATCACAGAAGCCATTCTTCAGCCAATTCGATTCACTCCACGTGATATCAAGAAACGGCTGAGCACACTGGATACAGCAAAGGCTGTGGGCCCCGACAACATCCCGGCAATCGTGCTGAAGACTTGTGCTCCAGAACTAGCCACGCCTCTAGCCAAGCTGTTCCAGTACAGCTACAACACTGGCATCTATCCGATAATATGGAAAACTGCCCAGGTATGTCCTGTCCACAAAAAGCAGGACAAATCCAACCCGGCCAATTACCACCCCATCAGTCTACTCTCAATCATCAGCAAAGTGATGGAAGATGTCATCGACAGTGCTATCAAGCGGCACTTACTCACCAATAACCTGCTCACTGATGCCCAGTTTGTGTTCCGCCAAGACCACTCGGCTCCCGACCTCATTACAGCCTTGGTCCATACATGGACAAAGAAGCTGAATTCCAGAGGGGAGGTGAGAGTGACTGCCCTTGACATCAAGGCAGCATTTGACCGAGTCTGGCATCAAGGAGCCCTAGTAAAACTGAAGTCAATGGGAATCAGGGGGAAAACGCTCCACTGGCTGGAGTCATACCTAGCACAAAGGAAGATGGTTGTGGTGGTTGAAGGTCAATCATCACAGCCCCAGGACATCGCTGCAGGAGTTCCTCAGGGCAGTGTCCTAGGCCCAACCATCTTCAGCTGCTTCATCAATGACCTTCCCTCCAACATGAGGTCAGAAATGGGGATGTTCGCTGATGACTGCACAGTGTTCAGCGCCATTCGCAACTCCACAGATAATGAAGCAGTCCATGCCTGCATACAACAAGACCTGGACGACGTTCAGGCTTGGGCTTATAAGTGGCAGGTAACATTCACGCCACAAAGTGCCAGGCAATGACTATCTCCAACAAGTGAGAGTCTAACCACCTCCCCTTGACATTCAATAGCATTACCATCGCCGAATCCCCCACCATCAACATCCTGGGGGTCACCATTGACCAGAAACTTAACTGGACCAGCCACATAAATACTGTGGCAACAAGAGCACGTCAGAGGCTAGGTATTCTGCGGCAAGTGTCTCACCTCTTGACTCCCCAAAGCCTTTCCACCATCTACAAGGCACAAGTAAGGAGTGTGATGGAATACTCTCCACTTGCCTGGATGAGTGCAGCTCCAACAACAGTGAAGAAGCTCGACACCATCCAGGACAAAGTAGCCCACTTGATTGGCACCCCATCCACCAGCTTAAACATTCACTCCCTCCACCGGTGTACCGTGGCTGCAGTGTGTACCATCTACAAGATGCACAGCAGCAACTCGCCAAGGCTTCTTCGGCAGCACCTCCCAAACCCGCGACCTCTTCCACCTAGAAGGACAAGGGCAGCAGGCGCATGGGAACACCACCACCTCCAAGTTCCCCTCCAAGTCACACACCATCCTGACTTAGAAGTATATCGCCGATCCTTCATTGTCGCTGGGTCAAAATCCTGGAACTCCCTACCTAACAGCACTGTGGGAGTACCATCACTACTCGGACTGCAGCGGTTCAAGAAGGCAGCTCACCACCACCTTCTCAAGGGCAACTAGGGATGGGCAATAAATGCTGGCATTGCCAGCAACGCCCTGATCCCATAAACGAATAGAAAATAAAACGGTGTTCCACTCGATCCCATAGGTTTCTTGCCCGGCGAGTTAGGTTGAAATTACCCCCATTGTGTTTTCTATCTGATGCGCTGAGATTTTGCAGTTGACAAGCCTGAACAGTGCCAATTCAACACATTTTTTCACTGTATACCATTACAAAACACAGACATTTTAAAGTAAAATATCAGAACTTCATTCCATACCCTGGGGGAGTATCTAAGTCTTGTACGATCCGTGGTTTTAATAGGAGGGAAGAATCAAAGGGAGGCTGAAATAGAAGTCAAAAATGTTTCAAGAACTAACCCCTAAAGTGGGCCCATATGGCAGTTCTGCTCCACTTATAAATATTTCAGATGTCGATGCATAGAACAGCAATTATTTTATGCTGTTTATTTAATAAATCCCCATGCCCATACAAATGATGTATTTTTTTTTTACAGGTTCTGATTAATTACTGCAGTTCAGTCTCATTACTGATTCTTTCTGTAGCTCACTCAGAAATGCAGAATATTATTACACTCTTGATGTAGATACTGACTTTTGAGGGCAATTCCATTTTGTAATGTGTAGATTTTGCTAACCAGTGGCTTGCAGTTAATGCCTGCTCCCAGTAGAGGAAATTAACTGACATAGACCATACTTCATGAAGGAACACATGAATGACTGCAACAACAGTGGTCTTTTCTGAAGATGCATTCTGCACGTCATTGGAATTTAGATATGTAACTTTAAAATACTAATAGTGATATTTTTTTCATATCTCTTAAACCACACAGATTAATTCCTGCAATGCCCTGCTGTGAGCAGAGCTTTCTGCATTTTTCTTCCAATTTGTCTGTGACTGATGCGAGGGGAAAAGCCTTTACCAATAAAATGAGCAAGATCGACCATTTGAATGCTGAATTTTGTTTGAAGTCTGTTCTGTGCGTGGAAATTTCCATTTCAATATGTAAAGTAAAAATGCTCAAAGAGGGACGATTTGGTTACGGAGCACAAGGAGCATTCTCTGTGTGTGATCTAAAATGTCAGCACTAAAGGACAGCTTCAGTGGTAGAGTACTGTACCCCAAATCAAAGGGTCAGGACATTGAATCCAAGCTCCAGCATTCACTGGCAACCATTCTGAGGAATGTTTCGCCAATTCTTCACCAGGCCACTGGAGGGATCCTAGGTGGCAGTGCGTTATTCCAGACCAGGGGAGAGAGTGAGCAAAGGCGAGAGAGAGAAGTGATTTGGCTTTGTTGAAAAGCCCTTGCTGGCATGCAGCAAAACTGGCAGCTGCCATGAAGAAATTGATGGCACAGACTGCCCTGCCCTCTGAGCTGCAGCGAACAGTGGACAGTGGTAAACAGCAGTGAGGGACCTGCATTATGGAGAATATAACACGGTAATAATTAACATACTGGAATTGTGCCAATCCATAATGAGACCAATTCTTGCAGGCTCCATTTATTCTCTCTCCACTGCTCTTTGTGATGTGAAAACAAAACACTCATTTTTATGTTCCATTATTTTTCATGTAATTTATCCTGTCACCATGATCCACAGGTTTTCGGTTAACAACAATATTGACAATATGCACATTGTAGCACTACCTGCTGCAGCTCCCACCACCACTTGCATATTATATCTGACCTAAACTTTTTAAACTCTACTTTTTACTTAACCATGCTCAAGCTATTTTTCCCCTCAATGGCTGTGTCTGAAACTATGGAACATGCAAGAGTCTGTGTACTGATGTTTCAGGTTTAACTAAATATAAGATTATCACTGAAGGTGATTGGAAGTGCTTTCCTTAGCCTACTACTGCAGACGTGTGAACCTGACAAAACGGACAGATTTGAGTTTCCGTCACATATTCCTGAGAATGTGAGTTCTGAACTGATGTGGATGAGGTGGAGAAGCAACTTGAACACCCCACTCTGACTGCCTGGAAGCACAGGCTTCCTCTTCCTCGCAGGCTTCCTCTTCCTCGCAGGCTTCCTCTTCCTCGCAGGCTTCCTCTTCCTCGCAGGCTTCCTCTTCCTCGCAGGCTTCCTCTTCCTCGCAGGCTTCCTCTTCCTCGCAGGCTTCCTCTTCCTCGCAGGCTTCCTCTTCCTCGCAGGCTTCCTCTTCCTCACAGGCTTCCTCTTCCTCACAGGCTTCCTCTTCCTCACAAGCTTCCTCTTCCTCACAAGCTTCCTCTTCCTCACGCCCATCATGAATAGTGTGTGAACACTTTGAGCTGGTCAAACACATTGTAGGTATGAACATTTGCAGATCAACTTACTGTGTGCCCATCTACCTGAAGGGGTACACGTGCCATTAACAGTACAGTAAAAGCTAAGAAGGAAGCATAGAGGGAGCTTAGTCATTAGAAAAAAGGCTATCACTGGAATTAGGTTTACACAGCATGGTCGTGTGACTTTTAACTTGCTAAAAGTAGCCTTTAGATTAGAATCATCACTGAGCTAAACACTGCAAATGTATTCCCCACTTCAACGTAGCAAAAGAGCTAATTACAGTGAAGATAGTTGATTTAAGACTTGTTCTGTCCTTGAAAGGTTGTGAGATTAAATTTGATTGGCTCCAGTCAGCCTGCCACCCTGCTGGGATCAGTAAAATGAGTACTGCCAATGTTGGGGGAGAGGGGGTCATGTGGAGTTCTTGCCATTAGCATCAATGAGTAGCACTCAGACCCCTTCAAAACTGGAATGTTTAAATACCTATCTATTATATATTAAAGTTGCTAAATGGGTCACAACATTCCATTTCAAATTGCATTAAAAATTCTTATGTCAAGCTCTATCTGTGGCAGAATCTATTATAAAACTGTCAAGATTTAACTGTACCGATTGCACCTATAGTCACTGCTATCATAGGACAATTCAATGTTAAATGTCAGAGAATGTTAGCTGCTAAAACAACAGCTGTTACATGGTATGCACTCAGTATATAGAGATTTAATACCAAAAATCTGATTGGGGTAGAAATTGGACCTTGTTACAGGCAATTTATGGGTGCAACGAGGCCCAATTTTTGGGACCAATGTGTTGTGGCCCAAGGACACCTGAAAAACGTCCAACGCAAAATTGAGCCGGGTCACTTTTCAGGCATCCCTGGCAGCCGCCTAAAATAAGTATCAGGCCCTTTACATATGTAAATAAGGGGCCTAATGCCTGTTCCAGGCCCCCTCTACTAAAGTGGTTTGGATTGAGCTCAGGATTCTTCAGTGTCTGCTGCGGCTTAAGCAGCGGCCGCCAATGAAAGACAAGTGTTTTTTTAAATTGACTTAAAAAATATTCCTGTGGAGCTAGGAGGAGCAGGAGCACTCCTCTCGGCTCCATAGCCCTCCTGAGGGCCACTGCCGGCCCACAATCACGCCCTGCCCCTTCTCCCTTTCTAGGACTTAGGAACTTAGCGAGGCAGGTGGCTCCAAATTTATTTCTCAGATTCGGCGAGCTTCCCGTGGAGGGAATTGGATAAATACTTGAAGGAAGCAAATTTACAAGGTTATGGAGAAAGAGCGGGAGAGTGGGACTAATTGAATAGGTCTTTCAAAGACCCAGCACAGGCACGATAGGCTGAGTGGCCTCCTTCTGTGCTGTATGATACTATGACAGTGTAAGCAGCAAACTCATTGAAAAAAATCAGATGTTTGCTAGAAGCCCCTTGCCAAAACCCCTCTGCTGACTCACCAAATTACTTTCAGAAATTATTATTGCCAGTTCCAGGAGCCAATGGTTCCCAAAACCTCAAAAGCATCACACTAGCAGCCCCAATAAACAAACCTGTGATTTATCTGAGAGTAGCTTACGATCCCTTTAAATATCGGTAGAAATGGCTCACTCCAGGCTGGTCTCATCCATGTGACTGATTTAGAATTGGCAAATAGGAGCCAGAGCTGTTGAAAAGGTTAGTTGAGTCCTAAAACAAGCACAGGACCTTAATAGATGTCTGCTGATTTGAGGCCAGCAAGTTGGACAACTAAAAGCCCCGATTCAAAATGACTACAGGCGCATTCTGTACACAAAATGGACGTGCACAGTCAGGACCCGACTTTCTGTATCTTAACACCCATGTTAAAACATCTGGTCCCAAGCTGAAAGTTCCCCTCAGTGTCCCAGTTTAAAACTCCCTAAGCTGCAAAAGCCATTGACATGAGAGAATGGTAAATGCTCCTATTGATATGGAGGCTGCTGATTTAATGCAATGATGTCCCCAACACTGCTGTTACCCTGCAACATTTGTCAAAAAAATCCATAAAATTCCACTATTAGGAACATAGGAACATTAGGAAGAGGAGTAGGCCATTCAGCCCCTCGGGCCTGCTCTGCCACTGAATTAGATCATGGCTGATTATTGTAAGCAATCAACCAATAAGCATCAGAACTGGTAGGAGAGGAATTATCAGGAGTACTGGTTTGCTTAGTAACAGTATGACACCAAGAATGAGTAGAAGGAGGTGAGATCAAAGGCATTAAATCTGAAGGCATTGGTAGAAACCCAATTGGGGCCCAATTCTCCTTCTGTTTTAGGCACTGATTTTTATATATATATATATACACACACTCACATCACTGTGAATTCTGCTTGATTCATCGTTGTTGTCAAAGTCTTCACCATTGAGTGTCACAGGCAGCTAGTTCACACTGCTATTACTTTCTTCATTCAGAACTTCTTCAACTCAGTCATAGTATAATTATAATAGCCTTGCACTGAATACATAAAACTGCTAAATTAATCGTCATCCATTATCTGTTTTGATCACGCACTTGGATTTTATAATCCACAAAATAATAATTTTCTTTTCAGATTTATTTTGTAGATAGATTCTTGATGAATAGCCCCTTCTTTGAAAGTGTGTTATCTTGCAATGCAATTCATGTTCATTAACATCCAATTCGGATTCAATCAGAGGTGATGATAGAGACAGCTTCACAACATAAGTGATGCCATTGGAAAGCTAAGAACACGACTGATTGTGAGAACATTCAGGGCTGGATTTTTATTGACCCGTGGAGGTGGGTTTGGAGGCGTGTGGGGGGTTAAAATTGCGAAAACTGGCGGGTGGGCGCAAGCCCGCCTCCATCCCGCCTCCACGCAATTTTCATTAAATCGTGTCTGCTGGTCCCGACTCCGTCCCGCCTCTAAGAGGCGGGATAGGCTGTTAAGGCCCTTAACAAGCACTAAATTGCCTCTATAATGCCATTTTGAAAGGTCATTGTGATTTTAACCCTTTTTCTACGTGAAGCACGCCTGTTCTGAACCACGAATGTGAAACCTGGCGGGAGCACATTTGGATGACTGACTGACTGACTGACTATGGGGATGCATATATGAATGGCTATGTGGATGGATGCATATATGGATGGATGGGGAGGAGACATATCTGGGAGTGGTGGTGTAAAAATATCTGGGAGAAGACTTAGGGCTGCTGCTGCTCATTTTGCGTCCAGGTCCTCTCACAGCAAAGGCCAGGCAGTCTCTGAAGACCTTCAATGCAGCAGCAATGATGACATCATCAGAGGCGACTTTCAGACTGAAAACACTAATTGGGTCATGGGTTCCCACATGCTGGAACTCAATTGCCCAATTAGGTGAAAATTGCATCAATCTCCCACATCCAATTGCAGTCGGGTGGATAACACGAAAAGTGGATGACACGACCCCAACCCACCCCAGTATCAAAATCCAGCCCTCAGTGTTTGATGGAGCTGGGCTGTGGGATCATAGAATCATAGAATGGTTACAGCATGGAAGAAGGCCATTCGGCCCGTCGAGCCCGCGCCGGCTCTCTGCAAGAGCACTTCAGCTAGTCTCACTCCCCACCCTTTCCCCATAGCCCTGCAAATTTCTTTCCTTCAAATACTTATTCAACTCCCTTTTGAAAGCCGTGATTGAATCTGCCTCCACCACCCTTTCAGGCAGTGCATTCCAGATCCTAACCACTCGCTGCGTAAATGTGTTTTTTCTTACGTCGCCTTTGGTACTTTTGCCAATCACCTTAAACCTGTGTCCTCTGGTTCTCAACCCTTCTGCCAATGGGAACAGTTTCCTCTATCTACTCTGTCCAGACCCCTCATAATTTTGAACACCTCTATCAATTCTCCTCTCAATCTTCTCTGCTCCAAGGAGAACAATCCCAGCTTCTCCAGTCTATCAATGTAACTGAAGTTCCTCATTCCTTGAATCATTCTCGTAAATCTTTTCTACACCCTCTCTAAGGCCTTCACATTCTTCCTAAAGTGTGGTTCCCAGAATTGGACACAGTACTCCAGTTGGGGCCGAACCAGTGTTTTACACAGGTTCATCATAATTTCCACACTTTTGTACTCTATACCTCTATTTATGAAGCCCAGGATCCCATAAGCCTTTTTAACTGCTTTCTCAACCTGCCCTGCCACCTTCAACGATTTGTGCACACATACCCCCAGGTCTCTCTGTTCATGCACCCCCTTCAGAATTGTACCATTTAGTTTATATGTCCTCTCCTCATTCTTTCTACCAAAATGTATCACTTCACACTTTTCTGCATTAAATTTCATCTGCCACGAGTCCACCCATTTCACCAGCCTGTCTATGTCTTCCTGAAGTCTATCACTTACCTCCTCACTGTTCACTATACTTCCAAGTTTTGTGTCATCTGCAAATTTTGAAATTGTGCCCTGTACACTCACGTCCAAGTCATTAGTATATATCTAGAAAGATCTAGGTAAAAAAAGCTGAAAATAAAGGTAAAACCAATACATCTGTACAAATCTGTATGAAATTGTTTCTACAACTGTGTTGGAACTTGATGAAAATTGGAAAATTGTTTCTTCTTTTAAAAATTCAAATAATTCTAATTCGCAAAATGATTTTAGGAATGCAACTCTGACTGTTTTTCTGACAGAACAATTATTGGACAGAAACAATTACAGGTCAGGAGCTATTTTCTAAATGATAACTACTCTTGTGCACTGTTGTTCTGCATCCATTTTTTTGATTTAATTGGGTAGTAGTTTGGCCACAGAAGCAGATGTAACATGAATAATTTGATACTCTGAACTAATGGCTAACCCATTGATAGCCTTGATAACCCATAGCAATATCCTGCACCATTCAAAACTTTCGAGGCTGGTGTAGGAAAAGCCACAGAGGTCGTGCAGCAAGGTTACACGTGGCCTGTACTGTGGATCTTACTTTGAGTGCCACTCAAACAGTACACTTGAACTGTTTTGTACAGGCTTTTGCCGCATGAAAACCAACAAAGCACAGGGCCTCAGCTGAAAATCTGGACTATAAATTAAGAGCCGAATCAAGCTGGCAGGTTTGATAAAAACCATTGTTTTATCGAGCGCAGTACTGGAAACAATCATAATCCTAAGCACTATTCTTATGGTGCTTCTATTAATTTATTCAAAAGAATAGTGATTAGGAATTCTAATTGACTGTTTAACATTAAAAAAAAATTCAACCTGAGACCTTGATCTCTGATGGAATATCAGTCTCCTCTCTCTACTGGCTATAAGGGTCATGTATAAAATGTAGCCTCAATCTAGTTCCTGGTGCATGTGAACTAACAGCATTAAATTGGCCCAAAGTTGGCTATCGCACTGGGGGGAATTTTGCCAGCCCTGGGGAGGTGGGTATGAAGGCGGGACTGCTGGGAAAATCGCAGAAACTGGGGGCGGGTACCGAACCCACTCCCATCCCGCCTCCGTGCCATCTTCCCGGGAGGCGGGTCCCCGACTCACGCAGGGTCCCATCTCCTCGAGGCGGGAAGGGGATTACAGCCACTTAACTGCCTGTTAGCAGATAGTTAACAATCAGTTAAGAGGCTTATCCCCATTTTACCCACACAAGTGCGGGCTTCCGATGGCTGCGAATCTCGCCAGGGTCAGCGAGGCGAGCAGTGGGTCTGCGGGGGTGAGAGGGGTCGAAGAGTCCGCTGTGGAGGTGAGTGATGGGTGCAAGTGTGGAGAGGTAAGTATGTGAGGTGAGTGCAAAGTGTCAGAAAAAGTTTTCTTACCTTTGTTTCTTTCTGCAGGCCTCAACCCTTGGGGATCCGGAGGTGCCTCATCTCAACGGCAGAGATGACAGAATGGCTGCTGCATTCTCCGATGCAGGAGCCATCTGATTTCTGCTAAGGAGAGAGGTTTGGTAAGACTTCAGTCCAAGGGCTTACCTTAGAACAGAGATTGTCAGTGATTGACAGCTTCTCAAAGCTGTCAAATGCTGACAATTCATCTGTCAAAAATTTTTGACAGATGAAACGTCATACGCTGACATCCTCTGTCACCAGCTTTCCCTTAATTGGACAGCTAAGCCCGCCCTGCGGTCAATCAAGGGAAAATAGCGTGGGTTGGCCGGACGTCGTTGGGAGCGGGACTGAAATCCGACAACCAGCAGTCCCGCCCCCAACGTGCCCCCATTGAGAAAATCCAGCCCCGAGAGTCCATAGGGATGGCTGGTGTGGGAAGTGCAACAATGCATATTGGTGCTCTTCTGAGGCTAAGGCTATAGCACATTGATGGGATGGAGGAAATGCACCTTTATTCTGCAGGTGGTTGTACTGCACCTGGCTTGGGAATGCCAGGTAACATAGGCATTCCTTTAGCTAGCATTCATCTGCCACCTTCTTCAGCTCACAATTCACCAAAAAGCAACTTTACAAAATTGGCCCAGTCACGTAAGTCAACCAGAGCAATTTTCAGATGATTAAGCCTTGATCAGCTGAAAAAATTATTTGGCTCCAAGGTAGCTTGGAGGGATCTAGAAGGTTTAGGAAAACAGATTAGTGGTGTTTAAAACTATTGTTAACTAAAGTGTATTATATTGAAAAAAGTAAAAATAAAGTTAAAACAAAAAATAGAGAGAAAATGGTTTCTTTAGTGTATATTTCAATTGTACGTGGTTAATATTATAGTAATAGCTATTTTTTGCATATCAGTAGCTATATTATAACAGTGTTTGCTTCATTATCGCAATCTATGTGCCTAAGGCTTAAAAAAATTAGCCAGGAACTTGGAATTTCCAAATTTGGCAGCTCTTAACTCTGTACAATTAGAATGGAAAAGAGGGATATGCGGTAAAGTGGCTTAGATCAAATTGTAATTATGGAAGTTATTCTACACCATAGAGTAATGTATGGGTTATACCAGCCACGAGTATGTCATAAATGGTCACAGGTATAAAAGTCAGAGCACTTTCAATAGCTTTGTTACTTTCTAAATATCTTACAATAGAGTAGGCAATTTGAATTGGTAAGGATTGTTTTTAAAGAAATGAGCAAGTCTCAAGTAACACCAGTAAAAAATCTTCAGGAGTCAATTAGTTGATTCAACAAGTTGTATTTGGCATTCAGTGTCAAACCCATGCTAAAATGTAACATTGTTATGTATCTTAAACCTTCTAGAATTGTGCACATTTTGCCTTACCAAAATAACCAGCTATACAGTAGAAGAGTGAGTGTGCTTTCACTGCATCTTGTAAAGTAATATGTTGAAATCCTACTACAGCCAGCATGGATTTCATGCACAGAGAAGTTTCATTGTAAGTGCAGATTGGTTAATGACCTCGAAGGTTAACCTGCCATCCACCATATTGTGGAAAGGAAGGGCTCTTGTCAACCCTCCTATATCAGTGTGCGCTTGAGTTACGATCATTTTCAGCTGTTTGTGCTCTGATGGGAGCTCACTTGTGCCTCTACTAGTCATTGTATCAGCTGCTGCTATTTTAATGTACCTCGTAAAATGATAGTCCTGATGGGAAAGGCTGAAGTACTTGTAATTAGGGAAAAGCAAAAGCCAGACATTTACATTCACGCCACACAAAAGTCATCAATACTGAGAACGTTTCGGGCCATGGAGTGAAATGAGTAGGTTCCTGCCTGTTTATATCAGCCAGCTTGAATTTAAGACAGCTTGGTCTCCAGAGAATGCTACACATCTCACTAATTACTCTATTTCAATAGCCTCACATTGGTTTTCTTTGTGATTTGACATTAAAAAAGGTAGGGATTTAGTTTGCACCAACTGGAATGAGGGAATTCTACTGTTTTCCATGTCTTGTGAAGGGTTTGCAATTGTTTTTAACTGACAGGAGGTCACTGGAGTGCAGGCTTCTTGTTCTGAGACAGAATATACTATTCAAGCATATAGAATAACTTTACTGTTTCATTTTCTTTCATTCCAGTAAACATTTTGGTCCATTGATATTCCATTGTTTTTTTTCAGGATACTTATAAGAAACTGTATTAACTAAATAATTGTACTGCTTAATATTATGCCACTTTTTAATACATCTGATTTCAAAACAAAATCCTGTTTACCTGGGGTTCCCATGTTTGCAGGTTCCAGTCACATCCATGATATTGCATATGTTGATGTTTTGTTACACAAATTTCTTCAGATTCATTAAACAGTTGGGCAATATGTTATCAAGTGCAATCATGGGAATATTAAAGTGCTCCATACACAATAATGGAACATTTGTGTAAGAACATCAGAAGGTCAAGGATATGAGAAGGCCGTTTGGTCATTTACCATGCATCTTTCAGCAAATCTTGTACAGTTAATTGCATCATGGCATTTCCTTGGTTTACTTAACCCAATAAGGTGATCCAATATGGAAGTAATACTTACATAATAATAAACTTGTGATAATACTGCCTGATCCTGGACATTATTGAGCAAAAATAGTTATTAATATAACTATTTGACCAAAAGCTGTTGCATGCCAGTTGACATTTCTATGGTCAGAAGCAGTTCGGTAACTGTAGTACTCTCTAGTATATTTTATCAGTTATACATATAATTATCTGGAAATGTGTTAATCTCTTTTGTAACCAGATATTTGTCCAGATATTTTTTATGGAGTTAATCAACTTTACATAGCATTTAATAGTTTTGATGGAAGTCTGTATTACTTGTGTTGCTTATGTCCAGTAATTTCAAAGCTTGTCCCTATTAAAAAATTGTCATCAATAGAGGATGTTGTGAAAAAACAGTCATGTCTCATCAGCCTTATAGTTGCCTTGTTTTCTTTGAGTTTGCCCAATTTTCTGACAATGTACAATTACCAAATAAACCTGGCAATGGCAAAAATATAAGCTCCACAGAAAACTAAATAATGAATCACGGAACTCCACATTATTAATGATGCCGTCCTCTATCCTACTTGGGAGGAGGGGATACATGGAATCTCATTGCTGTTGAGTTGGCTCCAAGGTGATACAACTGGCGATGGAATATTACAACTAAGTCCATCCTCCATGGCAGACTCAGTAATCCAATATCTGAGCCAAGCGGGTATGCAGCACTCCAGGGCTCTATTGATGACTAACCAGCTCAGTCTGTCACTGGGGCTGAGATTCTTCCCATTTGGCTCCAGTTAAATTTATAAACTCAATGTAATGGTTACAGCAGGTGCTGGTAATGGCTCTGCTGTTGCCATTTACAGCTTTTCTAGACCCATCTTTTGTTCCTTTACTTGAACCATTACCACCCCCTTTTGCCTTGCACCATCATCCCTTTTGTCATTAAATCACTCCTGCGCTCCACCCTATCAGACCTTCCCATTTGTTCTTTTGGTACTCCCACAGTGCTGTTAGGTAGGTAGTTCCAGAATTTTGACCCAGCGAGAAAGAAGGAAAGGCGATATACTTCTAAGTCAGGATGGTGAGCTTGGAGGTTGTGGTGTTCCCATGCGCCTGCTGCCCTTGTCCTTCTCGGTGGTAGAGGTCGCGGGTTTGGGAGGCGCTGTCGAAGAAGCCTTGGCGAGTTGCTGCAGTGCATCTTGTAGCTGGTACACACTGCAGTCACGTTGCACTGGTGGTGGAGGGAGTGACTGTTTAAGGTGGTGGATGGGGTGCTGGTCAAGCGGACTGCTTTTTCCTGGATGGTGTCGAACTTCTTGAGTGTTGTTGGAGCTGCACTCATCCAGGCAAGTGGGGAGTATTCCATCACACTCCTGACTGCATTGAGAACCACTCTTGACTTTTGCCTTGTAGGTGGTGGAAAGGCTTTGGGGAGTCAGGAAATGAATCACTCGCTGCAGAATACCCAGCCTCTGACCTGTTCTTGTAGCCACAGTATTTATGTGCCTGGTCCAGTTAAGTTTCTGGCCAATGGTGACCCCCAAGATGTTGATGATCCGAAACTCGATGATGGTAATGTCATTGAATGTCAAGGGGAGGTGGTTAGACTCTCTCTTGTTGGAGATGGTCATTGCCTGGCACTTGTGTGGCATGAATTTTACCTGCCACTTATCAGCCCAAGCCTGAATGTTGTCTTTTTTTTAATATATTCATTCCTAGGATGTGGGCATTGCTGGCAAGGCCAGCATTTATTGCACATCCCTAATTGCCCTTGAGAATGTGGTGATGAGCCGCCATCTTGAACCGCTGCTGTCCGTGTGGTGAGGGTACTCCCACAGTGCTGTTAGGGAGGGAGTTCCAGGATTTTGACCCAGCGACGATGAAGGAATGGTGATATATTTCCACGTCAGGATGGTGTGTAACTTGGAGGGGAACTTGCAGGTGATGGTGTTCCCATGCGCCTGCTGCCCTTGTCCTTCTAGGTGGTAGAGGTCGCGGGTTTGGGAGGTGCTGCCGAAAAAGCCTTGGCGAGTTACTGCAGTGTTTCTTGTAGGTGGTACACACTGCAGCCACAGTGCGCCGGTGGTGGAGGGACTGAATATTTAAGGTGGTGGATGGGGTGCCAATCAAACGGGCTGCTTTGTCCTGGATGGTGTCGAGCTTCTTCACTGTTGTTGGAGCTGCACTCATCCAGGCAAGTGGAGAGTATTCCATCACACTCCTGACTTATGCCTTGTAGATGGTGGAAAGGCTTTGGGGAGTCAGGAGGTGAGACACTCGCCGTAGAATACCCAGCATCTGACCCGCTCTTGTAACCACAGTATTTATGTGGCTAGTCCAGTTAAGTTTCTGGTCAATGGTAACCCCCAGGATGTTGATGGTGGGGGATTTGGCGATGGTAATGCCGTTGAATCATAGAATGGTTACAGCACAGAAGGAGGCCATTCAGCATGTCGAGCCCATGCCGGCTCTCTGCAAGAGCACTTCAGCTAGTCCCAATCCTCTGCCCTTTCCCCGTAGCCCTGCTAATTTTGTTCCTTCAGGTACTTATCCAATTCCCTTTTGAAAGCCATGATTGAATCTGCCTCCACCACCCTTTCAGACAGCGCATTCCAGATCTTAACCACTCGCTGCGTAAAAAAGTTTTTCCTCATGTCCCCTTTGGTTCTTCTGCCAATCACCTTAAATCTGTGTCCTCTGGTTCTCGACCCTTCCGCCAATGGGAACAGTTTCTCTCTATCTACTCTATCTAGATCCCTCATGATTTTGAACACCTCTATCAAATCTCCTCTCAACCTTCTCTGCTCTAAGGAGAACAACCCTAAATTCTCCAATCTATCCACGTAACTGAAGTCCCTCATCCCTGGAATCATTTTCGTAAATCTTTTCTGCACCCTCTCTAAGGCCTTCACATCCTTCCTAAAGTGCAGCGCCCAGAATTGGTCACAATACTCCAGTTGAGGCCGAACCAGTGTTTTATAAAGGTTCATCATAACGTCCTTGCTTTTGTACTCTATGCCTCTATTTATGAAATTGAGAGGTCGCACAACACCAGGTTATAGTCCAACAGTTTTATTTGAAATCACAAGCTTTCGGAACTATCGCTCCTTCCTCAGGTGAAGTAAATTGGATACAGAATCGTCAGAGCATATATAGATGGAAAAAAAAGCATGTGTACTTTACAATTGCAGACCAATAAATTAAATCATCCTGACTATCTGCCGAGGTGTGATAAAGTTAATTAAGTCAGCCAGGAAGGTACCACATCAAAAGACATAGCAAGATACAACTGAGACAATGAGGTGAAGTCGCAGGGGTTCTAACGTGTCAAAAGCTGCCGTCTGTATGTAAAACGAAAAGCTTTAAAAAATTCTCCGCATCATGACCTCTATTTATGAAGCCCAGGATCCCGTATGCTTTTTTAACCACTTTCTCAACCTGCCCTGCCACCTTCAATGTTTTGTGCACATATACCCCCAGGTCTCTCTGTTCATGCACCCCCTTTATGATTGTACCTTTTAGTTTATATTGCCTCTCCTCGTTCTCCCTACCAAAATGTATCACTTCTCACTTTTCTGCGTTAAATTTCATCTGCCACGTGTCCGCCCATTTCACCAGCCTGTCTATGTCTTCTTGAAGTCTGTCACTATCCTCCTCACTGTTCTCTATACTTCCAAGTTTTGTGTCATCTGCAAATTTTGAAATTCTGCCCTGTATTCCCAGTCGAAGTCATTAATTTATATCAAGAAAAGCAGTGGTCCTCGTATTGACCCCTGGGGAGCACCACTGTATACCTTCCTCCAGTCTGAAAAACAACTGTTCACCACTACTCTCTGTTTCCTGTCACTTAGCCAATTTTGTATCCATGCTGCCACTGTCCCTTTTATTCCAAGGGCTTCAACTTTGCTGGCAAGCCTATTATGTGGTACTTTATCAAACACCTTTTGGAAATCCATATACACCATGTCAACCGCATTGCCTTGCCCTCATCAACCTTCTCTGTTGCCTCATCAAAACACTCGTCAAGGGACGGTGTTTAGAATCTCGCTTGTTGGAGATAGTCATTGCCTGGCACTTGTGTGGCACGAACGTTACCTGCCACTTATCAGCCCAAGCCTGAATGTCATCCAGGTCTGGCTGCATGCAGGCATGGACTGCTTCATTATCTGAGGAGTTGCGAATAGAACTGAATACTGTGGAATCATCAGCGAACATCCCCACTTCTGACCTTATGATGGAGGGAAGGTTATTGATGAAGCAGCTGAAGATGGTTGGGCCTAGGACACTGCCCTGAGGAACTCCTGCTGCGATGTCTTGGGGCTGAGATGATTGGCCTCCAACAATCATAACCAACTCCCATTGTGACAGGTATGACTCCAGCCAGTGGAGAATTTTCCCACTGATTCCCATTGCCTTTAATTTTACTAGGGCTCCTTGGTGCCACACATCGGTGTAATGCTGCCTTGATGTCGAGGGCAGTCACTCTCACCTCACCTTTTGCAGTAAGATTGAACGTTTTATTACGACAATATGTGCATTTCAATCCTCTTTCACATGATGTTTTTAATAGAACAGGTATATTTAAGTCCAGACAAGCACAAAGTGGACCAAATTCGAATTTATCTGATCAAATTAAAACTTGGATTAGGACTTTGATTTCAGTACTGATCTCTCTCTTTGGAATATTATAAGATATCTGGCAAAGCAGTGACGAAGGAGCACTGCCACTCTGCTGGCTAAAGTATGAGGGGGTTGATCCGAGTGACAACATAGAACAGTTGTTACCGATGCAGGTGTTGTCTGTCTGCTGTATCCAAGGTGACAGGAGAGCCTGCCGCAGCATTTTCAAAAGCACTGAATTTAAGAGAGTAATCAGTTTGATCTTCAAATAGAATAATTTATTTGAAGACTGCACTGTGTCAGCTCTTCAAGCACAGGGATATTGAAAGAATACAACAGATGCTCAGTCTATCTCTACCCTACACACGCTCAGTCTATCTCTCCCCTACACACGCTCAGTCTATCTCTACCCTACACACGCTCAGCCTATCTCTACCCTACACACGCTCAGTCTATCTCTACCCTACACATGCTCAGTCTATCTCTACCCTACACACGCTCAGTCTATCTCTACCCTACACACACTCAGTCTATCTCTACCCTACACACGCTCAGTCTATCTCTACCCTACACACGCTCAGCCTATCTCTACCCTACACATGCTCAGTCTATCTCTACCCTACACACGCTCAGCCTATCTCTACCCTACACACGCTCAGTCTATCTCTACCCTACACACGCTCAGTCTATCTCTACCCTACACACGCTCAGTCTATCTCTACCCTACACACGCTCAGTCTATCTCTACCCTACACACGCTCAGCCTATCTCTACCCTACACATGCTCAGTCTATCTCTACCCTACACACGCTCAGTCTATCTCTACCCTACACACGCTCAGCCTATCTCTACCCTACACATACTCAGTCTATCTCTACCCTACACACGCTCAGTCTATCTCTACCCTACACACGCTCAGCCTATCTCTACCCTACACACGCTCAGTCTATCTCTACCCTACACATGCTCAGTCTATCTCTACCCTACGCACGCTCAGCCTATCTCTACCCTACACACGCTCAGTCTATCTCTACCCTACACACGCTCAGCCTATCTCTACCCTACACATGCTCAGTCTATCTCTACCCTACACACGCTCAGTCTATCTCTACCCTACACATGCTCAGCCTATCTCTACCCTACACACGCTCAGCCTATCTCTACCCTACACACACTCAGTCTATCTCTACCCTACACACGCTCAGTCTATCTCTACCCTACACACGCTCAGCCTATCTCTACCCTACACATGCTCAGTCTATCTCTACCCTACACACGCTCAGTCTATCTCTACCCTACACACGCTCAGCCTATCTCTACCCTACACATACTCAGTCTATCTCTACCCTACACACGCTCAGTCTATCTCTACCCTACACACGCTCAGCCTATCTCTACCCTACACACGCTCAGTCTATCTCTACCCTACACATGCTCAGTCTATCTCTACCCTACGCACGCTCAGCCTATCTCTACCCTACACACGCTCAGTCTATCTCTACCCTACACACGCTCAGCCTATCTCTACCCTACACATGCTCAGTCTATCTCTACCCTACACACGCTCAGTCTATCTCTACCCTACACATGCTCAGCCTATCTCTACCCTACACACGCTCAGCCTATCTCTACCCTACACACGCTCAGCCTATCTCTACCCTACACACGCTCAATCTATCTCTACCCTACACACGCTCAGTCTATCTCTACCCTACACACGCTCAGTCTATCTCTACCCTACACACGCTCAGTCTATCTTTACCCGACACACGCTCAGTCTATCTCTACCCTACACACGCTCAGTCTATCTCTACCCGACACACGCTCAGTCTATCTCTACCCTACACACGCTCAGTCTATCTCTACCTTACACACGCTCAGTCTATCTCTACCCTACACACGCTCAGTCTATCTCTACCCTACACACGCTCAGTCTATCTCTACCCTACACACGCTCAGTCTATCTCTACCCTACACACGCTCAGCCTATCTCTACCCTACACACGCTCAGTCTATCTCTACCCTACACACGCTCAATCTATCTCTACCCTACACACGCTCAGCCTATCTCTACCCTACACACGCTCAGTCTATCTCTACCCTACACACGCTCAGTCTATCTCTACCCTATATACGCTCAGTCTATCTCTACCCTACACACGCTCAGTCTATCTCTACCCTACACGTGCTCAGTCTATCTCTACCCTACACACGCTCAGCCTATCTCTACCCTACATACGCTCAGCCTATCTCTACCCTACATACGCTCAGTCTATCTCTACCCTACACACGCTCAGCCTATCTCTACCCTACACACGCTCAGTCTATCTCTACCCTACACATGCTCAGCCTATCTCAAACATAAGAACATAGAACATAAGACGTAGGAGCAGGAGTAGGTCATTTGGCCCCTCAAGCCTGCTCCGCCATTCAATAAGATCATGGCTGATCTGAACTTCGACTCAACTCCACTTCCCTGCCCACTCCCCATAACCCTTGACTCCCTTACCATTCAAAAATCTGTCTATCTCCACCTTAAATATATTCAATGACCCAGCCTGCACAGCTCTCTGGAGAAGAGAATGCCAAAGATTCACGACCCTCTGAGAAGAAATTCCTCCTCATTTCCATTTTAAATGGGTGCCCCCTTATTCTGAAATTATGCCCCCTAGTTCTAGATTCCCCCACGAGGGGAAACATCCTCTCTGCACCTACCCTGTCAAGCCCCTTCAGAATCTTATATGTTTCAATAAGATCCCCTCTCATTCTTCTAAACTCCAATGAGTAGAGGCCCAACCTGTTCAACCTTTCTTCATAAGACAACCCTTTCATCTCAGGAATCAGCCTCGTGAACCTTCTCTGAACTGCCTCCAATGCAAGTATATCCTTCCTTAAATAAGGAGACCAAAACTGTACGCAGTACTCTAGGTGTGGTCTCACCAACGCCCTGTACAGTTGTAGCAAGACTTCCCTATTTTTATAGAAACATTGAAACATAGAAAAATAGGAGCAGGAGTAGGCCATTCGGCCCTTTGAGCCTGCTCCGCCATTCAATATGATCATGGCTGATCCTCTATCTCAATACCATATTCCCGCTCTCTCCCCATACCCCTTGATGCCTTTTGTGTCTAGAAATCTATCTATCTCCTTCTTAAATATATTCAGTGACTTGGCCTCCACAGCCTTCTGTGGTAGAGAATTCCACAGGTTCACCACCCTCTGAGTGAAGAAATTTCTCCTCCTCTCAGTCCTAAATGTCCTACCCCGTATTCTGAGACTGTGACCCCTCGTTCTAGACACCCCCAGCCAGGGGAAACATCCTCCCTGCATCCAGTCTTTCTAGCCCTGTCAGAATTTTATACGTTTCAATGAGATCCCCTCTCATTCTTCTAAACTCTAGTGAATACAGGCCTAGTCGACCCAATCTCTCCTCATACGACAGTCCTGCCATCCCAGGAATCAGTCTGGTGAACCTTCGCTGCACTCCCTCTATGGCAAGTATATCCTTTCTTAGGTAAGGAGACCAAAACTGCACACAGTACTACAGGTGTGGTCTCACCAAGGCCCTGTATAACTGTATTAAGACATCCTTGCTCCTGTACTCAAATCCTCTTGCAATGAAGGCCAACATACCATTTGCCTTCCTAACTGCTTGCTGCACCTGCATGTTTGCTTTCAGTGACTGGTGGACAAGGACACCCAGGTCCCATTGTACATCAGCATTTCCCAATCTATCACCATTTAAATAATACTCTACCTTTCTGTTTTTCCTACCGAAGTGGATAACTTCACATTTATCCACGTTATACTGCATCTGCCATGTATTTGCCCACTCACTCAACTTGTCTAAATCACCTTGAAGCCTCTTTGCATCCTCCTCACAACCCCACCTAGTTTTGTGTCGTCAGCAAACTTGGAAATATTACATTTGGTTCCCTCATCCAAATCATTGATATATATTGTGACTAGCTGGAGCCCAAGCACTGATCCCTGCGGTACCCCACTAGTCACCGCCTGCCACCCCGAAAAAGACCCATTTATTCCTACTCTTTGTTTCCTGTCTGTTAACCAATTTTCAATCCATGCCAGTATATTACCCCCAATCCCATGTGCTTTAATTTTGCACACTATGAGCCGGATATTCTGATCCCTACGGGTGTGTACGCGCTGTGCACCCACCCGTAGGGACATCGGAAATGCCGGTTTCAGGCATGCGCATGTGCTGAAAACCGGCATTTCCGATCTGTCAAGAATCCTCTTGACAGATCCTCCGGCTGCCCGAGAGAAGGGCCTCTGTGGGCGGATAGTTCCGCTTTTTGGAGACCCTCCGCCCGCAGAAAACCCTTACAATTCTTACGCCTGGTAAAAGCAAGCGTAAGGCCTGCTTTTACCAGGATAAGAGTAGAAAATTGTTTTTTTTTAAAAAATGTTTTTCACTGATTTATCATTTAAAAATACTTTTAAAAAAGGTAAGTTTATTTTAGCCCCGTAAAATACTTTAATTATTTTTTTCAAAAAATTAAATTTTTGTTTAAAATACTTAATTTATTGTAATTTCAAGTCATTTTAAAAATATGATTTAAAAAAAAATGTATTTAAAGTTTTACTATGTTTTTTCATTAATCTCCATTCATATATTTGACAGGTCTTCCTGTCAAATGTATGAAGGGAGATTCCCTTCTGTGATTGGCTCCCCATGGCCCACATGATTCCAGGGATGTTGCAAGCTACATGTGCCTCTGGGATATGTGGGCCCTGCGCACTTGGAGTTTGGTGAGGCCCAGAAGCGGAAGCGTGTGCATCCCGGGAGCCCTCAGGTAAGGGCGCAGATTTTTCCAGATTGCAGGCCTCCGCCCGCGGGAGGCCTGCGATCGGAAAATACGGGCCTATAACTCTTATGTGGGACTTTATCAAAGGCCTTCTGAAAATCCAAATACACCACATCCACTGGTTCTCCCTTATCTATTCTATCAGTTACATCCTCAAAAAACTCCAGTAGGTTTGTCAAACACGATTTCCCTTTCATAAATCCATGTTGACTTTGTCTAATCCCATTGATATTTTCTAAGTGTCCTGTTATCACATCCTTTATAATAGACTCTAGCATTTTCCCTATCTACTGATGTTAGGCTAACCGGTCTGTAGTTTCCTGTTTTCTCTCTCCCTCCTTTTTTAAATAGTGGGGTTACATTTGTCACCCTCCAATCTGCAGGAACTGTTCCATAATCTATAGAATTTTGGAAGATGACAACCAATGCATCCACTATTTCCATGGCTACCTCTTTTAGTACTCTTGGATGCAGATTATCAGGCCCTGGGAATTTATCAGCTTTCAGTCCCATTAATTTCTCCAGCACTATTTTTTTACTAATACTAATTTCCTAAAATTCCTCCTTCTCACTGAACCCTTGGTTCCCTAGCATTTCTGGGAAGTTATTTGTGTCCTCTTCCGTGAAGACAGAACCAAAGTATTTGTTTAATGCTCTGCCATTTCCTTGTTCCCCATTATAAATTCTCCCATTTCTGACTGTAAGGGACCTACATTTGTCTTCACTAATCTTTTTCTTTTTACATACTTGTAGAAGCTTTTACAATCTGCTTTTATGTTCCATTCCCTTTGCAATAAAGGCCAACACTCCATTTGCCTTCCTAATTACTTGCTGTACCTGCATGCTAACTCTTTGTGATTCATGTACAAGGACCCCCAGATCCCTCTGTACCTCAGCATTTTGTAACCTCTCCCCATTTAAATAATAATTTGCTTTTTTATTTTTCCTACCAAAGTGGATAACCTTGTATTGTCCCACATTATACTCCATCTGCCAGATTCCTGCCCACTCACTTAGCCTGTCTATATCCCTTTGGAGATTGCGTCCTCCACACAATTTGCTTTCCTACCTATCTTTGTATCATCAGCAAATTTGGCTACATTACACTCAGTCCCTTCATCCAAGTCATTAATATAGATTGTAAATAGTTGAGGCCCCAGCACTGATCTCTGTGGCACCCCACTAGTTACAGTTTGCCAACCTGAAAATGATCCATTTATCCCGACTCTCTGTTTTCTGTTAGTTAGCCAATCCTCTATCCATGTTAATATATTACCCCCAACCCCATGAGCTCTTATCTTGTGTAGTAACCTTTTATGTGGAACCTTATCAAATGCCTTCTGGAAATCCAAATACACGACATCTACTGCTTCCCCTTTATCCACCCTACTCGTTACCTCCTTAAAGAACTCCAGCAACTTTGTCAAACATGATTTCCCTTTCTCTACCCTACACATGTTCAGTCTATCTCTACCCTACACACGCTCAGCCTATCTCTACCCTACATACGCTCAGTCTACCTCAACCGTACATCCAGAAGTTAAACCATTTTGTTTAAACCAGTTTCTGTTATTCTCGATAGAATTTTATTGTACACCTTTAAATACATCAAAAGAAAATTCCCTATGCTAAATTCAATTCTATCCCAGATGCAGAAGTAATGATTTAAAACTGTGTTCCTACATACAGTGCTCGCCCCTTACACATTGGAATTATGTATTAGAAACATCTAAAAATGTATTTGGAAATCACAAATTTGGTTCCTGTTAGAGAAGACAAACCATTGTTACTGCTCATATAAAGTTAGGTATACATCTCCAAATGTCTACCATTTAGGTTAAGGGGGTTTGAGGCAGGTAGGGTTTGGTTCTGGAGTTTAGTTTACCCTAATTCTAGTTGCATTCCTGTACCTCAGGCCTAATTATTGAATTTTCCAGCACGAAAGGAAACCATTCAGCCCATCACTCCTATGCTGCCTCTCTAAAACAGCTTTCAATTTAGTCCCATTCCTCTGTGCTTTCTCCATACTTCAAAATGTATCTATTTCCCTTTTAAAAGCTATTATGAATTCTGCTTCCATCATTGTTTTGGAAAAGCATTTCATGTCCAAACAACCCCCTACCATCTCCCTTTGTTCTTTTGGGGACGGTTTGAATTGTATGCCTTCTGGTTATTGACTCACCAACCAGTTGAAATAATTTCAAGAGGCAGTGAAGATATCACGGATTGTTTGATATTTTTCTAACAGTCTTGCAGATTAATTGAACTAGGCTTTTGGTCTCAAAGCTCTTTTTAATTTATATATATATCTTTACCAGTAGCCTCCAGCAAAATTATCTGAGCATTAGATACTTAAACTTAAAATTTATAAGTGAAGTTAAATCATAGCAGCCTACTTTCAAGTAGCATCATAAATATAGATTAAGAGAACTGGTTTAAGATTTAACTCAGTGAAAGCAGATGCCTGTTTAATGGAAAAACTTACTACGTTTAGAGATAAGATGCATTCTGTTGTCTTTATTATAGCACCAACTGGAGTCCCTTGAGAGGCTTTGCATAGTAATAAAAGGATTAGGCAAAGAACCAAATTACATTGTACTTAGAGACACCAATATTTATTTCAGATAACTATCTAAATATGAAGACACGTCCTTTTTATATTTTGATTTCAATTTCTGCCTGAGTGTTTCATTTCCTCCTGATAAATGGTTGGCAGGCTTTTTGATATAAAGAAGCTTAATAGAAAATGTGAATAAAGTACATTGTAAATAAGCCAAGGTGGAATCTGATTCTCTTAATCTATATTTATGATGCTACATGAAAAGATTGTTTTCATGAAAACATCCATCGCCAGATCTAGCGTGACCACATCAAGTATCACCATCATTCACTCTCCTCCTACTATTCCAGAATTATCCTGTAGGTCAAGGATAATCCCGATTTTTTAATTCTACTACTAACCACCTCCTTAAGCTCCTCTCCCCTCCCACTCCTCTCTCACTTCTAACATCAATTGCGAAGAGGATCTGGATTTCTTTGTTTCCAAGATTGAGACCATCTCCACTGTGTCCTCCCTTTTCTCTTGCCCCCTGTCCATCCCGACCCTCAACATCTCTTTGCAGCTTCTTCTCCATTTACCCTCGCCCCATCCTAACTCATCCCGTTCATGAGACACACCTCCTGTTCATTCAAACCCCTTTCCACTCAATTCCTGACCAACCAACTCCCCTTCTCAGCCTCCACGCAAGTTGATGTTGTGAATGATTCTGTCTCCTCAAGCACTGTCCCACGTACTGGAGGCATTAAGCAATTAGTCACTTTAACTAAGTGGCTATTGCTATTGTAGCCACTTTAACTGTTCATCTTTTGCGCAACTGATGCTTTCTTTTCTATACAATGAATAAATCACAGACCATAAAATATTATAAAAATGAACTCATTTTATTTAATTGTGCAGTGGTAGTGGTGTGCATGTTTAATGTGTTTTGCTGGTGCTTTTGCGTCCCGTGTATTGCGAACTTCTCTGTACTGATTGTGGATTTCTACTACTACCACGCAGTCTCCAAATTGAAGCAGTGGAACTGGTGCAATACTCACTTGCAAACTGGCAAGCTGCATTGGATATAGAACAACTATTGCCTGTAAGAAACTCTGGTGCACCTGCATTAGTGCCAGGGATCTCTTTTCTGGACTCACTGTGGGGTAATTGTTTTCAGATGTAGTGCTAACTGTCTCTTGTACGGAACTATCTAATAGCACAGAAGCACTGCGAATGTTCTTTCCTCATATATTGTAAGAACTTTCATATGGTCAGCTATCTGGCCTACTCTGTGCCCTCTGCTAATGTACCAGTTTTGCCTTTAAACATAAAGAAGAATGGTGATTGAGACATGGTGATTTGATCCACAGAAATTCCTTCCTGCTGTAGATTCTCTTCCCATCACACTTTGTACAATGTATTTTTCATAATCTTTCTATTTTCACTCCTACCATTATATCTGTGCTGCTACTATACAGTAACAACCTTTGTGCACTTTTAAAATTGTGCAACTTGTTCTGGACTTCCTGTAAGGTACTTGAGTCATGAACAGTGTGGGGATCCATGACAAATTGCTTGTTGTCCCCTTAGCACATTTGAGGCCATTCTCTCCCAACAAAAATGTGCTCACATTTTTCCATCATAGCCATTAAAAGTGTCTCAAGGGTCTCATCTGGAAACTGGGCTTTTCTCACATTTCATTCTGCCAATCTACACAAATTCTGTACACTCACTGTTAGATTAACAAGCTTTTCCACATTTATACCAGTTAGGTGGCTTGCTATCTGTTTGAGAAGTGTTATCAGATCATTATTGTGGGTACATTTTATTTGGCTGCTATTCTTTTTGTTCCCACAGTGAAACCACATTCTCGGGAATAATCCATTTCGAAACAGCACTTCCACATTATTTCATCAGTGGGTCATAAATTCCAAACAAAAAGCAGGCATTTCTCCTGTGCTTTTCTTCAATCAGGAAAATATAGCCCCTTAGCTGTAGTAAAAGTAGAAAATAAGGTACTGTGTTTCATTAGCAAAGGGCAAGAGCACAAATCAAAAGCAGTTGTACTGTTGCTGTATAAGGCACTGGCCAGGCCCCATCTGGAGTACTGTGCGCAATTCTAAGATTTGGCCATCATGACTTTTTTCTTAATAAGTTGCAGAAATAATGGGCAGTAATTTTAAGCTGCGGCTTCACTAAGAATGGGCCAGCAAACTGCAGGGCGCCAAACGGCCACCCCAAGGTAGCTCACCAGATCGAGGCCTACCAATATCGGGCCGCCCCGGCTTACAGAAAGGTAAGTGCGGAGTGGGGCGGGGGGGGGTGGAGGGTGTTCCTCGGGCGGCAGCGGTCCAGATTGATATTGTGGGGCACTCCTGCTCCTCCTGGCCCTACAAAAATAATATAAAAGCTACCTTGGCTGGGCTTTTCTTCTCTATCACCCATCAAACTGATCGGGTCACGCATGGCGCAGGCTCCGACCATTTCCAACCTAAAATGACAATCGGAGTTCTCGGACCCTGGCTTGTATATTGAAATAGGCCTACTGCCTGAAGTAGGCAGGCACTTCGGGCCCCTTTCAAAATGGCGCCAGCTGCAACGTCGGGTTTAATGGGGCTGTAAGGCTACTGACCTTAGTTTGAGAATATTACCGCCCCACTCATGCCATGCGATGCAAGTTAAAATCAACCCCAAGTTTTCCATTTCATGATTATTTTGTTTTTTTTAATACATTTTTGAAAGATCGATCATTTTGTAAACATATTTAAAAAAAACCATTCACCCCAGAACATTGCCAACACCATGATAAAATACTGGAGTCGATTCTAACCCAGAGCGGGTTTCGAGATCCAGTGGACTGAATAGATTGGGGCTTTCAGGGCATCACTCATCTCATCTCCTGCAGTCTGCTCTCCCGAAGATCAGTGGGACTGATGAGCCCATCTGGAAAATGGCGCAACGATGACCAATTTCTACCCCCCAAATTTAGCGCTGACTAGCTTCGGAGATTTGCTAGTCAGAGCCCCGTCTTTCCTCTCAGGTGGATGAAAAAGATCCCATGGCACTATTTCGAAGAAGAGCAGGGGAGTTCTTCCCAATGTCATGGCCACTATTTATCCCTCAACCAACATCACTAAGATTATCTGGTCATTACCACGTTGCTGTCTGTGGGACCTGGCTGTGCGCAAATTGGCTGCTACATTTCCTACGTTACAACAGTGACTACACTCCAAAAGTACTTCATTGGCTGTGGTCATAAAAGGCGCTATATAAATGCAAGTCTTTCTTTCTTCTTTCTAATAGCCTTATGGAAGATAGGAGAAACTCACATCAGGACATGTGTGCGATTTCAGTATTCAGTTCACATAATGAGGGGTTTCATTGTTAAAATCCCCATGATATGCTATTACATTACTAGGTGTTGGGCAGTGAAGTTAATCTCCTGATCATAAAGGTCACAGGGTCCACTTACAGAAGGGACAGGTGATGTTGAGCCCCAGTGAATATTTAGTGCAAACCCAAAAGTTGTAACAAAGGGATTGAATACAAAGCTATATCCAGAATTGTGAAAATATTTAAATGTCAAAAGAAGCAAATAATTCTGCCTTTCATTGCTACTAAACATTTATCTGCTCGAGCTTTCAGTTCCACCCATTTTTCAACAATATAAAACTCCGAAGAGCTGCAGAATGGATTAGGACAAAAAAGATTCTTATCAGACACTGGCCTGTTCATATCTTGAGCATAAAACAATGTCCCACCAAAGCGAATGAACAGTTGAAGGATGAGTTAAAGAGACTACAAGAAAGGACAGATCAGTGGTGAATGATAGCTAGTATTGGACTACATTTTGTGTCTTTTAGAGGAAGATAAAACATCTTAGAAGGAACTGGAATCAGATATTAACCAGTTGTTCTAACCTGATGACTTTAAAATTATTTTCAATTCTAGCAGTAGCAGCGCTTGCACAAACTATTGCTTCAAATGTATAAATGGTCCGTTCATTCACTGAACTGGCAGTTCAGTGAATGCACTGGAAATTACCCTTTCATTAATTACTTATTTAATGTATAAAAGTATGGTAGACTGCAAGGATGATTATTGTTCACTACACAATGGTATGATTTATCAAATCACATGGGATGGTATTTGCCTTTGATATGAATTAATAATTGTGCCTTACTTGAAGAGTAATTACTACTTTTCTATTTAAAGGTATTTGGCAAGTTAAACAGACAAATGAAAGAATTGAGTAAAGCCATTGCCTTTTAACAATAAACAAATGTACTGTATAATTTTGTACAAATACTGGTGAAGAAGCCTTTGACCCCTGTAAACCATTGATCATGTAACAGAAATTAACGTCCACTATGATGCAGTCTCCAGATGTGGAAAAGGCATAGCGTCTGGTGTCAGTCACCACACACGATGGCACTTAACAATTTACAGTTGTCCTTTTGTTCTACAACAAAGTTGACAGGATTTTTAATTTTTAATATGAGTAAATGACAAATACTTTCACTTCTGCGCAGCACAATCGGTTCATTTAAATATGTATAACATGGCCTAATCAATTCAAGTAGTCGCTAACAGAAAGAAAGAATTAATTAGGCAAAAATAAATGACAAGGCAGGGGTGGGGGAGGGGTTCGCAGACCAGTGCTTGCTTCAGCACGGAACAAATACAGTTAGATTGAACAACAAAGTTTACATTCATGCAGAATGAAGTTAAAGTATCAGAACAAAAAAAAATACTCTTAAGAACTCTTAAGTCAATAAGAAGGATAACAAAAAGGACAAATGTTTATAAGTAACCTACTCCAATGGTTACAGTGAATAATACAGCAGGTTCTACATTGAAATTAGGGACCTTCAACCTAATTGAACTCACTGGCTGCCGCCTCATGCTTTAATCAGCTCAAGCTCTTATTCCAGTATTGAACTGATGGGTCATTAACTATAGCCTTATTAAGCAAATGTACTGTTGTTTAATTCTTTACAGTCTGTGCATTTCAAGATGAGTAACAGCATGCACCTGCCAGTTAAAGCCTCATTTCATTCCTTGTCATTTTCATGCCATTAGTAATGATGCAATGATTCTTTGAATACATGACTATTAACCACTAACTGATTCCATTATGTCATCTGGAATCCTGTAACATTACATTGTTCTTACTGATGTAATGTGCATGTCTCAAATCCCAAGCAAATGCCCTAAACGATAGATATCCACCAAAGAGATGTGGAACCACAATGAAAGCCAAATCTATGAATGTTAATTGAAATCTGATGGGTAGACAGCTATGATATTCAATAACAACAACTTGCATTTATACAGTGCCTTTAATGTAGAAACACGTCCCAAGGCACTTCACAGAAACGTAATGGACGGTGAGTCAAAGAAGGACACCTTAGGAGGGTTGAGGAGATGGATTTTAAGGAAGGTCTTAAAGGAGGAGAGGGGGAAATTCCAGTACATTAGCATGGCAGCAGTAGTTGAACATTAGGAGGGGGCATCTCGGCTGCCCCATTGATACCCAAGGCCTGTCTGATGCAATTTTCAGATAGGTCTGCAATTGCGAGAGGAACCCACCTCTCTTAAACAGGCATAATGCTACCTAAATATGCCATTTGCACCAGGTGTTAAGTGGTCTAACCAGCAGGCCTTAATGGGATGCTCAGAAATCGGCCCACTACGGACCAGTTCAAGGCCTCCTCCCGGATCGCCTCCCCCTTCAAACCAGACCTGTAATTTACAAATCAGGGCCATAGGAGGTATAAATGGGCAGACTGCACACTCCATCCATCTGTACCAGTGCTGAGCAGCCTAACCAGCAGTCCTTAAAGGTATTGCTGAAGGCTGCTTAGAAAATGGCTGAAGTTTCTTTTTAGCTTTATTTTTGTGAGGCCAGGAGGAGCAGAAGTGCTCATCCGGGGCCTACAGACCAACTCCAGCCCACTGCCGACCCTTGCGAGGCACCTTTGGGATTGCCTTGGTGTCTCCCCCCCACCCTCAGGCTCTGACTCTCGGCCAGCTCAGCGTGGGAGCCGGCTGATTTCTTGCCTTGTACAATCGGCGAGCTGCATCAGAGTACCGGTTTGACACTTGCAACTCCTCAGGTGCATGTAAATGAGGGCCGGCCCTCAAAATATCTCAGGCCTCACGATGGTAACAACACACGGGCAGTGGGTGTACTCTCTCCACCAACCACCTGTGATATGCCTCGAGTTAAAATTACACCCCTATGGTTTGGGCCTTCCGACGCTGGCTTTGAGTGGACGATGTGGCTGCTTCACCTGACTTCACGCCTGTTGTGGGCGGAAGTCAAATTTCCCCCCAGGGTATGTCTTTTTCAGGGGCTGACAGTTTTGTTTTCTACACTTGCAAGTGTAGCAGTGACCTTCCTAGGGATGTATCAGGGTGGAGAAAAGAACTTCTAAACTGTAATTCTTTTAACAATTTATTGCATATCAACAAAATATTTAATGAACAAAGATGTAAAATCTGAGCTGGTAATGTTTTCATCCTGGCATGAAAACTATTTTGGCAAATGTTAGTTCATTAAAATCTCGAAGCAGATTGAGGAATTTGTCTGTTTAGATGTTCTAACAGTTTTAAAATTCTTCTTATACTTTTTTTTGTTCACATAGTGTGTATTTGGTAACAAAAGAATCTTGAAGTCCAATAAGTAGAAATACTTTGGTAAGTTACAAAATATTTGATTTACACGTAGCCTCCTGAACTGCATATTACCCATGTAACAGTCGAATCCCTGCACCTTGAGCATTCCCAGTAAAACCAACCAAGTAGAACCTTGCTATGAACAGTCGATGTGGGGTGTTTACACAGCATGACGTTTGGTAAATAGGCTGATGCAATAAAATAGTGCAAGCAAAAATATTGATGTACGTTCCTCCTTCTGAGTACTTCAGATACATTAATTCGAGAAGATTAAATGCGGTATTAAAACCGTCTTTTCCCAAATTAAATCCCAGCTGGGAGAGAGGCGTTTATTTTAATCCAGCAGAAAAGCAGCTCCAAAAAATACTTTTTTCCAGGTCAGTGAAGAATCCACTTTTTAATTGTTTTCTCTTCCCGAACCCACAGAATATTTTTGTCACGGGGATATACGGAATAAAGGGAGAAAGGCAATCTACAGTCGCAAGCAGACAGAAAAGCGACATTTATACCTTTCTGGAAATAACAGCTTTTTTACTGGTAACCCTTGCCTCACTGCAGGTGACATACTGAGCTCGTGTGAAGGTGTGCATCAACAAGCAGAGGGCAGCATGGCCTTTGTCTGCATATGACATCTCACTGAGCAATACATGCTGCATTGCTCTAAGGTCCTGCTGTAACCAGAGCTCACCAACGTTAGGAAGAATACCTTGAAGTCCCTTGAAAATCAGAACTAGAATAGCCATTGAGAGCTTTTGTAGGTCTTTTTGTGCGAAGTATAAAATTTAAGTACCCTTTTACATCTTAATCAAGGGGTTGATTTTAATCTTACCCACCCGGCAGAAACAGGGTGGGTGGGCGGGCAGTGAAAACCGAGCAGGTTAGTTACCTGCTCAGAACGCAACCCTTTCCCACTACCTGCGATCTCAGTCTGAAAGGTTTCTGAAAACGGTTGAGGCGCCCACCGCTAGCAGATGGGGGCCTCGTGAATTTCTGCAAATGCAAGGTCCTACTTTGTCAATAGCGACCCTGACTGCATTTTAACCCGGGCCTGAGCGAGGAAATTGCCGCGACTTTCTCACCAGGTCAAATCAGGTTGGCAGCTGGTAAATACTGTGTAATACTGTGTAATACAAATGCAGCAGAAGTGAGATTGAAATGAATTCCAATTATACATGCGGTGCAATAAAACGATGGACTCAGCGACTCAGAATAAAACACAGTGACAAAATGCCTGACAGCAAAAACAGTAGAACTACTAAGCAGAAAAGTTTAAAGATTCTAGGCTAGCAATTCATTATAGCCCAGGAATGGGCGGTATAATTAGAAAAGTTGGAGAATTAGGGCTAGTAGCTAATGCTTTAGACTGTATGCAAAATTCGTGCTCACTGCTCAAAGAAATGATTGGAGTGCTAATTCAAGTCTTTAAGCCCAAGCTCATTGGCGTTACACTCAAAGGGTCGGGCTGGATGGCGCTGGAGGAGCTGGCGCAGTGCCTGTCCTGGGCCAACGTCCGGCTCGCGGCCAAAGCCATCAAGTTGCTGAAAGTGGCACTGGGCCCCAACTCCACTAGGTGTATCGAGGAGGCTCAAGCACGTGGGGCGATCCCATCCGAACTGACCCCCGTTTGGACAGAATTCCTCATCGGCGCCCGGCCCCGAAACCCCTCTCTGTAGCCGGCGCCTCACAACTTGAGCCGTCTCGGGGAAATGCTCTCCGTGCCTTTTCATTCTGCACGGAGGGGTTTCCTGTACAGGCTGCTCCTGCACACTCTCCACTTTGCCATCTTCGTCTGCATCCGGACACGCCTTGGCGTACCATCTTGCCGTCCGGCGGAGGCGGAGGTCCCCAATGGAGGACTCGCTTTTTCTATTGGGGACTTGGTCTGGAGAGTGTTGCACAGAGCAGTCCCGTGCAATATGGTTTTAAGTCGGTTCACGGACTCCCAGGCCGCCTGCCTTTTCTGCGGCCTGGAGGAGTCCGTGTTCCATGTATATACAGAATGTGAGAGGTTGCAGCCCCTCTTCCATTATCTGAAGTGGCTGCTCCTCGATTTTTGGCTGCACTTCAGTCCCACACTCCTGATCTTTGGTCACCCGGTGCGGAGGGGAGCGGGCAGATCGGAGGACCTCCTCGTAGGACTGCTCCTGGGCCTGGCCAAAATAGCCATTAACTGGTCCAGGCAGCGGGCGGTCGAGGGGGTCGTTCGGCCCGATTGCCTGCCTCTCTTCCGTGGCCATGTTCGTGCCCGGGTGGCCCTGGAGATGGAGCACGCGGTGTCTGCCGACACGCTTGAGGCCTTCCGCGGCCGGTGGGCGCCGCGGGGACTGGAGTGCATCATCACCCCAGCGAATTAAATTTAAATTTAATTTGTTAAGGTTCTTTTAAAGTTTTATTAATTTACAGATGATTCGTTTAATCACCCAACCAGAAGAGTACACTCAAAGGGTGGACCAATATCAGGTGCAGTCTAATCGCAAGTCATGATTGCTACAGGCCTTTACCAGTTCTTAAAGGGGAGGTTCATTGATGCTGCAGAACCTCATTCTCAGCATTGCTGGCTGTGCAGTTGCCTCAGCAAGCAGCAGCAGGTCAAGGAGAAGGAGCCGGAGGACTAAAGCAGCTGTATTCATGGCAGATCCACACCCCAGGGAGAGAGCCCGCAGATTCTGCGATCAAGCATTGGAGGCGTTGGTGTTCGCTGTGGAGAGATGGAGGTGGTGCTCTACCCAGCAAGTGGCAGGAGGCCCTCGTCACAAGTCTTCCGCACCATGTGGAGGGAGGTAGCGCAGCACATCTCAGGCAGCACTGTGGTCCCCATGACCCACACACAGGGCAGGAAGAAATTTAACGACCTCACTCGGGTAGTCAGGGTGAGTGAATGTTTCAACAAATGCTACATACCACCATCTGAACCACAGTCTTCACACACTGCCCAAAGCACCACTCCCCCAGCACTCACCCACCAACAATATCTACCTACCAAAACTCACACCCACATCTCACACCTTGCTCACAATGACAGCTATTCAACTATGGCAGGCACATCACCCAAACACATTGCCCCACACTCACTCACACACTTTCCTTTCTCTTGCAGGCCAAGGTGGCTCACAACAGGAGGGAGCAGGAGCGCACAGGCGGGGGACAAGCTGACACCCAATCACTGTCTGCACTGGAGAATCGAGTGCTGCAGATCATTGGGCGCCAGGTGGTGGGTGCCGTGTCCACCGATGACGTTGACCCCCTTGGGGACAACAACGGTATGTTCATCCCTACTCCTTCTTCTCACATCCCACTTCCCCCTCACCCCACAAGCCTTTCGCACTTTCCAGCTAATCATGCTGAATACATGCATTACTCCCTTCCTGCCCCCCTCACCTCACCTTAACCCGACTCTTGTGTCTTTATGCTTTCAGATAATGAGCAAGCACCGGAGCGGCCTGTCCCTGAGGGCACCGTTGAGAGTGAGGTGGGAGAAGAGGAGGAGGAAGAACACACATCATCACTGCATGTCTCACCCGCAGGCACCAGCTCAGATACTGGCACTACGCATTCTTTAGAGGCTCATATAGAAGCGGGATCTGCACAGGGTGATCCACCGGGAACGAGCGGGCTGCAGCAAGGCCAGGGGGAAAGGGTAGCTCGGGGACCAGCTCCCCGGAGGGCGAGTTTGCGCGTGTGTTCTGCTGCACAGGACTCAGATGAGGACCTTGATGGGGAGGCCTTTAGAAGAAGGGTGATGGGCATGCACACGGAGATCATAGGTGCAATGGCAAGGGTGCCCGAGAGCCTCTCGTCAATGGTAAGGAGCGTGGAGGAGTCTGCCTCCAACATTGCACACCATGGAGCCCATCATTTCCAGTCTGGAAAGGATGGTAGACTCCCAGAGAGACCATGGCGACCCAGACCTGATGCTGCGTGTGATGGGCGATCTGGCACCTTCCATTGAAGCACAGGCGGAAGTGATGCAACATCTTAGTGCTGTAATGCAGTCTATGCTTGGTGGCATCCAATCTCAGTCTGCTCTCATGCAGTCTCAGCTTGATGCCACGCAAGCTCTGACAGCTGCCATCGTGGCTGGATCTACCACCGTCGACCAGGGCTTACACGGTGTTGCAGCAGGCCAGCAATCTGTGCTCCAACAGAGTGCTAGGGATGCTGAGGTGCTGCCCCGGGGGAGTGGCAGTGGGTCAGTGGAGCAGGAACCTGCTGTCCTCTCTCAGGATGACAGCATTCCTGCTCCCACCACTGCCACTCCACCATTGCCCTTGTCGCTGCCTGTCATCCAGCCAGCCCAGACTGCTGCCGCCCATGCTGAGGTAGTGCAGTCTACAGCCCGGCCTTCCAGGCCCAGAGCTGGTCGAGGGCGTCCTGCAAGGCCATCTGAAGTCTCCCGCATGGACACTCAACAACCTTCCACCAGCCTGGCTGCAGCCACTGGGCCAACACTTCGTAGGAGCACTAGAGTAGGCAAAGGCACAGTAATGACAGAGCACTAAGGGATTGCACAAGGGTGAATAGTTAATATTTTTGTTGTAAATATGTGTTCACTGATTTTTGATAAATTTATTAATTTGGATTATTCAGTTTGTATTCTTTGGTGGTGTGTCTCATTTCAGCTTTGCGCTGTGATATGGCCTGCAACAGGGATGGAATGATGGGGATGTGGTGAGCAACGGGGATCTGGGGTTTAATTTATTCGAACCGCAGTCTGATGAGGCGGTTATGGACCGCCCATCTGGAAGGTCGGCTGAGTGGCTGTCTCCTCCCTCACTCCTGTTCCTCCTCCTCCTCATCCTCCTCATCTTCCTCTTCCAATCCTGGCCAATCTTCTTCTTAGGCAGTCCCTCGGAACCGAGGATGACTTGCTTCCACACTAAAAATTAGTTCTCAGGTGACGGATGAGTCCAATGTAGGACCTACAGTCTCTGTCACAGGTGGGGCAGACGGTGGTTGAAGGGGCGGGTGTGTGGGGTGCTTGGGTTGACGTGCACTCCTTCCGCTGTTTGCGCTTGGCTTCCGCTTGCTCCCAGCGAAGAGACTCGAGTTGTTCGGCGCCTTCCCGGATGCTTCTCCTCCACTTTCTGCGGTCTTGGGCCAGGGATTCACAGGTGTCGGTGGGGATGTTGCACTTTTTCAAGGAGGCTTTGAGGGTGTCCTTGAAGCGTTTCCTCTGTCCACCTGGGGCTCTCTTGCCGTGTTGGAGCTCCGAGTAGAGCGCTTGCTTTGGGAGTCTCGTATCGGGCATGCGGACGATGTGGCCCGTCCATCGGAGCTGATCGAGCGTGGTCAAAGCTTCGATGCTGGGGATGTTGGCCTGAGCGAGAACACTGACGTTGGTGCGCCTATCCTGCCAATGGATTTGCAGGATTTTGCGGAGGCAGCGTTGGTGGTACCTCTACAGTGCTTTGAGGTGTCTCCTGTACATGGTCCATGAGAACATAAGAACATAAGAAATAGGAGCAGGAGTAGGCCATTCGGCCCTTCGAGCCTGCTCCGCCATTCAATGAGATCATGGCTGATCTTCTGCTTCAACTCCATTCACCGGCCCTATCGCCATACCCCTTGATGCCTTTACTAGTCAGAAATCTATCAACTTCTGTTTTGAATATACCCAATAACTGAGCCTCCACAGCCCTCTGGGGTAGAGAATTCCAGAGATTCACCACCTTCTGTGTGAAGAAATTTATTCTCATCTCAGTCCTGAATGGACTACCCTTTATCCTAAGGATGTAGCCCCTGGTTCTAGACTTCCCAGCCAAGGGAAACATTCTCCCAGCATCCACCCTATCAAGGCCTGTAATAATTTTGTATGCTTCAATGAGATCCCCTCTCATTCTTCTGAATTCAAGAGAATACAGGCCTAGTTTACTCAATTTCTTCTCATACGACAGTCCCGCCATCCCAGGAATCAATCTCGTGTACCTTCGTTGCACTCCCTCTATGGCAAGTATATCCTTCCTTAGGTAAGGAGACCAAAATTGTACACAGTACTCCAGGTGTGGTCTCACCAAGGCCCTATATAATTGGAGTAAGACTTCTTTACTCCTGTACTCAAATCCTCTTGTAATGAAGGCCAGCATACCATTTGCCTTCCTAATGGCTTGCTGCACCTGCACATTCACTTTCAGTGACTCATGTACAAGGACACCCAGGTCCCTTTGAGCATCTGCATTCCCCAATCTTTCACCATTTAGGAAATACTCTGCCTTTCTGTTTTTTCTACCAAAGTGAATAACTTCACATTTATCCACATTATATTGCATCTGCCATATTCTCACCCACTCACTGAGCCTGTCGAGATCCCCTTGAAGCCTCTTCACATCCTCTTCACAACTGACACTGCCACCTAGCTTTGTATCATCAGCAAATTTGGAAATGTTACATTTAGTCCCCATGTCTCTGAAGCATACAGGAGGGTGGGTATCACTACTGCTCTGTAGACCATGAGCTTGGTGCTGGGTTCGAGGTCCTGGTCTTCAAACACTCTCTTCCTCAGGCGACCGAAGGCTGCACTGGCACACTGAAGGCGGTGTTGGACTTCGTCATCGACATCTGCCCTTTTTGACAGTAAGCTCCCAAGGTATGGAAAGTGGTCCACATTGTCCAAGGCCTCGTCATGGATTTTGATAATCGGGGAGCAGTACTGTGTGGCGGGGGCAGGTTGGTAGAGGACCTTTGTCTTACGGATGTTTAGTGTAAGGCCCATGCTCTCATACGCGTCGGTGAAGGTGTTGACGAAGGTTTGGAGTTCGGCCTCAGAGTGTGCGCAGATGCAAGCGTTGTCTGCATATTGTAATTCAATGACAGAGGATGGGACGACCTTGGATCTGGACTGGAGGCGACGGAGGTTGAACAATTTCCCGTTTGTTCTGTAGATTAGCTCCACTCCAGCGGGGAGCTTACTGAGGGTGAGATGGAGCATTGCAGCCAGGAAGATCGACAAGAGCGTTGGTGCGATGACACAGCCTTGCTTGAACCCGGTCCGTACGTGAATTGGGTCTGTGCTGGATCTGTTGGTCAGGATCACGGCTTGCATGTCGTCGTGAAGCAGGCGGAGGATGGTGACAAATTTTTGAGGGCAGCCGAATTTGAGGAGGACACTCCATAATCCCTCACGGTTGACAGTGTCGAAGGCCTTTGTGAGGTCAAAGAAGGCCATGTACAGTGGTTGGTGCTGTTCCCTGCATTTCTCTTGTAGTTGACGCGTGGTGAAGATCATGTCAATTGTGCCCCTTAGTGGGTGGAATCCACATTGCAACTCTGGTAGGAGCTCTTCAGCCACTGGGAGAAGGTGATTGAGGAGGATTCTTGCGATGACTTTCCCTGTGGCAGGCAGCAGGGAGACTCCTCTGTAATTACCACAATCAGACTTGTCACCTTTCTTGAAGATGGTCACGATTACGGCATCTCTGAGATCTCCTGGCATGCTCTCCTCCTTCCAAATAAGAGAAATGAGTTCATGTATTCGCGCCAATAGTGCTTCTCCGCCATGTTTTAGCGCCTCGGCGGGGATTCCATCTGCTCCTGAGGCCTTGTTATTCTCCAGTTGTTGGATGGCCTTTTCAACCTCATGCCGGGCTGGGGTTGTGCTGAGGTGGTGGCGGGTAGCATGCTGTGGGATGGAGTTGAGGACACTCGCATCGAAGACAGAGTCTCGGTTAAGAAGACCTTCGAAGTGCTCCTTCCAGTGTGCACTGACTGCCTCTCTGTCCTTGATGAGTACCTCTCCGTTCTTGGACCGCAGTGGGGTCGGACCTTGGGTGCTTGGGCCGTAGGTGGCCTTGACTGCGCTAAAGAACTCCTGTTCCTCCGCCTCCTCGTCCTCCTCATCTTCCTCTTCCAATCCTGGCCAATACTTATCCCTCAGCCAACATAACAATAACAGATTATCTGGTCATTATCACATTGCTGTTTGTGGGAGCTTGCTGTGCGCAAATTGGCTGCTGTGTTTCCCACATTACAACAGTGACTCCACTTCAAAAGTACTTAATTGTCTGTAAAGCGCTTTGAGATGTCCGGTGGCCGTGAAAGGCGCTATATAAATGCAAGTCTTTCTTTCTTCTTTCTTTCCTCCTCATCCTTCTCCTCTCCCTCTTCCTCCTACTGAGGTGGTCCTGCAATCCCTGGTGGCAAGGGCTGGGCCCTGATGATGGCCAAGTTGTGGAGCATGCAGCAGACCACCACGAAAAGGGACACCCGCTCAGTGGGAGTACTGGAGGGCTCCTCCCAAGCGGTCAAAGCAGTGAAACTATTGCTTCAGCAGGCCAATGGTCTGCTCGATGATGTTCCTGGTGGCAGCATGGCTCTCTTTATATGAGTGCTGGGCAGGAGTGTTGGGGTTGCGGAGGGGAGTCATGAGCCAGGTGGAGAGCGGTTAGCCCTTGTCTCTGACCAGCCAGCCCCGAGCTTGATGTGGTGGCTGGAAGAGTGCTGGCACATTGTTCTGTCACAGGATGAAGGCATCATGGCTGCTGCCAGGATAGCGGGCATTGACATTGAGGATTAGCTGTTTGTGGTCGCACACCAACTGCACATTAAGTGAGTGGTAGCCTTTGCGGTTACAGAAGATCTCATGATCGTTATGTGGTGCCTGCAAAGCCACATGGGTGCAGTCAGTGGCGCCCTGCACCATGGGGAATCCCGCTATCCTGGCAATGCCACATGTACGCTCATCCTGCTTCTCTCAGGTGATGGGGAAGAATATGTACTCCCTTCTCCTACTGTAGAGAGCCTCTGTGACCTCCCGGATGCAGCGATGGATGGTGAACAGCGAGATGTTAGCTATGTCTCCTGTTGCAGACTGGAAGGATCCGCTGGTGAAGAAATTGAGCTCGACAGTGACATCGACTGCCACTGAGGGTGCCATGGTTGCCCTGATCTGAGGCTGGATGTCTGGTTGCAGGAGGTGCCAGTGTTCTGTGACCACCTCCTTGGTGAAGCGGAGCCTTCTAATACACTGCTCCTGGCTTAATTGGAGGTAGGAGAAGTGCTCTCTGAATACCCTTGGAGGGTAAGGCCTCCTGTTGAGAGCCCTGATGGCCCTCCTCCTCCCCCCTCTGGCTACATGTTCCAATCTTTCTCGCTGCCTCCGCTCCCTCTGCTGTAGATCCTGGAGGGAGAGGTCAACTGCCAGTACAACCCCCATTAATGTAACCAAGTGTAGCAGTTTTATTTTTTTTTAAAGAATAAATGTAGCTACTTTTTGGTTGCCACAACACTCCTGATACTAAATAACATTGAAATTATGGAATGAGACTGTTGTACTATGTAAAACTGACAAGAAAGCACTGGAACTCCACTAACCTACAGCTACGACTCATTACTGATGATCCCTTTAAATAACGTCCCTGGAGCCGGCTTCCTGTTGCTTCATGCCAGCTCCCCCATCACTGTTTCCTCCAGGCACTAAGGTAGGTGGCGACAATCAATTTCACAAATTGGGCGTCCAGTGAGCGTTGTACACTCACTGACGTCACGATCCTCCTGGCGTTGAGGCTCCCGGCGATTACTGTTAGCGGCGGTGCTGCGGGGGCGGGGTGGGGGGAGGGGGGTTTTGGCGTGCAGCATTGGATTCGCCTCGCCCCGGCGGTAATGCTCTAGCACCCTGTTAATGCTATCTGCTGATGCTAAGGGGAGGCGCTGAGGTTTAAACTTTTATTAAGTTTAAATTTATTGCATCAAAAATAAAGAAACCTGGCACAGCAAACAAGAGGTGCAAATAAGAACATGGCAGAATAATCTAAAACAGATTGCTAAAGAAAATTTGCCTCGCATCAGTAGGAAACAATCCACATGTAACAAAGACTAAAGCTCCTATTTTAACTCAGGGCGCGAGTCCAGTATGGCGACAACGTTAAGCATGGTCGGCTGGAGTGAGACCCGAACCATTTTAACTCCTGAGCCTTATCTCCATCTTTCTGGTGTATCTCCCACCCTAACCCTAACCCTAACCCTAACCCTAACCCTAACCCTAACCCTGACCCTGACCCTGACCCTGACCCTAACCCTAACCCTAACCCTAACCCTAACCCTAACCCTAACCCTAACCCTAACCCTAACCCTAACCCTGGCAGGAATTAGTCCCTGGCCGGCAGCAAAATGTCCCCAGCAGTCAAATAAGTGAGTCGGTGGATCTGAAGGCAATGGCGGTTGGGTAAAGGGGCGGAAACCCAGGGCAGAGGCAGCCCATGGTTTGCTTGAGGAGCCTGAAGGAGCAGTCCTGCTTCTCCTGGCCCACAAGGAAACATAATTTGTTTTAAAATTGACCTTCTCAGCCCTCTTCTGAACCTGCTCCTGCTTGGTGCTGGGTATTCCTGGTGGGGCTGGCACTGCCTGGTAAATTCATGTCGGGATCCTATTTATGTTATACGACCCCGACTTTTGTATATTGATGAAGCTCTTGCCTGCCTGCGGCGAGTGTCTCTGATACTATCCACCTGTGGAAAAAGGCATGGAGCGCAATTGCGGCACGAACAAGGTGAATACCACACTGCCCTGATTTTAACCCCCTACATGCCCCTTTCTCGTTGGACATAGGGAGTTAAAATCAGGTCTTAAATGTAGCGCTAACCATATCTGTTCTGATGCAAGAGCAGATGTAAGGAGCTGGCAACCTAATTCTTTTTGGAGAGTCAGTCACTGCAAGATAAATGTTCATTCTTAGAGCTCTGTGCACTGGGAGCACATGTCAGGGATACAGGTGCTCGCCTCCCATGATTTTCCATCCATTTATTGGTAAAACTGCTGAAGGTGAAATTCTACCACAATGTGTCCTTTCACTTCCATCCTTGATGACACTCCGGCCATTACCTCATTGGACAACAAAGCTAATTTTTTTTTATTCGTTCATGGGATGTGGGCGTCGCTGGCAAGACCAGCATTTATTGCACATCCCTAGTTGCCCTTGAAAAGGTGGTGGTGAGTCGCCTTCTTCAACCGCTGCAGTCTGTGTGGTGAGGCTACTCCCACAGTGCTGTTAGGGAGGGAGTTCCAGGATTTTGACCCAGCGACGATGAAGGATCGGCGATATACTTCCAAGTCAGGATGGTGTGTGACTTTGAGGGAACTTGCAGGTGATGATGCTCCCATGTGCCTGCTGCCTCTTTCTAGGTGGAAGAGGTCGCGGGTTTGGGAGATGCTGCCAAAGAAGCCTTGGTGAGTTGCTGCAGTGCATCTTGTAGATGGTACACACTGCAGCCACGGTACGCCGGTGGTGGAGGGAGTGAATATTTAAGGTGGTGGATGGGGTGCCAATCAAGCGGGCTGCTTTGTCCTGGATGGTGTCGAGCTTCTTGATTATTGTTGGAGCTGCACTCATCCAGGCAAGTGGAGAGTATTCCATCACACTCTTAACTTGTGCCTTGTAGATGGTGGAAAGGCTTTGGGGAGTCAGGAGTTGAGACACTTGCCGCAGAATACCCAGCTTCTGACCTGCTCTTGTTGCCACAGTATTTATGTGGCTGGTCCAGTTAAGTTTCTAGTCAATGGTGACCCCCCAGGATATTGTTGGTCGGGGATTTTGCGATGGTAATGCCGTTGAATGTCAAGGGGCAGTGGTTAGATGCTCGCTTTTTGGAGATAGTCATTGTCTAGCACTTGTGTGGCGCGAATGTTACTTGCCACTTATCAGCCCAAGCCTGAATGTTGTCCAGGTCTTGCTGCATGCGGGCATGGACTGCTTCATTATCTGAGGAGTTGTGAATGTCATCAGCGAACATCCCCACTTCTGACCTTATGATGGTGGGAAGGTCATTGATGAAGCAGTTGAAGATGGCTGGGCCTAGGACACTGCCCTGAGGAACTCCTGCAGCGATGTCCTGGGGCTGTGATGATTGACCTCCAACCACCACAACCATCTTCCTTTGTGCTAGGTATGACTCCAGCCAGTGGAGAGTTTCCCCCCGATTCCCATTGACTTCAGTTTTACTAGGGCTCCTTGATGCTACACTCGGTCAAATGCTGCCTTGATGTCAAGGGCAGTCACTCTCACCTCACCTCTGGAATTCAGCTCTTTTGTCCATGCTGGACCAAGGCTGTAATGAGGTCTGGAGTCGAGTGGTACTGGTGGAACCCAAACTCGGCATCAGCGAGCAGGTTATGAAGGGATAATTACTAGTCCTAGCCCCTTTTGGGCTACCCCGGATCAGGCGTATTCCCCAGACATTCACCTTCAACTAAAGTTAGAGGTAGCCGAATCCTAAAGACGCTTAATTGGGTCTAAAGGTCTGGACTATCTCTCCCTAAAGGAAAGGAACAGCCTGAAAATGTTACCGTCCTCCAGATAGCACTTTTAATAAGTGTAGCTAGACTGTAACGTTCCAGATATTATGAGGGTCCGGAAAACTCCCTCAGAATTCTGCAACTCCTCACCAAAGAGCATACAGAGATTGAGTTCATGAGTTTGATACAGAAGTACTATGTGAGATAATTCTAAAAATATATAGATTTATTAAAGAACCGATATGTAATTACAGTAGGTGTTTCAATCGCAACATTAACAGTTCCAAATACAAAAATCTTACAATTCTATTATCAGAGCTCCTTATTCTCAAATCTTAACTTCGCTAGTTTTACATTTCTTAGTCTATTCCAGGATATCCACCAAAATCAAATACAAGTACCTTGATCCCCGAGATACAAAGAGTTGAAGACTTACAGAGCTTGCCTCTGAAGCCTGAGAATCGCTTTGCCCCTTTCAGTGAATCTGGCTTCTCATTTGTAAGTTCAATTTTCATACCCTTTCTCAGTGGTATTTCCTTTGAAGTTTTCTGCTGATGTAAGCTAATTATCTCTAGTCATTTTTCTGCTGACCCCTTCTATTCTTACAGTTAGTTCAGCTGGTAGCATTCAGACTCTTGTCTCTCCTTTAGGTGTTTCAAGTTCAACACAAAAACAATGTGATGGGTGGTGCCTCCCCCACTTGATGCCATTCTTACCAAGGTCTTCTGTTTGTATCTTTTGCATTTAGAACACCTCAACCGGATGCACCATTGTCTTCTTAGTTACCGCAGTTGGTTGCAACACAGAATCGTGTCTCCGTATTTCATTTGATGTCATTTTTATGAAGGCATATGTTTCTTTAATTTTCTGTGTTTCATTTCAAAGTGTTGGTTTAAGACACCTTAACTGGGTATATCATTGTGTTCTTTCCAAGGCTTCAGACTTTAGGAACCTCCAACCTCCTGTTTCAATAAGGCTATTGTTTCAGTGTCAACAACTTATCTTATCTCAAAAGCCTGTATGCTGTTTACAGCTTTTCCATTGTTGAGGCTTCTAGATTTTCAAGCCCAGTTTGTCATGTTTTAATAAAGTCAAAATTCTTTCATAGGATGGTGTATTTTTCTGAATATGGCGTATTCCTTCACAGTTATTGGTGAGTAAGTAATAATCAGGTAGAGTGCCACAACAGCTGAGACATCACTACTGAGAGTTTCTTCGTCCTCCCACAAATTAACAAAGGAGAGTGTGCATTCAGGTGTGTATATAATGCTTCAGCTGCAAGGTAACATGTTGCATCTAGGAACCCAGAAGAAAATTTAAATCCTGTGGTCGAGCTCCCATTTTTTGGGGGAGTACGTCCCCACAGCTTTGACAGTCAGCTTACATATTTAGGAATCCCAATAGGTGGCCTGCCCAAAATAATAGCAATAGAATTTTTTTTTTCTTGTTCTATTCTCGGTGGCTGATGTAAGTTATCACTTTTGACCTTTTCTTGATTATTGTCCCTTCCACTTCCTAAGTGAAGGAAGATAAGGTAAGCCACTCTAAATTGCAAATGTCTGATGCTCTCAAGAATATTTTCCCCCTAGGCCAATGTCACTAAATTATTGAGGTATTGAATCTCTGAAGAGCTATTTCAATTCTCTTGGCGGTAGCATCAAGGGGAACTGAGGTATCTGAGAAAATGGTAGACTTGTGAGAGAGTGTGCCTAAGGGGCAGCAATACATTGCTCACAATCTTCCAACAGGAATTCTATAATTTATTGCAAAGGCCTGTGGGACTTTTTCCTTGTTATAAGATAGAATCCGCTCCCCCCGCTCCTTCTGTTTAACAACATCTAGATTGGGTTGATGTAATGAGAATGACATCTCAGCTTTAGGCTTGCTGGCTCTTAAAATGTATCCCTAGGTCTTGCAATCTGCTTTAAGGATCTTAATATGTAGTTTCTGGACTAATTCAAAGAAAAGAAACATGTCCCCTGTCCACAGAGTCTGACCTGTCTGAGTTATGCTAAATGTTACAGTAATTGGAGGGAAGAGCCTTGTCTTCCTTTACAGTAGCTTTAGCACCAGTGCAAACTATGAAAGCCCAGTGACTGTGTAGAAGACAAAGAGGAGGGCCTGGATTTTCCTCATCAACAATTCCCTGCCAGAAGTGCAGCAGGGCGGGATGTTTAACTGCTGGAAGAGGTGCTGCTGACCCCGTTTTATTTCCTGAAGTCAGCACACAGCATAACTGAGGTGGGCTCCAGGGATTTTTCCCATCTCGTATTGGGGTGGCGGGGGGCGTGGAGGAATAGAATCTGCTAAAGGCTTTAAATTCTCATCTTAAAGAGCCCGGCATCACCAGAAACAAGGGAGAAAGAGCAGAAGAAACCTGCAGAATGAGCAGACATAAAGCCCCAATGTTTTCTGACGCATGCGCAGAGGTTCTCCTCAACATGATTCGGGGAGGAGGGAGGCCCAGTTAGGCTCAGAGGGGTAGAGGTCATAAGAGGATGATAATGACTTATACATGGTGCCAATTGTAGAGATGGTCTACAGGTCAACTTCCAACATGTAGCATTACTTTTTGATGGTTTCCCTCATGAACAGAAGTCACAATAAGCATTGCTGCTGCATCAGGTAGAGGTAGGAGCGTCTGGTCTGTATATTGGGTAGTGAGGGTATCGTTGGGTGGGTGCTATATGTCTCCTATGATGCCTGACCAGCCTGGTTTCCCTGCATTCCTCCTTCTCATCCTCTTCTTCTTCCTCCAAATGGCATAGATCGCATGAGCACAAGGCAATCACAGATGTAGCTGGCCATTCAACCCATCTTTATGCATGCATCCAGAATGACCTTAAAGTCCTCCCATTGCAGCATCTAATTGGTTCTTAAATGATTCCATGCTCCACTAGTAGTCAGGAGAGGTAACTACATTTGGGTTTCAACAATAACAACAACTTGTATTTATATAGCGCCTTTAACGTAGTAAAACATCCCACGAAGCTTCACAGGAGTATTATAAGACAAAAAATTTGACACCAAGCCACATAAGGAGAAATTAGGGCAGATGACCAAAAGCTTGGTCAAAGAGGTAGGTTTTAAGCAGCGTCTTAAAGGAGGAAAGAGAGGTGGAGAGGCAGAGAGGTTTAGGGAGGCAATTCCAGAGCTTAGGGCCGAGGCAACAGAAGACACGGCCACCAATGGTTGAGCGATTATAATCAGGGATGCTCAAAAGGGCAGAATTAGAAGAGCGCAGATATCTGGGTCTGCTCATTTGCCATCGGAGTAGTGATCGATGTAAATCCCATGTAGAATGGGTGTAAGCTGCTGGAGTGCATGGAATTTAGAATGCAGCCTGGTTCACCCTGCACACGACAGCAGCCGACTGGGGGAACAACCAGGTAAGGACGGAGGAGTTCTTGGCTCACTCACTTGACTCTCAGATAACTTCACTGCATGGTCTTTCTCATACTTATCAAGAATGTCTACAGCAGGGCCATCTGGAGAAAACAGTCAAACCAGGCAGCAGGGCATAGCGCCCAGGCACGGAAGAACACAGAATATTTCTGACTCATGCCTCCAAGCACTCCTCAAGGAAACTGACTTAAAGGGGCATAGACTGCTGGGTGTCCATGCCAGGAAGTCTGCCAGCAATGTCACTCTTGCCACCTGGAGTGGGGTGGCACTGACACTAAATGCCAACTGTCTCATCCCCAGAAATACCGACCAGTGCCACAAGAATTTCAACCACCTCAGCAAGGCAGGCAAGGTAACACACCTTATATATCTCTCCCTTTTCTTCCTTACCCACCCTGGGTACCAGAACACTCATCACCCTCTTAAAGCAACACTTGTACAATTAACCTTTCACACTGTACCCTGGTTAAGGGGAAGTGGGTGAGGGGCTCTAAATGGGATCTTGCAATATGGCTACCCAGCTCTCCTAACAGCCATTATTTACATGTACAACTCCGAAATTCCCTTCCTCCACTTTAACAGGCTCATACCCCACATCTCTTATTCACCATTTGGTACACACTCCTCAACTGACAACCTGCTCCTCATTTACACCACATTCTTACAGGAGATATTGGTGCACAATGGCTGCCAGATGCAGGCCACTGGAGGGGGTATCCCCACCTTTGAACTCCACACACCATACGAAGAGAAGGTCTTGGAACTCATGGGGAGGCACTCTGCTCTTGCTGTGGTAGACGACGAAGTTGGCAGCATATTGTTAGTGCCAGGTTAGTAACAGAACACCTGCAGCCCTGCGGAGCACCACCCGGCACAACCTTCTGCCCCCTTCTCTGTCTCCTTAATCACCAAACAGGAATTGTCACTCATTTTAGCTTCTAGCGTCCGTTCCTACAGATTCACCACAGCAACGGGAAGCACAGGAGGAGGAAGTTGCTGATGCAGTGGAGGAAGAACAGGAACCTAACTAGCTCCTAGTAGATGAGGATGAAGAGAGAGATGAAGCCGGTCTGAAGACCACCTCTGTGTTCCTGCACAGACATCCAGCTCCATGTTCCTCGAACACAAACCCTTCCAACTCACGCCCTGTGTCACTTGCTTCCCAGGCACCACTTCAGATATTTTCACCCAGGGGAAATTAGACAGTGTTAGTGTGGCACTGGGTGATTCACAGAGCAAGAGTGAACCAGACGACCGAGAATTGGGTGAGAATGTGTCATCTTCTCAATGGATGCCAAAGAGAAGGCTGTCTATGGCTGCGGAGTTGTAGGACCCAGAACTCATGAGATGTCACCTGAACATAAGGATGTTTGAGGAACATTGGCCCAAAAATTCGGCCGTTCTCGGGTGAGTACTCAGTGCGTACTCACCCGTATTCATTCCTGAAGTGCCGGTTTCCTGCATGTACTGCGCATGCGTGGGAAACCGGCACTTCCGGTATGGTGAAGGGGGCGGTTCCTAGGTGAACCGCGTGCGCGCTAGAGGCTGCGCGCACGCAGCACACTTAGATTTTTTTTCAGGTTTCAACGCGAGGGTAAGTATTGAAGATTCTACGCTAGTAAAAAGGAGGCGTAAGACCCCTTTTGAACAAGGTAAGTAGTTAATTAAGTATAATTTTAATTTTTTTTCAACAGGTTTATCTTTTTTAGATACTTTAAAGAAAGGTAAGTTTATTTTTATAACTTTTAAAAAGTATTTTAATTTTTTCAAAAATTTAAATTTTTGTTTAACGTGATTAATTTATTTAACTATAGTTATTTTATAAATGTGATGGTTTAAAAAAAAAATTTATTTGAGGTTTAGCTGTTCTTTTGGGGCCGATTTCAATTCACAGATTTGACAGGTCTCCTGTCAAATCTATGAATGAAAGAGGGTCTGCTGCCATTGGCTCTCCATGGCCCACGTGATCCCAGGGGTCGCATCGCACTAACTGCACCCCTGGAACACGCAAGCACTGCGCGCCGGCTCTTGGGAGAGGCCCAGGACCCGAAGTTCCTGTGGGCCCAAAACACAACGGCAGGCGCAGTGGGTAAGAGCGCTCGCGATCCTTACCCCCGCGGCAAGCCGGCCACGCGAATTTCTAGGCCAATGTACCTAAGTACCATGTGACATCAAGAAACGGCTAAGCGCACTGGATACAGCAAAGGCTGTGGGCCCCGATAACATCCTGGCTGTCGTGCTGAAGACTTGTGCTCCGGAACTAGTCGTGCCTCTAGCCAAGCTGTTCCAGTGCAGCTACAACACTGGCATCTATCCGACAATGTGGAAAACTGCCCAGATATGTCCTGTCCACAAAAAGCAGGACAAATCCAATCTATCCAATTACCACCCCATCAGCCTACTCTCAATCATCAGCAAAGTGATGGAAGGTGTTGTCGACAGTGCTATCAAGTAGCATCTACTCACCAATAACATGCTCACTGATGCCCAGTTTGTGTTCCGCCAAGACCACTCGGCTCCTGACCTCATTACAGCCTTGGTCCAAACATGGACAAAAGAGCTGAATTCCAGAGGTGAGGTGAGAGTGAATGCCCTTGACATCAAGGCAGCATTTGACTGAGTGTGGCATCAAGGAACACTAGTAAAACTGAAGTCAATGGAAATCGGGGGGGGGGGGGGGGGGGAACTCTCCATAGGCTGGAGTCATACCTAGCACAAAGGAAGATGGTTGTGGTGGTTGGAGGTCAATCATCTCAGCCCTAGGACATCGCTGCAGGTGTTTCTCAGGGCAGTGTCCTAGGCCCAACCATCTTCAGCTGCTTCATCAATGATCTTCCCTCCAACATAAGGTCAGAAATGGGGATGTTCGCTGATGACTGCACAGTGTTCAGTGCCATTCGCAACTCCTCAGATAACGAAGCAGTCCATGCCCATATGCAGCAAGACCTGGACGACATTCAGGCCTGGGCTGATAAGTGGCAGGTAACATTCGCGCCACACAAGTGCCAGGCAATGACTATCTCCAACAAGCGAGCGTCTAACCACCGCCCCTTGACATTCAACGGCATTATCATCGCCAAATCACCCACCATCAATATCCTGGGGGTCACAATTGACCAGAAACTTAACTGGACCAGCCACATAAATACTGTGGCAACAAGAGCAGGTCAGAGGCTGGGTATTCTGTGGCGAGCGTCTCACCTCCTGACTCCCCAAAGCCTTTCTACCATCTACAAGGTACAAGTCAGGAATGTGACGGAATACTCTCCACTTGCCTGGATGAGTGCAGCTCCAACAACACTCAAGAAGCTCGACACCATCCAGGACAAAGCAGCCCGCTTGATTGGCACACCATCCACCACCTTAAACATTCACTCCCTCCACCACCGGCGTACTGTGGCTGCAGTGTGTACCATCTACAAGATGCACTGCAGCAATTCGCCAAGGCTTCTTCGGCAGCACCTCCCAAACCTGCGACCTCTTCCACCTAGAAGGACAAGTGCAGCAGGCACATGGGAACACCACCACCTCCAAGTTCCCCTCCAAGTCAAACACCATCCTGACTTGGAAGTATATCACCGATCCTTCATCGTCGCTGGGTCAAAATCCTGGAACTCCCTACCTAACAGCACTGTGGGAGTACCTTCACCACATGGACTGCAGCAGTTCAGGAAGGCGGCTCACCACCACCTTCTCAAGGGCAACTAGGGATGGGCAATAAATACTGGCCTTGCCAGCGATGCCCACATCCCATGAACTAATTTTAAAAAAGGTTCTGAGATTATTCTTTGAGGATGTGTTTAACGGGCGGCCGATCTGCTACTGCCTGATTTCCGCCACCAGCCAAAGTTGAAATCAGCCCCATTGCCTCAAATGTTTTGTCCGGATTGAAAACATTCTCCAATCCACAGATGCTTGTGTATTGTGCGGATTTAATCCCTTGTGAGCTGAATTTAAAGAATAAAGGGCTAGAAATTCGGCTGCTTTGCGCCTCCCGTTAGTGCCTGTGGGGTGTGGTAACGGGGCGCTAAGGGGTTACCGACCGGGCGCGGCAAATTCAGCGACACCCGTGAACTTCCCTGGCGGTTTTGCACTGGTGCTAACATTTACCGCCTCGGTCTCTAGCACCCCGTAGATCGTGCCTTCATCGCGCAGCGCCCCGTTACCGCCCCGGATGTGAAATTGACTTTCGCCCCCTACATTATCGCCTTGCGCTGACAACGCCAGCAAGAGGAGGCGTCTTGAAGTTGAATGGCCGCTTCAGGAGCGGTAACTAAAGGGCATGTTTTTCAGATCGCTGAACCGTTATTATTTGCAGCAGTCTGGTGCCTGCGCAAAGTTTTCACTCTTTCATTGTTGCAGGATGTCCAAGCCCTCCACTGCATGACAGTGTTTGTGGCTGTATTGGCAGTCACCTTGCCAGACTGCAGTGCCGACAAATAGCTTCTGGGGCAGTATTGTCCCTTCCCTTTAAGTGAGGGAAGCAGCCTCTGTGATTGAAGAGTGCCATCTGGAATGCGCTGCAAATTGTCTCGCGCTCTGCCAGTACCGCCCCGCTCTCCGACTTTAGCGCCCTAAGAGAAGTGGTTAGCGCTTGATTTAGCACTCCACTTCCCTCTTGGAGCGCTACAACTGAATTTCGCGGGAGCCTATCATCATTAGTGCCTGCCGCTAATTTTTCAGCGTTCGAGGTTTTAGCGCCCCAAACCGCGCTATAATTAATTTCTCCCCCAAAGTGTACCAGCATTTCACTATTGAATCTAATGTCCTTTGGTTTAAGGGCATTTAACTTTCTAACCTGCACAATATCCAAACCTTTTAGAAAGTGGGATAATAGGAGGAAAATCATTTAAATGTGGATTACTTATGTAACGTATCTTCATCCTATTTCATACTGAATTGTTACTTTCATCAAAACAGTAACTTAAATATTTTGTCTAAATAAAGACTGCGGGGGGAAAAATTGGGTATCACCTATTTTGGGGCGCTAATATCGGCTGGGTGCAAAGTTTAGCGCCCGGCGCTAATTATCGGCGCCAACCGCGAAATTTGTCTCCATCGCCCCCTGGAGGTGATTGGAGCGCTAAATCAAGCGCTACACACCTCTCTTAAGGTGCTAACGTCGGGGAGCGAGGCGCTACCTCAGAACGCTACCGAATCCCATGCGATGTCAGTTACCATGGAACTCAGACAGACTGGCGCCGTCCAGTTCTTAAAGGGGAGGGGCCATCTTGCTAGCCAGCCACACCCTGCTCATTGCAGCGTTTGACCTCGGCCTGCAAACACCTACAGATGTTGCTCAAACAATTGTGATGAATACTCAGAGGCCCAGGGAGAGAGCTCGGCGCTATAGCGACCAGACATTGGTGGCTCTGGTTGGCGCTGTTGAACGGCGATGGGCAGTGCTCTTTCCAGAGAGTGGCAGGAGGCCATTGCCCCGCGAGTTTAGAAGAGTCTGGAGGGAGGTTGCCCAGCATGTGTCATCGCGGAGCCTGGTGCAGAGGACACATACACAGTGTCGTAAAAAGTTCAACGTCCTCACTCGGGTGGTCAGGGTGAGTACCTGCTTTTCAATACCTCTCCATCCCACCATCTCAACCTCACTTTGTGCTAAGACGATCTAAATACCCAAATGCCCAACACTCATCCAACAACTATGGCCATCTCATAAAACTCACATGCACATCTCACACCTTTCATACAATTATGGCTTTTCAACTATGGTAGGCACCTCTGCCAAACACATGACTGCACACTCACTCACACGCTGTCCTTTTTCTTGCAGGCCAAGCTTTCACATAACCGTCCAGCGGACGGGAGGAGGACAGACGGAGCTGAACCCCCTCACAGTATTGGAGGAGAGAGTCCACAGAGTCATTGCAAGTAGTAGTAGGTGCAGTGGCCGTTGGAGAGGTCGACCACCTTGGGGACAGCAATGGTATGTTCATCAGCTTTCTCTCCTCTCTCATACCACTTCCCCCTCACACCAGCCTTTTACACTTTCAATCTAACTAACTGTCTCCAGTCCTTGCTCCCTTCATGCCCCCCTGCCCCCCACCCTCATGTTAAAGCCACTCTTGTACCTTCCTGTTTTCAGATAGTGAACCACCAGCTGACCAGCCTGTCCCTTAACCTGCCAGTGGCAGCGATGCGCCAGAGGATCAGGAACACCAAGCCGGAGCCTCACCGTCTGCGTCTCCCAAGGGTGACACTTCCGACACTGGGGCCATGTGTTCCCTGGATGGGAGCAGGGGGTTAGGGTCTGATGTGGGTGAAGCTCCGGGACCCAGCGGCCTGCAGCAATGCCATGGGGGTAGGGAAGCTCGGGGGCCATCTCCCCGGAGGGTGAGTGCGCGCACGAGTTCTGCTGCACAGGACTCGGATGAGGACCTCAATATCGCGGCCATGAATACTCAGGCGTTGAACATGCATACGGAGCTCATAGGTGCAATGGCAAGGGTGCCCGAGAGCATGGATGCACTGGCTAGTAGCGTGGAGGAGTCCGCCGCCAGCACAGCTGTCATCTGTGCGCAAACCCTAGAACCCATCCTTGCCTCGTTGCAGAGGATGGTGGAATTGCAGGGAGACCGTGGGGACCCAGAGCCCATGCTGCGTGTAATGGGTGAGGTGGCAGGATCTATTGCAGCACAGGCCGACGCAACGCAACAGCTTAGTGCTGCAATCGAGTCATTGGCTGGTGCCATCCAGTCTCAGACTGCTCTCATGCAGTCTCAGATTGATGTCACGCAAGCGCTGACTGCTGCCATCCTCGCTGGGTCGCCCACAGTCCACCGGGGATCTGACAGTGCCACAGCAGGCCAGCAATGCTGAGGTACTGCCCCGGGGGAGTGGCAATGTGTCGGTCGAGCAGGAAGGTGCTGTCCTCTCTCAGGAAGACAGCATTCCTGCTCCCACCACTGCCACTTCGCCATTGCACTTGCCATGGCCTGTAACCCAGCCAGCCCAGACTGCTGCCGCCCATGCAGAGTTGGTGCAGTCTGCAGCCGGGCCCTCCAGGCCCAGAGCTGGTCGAGGGCGTCTTTCAAGGCTATCTGCAGTCTCCGGATCCAACATTCAGCAGCCTTCCACCAGCCTTGCTGCAGCCGCTGGGGCCACATTACGGAGGCGCAGTAGGGTGGGAAGGGGGGAAGTGCACAGGGGATGGAAGTCACCCTCGAAGGGCGAAAAGTAAAAATTGTGCAATAAATGGGGGGAATGTTTGTAGCAAAGTTTGATGTTCATCTTAATATATTTGTTTACTGTGTTGACGCTGATCTTGATGTTGTGAGGACGAGTTTTGTTAGTTTATGAATTGTTGTGATTGTTTCTAATTGTTTGTCCTGAATAAATAATGATGCGGAGATGCCGGTGTTGGACTGGGGTGGACAAAAGTGTGAAGTCGCACAACACCAGGTTATAGTCCAACAGATTTATTTGAAATCACAAGCTTTCGGAGCGCTGCTCCTTCGTCAGGTGAAGGGTCACCTGATGAAGGAGCAGCGCTCCGAAAGCTTGTGATTTCAAATAAAGCTGTTGGACTATAACCTGGTGTTGTGCGACTTCTCACTGAATAAATAAGACATAGTTTGTCATATAAATAAAAAATGTTATTGGAACTTTACAACTTTGTTGATTTGACTCATTGGAGCTTTGCCCGGCAATAGGGGATGCGGGATGCTTGCAATGATGTGCTTCTTCATCCCAGAAGCCATCTTCTCTGTTATTCTTCAGAAGCGGTGTCTTATCAGATGTTCACGGACGGCCCTTGCAGAGGCAACATTGTGCACCTCCCTCCCACGTTGGTGCTGCTGATCCTCCTCTTCATCCTCCGCCTCCTCCTCCTCCTCCTCTCCCTCTTCCTCCTCCTGAGGTGGTGCACCAATCCCTGGTGGCAATGGCTGCGTCCTCATAATTGTGAGGTTGTGAAGCATGCAGCTCACAACAATGAAGAGCGATACTCGCTCGGGGGAGTACTGCAGGGCTCCTCCAGAGTGGTCAAGACACCGGAACCGTTGCTTCAAGACGTCTGCTCAATGAGGTTCCTGGTGGTGCTATGGCTCTCATTGTATGCGAGCTCAGCAGGAGTGTTGGGGTTACGGAGCGGTGTCATCAGCCAGGTGCAGAGTGGATAACCCTTGTCCCCGAGGAGCCAGCCACGAGGTTGACGCGGTGGTTGGAAGAGGTCTGGGATACCAGTCTGGCGCAGGATGAAAGCATCGTGGCTGCTGCCAGGATAGCGGGCATTGACGGCGAGGATGCGCTGTCAATGGTCTCACACCAACTGGACATTCAGAGAGTGGAAGCCCTTGTGGTTTCGGAAAACCTCTGCATTTTTATGAGGTGCTCGCAATGCCACATGCGAGCAGTCAATGGCGCCCTGAACCATGGGGAAGCCCGCTATCCTAGCGAAGCCACATGCACATTCACGCTGTTTGTCCCGGGTCATGGGGAAAGAGATGTACTCCCTTCTCCTTTTGTACAGAGCATTTGTGACCTCCCGGATGCAGCAATGTACAGCGAACTGGGAGATATTCGCTATATCCCCAGTTAAAGCCTGGAAGGAACCGCTGGCATAGAAATTGAAAGCCACCGCCACCTTCACTGCCACTGACAGAGACGTCCTGGTCCTGAGCTGTGGCTGCAGATCTGGTTGCAGCAGGTGGCAGAGCTCAGTGACCACCTCCTTGCTGAAGCGTAACCTTCTGAAACACTGCTCCTCAGACAAATGAATGTAGGAGAATTGCTCCCTGAATACCCTGGGAGGGTAAGGTCTTCTGTGCAGAGGCCTGTTGGCCCTCCTCCCTCTGGCCATGTTTGCCACTCTCTCTCTGCACCTCTGCTGCCTCCGAAGGTGAAGCTGGAGGACGACGCCCTGAGTTAGTATACCCCCCATTTAATCTTCTAAATGTGCTAAATATGAAGCTCAGAGAAATGGGAACCTGAAAAGTGTTGCTCAGGACCAAAACTCCTTGTAGGGCAGCATTAAATCTCTCCAGACATCTCTCTCCCTCTCAACCTGCATATGCCAAAAATGTTGCCGACTAGAAAAAGCAGGAAGCGCACGCCTTTAAATAGCACTCCCCCAGCTCCTTGCTGACAGCAAAACGTCCCCCTCTACCTGTCGTTCCTCGTGGCAGGCACTAAGGCAGGGGGCGAGAATTAATTTCCCGTCCGGGGCACTACTGGGGCGTTGCACGCTTGGTTGACGTCATGATCTCCGGGCGCAGGAGATTGTGGCGGTGGTGTTTAGCACCACCGCAAACGGCAGGTCAATTTCGCGAGCGCCGCTAAAATCGCCACACTCGGACGCTAAGTTGCTAGCGCCCCGTTAGCACCCCCGGAGGCGCTAACGGGAGGCGCTAACCGACCCAATTTTTTATTTAACCATTGTACATCGCAGTAGAAATTCTATTACTGATATTAGACAGCTATATTTAAGAGTGAAAAGAATTATCTTGTACCTATACAGTATTATTGGAAATCAGGGAGGCCCAGTAATTTTATCAAGAGCCTGTATTTTCCATTGATAACATTGTTTAATGCTCACAATGCTGGCCACGGTCTGTCTGCATCTAGTACTGCAGCTGGCTTTTTTGGTGTGTGGGGGGGACTCTGTCAGGTTTAATGTAGCAATACAGTGTTCTGTAATTATAGTTCTGGGAGTCATACTCCGTTGGTTTTATTGATGTTTACCTTTGGTTAACTTCCATTTTGGGGATAAAGACAGCTGTTTTCATATATACTTTGAACACCTAAAGGGTTTTAGTGCCAATTATTTTTGTCCAAATGTCTTTATGGCTACCTTCTTGCAAATGTCAAGAAGTTCATTTATCAAACCATATTTGCTGTTTATTTAAAATTGCAATTTTGCCATAAAATAGAAATTGTGATTACTGTCATTTGTAAATATTCAGCTGACTCACATGGCATAGCGAACTACAAGTCTGAAACAACAGAAGTTCCTTTGATGCCAACAAATAGCAATTGTATCATTAGTTGGTGTGGTTGCTGCCAGTATTAGAAGCTTATAGTGCCGCATGGTACATTCAAGATGAGGATACTGCAGAGTCAGAATCTGGAGTTTTTTTTTATTCATTCACGGAATGTGGGCATCACTGGCATGGCCAGCATTTATTGCCCATTCCTAATCGCCCTTGAGAAGGCAGTGATGAGCCGCCTTCTTGAACAGTCCGTGTGGTGAAGATACTCCCACAGTGCTGCAAGTAGGGAGTTACAGGATTTTGACCCAACAACGATGAAGGAACGGTGATATATTTCCAAGTCAGGATGGTGTGTGACTTGGAGGGGAACTTGGAGGTGGTGGTGTTCCCATGCGCCTGCTGCCCTTGTCCTTCTAGGTGGAAGAGGTCGCGGGTTTGGGAGGTGTTATCGAGAAAGCTTTTATATGAGTTTGGTGTAGCAAGGTCCTTTTATGATCTTCCCTTGGGCCCCAAAGCATGGATTAAGGTAACAGTGCACAAAATCAGGCCGGTTTTATCTGACCAAAATGGCGGTGGTAGGCATGCCACCCCATTAATGCTGACGCTGCGACCACCCCCATCTTGAAAGGGCCCTTCCCTTAGGTGGTCGGAACACCTGTTTCGGGCAGTAGGCCTCTTGATTGTGAAAATTGAGGTTCCATGACATAGAGCAGGAGTGCTCCTTCTGCTTCCACAGCCAGGGCTCGCCACCCACCTCTGCTGCGCTTCTTCCCCCCAGACCTACCTACAGACCAGCTCGGTCTAGGAACTGGCCAAAAGTCATCAGGCACTAAACCAATGAGCTGCATCAGGAGACCCACTTAAGGCCTGCAGCTCACAGGTGTCATTTATATGAGGTCCAGGCCTTGAATGGCTCCGCGCTCTTCGCCGCGAACAGGCGGGTGACCAGCGCACGCCACTGGTCAGCCACCCTATAGTTAAAATCTACCCGGCTGATATAATGTCATAGAGCAAGCAATGTCTCCTCAAAGTTTGCTGCCCACCCAATGTGAAATGAATTTGGGCTGTCTCAACCCAATTCCTAATAGACGTGGATCCATAGCATAAACTGCCGCCTAATTCAGCACCAAGTGGCAGTAGATTGGCATTCTTATTCAGAAAAATGGCTGGTGTTTGGAATGGAAAATGTCACACTGGTGCTAGAGTCGTTGCTATTGTGAGGTCTGAGCTTGATGGTGATACTGAATACCTGAAATAGGGAGGTGTTCCATTTCCCAGTGCTAATGTATGTATGTTATCGTAGTCAGCTAAAAACACACCAAACTCATTGCAAAAAGGAAAATGATTCTATGATTGTTGACGTGCCTGGCAATGGCGGAATATTTATTAATTAGTTAGTTTGAGTCGCTTGATCATTGGTATCAGTCTGGTTGTCAAGGGAATGTCTGTTCAGCATGTGATTTCCTGCAGTGCGCGGATGAAAGGGAAACAGCTCGACGTTCTGTTAGGCCGAGATAAGGAATGGAAATAATTCTGTATAGATTGTTCATGATGGATGTTATCTTATGGGGTGAAGAGTGCAGTCCCTGGTATGAAATGCACATTCCCCTCATGACCAATAAGCTAATAAAATGGGAAAAAATTATGTGTTTTCGAACGCAGAGAGAATGAATTATCTACCAGAGGTGATTAACTCTTCATGGTCACTTTTCCCCTCTCCTTTCTTGAGGGCAGTGACTCTGTCTGGGGTACAGGCCCTATTTGACCTCTGGTGCCTCATCATCCTGTTTTTTTATTCCTGTTTGTGCCTAGATACCAAGGGCTAAATTGTCTAAGACCCTGTGCACCCATGACTTTCTGATAAGTCGTCCACTCTACAGCTGCGATTTTGCCAGCGCTCAGAGGGTGGGTTCGGAGGCGGGTCCGCTGTTAAAATTGAAATGATTGACAGCGGGTTGAGAGCCCGCTCCGAACCCGCCTCCATGTAAGTTTCCAAAGTGTCGGGTTTGCGATTTCAGAACAGACCTGACACCATAAGAACATAAGAAATAGCAGCAGGAGTAGGCCATTCAGCCCTTCGAGCCTGCTCCGCCATTCAATGAGATCATGGCTGATCTTCTGCCTCAACTCCATTCACCGGCCCTATCGCCATATCCCTTGATGCCCTTACTAGTCAGAAATCTATCGACTTCTGTTTTTAATATACCCAATGACTGAGCCTCCACAGCCCTCTGGGGTAGAGAATTCCAAAGATTCACCACCCTCTGTGTGAAGAAATGTCTTCTCATCTCAGTCCTGAATAGCCTACCCTTTATCTTGAGGCTGTGGCCCTTGGTTCTAGACTCCCCAGCTAAGGGAAACATTCTCCCAACATCCATCCTATCAAGCCCTGTAATAATTTTGTATGCTTCAATGAGATCCCTTCTTATTCTTCTGAATTCAAGAGAATACAGGCCTAGTTTACTCAATCTCTTCTCATACGACAGTCCCGCCATCCCAGGAATCAATCTCATGAACCTTCGTTGCACTCCCTCTATGGCAAGTATATCCTTCCTTAGGTAAGGGCGGGGGAGGTATTTAAGATAGTTAAATGCTTGTTAAACGCTTGTTAACTACTATTTTGCCAGCCTATTTCTGTTTTCCCACTTTTTTAACGGGGTTCATGTTGTTCGGAGATCACGTCAGGTAAGTAGGTCGGGTTCTCTATGTCTCCCCATTGCTGTGAATAGGTGACAGCTGCAAAAGTGGTATGAAAGCTACCATTTCACAGCTGTTCACTATCCAATGTCAGGAGCTTGAGCCTTCAGGACTTGAAAGACACTTTTGAGCTTTATGCAGTTTGGAAGTGTTTGGAGTAAACTCCCTATCCACTGTCACCTCCTTGGAGCAAGCTCTCTCACCATTGACAGATCGTTTCTGTCATCTCAACTTCAGCTGCCATCTATTTCAGCAACATCGGTTGAAAAAATCTCACCTTGGTCCTCTGAATCCCTCCACGATCAGCCCCAACACCAACATCACCAACAACAATACTAACCTTCTCCACAATCACCTGATGCTGCACAGGACACAGGGCATCAGCACCTGACAACATTGCTGCCCGGGAGACCAGCGATGGCCTCACCATGGCCAGATTTAGATTTACTTCACTTGACACTGTACACCCTGGCTGCCACATGATGCGCCAGGTTAACACCACCCCACACCAGCACCATAAAGCATCCCTACAATGTCCAAGCCATTCCTTTCATACTCATCACCATTGTGGGGGGTGGGGGGAAGTTATGTCTCAACATTCACTGGAACTCACTAAGACACTTCCAAAGGTGTGCACAGATCTGTCCAATAAGGTAAAGTGTTGAAAATATAGATTTCAATGTTTAACAACACATTACTTCACATGAACATTGGCTAAACCACCCAGGTACCTACCCTTGTGTGTTGTTAGTTCATATGCTTGCAGTTGGTTGAGGGTGAGTGTGAGGGGTGGCTAGTGAGATGGGGAAGTGATAATGTAGATTGAGAGCGATGGGTGGAGGTGCAAGGTAAGTTGGTGTGAGTAAAGATGTGCAGGAGTAGGGTAGGGAAGGCAGAGTGATGTGGATGTGATGAGTGGCACAGCGGGATGAGGTTGAGTGTGGCTTTGCAGTAATGTTTTGTGATCAGCTCAGATCATTGAAAGGTTAGCACCACTGCAGCCTGGTCCTCCTGACGACATCCCTGCTTCTGCCCTCCTGTGCAATGTGCAACCAGGCTGTGTTGATCTCCTGGGGAGGTCTCTTCCGCCCATGGGATGGGAAGAGGAACTCCCTGCGTGCTGTGACTCCCTCCATAAGCATATGGAGGGAGTCATGCGAGAGCCTGGGTGCAGCCGTGCACCTTTGTGCAGTGATTGTCAGTGTTTGCAGTACCTCAATGCTGTAGAACACTGACAGCACAACTGTCAAAATGAATGTGGACATGGCCCCTTTAAGGAAACCGGCCGATGACGCATCATCAAATGACGTCATCAGACCCGCTTGGAGAGTGCGAGCTGCAGGAGGCACCGACCCCGACTGCCCTGGACCTGCCTCGGTCGGCGAAATCGCGGCCTACGCGAGGATCCGCTGATGTCAGTGAGCTATTTGATTTTTGGGGTATCACAACCAAGCCCCCATTCTGTCTTCACCTGACATCTGTACATGTGCACTTTCCAGCAGATATCACTGGAAAGCAATCAGGAATGGAAATCATGGTCACTCATCCCTCCCCAGTCCAGGAGCAGTAAGACCAACAACTTCGGCTGAGATCAGCTGACTCTCACCGGGATTGAACCTGGTTGAACCTGTGGTCTGTATGGGAAGTTCCACACTGGACTCCATTAGGGGAGTGATCTTCGTGGTTATTGTATCCCATGTTATACTGAGGGAGGGCTGAGAAAGGTTGGCTAAGGTGGAATTCTGATTCTAATTTTTCTTTCTGAAAAATCCAAATCCAAATTCAGACGGCGCATTTAATTTTATGCGCAGCTTCTGGTGTAAGATGTTGCAACTTCCAGCACAGCACTAAATGGGAAGAAGTGTCGTCAAGATTTGAGCTAATTCAAACAAGGACAATTTTAAACAAATGTAGGCTAGACCAGTCTGGAATACAAACTGCTTTCAAGCTCTTTCCTAATAGGCACTGATTTGCATGTTGTTGAAATTGTTTTCTCATTACAATTGCTTTTTTCTTTGGTAATAATTCTTACCCATTGGTCATCATGGGAGTGTAATTTAAGAACAAATGATAAGCTATAATGAAGGGCTACTTTGTCTGGATGCTGGAAAAAAAGCCAAGGTAAGAGCTGACAATATACTTTATGTAAGCCTCAACCCGTATTGTTTACGAGAATGTGTAATTAATGTAAGGTTTTTTTTTATTCTGCAGTAATAAATAAACTACACAAGAGCACAGTTTGCTACAAATAAGTACACATGTGTATTGTAATTCTTGTGCTCGGTGTATGATGGCACCAATTAAGGCCCATAATCTTGCCTCAGAATTGTCTTCCTTTGACACAGCAGCCATGTAAACTGTACATCAATTTTATTATCACAATGGCACCCAGATCATACTGCTACACGTTTGGAATATTTGTTTTCTTTAATGTCTTTCTTTGTAGAAACTACCAATGCTGCATGGAAGGACGGTGTTTAATCTACAATCTAAGATTTTGACTCTGACATAATGGTAGTCTGCCCATTGTAACATTTCACTCCATCACCTGACTGCTTCTCAATCATAACATTTATTGCTGATTACATTTTTTCATGATTAAGCATTCCTTATTTGAACTGCTATGCAGATCCACTAAACACATCTCTCACCTATCCCATTCCCATCCATCAAATCACAATTTCTGCAATTCTGCATCATTTATGTCACACAGACAACTCAAAGTCAACAAAATTATGGAAGAGAAAAGACAGCTTGAATGCTTCATAATTGAATTTATACACTTCTGGTTCATAAATCTTCAATTACAAATTTTTATAAATATGGCATCCTGGTTATACAGTCTAATTACTGGGAAGTATTACATTTCAAAACTATAATTTAGCTGTACTAAATAGAAGTGGTAGAGTTGATACAGTAGCAATGCAATGCATTAGTAAGCAATAAAAACGAAGATTAAGTCCCAACGGTGATCTAAATACGTTCTGTACTGAAGTTATTAAAAATAGTTCAGAGAGAATCAGATTTATAATAGCAGATGTCTAGACTGCAGATGCATTGCTGAAGGACTTTGCATTTGCTCACATGTGTAATGTGACCTTGGTCTACGCAATTGGTATCATGTCATAATTTTTTATTATCACATAAACTATTTTGATGTAGGGCTTATCCTGCTATCGATGGATGGTCTATCGAACCAAGTGGAAGTCTTTTCTGATTACTAAAACAATTATTAAATTTCTAGTGCAATAAAGTTTTACAACAACCTGACTTAGGAAAGCTGGTTTATCAACCGTGTGATCAAATCCTTCGCACCATCATCAAATCAAAGATAGAGTTCTAGGACATAAATACTAGGCAAATATAACCCATGTTCAATTTGGTAACAACTGCTGAGTTCTGGAGCTAAAGGCACAAAGTCAGAATAGAACAACGAGGCACTGTTAAAATGATATGCTAGGCCAGATTAATGGAGCTTAGACAGAACAACTGTCAGTAAAAGGCTAATGTCATATTTTTGTGAACATGGCACACAAATCATTTTTACTGTCTAGAGTACTATCTCCCAGAGCTTTTGCACATCTGTTAAAATGCAGATTTTATACCAATTAGAAAGCAATGAGCAAGCCCTCACAGAGGCTTGAAGTGAATGAAATGCTGTATTGTCAGTGGCAGCAGAAAAGCTCCTCTGATTCACCAAGGCGATAATTCTAGGCAGAGGATAAGCCCAGAAAGCTCCACCTTATGGCAACAAGCACAGAACTGTTCCACCAATTAGGAAAGGAGAGGACGAGCTAATTGGTGACCCGCCAAGATTAACAAGAAATTTGCAGGCTTACTGTAGATCAGGCTATCCTAAATAAACGTTCCACCAAAAATAAAAACTGAAAATGCTGGAAATACTCAGCAGATCAGGCAGCATCTGTGGAGAGAGAAACAGGGTTAACGTTTCAGGTCGATGATGTTTTGTCAGAATTAGAAGATGCTGGTGATCTCTTGAGTGTTTTCACCATTTTCTGTTGTTATTTTCTGCGCCCCTGGGGTCCACCTGCCTTTCTTCCACCTCACTCCTGCTGTAACCATTCACATCTAAAAGCTGTTCATCTCTAACATCTTCCAGTTCTGATGAAAGGACATCGACCTGAAATATTAACAACAGAAAATGCTGTAAATACTCAGCAGGTCAGGCAGCATTTGTGGAGACAGAAACAGAGTTAACAGAGGGAGAGGGAAGCATGCAAAATCTGGCAAAAAGGAGAAGGATCCCAGTGCCCATGAGTGTGGCGGAAGAAAGGCAGGTGGACTCCAGAGGTGTGGACCGTCCCTCTGGCCGTGTACCGAGAGGGAATCCCCACCCCAAGTACCAGCCCACACCTCCCCCACTCCCAGTGGCTCTGATGCAACCATCCACCTTACCAACTCCCTCCTCCCCTTCCCCCAGGAGAACTCCTCCATCTCAGCCAAGAGGATCCAAATGGCTATACTAAACCAACAGTTGGTTAAATCACCTGGAGGGCACAATCTGCCCTATCACAGATCTTCCCCTTTGTTCTTCCCTGGCTCTGTACTTGCTTAAAAACTGTTCCTCTCCAACATCTTCCAGTTCTGAAGAAAGGTCATTGACCTGAAACGTTAATTCTGTTTCTTGCTCCACAGCTGCTGCCTGACATATTGAGTGTTTCCAGCATTTTCTATTTTTATTTCAGATTTCCAATATCCACAGTAATTTGTGTTTGTAACAGTGCTGGCAGTTACTATGGAGAAGTTCATGCTCTGGGCTATCTTCCTGTTATGGCTGATGCAGATTATCAGGTGGCAAAAAGATAACAAGTGGAGAAAAAGTCAACAATGCATTGTTGGAAACCAATTGTTTTTTTTAAACAAAATGTATTGTGTATTTTCAATGGAGACAAACAATTCAATAGACAATTTGAAAATCAGATCAAATCTCCAAGACAAGTTGTTAAAGGATGAACAACTCTGAATGAGTAACGTGTTAGGTTAAACATGAACAGAGATTTTGGGTTAAGTACATTTTTTTTGTTCTGTGCTGGTGTCAGGGAATCTGTCCTTGTTAGACAGACGTCACTATTGCTAGACACAAACACATTAACCTGTGAACCATGTAACTCTCGCAATCCTCTGTGAAAATTGAATGACAATAAAATACTTCTCAGTACAAGTGACAATATGATATTGTCATTACTGTCTTGTGGTAATGCCATCTTCAGCACCTCAAAATCCTACCGTTATTTATGATCAAAGATTGAAGGTGCAGACAATTTCCCACTGAAAGTTTGTGCTTACAGTAGTGATGGATAGCAGCGTTGCTGAACACAATATTTTTCCTCCTTACACACAGTAACAGCACCAAAGACTCCTAGGTTAGTTATAACTCTGGTAAGATTCAGCAGTGTTCCTTAGATCCAATCTCAGAAACAACACTCCACAACCAAGTGGATCAATGTGGCATCTTGATTCCCCACATCATTTATGACATGTATACTGGCTAAGGTTCATCTCTTTGGTTTGTCTAGATTCAGCTGCCCAACTAACTCATGTCTGACTGGTCAGTCATAACGATAAAAAAAATTCAAAACGTGAAAAAGCGCATTCATTTGTGAACTAGTTTAATCTCTCATTAAAAATGCTAGCAGGTTGATGCTGGGCGTTTCTGTGAACATTTGAAGGAAGTTTACTAGCTCTGCTTCAGTGACGTCTCGCACAATGTAGGTACATTTTCTGATCTCGGTGCTGAGACCACAGAGCAGTGCACTTGGCCCTTGCTCATATTCAGCTGAGCTGACCTTGCAAGACTTCGGAGGTCAGATCAAATTGCTTATTTACGGCAAGCTCCCAGCCGATATCAGACCTGACACTGGGAACCTGCTGAAGGGATGGAAACAGGAAATTACATGAGTAGCCTTTGAAAAATTGCGTTCAAATTTTAAAGGGATTCAGTCACATGAAGGTAAAAAGTCACAAAGGGGTATCATCCTTTTCAAACGTTATATGGGACTAAGTAAATAGCTGAGAAAACCTAAGGGAAGGCAAAACAAACGTGGCGGCAAGAAACTTCAGCAGCATCGTGACAGAAGAGACGGATTTAGGCAGTGACCCAAATAAGGCAGGTCTCAACCTAAAGGTGGAGTATCTAGGTTGGCCTAGTGGGGGTGGAGCCTCTGCCCATCCCAAATAAAGCATCTGTGTAAAAGCAGGAGGAGCTAGGGATTCCCTATGCCAGGAGTTTTTTTTAATTTGTTCATGGGATGTGGACGTCGCTGGCAAGGCCAGCATTTATTGCCCATCCCTAGTTGCCCTTGAGAAGGTGCTGGCGAGCTGCCTTCTCGAACCGCTGCAGTCTGTGTGATGAAGGAAGGATATACTTGCCATAGAGGGAGTGCAACAAAGATTGTAGAATTCGCAATATATCGCGATTTGATTAATAAGGAGAAAACACAAAGTTTCGTTCAAACAGCTTTTATTTCAGCAGAAGGCTGACAGGTTTAAATTGGACACAAGCAGCCTGTAAAATGGCCGCCGCACCTCGTGACAGAACATTCTAGACTTTTCAACAGGCAGACAAGATGGCGTTCCATTAAACGTTTTTTCAAGATCGATAACGATTCAGCACAGTGAAGATAATACACGAGACATTATGGGTTTACAGTATAAACATAGATACTGAAATCGGTCTCCCAGGTACAAAGGAAAGCCATTGTACCGAGTAATCAAGGGCCCATCCAAAGGATGTAAACTCCCAACGACTCTACGATGAGAGAGCCGTTAGCAGGTAGTTATACAGGACACTTGGAAGCCCCAAACCCCTCCAGGGAGAACACCGACCGATTTAACAATGGGGGAAATATTAACAGGTACTCAAACATTCATGAGTAGCCCCGAAACCCATTAAGGACGGAGATCACCCATACAAGACATTTGGGCGCCAAACCCTAAACAAAAGAATGGACATTATAGTTGGGCGGGAAACGGAAGATTTTTGCACTATAATTGCAGGCCCCAAACCGTCCACTCGCTCTCTTGCCTCTTGCCTCGTGCTCTTGTTCGTGCTCCTGCGTTCGCTCGATTGCTCCTGTGTTTTATCCGGTCGATTCGTAACCTCGTGGCTGCTCCTGTGTACTCGTAGTTGGGCTTCTGCGTGCCTGTTGCCTCTTCTGAAAAGACTGTTGAACTTTCTGATCCGTTCGGATCTACCTCGTGTCACGTAACGAAGACCTATGTTGGTAACTGGCAGCGGAACCAAAGGCCCGAGATGAGATGAGATGAGATGAGATGAGAGGAGAAGAGAAGAAGACCATATCCATCGCCACGGTCAGTAAATCCCGACCGCGCCTGTAGGTCGATTAGCCAAGTTTTCCTCGCCAGGAAGATTTCTCTTTCGAACTTATAACGAAACATATTGCATCAATGATAACTGGACTGTGCCCAAAGCAACTGGAACGTGCAAACATATCGTATCAATGATATTGACAACGGTGCTCCAAGACTAAACTGTGAAGCCCACCAACAGAGGTCTTCACCACAGCGGACGGTCCAGCCTACTAGCCGGAGCAGCAGAAGCAAGTAAACAAGTGGGACCAGGAGATCTCCTGACCGACACGTGGGTGCTGCGGTGAAAAACATCCGATCAGCTATTCGGAATTTCTCCGAGTTGTCACGAGTGGTGAGCATGAGTCTCGAGATCCTACGAAGCTAGTTTAGGATAGATATTGATAGGGGAGGGTTTAAAGATTAAGGATATTTGTAATGTGTGCCCCTATTTACGTTGTGCCGTTCGTTCCTCGTTTCCCTAAGATCGACTATATAACCGTTTGTAAGATTGTACTGTCATTAATCTGTGCTTATGACATGTATTTCATAATTTTAAGTATCATGCAATAAAGATTTTCCATTTCGTACCATTCAAACCAAGTCTACATGAGTTTTATCTCCATTACTGCTCTCGCATCTAAGTCCAGTGTCTAGAACCGTAAGGGAGAGTGATTCGAACCACTCACAGGTGTGTCTAGTGTTCCCAGACTGGCTGGAGACCAGAACAGGCAACCAGGCCTAGACCCGCACTGACATACAGGCTGCACAGAGCCGCGTGAATCTCACAGGCTACGAGACACGCAGGGTCAGGAATCCCTTACAGAAAATGGCGACCGCGGCAGGACACTGGCAGCGAGAGGGTAGTGTGTTAGATTTTGGAATGACTGTACGAAATGTTATGCAGGAAAAGATAGCGGATTATGTGTTTGGAAAGGTTAATCTAACTAAAAAGTGGATAAGTGAATTGTTAGCGGATAAGAGCCCACTAGAGGCAGCTGAAAGGTGGACAGATAGTAAGGAACATAAAAAGACAGTTGAGAAAGCAGTCTGGCTTATGTGCTACAAAAGGCAGGTTCAGATTTCAAACCAGACCATTACAGCGCTAACAGCTCGTATCAGCCATTTAGAGGGAGAAATGGAGGAGAAGGTTTCTGGAGGGGAGGTGCTCATTAAGAATTTAAATGAGTTACACCAGGAAAGCCAGGAAGTCTCCAGTTACCTTAAAACAAGGATAGAGTATCTCGAGTGCCAGGTCACTGAAGCAAAATTGAACGAGAGTAGGTTAAAGGAAAGATGTAACCGCCAAGCTGCCCAGATAAGAACTCAAGAAGAGAGCTTAATGGGGGTTAGGTCGGCGTATAAGTTGGCCCTTGAGGATAAGTTTCAGGGAGCCGACCATAGCGCCTGCCAAAGGGAGATAGAGAGCCTCAAAAGGGCCGTGAATAATGCGAACGGCATGGTGTGCCTTATCAATCCGTCGGCGCACCAGCCGCTAGTAAATGAGAGATTTAGAAATTCCCCACCAAGTAAAGCAGAAGAAGTAGTAGCCACTGCGCCCTCCGCGCCACCCAGCTATTCAGAAACCTGGGTTAGGGAGGAAGCAACGGAAGAAACAAAAGAGCCCATTGAAAAGGAAGTAGAAAAGGGATCGTTGTATCCAGTAACGGGGATTAAAAGGGGCCCAAGCAGAAACGGTGGGGAAGAACCGGGGGATCTCCTCGGACAGCTGGTGTTGCCTCACAGTTCACATCAGCTGAGAGCTATGATAAATCACGTACGGAAGCTGACCGAGATAGACGACCCTTCCGTACATTTCAGGGAAGTTGAGCAAGCCGCAGCCATTAACGGCTGCGATGATGGGGAGACAGCAAAAATGCTGCTGTTCTCATTAGACAGCTCGGTCCTTCAGTGTCTCTCAGGCGAGAGCAAGAGGGGAAACAAAAGTTATGAGGAATTGAAAAATGAGGTCCTAGAAGTAGTGGGGGCGAACGACGGAGGTCCGTTTGCTAGAGTGGGACAGACAGTGCAGATGGAGGGAGAACCCCCGAAGGTTTTTGCCGACAGGCTGTGGCCAGTATATGAGCGCAGCTGTCTAGGTGCGCCCGAGCGCGAAGATGTGGAAGGCGCCGCTCTAATTCATTGGCTTAGGTGCATAATAGCCAACAGTTTACCAGCCGTTAGAGAGCAGGCAAAAGCCTGGTTCGATCCCAATGACCTCAACCTTACGGAAGAGTCGGTCTTGAATCGACTCACGTTAGGTTATCGTAACATAAGGGGTATGACGACACGTCCCTTTAAGGGAAGAGTACATGAGGTACGACCCGCAGCCCCGGCTCAAAGAGAGTGGCATCAGGAGGGTAATCGCGCCCCACAGGCAAGTAATGCCTGTTACGGGTGTGGGAAGACAGGGCACTGGCGCAAGCACTGCAGGAACCCTTGGAAGGATTCCAAGGATAAAAATCCCGCGGTCCGAACCCAGGCGCCTGTCCCGGCTAAGGAAGCCAAGGCACCCACCCCTCCCGACGACCTCGAAGCAGTGTTAGGAGCCATGCGCAAGCTGGTTTTGAATGCGCGTGGACAGGTGGCGGTCGCAACCGGCCCCGTAGGTGCCGCAGGACCGTCTAATAGTACCCAATGACTAGAGCCCACGCAGCCTGCCTACCTGTGTCCTTTTAAAAGACACGCACAGGAGGGGGTCTGCGGTGAGGAGGCCAGGTTAAAAGAGCAGGCCTTGCGGGAGGAGAACGCCCGCTTAATAGGGAAAATAGATAGGCTGGAAGGGCAGCTTAGAGAGCAGGCCCTGCGGGAGGAGAACGCCCGAGCAATGGGAAAGTTAGACGTGCTCAGGCTAGAAGCGCAGCTTAGAGAGATAAAAGCAGCCTACAGGGTAGCCAGGAGCAGGGAGTATGAGGATTTAAAACAGGATAGAAATCTGCAGCCTCCAGCAGGTGAGATTTCACAGAAACAAGCAGGGGCGGTGGCCTGTCTTAAGGGAGGGGCCAGACCTGCGAGTGGGAAAGCACAGCCCCAGGTAGGACCACAAGGCACACAGGCAGGCATAGCAGCTTGCATCAGGGGAAGGGACATCCCGGACGATCATGCAGCGTTTTTCTGGAGTTGGGGGTTAGATGACGAAGAACCCAGGGTACCCTGGTCAGATGAGGATAGTGCAGATGAGCATAGTGATGATGACGGGTGGTTCCTGAGGAACGGTCTGGGGGGAATGGGGCCGATAGGTAGAGATCCACACGGGGTGGACACACAAGCTGCAGGTCCCGAGGACAGGAGGGAGGAGCTAGAGGAGGCAGGGCCAGCCGCCATAGGAGCACAGAGAGTACCGATGTGGCTCCCAGAGATGTGGCCGCCCGCTTTGAACGTCCAGTCCTCAGGGGAGGCAGAGATCACGAGTGAAGGGCCGCCTGCTGGGCCGAGCAGGGCGGAGCCACGAACTGCCAGCCCCGAGGTTAGGGAGGCGGAGTCAGCGGAGGCGGAGCCGGCGACTGTGATGGAACCCCAGGTCATCCCGTTGGAGGTCTCGGAACCCGGTCCGTCCGTCACGGAACCCCCGCCCATAGCAACTCCCCGTAGGTCAAGTAGAGAACCCCAGCCCAGGAGGATGTGGTCATGTCCCCAGACTGCCCCAAGGCGTAAAATTCAGGTTAAGATAACCCGGGTAGAGACAGGCCACATCGCAGCAGTAACAGGCTGCGGCAGATCAGAGGAAAGGGTCAGCGCAGCAACAGGCTGCGGCAGATCAGAGGGAAGGGTCAGTGCCCTCCCACCGTCGGGAAGAGCTCGCAGCAGCCTTCTCAGAATTTAAAGGGGCCGCCCTGAGAACGGGCGGCACTGTAAAGTTATTAGTTTTAAGTTTTAAGTTTATAGTTCAAGGTTAAGTTTTAAGTTTGTAGTTCAAGGTTAAGTTTGTAGTTTTAATAAGGCTAAGTTTGTAGTGTTTTTAACAAAAAACGATAAAATGATGGGAGTTTTAAGGCTAGGTTTAGAGGAAGTCTATTCAGCAAACGTTGAAGTTTACGTGAGGCGAGGTCAGGGGACCCGCTCACCCTTCACAACAGCCAGAAACCTTTTTGCGAGGCCGGCTACCTCATTCTATCTGATCACAGGAACCAAGGAAGGATGGAACGAATTCTAGTATTGCTCGTGGCAATCGGATGTGGATTGGCCTATCGAGGCCACACCAAGGATGTCGTGGTGTTTGGATGTTCCGGGGACACGGCCCCCATCGCGGTGGATGGGACCGGAAGACGGAAGGCAGAAGGGACCAGCACCTATTTCCACAAGGGAAGGTGGCCAGGATGGCTGGGAACGAACTCAACGGAGTATTCCAGCACATCGGGGTTCGCCTACAAAGAGACTTCTTTAATGTGCCCCAAAGTAAGGATCATCGCACCCAGGATCAGCGTCACCGTCGGCAAACGGATTTGTTTGACCTGTAGTGGGGATGTCCCATTGAGCCGATGGTGGTGGCTGCGAAAGCTGAGCAAAACTATGAGAAACTCCTCGGTCGAGTGGGAACGACTGGGTAATAATACCCATCGGACAATTACGGGGACAGACGGACAAGTGAAAGTCTGTTGGGACAAATGGTGGGAACCGGATGAGGGGATTTATGTATGTATGTGGGGGTCAAAGTACGTTTGCCCCAAAGGCATCTCCATATTTTTTATTAATCAGTGGCAGGATAACGGACAGGGGATGAGGTGGGATGCGAGCACCAGGGGGTGCGGAGCCCCATTCTCCCCGATCCCAGTAAATGCCACTGAACTCATTACGCGCCCACGCAAAGCCCCGCCCACGATTCCGGTGGTTCTAGCTGAGGAAGAAGGGTGCCCTAAAGCTAGTAAGGGACCCGGGAACGGTTTGGTACTGGTCCCCACAGACCAGATACTATTTCAGGGGGTACATTACGCGGTGGCCTCGGTGATTTTAAATCTCACTGAGGTACGGTTACCAGAGTGGTGCCCCAAAAAGACGGAACAGTTGTATCAGGTCCTGTTGACCAAGATGTTCAGACAATTTTACGAGTTTGATTTTGCAGAAATTGATAAGACAAGTTTGTACACCGCACCGCAGGAAGTTTTGGATCAAGTAGGGAGGCAAAGAAGGGGTTTGGTGAACGATGCGTTCACTGCTTTTAACACAGGGACATCTGTGGTCAACGCTCTAGACAGTGTGGAGCTGCAGACCCAGATTAATGGTTTAAAAACACAGTTAAAAGACATTCTAACAGATGAGAATAAAGTGGTAGGATCAGGTCTACACGAGGACCAAGCCATGACTCTCCATTTAAAGGAAATTATAGCAGAGCTGGAGAAACATGCGCGTACGGTAAATGCCCTGATCAGGGAAGATCGGAATGCATCCGATCAAGCTGCGCAGAACGAGGTGTGCGTGCTTTACGGGGCGTGGTTACTGGGCGAGGGCCGCAGTAATTTGGAGGATTTAAAACAAGGTTTGGTTCCGTCCTGGATAAGTAACAAACACCTGCGGGCGCTCCACCCTTTTCAGAACGCATTAAGCCCGTGCCAGCTCAGGCTAGCTTCAGAAGCTTACCCAGTCCCCGTGGACTGCGGACGTTCAAACCATACTATTATGGGAATAGTATTACGCATGCCGGTTTTGGGCAACACAGCAAAGCCCGCCCCGGTGTATCGGGTAGAGAACATTGGTGTCATTCAGGGGGGAGCCCACATTCGTTATGCAGCGGTTCCACCTTACGTCATCCGCTGGGAGCAAACGATGACAGGTACAGATCTCTCTGGTTGTCGTGGCAGGGGAGCACACATAATACTGTGCCCCCAGCACTTGAATGCCTTTTTAACACCACAGTGCGGGTTCAGAACGGCTGGCGCCAAGTCCATGAATTGCACCATGGAGGCAATGGCACAAGATCATGTGCCTCCGCAGGTAGCATACATCGGGGGTGGAACATATTGTGTTACCACTGCAGCGCAACACTACCAGCATGGAAACCGTAGCCGGTGTCCGGTGAGTGACAGCAGTTTCTGTTTTAAACCCAGGGCTGAAGTTCAAGTAGCACAACAGCGAATTATCCCAATCCCTGAACCATCCACTGTTCATCTCACAGTAAAAGAGAATTTCACCGACTTGCAGCGATTTGTCGCGCATTTTGGATACCTCATTCCCCCTCTCCCTGAGCATTTAACCAAACTTCTGAAAGCCGTCGCGGTTACACAGAAACATTTTTATACATTAGAGCAGAAAACTGTCGAAATAGGAACAGACATTCTGGACATAGTGGTTCCACCGTGGTGGAATCTGTTCACGAATATCGAAGTGCCTTCATGGATCAGAATAGCCTCCCACATTTTAGTCGTCTGTCAAGTGTTTATTGTAGTGTACCTATTGGTCATACATTGTAAAAGAGACAAGCGCCTCACCAAGCATGAAAACACGGGAGAGTGGCGAGAACGTTACGTGCGCGTGCACGATGAGAGCACCGTGTAATCGGAAAATGGCGTCACTCCCGCTCGCCGCGTGCGCCGCGGAAGTTTGTACTCATTGTAAATACGTTGGAAACTCGACATGTTTTAAGAGTTGGGGTTTGATTATTTTGGTGATGGTGTTGATTGTTTGGTTTTGGGTTTTGTTTTTTTTTTCCTTTCCCTGAATAAAAGACAAATATACAGGTGATGCGTGAGGTATCGGCCTGGTTACGCCGGGAAGGAAAACAAGTGGTGTAAGTTTAAGGGCAAATGATGCCTACGGTGATATAAAATGTGATTTTCTTGGGAAATAAGGACGACACAGAGACCCTAGTTAAGTTAAAATTTATGGGATTAATTTACTGGATTCGGAGTGAAATCGAGATAAGATTGCTCACCACCGTGATTTTTGATACGATAAGCGGAGTTATTCGCATCAACAGGAGGGACTGTAGAATTCGCAATATATCGCGATTTGATTAATAAGGAGAAAACACAAAGTTTCGTTCAAACAGCTTTTATTTCAGCAGAAGGCTGACAGGTTTAAATTGGACACAAGCAGCCTGTAAAATGGCCGCCGCACCTCGTGACAGAACATTCTAGACTTTTCAACAGGCAGACAAGATGGCGTTCCATTAAACGTTTTTTCAAGATCGATAACGATTCAGCACAGTGAAGATAATACACGAGACATTATGGGTTTACAGTATAAACATAGATACTGAAATCGGTCTCCCAGGTACAAAGGAAAGCCATTGTACCGAGTAATCAAGGGCCCATCCAAAGGATGTAAACTCCCAACGACTCTACGATGAGAGAGCCGTTAGCAGGTAGTTATACAGGACACTTGGAAGCCCCAAACCCCTCCAGGGAGAACACCGACCGATTTAACAATGGGGGAAATATTAACAGGTACTCAAACATTCATGAGTAGCCCCGAAACCCATTAAGGACGGAGATCACCCATACAAGACATTTGGGCGCCAAACCCTAAACAAAAGAATGGACATTATAGTTGGGCGGGAAACGGAAGATTTTTGCACTATAATTGCAGGCCCCAAACCGTCCACTCGCTCTCTTGCCTCTTGCCTCGTGCTCTTGTTCGTGCTCCTGCGTTCGCTCGATTGCTCCTGTGTTTTATCCGGTCGATTCGTAACCTCGTGGCTGCTCCTGTGTACTCGTAGTTGGGCTTCTGCGTGCCTGTTGCCTCTTCTGAAAAGACTGTTGAACTTTCTGATCCGTTCGGATCTACCTCGTGTCGCGTAACGAAGACCTATGTTGGTAACTGGCAGCGGAACCAAAGGCCCGAGATGAGATGAGATGAGATGAGATGAGAGGAGAAGAGAAGAAGACCATATCCATCGCCACGGTCAGTAAATCCCGACCGCGCCTGTAGGTCGATTAGCCAAGTTTTCCTCGCCAGGAAGATTTCTCTTTCGAACTTATAACGAAACATATTGCATCAATGATAACTGGACTGTGCCCAAAGCAACTGGAACGTGCAAACATATCGTATCAATGATATTGACAACGGTGCTCCAAGACTAAACTGTGAAGCCCACCAACAGAGGTCTTCACCACAGCGGACGGTCCAGCCTACTAGCCGGAGCAGCAGAAGCAAGTAAACAAGTGGGACCAGGAGATCTCCTGACCGACACGTGGGTGCTGCGGTGAAAAACATCCGATCAGCTATTCGGAATTTCTCCGAGTTGTCACGAGTGGTGAGCATGAGTCTCGAGATCCTACGAAGCTAGTTTAGGATAGATATTGATAGGGGAGGGTTTAAAGATTAAGGATATTTGTAATGTGTGCCCCTATTTACGTTGTGCCGTTCGTTCCTCGTTTCCCTAAGATCGACTATATAACCGTTTGTAAGATTGTACTGTCATTAATCTGTGCTTATGACATGTATTTCATAATTTTAAGTATCATGCAATAAAGATTTTCCATTTCGTACCATTCAAACCAAGTCTACATGAGTTTTATCTCCATTACTGCTCTCGCATCTAAGTCCAGTGTCTAGAACCGTAAGGGAGAGTGATTCGAACCACTCACAGGTGTGTCTAGTGTTCCCAGACTGGCTGGAGACCAGAACAGGCAACCAGGCCTAGACCCGCACTGACATACAGGCTGCACAGAGCCGCGTGAATCTCACAGGCTACGAGACACGCAGGGTCAGGAATCCCTTACAAGATTCACCAGACTGGTTCCTGGGATGGGGGGATTGTCCTATGAGTAGAGATTGAGTAGACTAAGCCTATATTCTCTAGAGTTTAGAAGAATGAGAGGTGATCTCATTGAAACATACAAAATTCTTACAGGGCTTGACAGGGTAGATGCAGGGAGGATGTTTCCCCTGGCTGGGGAGTCTAGAACCAGGGGTCACAGTCTCAGAGTAAGGGGTCGGCCATTTAGGACTGAGATGAGGAGAAATTTCTTCACTAAGAGGGTGGTGAATCTTTGGAATTCTCTGCCCCAGAGGGCTGTGGAGGCTCAGTCATTGTGTATATTCAAGACAGAGATCGTTAGATTTTTGAATATTAAGGGAATCAAGGGATATGGGGATAGTGCAGGAAAGTGGAATGAGGTAGAATATCAGCCATGACCTTATTGAATGGCGGAGCAGGCTCAAAGGGTCAAATGGCCTAATCCTGCTCCTATGTCTTATGTTCTTATGCTCTTATGTACTCCCACAGTGCTGTTAGGAAGGGAGTTCCAGGATTTTGACCCAGCGACAATGAAGGAACCGCGATTTACTTCCAAGTCAGGATGGTGTGTGACTTGGAGGGGAACTTGGAGGTGGTGGTGTTCCCATGCGCCTGCTGCCCTTGTCCTTCTAGCTGGTAGAAGTCGTGGGTTTTGGAGGTGCTGCCGAAGAAGCCTCAGTGAGTTGCTGCAGTGCATCTTGTAGATGGTACACACTGCAGCCACGGTGCGTCAGTGGTGGAGGGAATGAATGTTTAAGGTGGTGGACGGGGTGCCAATCAAGCGGGCTATTTTGTCCTGGATGGTGTCGAGCTTCTTGAGTGTTGTTGGAGCTGCACTCATCCAGGCAAGTGGAGAGTATTCCATCACACTCCTGACTTGTGCCTTGTAGATAGTGGAAAGGCTTTGGGGAGTCAGGAGGTGCGACGCTCGCCACAGAATACCTAGCCTCTGATCTGCTCTTTTTGCCACAGTATTTATGTGGCTGGTCCAGTTAAGTTTCTGGTCAATGGTGACCCCCGGGATACTGATGGTGGGGGATTCGGCGATGGTAATGCCGTTGAATGTCAAGGGGCGGTGGTTAGATGCTCGCTTTTTGGAGATAGTCATTGCCTGGCACTTGTGTGGCGTGAATGTTACCTGCCACTTATCAGCCTAAGCCTCAATGTCGTCCAGGTCTTGCTGCATGCGGGCATGGACTGCTTCATTATCTGAGGAGTTGCGAATGGCACTGGACACTGTGCAATCATCAGTGAACATCCCCACTTCTGACCTTATGATGGAGGGAAGATCATTGATGAAGCAGCTGAAGATGCTTGGGCCTAGGACACTGCCCTGAGGAACTCCTGCAGCGATGTCCTGGGGCTGTGATGATTGACCTCCAACCAACACAACCATCTTCCAAGGCACAAGTGACTTTTTCTTCTTGCCATGGACATCCAGCACTCTGTCTGTGTTGCATTTCATCCAGCACGGTCTGCAGTTCAGGCTCAGTAAATTGTGGCAGCTTCCTATCTACCTTTTTGACATGCCTTGCTCCCTTCTCTGCCCGCCTCTGCCAGGTTGTCCTGCATTAGACGTTCTTGTAAAGTGGCACGGAAACAGTAATGAGGCATCCAGTCAAGCTAGCCGACAGTCAACTCGCTGAGCCAAGCACTTTGCTCCTTACCTGCTGCTCTGCCAGCTTGCTGGTGCAATCTTCAGCCTGAACTGCATCCAAGTACAATACTCCTGTTTTACATGGGATTTGCTCCAATGGGGTATGCAAATGAGCAGATCCACAAAACTCTGGTGCAAATAGCTCTCCTAATTATCAGTGGGCGCAACTCAGTTTCCATTGGTGTAAAGGCAGCACAACTCACCACATGGAAGTCCAATATGTGTGCACATTTTATAACTATTTCTACTGTTTTGTGCTCTTTTAATTTTGTAACACTTGTGTGCAGTCAGACTGAGCCCAGTTAGGTGATAACCCACTAGGGTTGCCAACTCTGGGTGGGTGTATCCCTGGAGGTTTTATCACATGACCTCCTGCCTCGAACTGCTCCGACCCAAACTCCCGCCATTGGTCCATCCTCCAGACGCACTGCCTTCCCACACCAATTGGAAAGGGAACAGACTCTTTGTTACCTAAATGGATTAATCTTGACAGTTAGTCAAACAGCCTTTTTCCTCATCTCCAATATTTTTATAACTACCACAACAACAACAACTTGCATTTATATACCGCCTTTAACGTAGTAAAACGTCCCAAGGTGTTTCACAGGAGTGTTATAAGACAAAAAATTTGACACCGAGCCACATAAGGAGAAATTAGGGCAGGTGACCAAAAGCTTGGTCAAAGAGGTAGGTTTTAAGGAGCGTCTTACAGGAGGAGAGAGAGGTAGAGAGGCGGAGAGGTTTAGGCAGGGAATCCCAGAGCTTAGGGCCTAGGCAACAGAAGGCACGGCCACCAATCGTTGAGTGTTTATAATCAGGGATGCTCAAGAGGGCGGAATTAGAGGAGCGCAGATATCTCGGGGGGTTGTGGGGCTGAAGGAGATTACAGAGATAGGGAGGGGCGAGGCCATGGAGGGATTTGAAAACAAGGATGAAAATTTTGAAATTGAGGCGTTGCTTAACCGTGAGCCAATGTAGGTCAGCGAGCGAAGGGGTGATGGGTGAACGGGACCTAGTGTGAGTTAGGACACAAGCAGCCGAGTTTTGGATGACCTCAGATTTACGTAGGGTAGAATGTGGGTGGCCAGCCAGGAGTGCGTTGGAATAGTCAATTCTAGAGGTAACAAAGGCACGAATGAGAGTTTCAGCAGTGGATGAGCTGAGGCAAGGGCGGAGACGGGCGTTTACGGAGGTGGAAATAGGCGGTCTTAGATATGCTGTGGATATGTGGTCAGAAGCTCATTTCAGGGTCAAATATGACACCAAGCTTGCGAACAGTGTGGTTCAGCCTCAGACAAATGTTAGGGAGAGGGATGGAGTCAGTGGCTAGGGAACGGAGTTTGTGGCGGGGACCGAAAACAATGGCTTCGGTCTTCCCAATATTTAACTGGAGAAAGTTTTTGCTCATCCAGAACTGGATGTCGGACAAGCATTCTGACAATTTAGAGACCATGGAGGGGTCAAAAGAAGTGGTGGTGAGGTAGAGCTGGGTGTCGTCAGCGTACATGTGGAAACTGACGCTGTGTTTTCGGATGATGTCACCAAGGGGCAGCATGTAGATGAGAAATAGGAGGGGGCCAAGGATAAATCCTTGGGGGACACCAGAGGTAATGATGTGGGAGCGGGAAGAGAAGCCATTGCAGGTGATTCTCTGGCTACGATTAGATAGATAAGAATGGAACCAGGCGAGTGCAGTCCCACCCAGCTGGATGAGGGTGGAGAGGCATTGAAGAAGATGGAGTGGTCAACTGTGTCAAAGGCTGCAGACAAGCCAAGAAGGACGAGGAGGGATAGTTTACCTTTGTCACAGTCACAAAGGATGTCATTTGTGACTTGGTGAGAGCCGTTTCAGTACTGTGGCAGGGCGGAAACCTGATTGGAGGGATTCAAGTATGGATTTGCGGGAAAGATGGGCACAGATTTGGGTGGCAACAACACGTTCAAGGACTTTGGAGAGGAAAGGGAGGTTGGAGATGAGGCGGTAGTTTGCAAGGACGGAGGGATCAAGGGTTGGTTTTTTGAGGAGAGGGGTGATGACGGCAGATTTGAAGGAGAGGGGGACAGTACCTGAGGAGAGAGAACCATTAACAATGTCAGCTAACATGGGAGCCAGAAAAGGAAGTTGGGTGGTCAGCAGTTTAGTGGGAATAGGGTCGAGGGAGCAGGAAGTGGGTCTCATGGACAAGATGAGCGCGGAGAGGTCATGAGGGGAGATCGGAGAGAAACTGGAGAAAGATGTGAGTTCAGGGCTAGGGCAGGGGGGATCCTTAGAGGAAGTTTGGCCCGGTGGGCTAGGGGAAGGAAGGGAAGTGGCAGAGGCAGCTGAATGGATGGTCTCAATCTTAGAGACAAAGAAGTCCATGAGCTCCTCACACTTGTTGTCGGAGGTGAGGGTGCAGGAGACAGGGGATAGGGGTTTAAGAAGACGGTTAGCAGAGGAAAGTAGAAGCCGGGGTTTATCTTTGCACTCCAGAATGATTCTGGAATAGTGAGCAATTTTGGCAGACGAGAGCAGAACCCGATAATACTAATAACTGAAAATGTTCAAAGAAAAGGAAAAAAACACATCTTTGTTTAATATCCCAATGATTTTTCTCCTGGGTTGTCCTGGAGATTAATCTTCAATTTCTGGAGATTCTGGGACAATCCTGGAGGATTGGCAACCCTGCAGCCCACTCACGAGAAGCTGTAAAATCATGGCCTGGTAGGATTCAGCTCTGTATTCCTTTGCAGAGCAGTTACAATCATATCAAAAATCTCAGGATTAATTCTGATTTCAATACAGTTCACCTAAACCAAGCAAACCGATCCTCTCTGCTGTGAGAGCAAACAAGAATATTGAACTGTTATTTCATTTCAGATACAAATAGAAATAAGCAGCTTGGATTTTAATTAACAAACATTATTTTAAAATGTTAAAATTCCCTTTTATGAATATGGAAGAACATATTTCAACCATCAGCTGCCATGCTTCATTTCCCATGGCTATTGTAGAATGCTCGCTGGCTTTCCGATTTACTCTTGTTTTACAATGAAACCTTTATGCTGCTGCTAACAAAACTTCAAATTTGTATGAATTTCAAAGGGAGCATCTAACAATATAACCATTCTCAGCAAACATTACTCACCTGCAATAACGATGTAATTAATTCAAGCTTACAGTTCGGGTCTGACAGTATAACAATTTCTTTTGATGATTCCATGAAAAAATATTATCCTCTTTAGGTTTACAGTCCCAAGACATACAGTACACAACAATGTACTGATCTAAAACTACTGTGGATACAAAATTGTCTGAATCCCCAGATTCCAAGCTGGAATAGAGAACAGAGATCTCTGATTAAATCACAGGGCAACACTTTCATGCTTCAGTCAGCTCAAGGTCTCCGGCCACCCAGGAACAAGGCAGTAGAAGATGCTATATTTGAATGCATGCAATGAAAGCTTGAATTTTATACAACGTAATCGCTACTAGGAGTGTAAAATGGTTTTACCTTTAAAATGTAAACAATCTCATTTCCGTTTCAACGGACACCTTCAGCAGGAATCCACTGGAACAGTTGCAAACGTCGTTGGGTCTTGGCTGCAGGGTGAGGTTCCTGGGATGACCTTGTTGGGGGGGGGGGGGGGGGTGGGGGGTGGAACCTCTGTCCGTCTCTACAAAGCCATCAATTTAAGGGATGCAGGGTGGGGGATGGGAACTCCTTCGGTCAGGAGTTCCTACGCCCAGGCTCCCCTTGGTCAGGACTCGGCATTAGGTCACCAACAGGACCAGATATGGGCACCACCTGGTGGGCCAGGCTGGGATCAAAGTGCCTTGGGATGTTTTACTACATTAAAGGCACTATATAAATGCAAGGTTGTTGTTGTGTGCCTAAAGATAAAGGGCGCAACTTTTAAAGGAAAGTATTACAAGTGGCCCAACTCCACTGAATATTGTGTTTCATTGTGCTGTTAGATAAAGGCTTATAACTTTACTTTAGATTGATCTTTTGTCAATGTTTTTTCTTGTCCTTTATTTTTGGGGCTCCTGGCTTAATTTGGAAGTTTTCCTCGAGACTTGTTTGAGGATATTTTTTTTAATAAAATGAAGGGAAGTCTACAAAATATTTTTCTCTATTGGGATTCCCCTCCTTTGATTTATTTGTTGGAGGAGGAATAGCAGGCAACTTGGGAGGCCAGCCTCATAAGGCAGAGAGATTTAGACCTTCCTACAGATACCCAACAACCTGGGTGTATAACCCCAGAAGATCATTCATCAATATATCCATGGAGGTATGTGTCAGAAGGCCTCTGTGTTCTGTGGACTGTGTGTACAGGTTTCTGGAGCTACCAGTTGCTCATAGATGCTCTGCACTGTAGAGAAGCCCTCTCGGCCGCACATCTTTGAAAGTCTTTGTAGGGTATTCATTTGGTTCTGGTGCTCTGCAAGCATTTGTCTTTTCATGGCAGGATCTTGACATCATTATCCAAATACTCAACAGCCATGCCTGATATCTCCTAAGCCTCTGTTCAGGTACATCATGCTCCACCTCCAATACCTCCTCTACAAATGATAGGGTTCATGACGGAGTAAGGCAGTTTCTGCAGGTAGTGCCAGATGTTGACGGTTCTGGCATTGGTTCCTTCTCTCTCTTTGCAGCATTGTTCTTGCTTTTGACTAGTTAAGCAGAATGAAAAATGTAATGAGTTTCCTGCTGTCCATTTTTCCCTTCCTGTTAGGCTCATGTATAGGTCTCCTCAGAGTACGAACCTCAAAAAAGTGACCTTTGACTATTAGCACTTGGTCAGTACAAGCCATCTGTGGGTGCAGAGTCTCCCATTTCTCCATCGCTATAGCATGAGCTGAATGAGTTCCCAGATTGACATTGCTTCCTCCTCCTGTGGCCTGTCCTTTTCTGGAATTGTGCACAATCTTTTCTTACATGTTATTATCAGTCTCAGACTATTTAACTTGACAACTATTTGAGAATTCTCATCACTTCTGTTATGAAATTCCCACAGAGGTAATGAGACTTCAATGGACATGCATTGCAGGATGCTATATCCATTTATTTGAAGTCTTTCATGTGTAAGTTTCATGACAATCATTTAGTGCACAGGGTGATACTCATAGATTTGTGAATACACCTTTAGGGTAAATATAGGTATATATACACAAAATTTATATTAACAGCCAACGTTCCCTATAAGGTGCAAAGCAATCCCACGCAGCCTGGGACCGGCTTTTACAATGTAAAATTTTGCGCATGAGCGAAACTGTGAATGGGACACGCAGCCCCTTAAAGGAACCGCGCAGCCAAAAATAAATAAAAGGGAACATTGTTGACAGCACATTGCAACTGTAACACTTACCTTTGCTGACCTTATGGGGTCATTTAAACCTCAACCTGCATCGGTGAAGGGACCTTGGGGTTAGGGAGTTGCGACTCTACCTGTGCCACTTTCTTTCACATGATTCCAGCTGCTATATTGGCTGGTCTCTTCCCATCAACTCCTACAATTGTATCTCCCCATGCCTAATTTCAGTAAAATGAATATTTATATAATTTTCTGAGAAGTTTGCTACTCTCTTCTTACTTTTTCCTTTTAGAGCCATGTCTTCACTGGCTGTATGCTGGTACTGCTTTAAGAGCAGTGCAGCTTTAAAGGCTTCCTGCACCCCGCCCACACATTTTCCTGGCCTTCCAGACATGTCTCACCCATTGCTGTTGGAGCTCACACATTTGTCCTGCCTAGCAATATTAAAATGACTTCTCCCTTTGACATCTGACAGTGTCAGCATAGGGGCCAGAAATCCCAGCCAAGCCGCACTTCCGGTGGCGGATCGTAGTCGTCAGAATTTTGGGGACCTAACCCATGTCCGTAGGTCATGGGAGAAAGTGAGAACAAAATTCTCTGCACTGAGGAAGAGTGCGAAGGTAGAGTTAACTACAGTGTGCCCATTCAAAGGAAAGAAATGCCTGTACCATGCATGCACCAAACACTCAGCCTGTATCAGTTAATACAGCCTGGAAAGCACAATGCTTAGCCTTGCTCAGGTGGCACATTAAGGTAGCTCGAGACTAAGTACTAGACAACACACACTCTATACTTTCATCCAGGGAAAGCACCAGAGAAATAAACATTATAGCAGAGACACAGAACTTGAGTCAGGAAATAAACTGGTTGCACCTTCTTTGGAGCGTACTGTGTAGAGCTATTGTCAGAAGAGACATATGAATGTTGCAGGTGGTGGGATATAGGCTGAGATAGCAGCAAAGGCAATGGTGAATAAACAGAGCATCTGGACAGAGTGGCTGATAGGACTGTTAATGCAGAGCCAGAACTGCAGCTTTTAGGTAAAAGTCCCCATCAACCAATGATTTATGTGCCAGTCTTCCTGGATGCAAATGTGGGAGGGATTGGCAGGGACAAGTCCTGTAAATCAGCACCGTTGAGAGATCCTGGCAACATTAGAGAAGGGAAGGTTGCTGGGTCTAGAGAACTGGAGCAGAGGGTTCTAGGCTGGGGTATTAGGGTGGTCCCAAACTTTGCAGTACAAGGGGTCCTGGGTGAAATGTATTGTACTTGCATATTGTAAATTAAACACTAGAGGGCCGCCTGATGGGAGCAAACATCTTGTAACAATTACATTCCATGGTCTCCTCTAATATTGTTTGTTATATCTGGAGTATTCCAGAGAGTCTGAAATAAAAGCAGCCATTATATTACAATGCCAATTTGAGTGTTTATCGGATATAACACTGGGGTCTTTGAGGTGTTACAGAATCTAGGAGGTTTTGGCGTGTGGTTCTGGGTGTGCAAGTACTGGGGAGTGGTCCCAGTATTAAGGATTAGTGATGCAGTAGTGGGGTAAGAACATATAAGAACATTAGAATTAGGAGCAGGATTAGGCCATATGGCCCTTCGATCCTGCTCCGCCATTCAATAAGATCATGGCTAATCTTCAACCTCAACTCCACTTTCTCGCCCGATCTCCATATCCCTTGATTCCCCTGGAGTCCAAAAATCTATCCATCTTAGCCTTGAATATACTCAACGACTCAGCATCCACAGCCTTTGAGGTAGAGAATTCCAAGATTCACAACCCTCTGAGTGAAGAAATTCCTCCTCATCTCAGTCTTAAATGGTCAACCCCTTATCCTGAGACTATGCCCCCTAGTTCTAGACACACCAGCCAGGGAAAACAACCTCTCAGCGTCTACCCTGTCAATCCCCCTCAGTATCTTACATGTTTCAATGAGATCACCTCTCATTCTTCTAAACTCCAGAGAGTATAGGCCCAATCTACTCAATCTCTCCTCATAGGACAACCCTCTCATCCCAGGAATCAATCTAATGAACCTTTGTTGCACCGCCTCTAAGGCAAGTATGTTCTTCCTCAAATAAGGAGACCAAAACTAGACACAGTACTCCAGGTGTGGTCTCACCAAAGCCCTGTACAATTGTAGTAAGATTTCCTTACTCTTGTACTCCAAACCCCTTGGAATAAAGGTCAACATGCCATTTGTCTTCCTAATTGCTTGCTGTACCTGCATGCTAACTTACTGTGTTTCCTGTACGAGGACACCTAAATCTCTCTGAACACCAACATTTAATAGTTTCTCACCATTTAAAAACTATTCTGTTTTTCTATTCTTCCTACCAAAGTGAATAACCTCATAAAGGAGTATTGGGGGATAGGGTTTCATAGGATTAGGTATACAGGGGTCTCTCAGTGTTGATGTCAGGAGGATTGAAGGGCAGGGCCCGAGATTGTGGCCTTTTTGGAGACATCAGAATCCCCTCTGCCAATGATGATGTCTCGATCCTCCCAGTGCCTTTCAGGACCTCAGGATTTTCCCAATATCATTGCTAGCCTTCAACCAGCTCTTGTTTTAGTTAGTTTAAAGTGTGAATGTGCTATCACATTTAGCAATTACATCAATAGCATATCTTTGCACTTTAACTAGAAAGGACAAACATGTTGAAGGTTGGCAATGGCTTTGAGAAATTCTTGATGGGCCATGATCTTTCTGCTCATTTCTGCCTTTTCCGATGCCCATTCTCACCACTGTAACCTATGGCCTTGGCTGCCATGTACTCCCACCTCATGAACGACCCGCCCACCCCACTCCACCCCATTATTGACCCAACCACCACCTCAGACCTGCTGATTCCTCTCCTAGCTGCTCTCTTTTGTTCATCGGCTACCCAGTACTCAGCCACGAATCTGCCTGTTTTTTCCCCTTCCCCTTATTTATCTGAATTGTGGAATCCAATCCAAAAACATTAATAAAAATCCTGAAACGCAATATAGTAAAAGGAATTTAACTTATTCAGCTGCCTTGAAGAAAAGCACTGGTCTTTATTTAGAACTGACTTTCAGTTGTACATTGAAGCATACAAAATTATTACAGGGCTTGATAGGGTGGATGCTGGGAGAATGTTTCCCTTGGCTGGGGAGTCTAGAACCAGGGGCCACAGCCTCAGGATAAAGGGTCGGCCATTCAGGACTGAGATGAGAAGAAATTTCTTCACACAGAGAATCATAGAATCATAGAAGATAGGAGCAGGAGTAGGCCATTCGGCCCCTCTAGCCTGCTCCGCCATTCAATGCGATTATGGCTGATCATCCAAATTCAGTACCCTGTCCCTGCTTTCGCCCCATATCCCTTGATCCCTTTAGCCTTAAGAAATATATCCAACTCCTTCTTGAATCTATTTAATGAATTGGCCTCTACTGCCTTCTGTGGCAGAGAATTCCACAGGTTCACCACTCTCTGGGTGAAGAAATTCCTCCTCATTTCTGTCCTAAATGGCTTACCCCTTATCCTTAGACTGTGACCCCTGGTTCTGGACTCCCCGACCATCGGGAACATCCTTCCTGCATCTAGTTTGTCCTGTCCTGTCATAATTTTATAAGTTTCAATGAGATCCCCTCTCATTCTTCTAAACTCCAGCGAGTATAAGCCCAATCGACCCAATCTCTCTTCATACGTCATTCCTGCCATCCCAGGTATCAGCCTTGTGAATCTTCGCTGAACTCCTTCCATGGCAAGAACATCCTTCCTCAGATAAGGCGACCAAAACTGCACACAATACTCAAGGTGTGGTTTCACCAAGGCCCTGTACAACTGCAGCAAGACATCCTTGTTCCTGTACTCAAACCCTCTCGCTATGAAGGCCAGCATACCATTTGCCTTCTTAACCGCCTGCTGCACCTGCATGCTTACCTTCAGCGACTGGTGCACAAGGACACCCAGGTCTCGTTGCACTTCCCCTTCTCCCAATCTGGTGGTGGTGAATCTTTGGAATTCTCTGCCCCAGAGGGCTATGGAGGCTCAGTCATTGGGTATATTCAAAACAGAAGTCGATAGATTTCTGACTAGTAAAGGCATCAAGGGATATGGCGATAGGGCCGGTGAATGGAGATGAGGTAGAAGATCAGCCATGATCTCATTGAATGGCGGAGCAGGCTCAAAGGGCCGAATGGCCTACTCCTGCTCCTATTTCTTATGTTCTTATGCTTTTTGAGATGTCAGCTTTTTCAGAGCTGTGCCAGCTGATTGCCAGCTGTTTGTCAGCTTTTCCGAGGTTTGGAAGTTGGCACGTACGATCCACTTATCATTTAGTCCCCTTCTTACATTTGAAGCATGTGTTAAGAGAAGATACAAGACGTCCAGTGCTAAAGCTTAAATGAGAAAATATACTCATAAAAAGTAAACAAAATACTGCTCTTTTATTATAACCAAAATGCCCAGCAGAGTGATCACTGCTGTAACACTCACAGGATTTGGATACTATCACAAACCAGCTGAATTTTGGTCCCAAAATGTATGGGGGGAGAAATTCGGTATCGCCCTGTTTGGGGTGCAATTATCGGCCGGGCGCAAAGTTTAGCGCCTGGCGCTAATTATCGCCTTCGACTGCAAACTTGGCTTCTGTCGCCCCTGGAGGTGATTGGAGCGCTAAATCAAGTGCTTCACACCTGTCTTAAGGCGCAAAGACCGAGGAGCGAGGCGCTACCTCAGAGAGCGGGCAAAGTGCAGGTGATGTCAGTTAGCGATGGAACACAGACACGCTGGCGCTGGCCAGTTCTTAAAGGGGAGGGTCGATCTTGCTCTCCAGCCACATCCTGCTCATTGCAGCCTTGAATCTCGGCCTAGAGAGACCTGTGCCTAAATTTTCCAGCCAAGGACTATGGAGAGGGTGAGAGAACGGGCTCAGCGCTTCAGCGAGCGGGCCTTGGAGGCTCTGGTTGGCGCGGTGGAGCGCAGAAGATTTATACTCTACCCTGAGAGTGGTAGGAGGCCATTGCCGTGCGACTACAGAAGAGTGTGGAGGGAGGTGGCTCAGCACGTCTCCTCCAGGAGCAAGGTGCCCAGGACCTACGCAATGTCGCAAAAAGTTCAACGACCTCACTCGGGTCGTCAGGGTGAGTGGCTGTTTTTCAATACCTCTCCATTCCTCCTTCTCAACCTTACTCTATGGCCAGAGGGTTTTAAAACCCCAATGCCCAACACTCATCCAAGACCTATGGCCATCTCATAAAACACACACGCACATTCCACACCTTGCATACAGTAAGGGCTATTCAACTATAGGAGGCACATCAGGCAAGACCATGGCTGCATACAGTAAGGGCTATTCAACTATGGGAGACATATCAGGCAAGACCATGGCTGTATATTTACTCAGACGCTGTCCTTTTTCTTGCAGGCCAAGCTATCTCATAATAGGAGACAGCAGCAACGGATGGGTGGAGGGCGGCCTTAACTGCAACCCCTCAGCGATCTTGAGGCGCGCGTCCACAGGATTGTGGCAAGCCAGGTGATCGGTCCCGTCGCCCCTGGAGAGGTCGACCCCGTTCGGGACAGCAATGGTAAGGTCATCAGCTTTCTCTCCTTTCCACTTGTCCCTCACAACACCAGCCTTTTACACTTTCAATCCAACTTACTAAATCGCTCCACTCCTTCCTCCCTTACTGCCCCCCTGTCCTCACGCTAAAGCCACACTTGTACCTCCCTACTTTCAGATGGTGATTCACCAGCTGAGGAGACGGGCCCTGAAGCTGCCAGTGGGAGCGAAGCTGCAGGCGAGGAGGAAGAGGAAGCCGGAGCATCAGTGCCACCCTCTCCCGAGGAAGCCCATGGCCACACTGGGACCACGTCTTCTCTGGAGGGGAGCAGGGGGAAGGGTCTGATGAGGGTGAAACTCTGGGACCCAGCAGGCTGCAGCAACGCGATGGAGGTAGGGAAGCTCGGAGGCCTTCTCCTCGGAGGGAGAGTAGGCCAGCGAGTCCTGCTGCACTGGACGCAGAGGAGGAGCGGCTCAACGCTGAAATGAACACCCAGGCGGTGGACATGCACACTCAGCTCATGGGTGCAGTGGGAAGGGTGCCCGAATGCATTGATGCACTGACAAGGAGTGTGGAGCAATATGTTGCAGCACAGGCGGATGCCATTCAAATGCTTAGTGCTGCAATTCAGTCACTGGCTGCCGTGATCCAATCTCAGACTGCTCTCATGCAGTCTCAGATTGAGGCCACGCAAGCACTGACTGCTGCCATTTTCGCTGGTTCGGATACGACAGTATTCCTGCTGCCACCACTATCACTTCCCCATTGCACTTGCCACCTGCCTGTCGCCCAGACTGTTGCCGCCCATGCAGATTTGGTGCAGTCTGCAGCCGGGCCCTCCAGGCCCAGAGCTGGTCAAGGTCGTCCTTCAAGAGCATCTGCAGTCTCAGGATCTGACATTCAGCAGCCTTCCACCAGCCTTGCTGCAGCCACTGGGGCCCCATTACGGAGGAGCAGTAGGGTGGGATGGGGGGAAGTGCACAAGGGAAGGAGATCACCCTCGATGGGCAAAAAGTAGGAGGTCTCAAGAAATGTTGGCAATGTTTTTATTAAAGGCCGAGCTTCGTGTAATAACTTTTGTTTAGTGTTTTGGACATTATCTCCAGGTTGAGAACCAGTTATGTTAATTAATGAGTTTTTGTGTTTTCTTCTATTAGTTTGTCATGAAGAAATGACACACTCAGAGTTTGTAAAATAAAAAAGTTTTTGTATTGAAAAAGTACATGTTTGGCCTTTGGAATCATTGCTGCCTTGGCCGGCTATAGGGGTTGCGGGTTGCTTTCCATCATGTTGTTCTCCATGCCAGAAGCCATTTCCTGAGTAGGGGCCTAGAAATGGCTTGTTATCAGTCTTTGACGGACGGCCCTTGCAGTTTCAACATTGTGGGCCTCCCTCCCGCCTTGGTGCTGCTGCTGATCATTCTCCTCCTCTTCCTCCTCCTCCTCCTCCGGTAGTGCACCAAGGCCTGGTGGCATTGGCTGGGTCCTGAGGATTGCAAGGTTATGAAGAATGCAGCACACAACTATGAAGAGGGAGACTCGCTCAGGCGAGTACTGCAGGGCTCCTCCTGAGTGGTCCAGACAGCGGAACTGTTGCTTGAGCACGCCGATCGTCTACTCAATGATGTTCCTGGTGGCGAGATGGCTCTCATTGTACCGCAGCTCAGCAGGGGTGTTGGGGTTACGGAGCGGTGTCATCAGCCAGGTGCAGAGTGGATAACCCTTGTTCCCGAGGACCCAACCACTTGGCTGATGCGGTGCCTGGAAAAGGTCTGGCACACCAGTCTGGCGCAGGATGAATGCATCGTGGCTGCTGCCAGGATAGCGGGCATTGACAGTGAGTATCAGCTGTCTGTGGTAACAGACCAACTTGTCATTTAAGGAGTGGAATCTCTTGCGGTTTCGGAAAACCTCTGCATTCTCATGTGGTGCCTGCAATGCCACATGCGTGCAGTCAATGGCGCCCTGCACAATGGGGAAGTCTGCTATCCTCGCAAAGCCCAATGCGCGTTCATGCTGTTTGGCCTGGGTCATCGGGAAAGAGATGTACTGGCGTCTCCTTTTATTAAGGGCATTTGTCACCTCCCGGATACAGCAATGGACCGCGAACTGGGAGATATTGGCGATGTCCCCAGTAGCTGCTTGAAAGGAGCCGGTGGCATAAGAATTCAGAGCCACTGTCACCTTCACTGCCACCGACAGAGACGTCCTGGTCCTCAGTTGAGGCTGCAGATCTGGCTGCAGCAGGTGGCAGAGCTCAGTGACCACCTCCTTGCTGAAGCGCAGCCTGCGCAAACACTGCTCCTCAGACAAATGAATGTAGGAGAATTGTTCCCGGAATACCCTGGGAGGGTAAGGTCTCCTGTGCAGAGGCCTGTTGGTCCTCCTCCATCTGGCCATGATTGCCACTCTCACTCTGCGTCTCTGATGCCTCCGATTCTGCAGGCGCAGGACGATGCCCCGAATCAGTGCAGCCCTCATAGTCTCTTGACAATCGAAGTAATGAAGGTCAAATCCAAAAGAACCTGCAAAGTGATGCTCAGTAGCCAAAAGTACTTCACACAGCGTTGACTCTATGCAGAAGTCTCTCTCTCTCTCTCTCTCTCTCTCAGAATCTCTCTCTCTGTGTCAGAATGAGTGGTACAAAAATGTCTCCCACAAAAAAAGGCAGGAAGAGGGCGCCTTTAAATAGCGCTCCCCCAGCCCCTCACCGACTGGAAAACGTTCCAGTCTCCCTGTCGTTGCTTGCAGCAGGTGGAAAGGAGGGGGGCACCACTCAATATCCGGTCCGGGGCACCACCGGGGTGTTGCACATTCGACTGACGTCACGATCTGCGGGCGCAGGAGATTGGGGCGGTAGAGTTTTGCGCCGCTGCAAAAGCTCTGGTCAATTTCGTGAGCGGCGTAAACATTGCCGCGCCCGTGCGCTAGTTGCTTTGTGCCCCATTAGCGCCCACTTAGGGCGCTAACGGGAGGCGCAAAGCAACCAAATCTTTCCCCCATGGAGTCCAGAAGCATGTAGGTGTACAACAATAGTGTTTTTTTTGTAATCCACACATTGGTAAGTATATACTTCTACTGAAACAGGACCCTATGCTTCCTGTAGAGGATCAGGAATGCACCCTATGTATGTCATGTCATTTCAACATTGACCCAACTGAGCTGATTTACAAACAGGTGTAAACCAAAGTATTGCTTTTCAAAATGCTCTGTTGGTAGGGCAGCAAGGACCTAATTATTCAGATTGGGAGAAAGCTATAATGTCACACGCCAAATGAAAACATTTGGGTCTGCATCAGTTCTTGGCTTCCTATATGTCACCATATTACTCATCCTGTGTAAAGCATGGTTTCATCAAGCTTCTGTAACATTTCTATGCTGGTAATCCTTTAATGACACATCTCACTTGTCTACATAATATTCACACCTAGTTAAAATGTGAAGCATTAGTCTCAGTGCTGAAAAATCTCCTTGAAACCTAGTGATGATTGATGCCATGACTTTTTGGTGGTGGTGCTAATGAAGGATTAGAAATGAACAGCATTGTGAAATAAAATGCAGAAGCACAACAAAGGGGAAAGCTTCGGCAGTTTTTCACTTCTGAAAGAGCATCTATTCCAACCTTCACCCTGTAACATAGAGTAGAATCAGAACGGCACAGAGGAGGCATTCGGCCCATCGAGTCCATGCCGGCTCTCTGTAGAGCAGTCTAGTCAGTCCCATTCCCCCGCTCTATCCCCGTAGCCCTGCAAGTTTATTTCCCTCAAGTGCCTATCCAGTCTCCCCTTGAAAACATTGAGTGTCTCCACTTCCACCACTTCTGTCGGCAGCGAATTCCAGGTCATCACCACTCGCTGCGTAAAAAAGTTTTCCCTCACATCCCCCCTGTATCTCGTGCCCAAAATCTTAAATCTGTGTCCCCTAGTCCTTGTACCATCAACTAGTGGGAACAGCCTTTCCCCGTCTAGCCTATCCAAACCCGTCATAATCTTGTACACCTCTATCAAATCACCCCTCAACCTCCTTTGCTCTAATGAAAACAAATCCAGCTTCTCCAACCTGTCCTTGTAGCTGAGATCCCCCATCCCCGGAACTATTCTGGTAAATCTCCTCTGCACCCTCTCAAGGGCCTTCATATCCTTCCTAAAGCGTGGTGACCAGAACTGGACTCAATACTCCAGTTGTGGCCTAACCAGCACTTTATAAAGGTTCAGTATAACTTCTCGGGGTAGAAATTAGGTCGCGCCCCATTTGGGGCGCAAATATCGTCTGGACGCAAATATTAGCGCCTGGCGCTAATTATCGGCACTGACTGGAAACTTCACTTTTACCGCCCCGGGAGGTGAGTGGAGCGCTAAAGCAGGCGCTGCACACCTGTCTTAAGGCGCAAAGGCCGAGCAGTGAGGCGCTAACTCAGAGCGCTGGCGAAGCTCATGTAATGTCAGTCAGCAATGGAACACACACACAATGGCACGGGCCAGTTCTTAAAGGGGATGGTTAATCTTGCTTTCCATCCACATCCTGTTCATTGCAGCCTTGAATCTCGGCCTGGAGAGACTTGCACATCAAATGTGCTGGAAAGAACAATGGAGAGTACCAGGCAAAGAGCTCAGAGTGCAGCTCCCACAGTCTCTGCTAAATCGATACAAGGAATGGCAAATCAAAATGAACCTGCAAAGTGCTGCTCAGTACCCAAAACTCCTTCACACAATGTTGAATCTCTCCAGAAGTCTCTCCCTCTCTCTCTCAGAATGCGTAGTTCAAAAATGCCACCAACAATAAAAGACAGGAAGAGGCCCCCTTTAAATAGCGCCCCCCCCAGCCCCACAGCGATTGATAGCGTTCCAGTCTTCTGGTCGTTGGAAGCGCCAGGCGGTAAGGCAGGGGGCGCCACTCAATCTCCGCGCTGGGGCGCCACAAGGGCGTTGCACCATGGAATGACGTCACAATCTGCACGCGCAGGTGGTCGCAGCGGTAAGTTTTAGCGCCGCCGCACAATGTCAAGTTAAGTTCTCGAGCGGCGCAAACATCGCTGCGCCCGGGCGTTAGCGGCTTAACGCCCCATTAGCGCCCTCTTAAGGTGCTAACGGGAGGCGCAACCAAGTGAATTTTTACCCCCTCTACTTTTGTACTCAATACCTCTATTTATGAAGCCCAAGATTCTATATGCTTTGCTAACCACTCTCTCAATATGTCCCGCCACCTTCAGGGACCTATGCACATTAACTCCCAGCTCCCTCTGTCCCTGCACACTCTTTAAAACTGTGCCATTAAGCGTATATTGCCTCTCCCTGTTCCTTCTGCCAAAATGCATCACCTCACACTTCTGTGTATTAAATTCCATCTGCCAGTTGTCTGCCCATTCTGCTAGCTTTTCTATGTCCTGTTGCAGTCGATTGATATCATCATCACTGTTTGCCACCCCCACAAGTTTGGTGTCATCGGCAAATTTAGAAATTCTACATCTGGGGTTATATTTTCTTCTCTGCTAATTTTAGTGAAAAAGGCACAAACAAGAATATCAGCAGAAAGCACAAATGGACGATTTAACCATGTACAACACTGACCTCCAATTAATTGATTAACAATCAGCAAGAAGTGAGTAAAATGCTATGCTTTACTTGTTAAGGTCATTTACGATAACTCATGCATTATTTCATACGGCACAGTGAAATTGAAAAGTAGGTTTTTTACTCTAGTGAACTAATGAAAGGCAAGATTTTACCGCAGCAGCTAAAAAGTGAATTGTTCAGAAGAACTGTCTGTCTGACAGCATGGGCCTAGTTTGATGACAACATTGCAACCTTAAATTTATTGTCGTAGCGATATCTATGTGGTCTTAAAATCCGTCCTTCATGATTATCTGTAACCGTTCACCAAGTAAATTGAACACAGTTATGACTTGGAGTTTGGAACCCAAAGGGGGAAAAATTCAGTTGGTTAGCGCCTCCCAGTAGCGCCAGTAGCTGGTGCTAAAGGGACGCTGATGCAGTAGCGCCGGGGCGAGGCGAATCCAGCGCCGCACGGCAAATCTGGTCCCCCATTGCGCCGCTGATACAAGGTACCAAAGGGGACTTCAATGTCAGACCGTGCATGACGTCAGTGAGCGTGCAACGCTCACTGGGCACCTGATATACAAAATTGATTTTCGCTAACCTACCTTAGCGCCTCGAGCAGACAGCGACAGGGAGAGGAGGCGTCCACCAGGTGGAAGCCGGCTCCAGGGACGTTATTTAAAGGGATCATAAGTAATGAGTCACAGCTGTAGGTTAGTGGAGTTTCAGTACTTTCTTGTCAGTTTGACATTGTGCAACAGTTTAATTCAGTAATTTAAATGTTCTTTTGTATCAGGAGTGTCGTGGTAACTAAAAAGTAGTCACATTTATTCTTAAAAAATATCAAAGTGCTACACTTGGTTACATTAATGGGGGCTGTACTGGCAGTCGAGCTCGCCCTCCAGGATCTACGGCGAAGGGAGCGGAGGCAGCGAGAAAGACTGGAACATGTGGCCAGAGGAAGGAGGAGGGCCATCAGGGCTCTCAACAGGAGGCCTTAGCCTCCGGGGGTATTCCGAGAGCACTTCTCTTACCTCCAATTAAGCGAGGAGCAGTGTATTAGAGGGCTCCGCATCACCAAGGAGGTGGTCCCAGAACTCTGCCACCTCCTCCAAACAGACCTCCAGCCTCAGATGACTTAAACCCCACATCCCTTTTGCTCACCACATGTCCATCATACCATCCCTGTATCATGCCATAACACAGCGTCTTCCTGGGTGCAAAGGTGAAATGAGAGAGACCACAAAATATTGCAAACTCCATTAATAAATTTATGTATAAACATATCACATATATCACAATCATTCCAATAACTAATGGGGGAAACATTCGGTTGCTTTGCGCCTCCCGTTAGCGCCCTAAGATGTTTGCGCTGCTCTGAATTTTTATGCCACCGGCTCCTTTCAAGCAGCTACTGGGGACATCGCCAATATCTCCCAGTTCGTGGTCCATTGCTGTATCCGGGAGGTGACAAATGCCCTCTATAAAAGGAGACGCCAGCATATCTCTTTCCCGATGACCCAGGCCAAACAGCATGAACATGCATTGGGCTTTGCAAGGATAGCGGGCTTCCCCATGGTGCTGGGCACCATTGACTGCACGCATGTGGCATTGCGGGCACCGCATGAGAATGCTGAGGTTTTCTGAAACCGCAAGGGGTTCCACTCCTTAAATGTGCAGTTGGTCTGTGACCACAGACAGCTGATACTCGCTGTCAATGCCCGCTATCCTGGCAGCAGCCATGATGCTTTCATCCTGCGCCAGACTGGTGTGCCAGACCTTTTCCAGGCACCGCATCAGCCAAGTGGTTGGGTCCTCGGGGACAAGGGTTATCCACTCTGCACCTGGCTGATGACACCGCTCCGTAACCCCAACACCCCTGCCGAGCTGCGGTACAACGAGAGCCATCTTGCCACCAGGAACATAATTGAGCAGACGATCGGCATGCTCAAGCAATGGTTCCGCTGTCTGGACCACTCAGGAGGAGCCCTGCAGTACTCGCCTGAGCGAGTCTCCCTCTTCATAGTTGTTTGCTGCATTCTTCATAACCTTGCAATCCTCAGGACCCAGCCAATGCCACCAGGCAATGGTGCACCGGAGGAGGAGGAAGAGGAAGAGGAGGAGGATGATCAGCAGCAGCACCAAGGCGGGAGGGAGGCTCACAATGTTGAAACTACAAGGGCCATCCTTCAACGGCTCAGAAGATGGCTTCTGGCATGGAGAACAACATGATGAAAAGCAACCCGCAACCCCTATAGCCGGCCAAGCCAGCAATGATTCCAAAGGCCAAACATGTACATTTTGAAAACAACAACTTTTTTATTTCACAAACTCTGTGTGTGTCATTTATTCATGACAAAGTAATAGAAGAAAACACAAAAACTCATTAATTAACATAACTGGTTCTCACAAGCTGGAGATAATGGCCAAAACACGAAACAGAAGTTATCAGACGAAACTCGCCCTTTAATAAAAACATTCCCAACATTTTTTGAGACCTCTACTTTTTGCCCTTCGAGGGTGATCTCCATGCCTTGCGCACTTCCCCCCTTCCCACCCTACTACTCCTCCGTAATGGGGCCCCATTGGCTACAGCAAGGCTGGTGGAAGTCTGCTGAATGTCAGATCCTGAGACTACAGATGGCCTTGAAGGATGCCCTCGACCAGCTCTGGGCCTGGAGGGCTCGGCTGCAGACTGCACCAATTCTGCATGGGCGGCAGCAGTCTGGGCTACAGGCGGTGGCAAGTGCAATGGGGAAGTGACAGTGGTGGGAGCAGGAATGCTGTCATCCTGAGAGAGGACAGCACCTCCCTGCTCGACCGACACACTGGCACTCCCATGGGGCAGCACCTCAGCATCCGGAGCAATCAGCTGGAGCACAGATTGTTGGCCTGCTGCGGCGCCGTGAGAGCCCCGGGGCAATGTGTCCGAACCAGCGATGATGGCAGCAGTCAGTGCTTGCGTTACATCAACCTGAGACTGCATGAGAGCAATCTGAGATTGGATCACGGCAGCCAGTGACTGAATTGCAGCACTAAGCAGTTGCGTTGCGTCCGCCTGTGCTGCAGCAGAGTGCTCCACACTCCTTGCCAGTGCATCAATGCTTTCGGGCACCCTTCCCACTGTACCCATGAGCTGAGTGTGCATGTCCACCGCCTGGGTGTTCATTTCAGCGATGAGCCGCTCCTCCTCTGTGTCCAGTGCAGCAGGACTCGCTGGCCTACTCTCCCTCCAGGGAGAAGGCCCCCGAGCTTCCCTACCCGCATCGCGTTGCTGCAACCCTCTGGGTCCCGGAGCTTCACCCTCATCAGACCCTTCCCCCCTGCTCCCCTCCAGGGAAGACGTGTTCCCAGTGTGGGCATGGGCTCCCTCGGGATACGCTGGTGCTGAGGATCCGGCTTCCTCTTCCTCCTCGCCTGTGGCATCGCTCCCACTGGCAGTTTGAGGGCCCGTCTCCTCAGCTGGTGAATCACCATCTGAAAGCAGGGAGGTACAAGAGTGGCTTTAGCATCAGGACAGGGGGGCAGTAAGGGAGCAAGTACTGGAGTGATTTAGTAAGTTGGATTGAAAGTGTAAAAGGCTGGTGTTGTGAGGGACAAGTGGAATGAGAGAGGAGAGAAAGCTGATGACCTTACCATTGCTGTCCCGAACGGGGTCGGCCTCTCCAGGGGCGACAGAACTGATCACCTGGCTTGCCACAATCCTGTGGACGCGCGCCTCCAGATTGCTGAGGGGTTGCAGCTGAGGCCGCCCTCCACCCGTCCATTGCTGCTGTCTCCTATTATGAGATAGCTTGGCCTGCAAGAAATAGGACGGCGTCTGAGTAAATATACAGCCATGGTCTTGCCTGATGTGCCTCCCATAGTTGAATAGCCCTTAATGTATGCAGCCATGTGCTTGCCTGATGTGCCTCCTATAGTTGAACAGCCTTTAATGTATGCAAGGTGTGGAATGTGCGTGTGTGTTTTATGAGAGGGCCATAGGTCTGGGATGAGTGTTGGGCATTGGGGGTTTTTACACCCTCTGGCCATAGAGTGAGATTGAGATGGAGGGATGGAGAGGTATTGAAAAGCAGCCACTCACCCTGATGACCCGAGTGAGGTCGTTAAACTTTTTGTGACATTGTGTATGGGTCCTGGGCACCATGCTCCTGGAGGAGACGTGCTGAGCCACCTCCCTCCACACTCTTCTGTAGTCGCGGGGCAATGGCCTCCTGCCACTCTCTGGGTACAGTATTGATCTTCGACACTCCACTGCGCCAACCAGAGACATCAAGGCCCGCTCGCTGAAGCGCTGAGCTCGCTCCCTGACCCTCTCCATAGTCCTTTGCTGCAGATTTGATGCACAAGTCTGTCCAGTCCGAGATTCAAGGCTGCAATGAGCAGGGTGTGGCTGGAGAGCAAGATCGACCCCTCCCTTTAAGAACTGGCTGGCGCCAGTGTGTCTGTGTTCCATTGCTAACTGACATCACCTGAGCTTCGCCGCGCTCTGAGGTAGCGCCTCGCTCCTCGACCTTTGCGCCTTCAGACAGGTGTGTAGTGCCTGATTTAGCGCTCCAATCACCTCCAGAGGCGATAGAAGCCAAGTTTGCAGTCGGAGGCGATAATTTGCGCCAGGCGCTAAACTTTGCGCCCGGCCAATAATTTCACCCCAAACAGGGCGATACCGAATTTCTCACCCTATGACCCTGCCATAGTTGAATAACTGTCATTGTGTGCAAGGCATGAGATGTGGGTGTGAGTGTTGGTAGGTAGAGATTGTTGGTGGGTGAGCACTTGGGGTGTAGTGCATTGGGCAGTGTGTGAAGCTTGTTGTACAGATGGTGGTATGTAGCATTTGTTGAAGCATTCAATCACCCTGACCACCCAACTGAGGTGGATCTGCCATGAGCACACCTGCTTCAGTCCTCCGGCTCCTTTTCCCTGTTGTGCTTCTCCTTGAAGAGGCAGCTGCACAGTCAGCAATGCTGAGAATGAGGTGCTGCAGTATCAATGAACCTCCCCTTTAAGTACTGGGAAAAGCCTGTGGCAATGATGAGTTGAGATTAGACTGCACCTGATATTGGTCCACCCTTTGAGTGTAATGCCACTGAGCTAGGTCTTTAAGACTTGATTTAGCGCCCCAATCATTTCTTTGAGCAGTGAGAATGAATTTTGCGTGCAGTCTAAAGCATTAGTGTCTGGCACTAATTCTCCAGCTTTTTTAATTTTACTGCCCATTCCTGGTCTATAATGAATTTCTAGCCCAAAGTCTATGCAGCAGCAGTGGGGGTATTCACAAGAAATGCTCCTCTTGTGCCTTTGGGCTGAGTAACCAGGCCTCCATTGCAGATGCTACTGGTGTTTCCCATTTGCTCAATGGCAGATTATAATGCAAACAACAGTTAATACACAACATCAGACATGTGAGAGATAGCAGTGAATAACAGTGTGCGGGACACTACCCAGAGCCATTCCAATGTAGTATCATGGAAGCATGTCGCGATAATATGACACTGCTTTTCCAACAGCTTTCACGGGAATTTCACTGGCAATTTCAGTCAAAAATATCACAAATATTGTTAGCGTAAAGAATGGAAATGCTACATTGATACAGTAGCAGTGCTCCTGTGAAACTGGGATTGAGGTTCATTGTTGGGGCAGCTATACTCTGTAGCTTGAAGAGCTCGTCACATTAGATCCTAACTCCTGATGCCTGAAATTGGAAAGTATATACTCTCAGTGCTAACATTTCTTGCTTTGATAAGGGCAAAATACAGAATCAAAAATACTGTTCAAGTATACAGGTTTACTATTTTATAAAATCCTGATACTATAATTTTTGGATATAATCCTGAAATATATTTTGTGTGCATCCTCTACATGTTCATGCGATTCAGTAAATGTCAAGATATGGTTTGAGGTTCTCACTTTCTATTGATGATAACCAGATTTTCACATCACTGGGGATCAAATCACCATTACACCCTTGAACTGAAACACGAAATGTGATTGGCTGAGGAGTCATCACATGATGATAGTAGTCACTGCTGCCTGATAATTGACAGCAGTATTCTAAGATTGATGCTGGTGGGTAAGACAACACAGTCTGTTGACCACTGAAGTTAGAAAGCTTCAGCCGTAGTGTTCACAAAACAGAGCAAAGGTCGCTTGGTTCTGAAAATAAAATGAACTTATGGTTTAACAAAATAAATATTGACTGCAGTTTTCAGCCTATAATATAAACCTTTGTCCTATTGATTTGGTTTCATTGAAATAGATATTTTATTATTTACCCAACTTTCAACTCTTAACAATCTTTGCTGGTGCAAATTGATGGCAAGGGAAAAGCTGACAGAAGAGTGAGAATTCTTAAGCAAGCCCACCGTGCTCATCACAACTGCTCTACAAAGGCTGCGCTCACCCAGTGATGGACCACGTCAGAGCGAATCAGCTATGAGGCAAGATTAAAGAAGCTTCTGCTTTACAGTCTAGAAAGAGAAGGTTAAAGGGAATGCCTCATTGAAGTATATAAAATATTAAATGCTATAGATAAGGTGTACCCAGATTGTTACTGCAACACATGCTAAGAAAGAACAATTAGAAAATAGAAATTGGCTAAAAGTAAATTTAGAGAAAACACGAGTTAAGATCACATTACTGTAAGAGTAATAAATGGAACAATCTACCAAATAAGTTAATCAAGGCTAAAAAATTAGGCTTTTACAAAATACAATTAGAGAGGGCTTTAAACTAATGAAGGGGTGGGTGGGAGGATTCAGGAAAGAGTAAATTTAAAAGCAATAAGAGAAATGTCAAGGCTCTAGAGCAGAGTAGAGTTTTGGTTAAACTAAGCAGAGTGGGTCAGGAAGGGACAGAGAGAGTAACAAAGGTAATAAGGCATCAGTGACTAAGGTGACATCGGAAAAATAGAAAAAAGTCTAAGCGAAAGGCACTATATCTGAATGCGCGAAGCATTCGCAACAAAATGGATGAATTAATAGCACAGATAGAAATTAATAGGTTTGATCTAATAGCCATTATGGAGACGTGATTGCAAAGTGGCCAAGGTTGGGAACTAAATATTCCATGATACTGAACTTTTAGAAGAGATAGGCAAAATGGAAAAGGAGGAGGGATAGCCCTGATAATAAAGGATGGGATAAAGACAGTAGAGAGAAAGGATTTTAGCTCCGAAAATCAAGAAGTAGAATCTGTTTGGGTGGAGCTAAGAAACAGCAAGGGCCAGAAAACATTGGTGGGAGTTGTTTATAGGCCCCCAAACTGTAGTTGTAATGTAGGGCAGAGTATAAATCAGGAAATTAGAGGTGCATGTAACAAGGGTAATACAGTAATCATGGGGGACTTTAATCTACATATAGACTGGGCAAACCAAATTTTCAGTAATAGTGTGGAGGACGAATTCATGGAATGTATGCAAGATAGTTTTCTAGATCAGTATGTTGAGGAACCAACTAGGGAACAGGCTATTTTAGATCTAGTATTGTGCAATGAGAAAGGGTTAATTAATAACCTTGTAGTAAAGGGGCTTTTAGGGAAGAGTGACCATAACATGATAGAATTTTATATTGAGTTTGAAAGTGATTTATTTAAATCTGAAACTAGGGTCTTAAATCTAAACAAAGCAAACTATGTAGGTATGAGGGGTGAGTTGGCTAAGGTAGATTGGGAAACTACATTAAAAGGTATGATGGTAAACAAGCAATGGCTAGCATTTAAAGAATTAATACATAATTTACAATAAATATACATTCCTTTAAGGCACAGAAACCCCACAGGAAAAGTGATCCAACCGTGGCTAACAAGAGAAGTTAAAGATAGTATTAGATCAAAGGAAAAGGCTTATAATGTTGCCAAAAAGAGTAGTAAGCCTGAGGATTGGGAGGATTTTAGAATTCAGCAAAGGAGGATCAAGAAATTAATAAAGAAAGGGAAAATAGAATGAGAGTAAACTAGCGAGAGACATAAAAACAGATTGTAAAAGCTTCTATAGGTATGTAAAAAGGAAAAGATTAGCAAAAGTAAATGTGGATCCCTTACATGCTGAGACAGGAGAAATTATAATGGGGAATAAGGAAATGGCTGAGAAATTAAACAAATACTTTTTTTGTGTCTGTCTTCACGGAAGAAGACGCAAAAAACATTCTGGAAATAGTGGAGAACCAAGGGTCTAGCAAGAATAAGGAACTGAAAGAAATTAGTATTAGTAAAAAAAAAGTACTGGAGAAATTAATGGGACTGATAGCCGATAAATCCCCTGGACCTGATGGCCTACATCCTAGGGTTTTAAAAGAGGTGACTATAAAGATAGTGAATGCATTGGTTGTCATCTTCCTAAATTCCATAGATTCTAGAATGGTTCCTGCGGATTGGAAGGCAGCAAATGTAACCCCACTATTTAAGAAAGGCGGGAGAGAAACAATAGGGAACTACAGGCCAGTTAGCCTGACATCAGTCGTCGGGAAAATGCTGGAATCCATTGTTAAGGAAGTGGTATTAGGGCACTTAGAAAATCATAACATGATTAGGCAGAGTCAACATGGTTTTATGAAAGGGAAATCATGTTTGACAAATTTATTAGAGTTTTTTGAGGTTGTAACTAGCATGGTAGATAAAGGGGAACCAGTGGATGTAGTATATTTGGAATTCCAAAAGGCATTCAATAAGGTGCCACATAAAAGGTTATTGCACAAGATTAGGGCTCATGGGGTTGGGGGTAATATAGTAGCCTGGATAGAGGATTGATTAATGGACAGAAAACAGAGAGTAGGGATAAACGGATCTTTTTCCGGTTGGCAGGCTGTAACTAGTGATGTGCCGCAAGGATCAGTGTTGGGGCCTCAGCTATTTATAATCTATGTTAATGACCTAGATGAAGGGACCGAGTGTAATGTATGTTTGCTGATGATACAAATCTAGGTGGGACAGTAAGCTGTGAGGAGAACACTGCAAAGGGATATAGATAGACTAAGTGAGTGGGCAGTAAGGTGGCAGATGGAGTATAATGTAGGGAAATGTGAGGTTATTCACTTTGGTAGGAAGAACAGAAAAACAGAATATTTTTTAAATGGTGAGTGTTCAGACAGATTTGGGTGTCCTCGTGCAAGAAACACAGAAAGCTAGCATGCAGGTACAGCAAGTAATAAGGAAGGCAAATGGCATGTTGGCCTTTATTGCAAGAGGGTTGGAGTATAAGAGTAAGGAAGTCTTGCTACAATTGTACAGGGCCTTGGTGAGACCACACCTGGAGTACTGTGCACAATTTTGGTCTCCTTATCTAAGGAAGGATATACTTGCCTTGGAGGCGGTGCAACAAAGGTTCTCTAGATTGATTCCTGGGATGAGAGGGCTGTCCTATGATGAAAGATTGTGTAGAATGGGCCTATACTCTCTGGAGTTTAGAAGAATGAGAGGTGATTTCATTGAAACATACAAGATTCTGAAGGGGATTGACAGGGTAGATGCTGAGAGGTTGTTTCCCCTGGCTGGAGTGTCTAGAACTAGGGAGCATAGTCTCAGGATAAAGCGTAGGCCATTTAAGAATGAGATGAGGAGGAATTTCTTCACTCAGAGGGTTGTGAATCTTTAGAATTCTCTGCCCCAGAGGGCTGTGAATGCTGAGTCTTTTAGTATATTCAAGGCTGAGCTAGATAGATTTTTGGACTCTAGGGGAATCAAGGGATATGGAGATTGGGCGGGAAAATGCAGTTGCGGTCGATGATCAGCCATGATCTTATTGAATGGCGGAGCAGGCTCGAGGGGCCGTATGGCCTACTCCTGCTCTTATTTCTTTTGTTCTTATGTTCTTAATGGATCTGTAGTTGCCTGTGTAAATATGGGCACTATGTGATGCAATGGGTAGGAGTTAAGGTAAGTTTCTTGGAATGGAAAGATGAGGTTAGTGGTGTTCCACATGGGTCTATATTGGAGCTGCTTTTATTTTATATATATGACATGGCTGCGGTGGGGTGGGGGCGGGGGCGTGGGGAAGTGTTTAGTCGTGACGCTACAGCCATCATGAGGTGTGGGACAGGCGTGATGGGCCAGCTGGCCTTTTCCTGCCCGTCAATTTTGTATGTTCTTATATATATATATCATGATCTAGACTTAAGGATTGATACCAAAATTTGCTAATAACGCCAGACTTGGGGTGGTGGTGGCAAATTGTAATAATTGTAAAAGATTGTAGGGGGGCATAGATAGGTCAGCAGGATGATGTAGAGAAGAGGCATGCATAAGTACCCCATCTAAACAAACTCCACTTTAACCACTGCTAGATAATGCTGCAAAGCTGGCCCTGATCCAGCCAAGCCTACTACTATTCTCAAAGCTGTAACAGTAATATAACTTTTCCTTTAAGAAAATGCCAGTCTCATATTTCTCAATTCTCCTGAGGCTTTGCTGCACTTGCAATAACTACAAGATGTCAGCCAAGTTACTACGATTGTTGTTCTGACAGGGGTACTGTAGGTCACAACACTCGAGGTGAGATTCTCTAAGAAAAAAGGTTCATTATGAACAAGGGCAAAGTGCAGGAAGCTTAGTCACTTATTAACATTAAAGCAAAGATTTGGATATTGTTGTTACAAAGGATAGGAAAACTAAACTTACCACACAAGGATGACAGCACACTACATGTTGCTAAGCATGAGAAGACAGTTCAACAAATACTCAATTGACTTGCTATTGGCAAGAATCAGAGACAAATGGTGAGCTAAATATTAAGCATGAAATAACTTGTGAACATCATTAAAGAAGCACTTGCAAGTGACTTAAACAGTCCCCTTCTGTGAAATTGCATCATTCTTCAGTAATTACTTCACAAATTTAAACTCACTTTGCATATTTTCCTCTGTGACCTTGAGAGTAGCACAAAGAGCATTTTTTCAATGAGATGAAAAAAACCAAATGTTGACAATGATTTGTTCGCTTTAGTAATTTGCTGTGAAACAAGAATATTTATGATTCCTTTTTGTCAGTCTTTTGTGCTCTACTTATTTACTATGAACAGTAAAAAAAACTGCACATGCTCTTTGCATAACTCAGACTGAATACAAATAAGTTACAATAAATCAGTGCTTTGTCTTTGATAGTAATACAAGAGTGTATTTCATTTTGGCCTGGTCGTGTAAGAGCTGAAATTCCACTGGGCCAGTGCAGCTAGCAGGGTGAAAGGAACGGACTTCCCCTGGTTTGACCAGATCTTCTCATTTACATAAAGCTGGTGAGCTCCCAGCGTAGATCGGCCCAAGTGCTGAGAGCGTGAAGACCAGATGTTGGGGGCTGGGGAACTGGCGAGAAGCTCACGTTTCTCAAAGACACACCTGCACTTACTGTGGGGAGTGCTGCCTTTTGGATGAGACAATTCCACAGCACTATTCGAAGAAGAGCAGGGGAGTTCTCCTGGTGTCCTGGCCAATATTTATCTCCCAACCAACATCCTAAACAGATGATCTGGTCATTTAATTCATTGCTGTTTGTGGGACCTTTCTGTGCGCAAATTGGCTGCTGCGTTTTCTACATAACAACAGTGACTATACTTCAAACGTACTTAATTGGCTGTAAAGTGCTTTGGCACGTCCTGAAGTTGTAACAGGTGCTATATAAGTACAGGTTATTTCTTTTATTTTAAGATTACATCATACAAAAACATATTTTTCCCCGAACTAATTTTCTCCCCTCCTCTCCTCTTTGGGGGCTACTATTTCTCACATGTTGGTTGCTCTTTAGTGCATCACCCAAATGAAACCTGGCAGTGCGTGTTGACTGGCTATTCTACCATGGGAGACATCGTGGTCACCGCCGATGTACATGCACAGTCAGGATTGGGGTCCGCCGCTGATTTTCCTCTCTCTAACGCAGGGGTGCTGAGCCTAACTGTAGGTACGTCAACTGCCACCCTGACTAAGATCAGCCCGTCAGCCTAGACGAGGGATTGAAGCTACTCGCTGTACAAACTCTCTAAGCCATCAGGTGAGCTGTTTCATTTAATTTAGTGCATCGAGAATAAAATGAGATTTTAACATGCTGCTGCAGGATGATGCAAGACATATTCAGGAGCAACATAACTGTGAATACAGTACTATGACTGGGAAAGTGTTATTACTAACAACAATGGAGTGTGCCATTCTTGTCACAGCCTACATGGTCATGAAAAATCATTATAATTTCCTTAAAGCATTACCTTTTAAACATTACTTTCACATCCTTAAGCATGCAGCATTTTTCGATTTACTGCATATAGGATTTTCCACGAAGCTACTACCAAGCACTTGCAACATAAATATTGTAAACACTATTTACACATTGACTGTGCCCTAAGGAACAGTATGGGAACACCAGTCATATCACTTTCTGACAGGACTATTTTCACCAGCCATGGCCGTGCGCTATGTGAGCCACGATCACACTATGCCTGCCTTATCTCTTGTCCATTCAAATTGGGAAAATAAAAAGAGATAATGGCCCAGAAATTAAACATCGATGGTTGCCGCGGGGTATGGATTCCCCGCAATATCGCACTCCGCGCCTACCTTTTTGTTTCGGGCCCACACGAACTTCAGTTTGAGGGCCTCTCCCTGTTGCCGGCGTGCAGTGCTTGCGTGTCCCAGAGGCGCAATTAGTTCGTGCGAGCTCTGGGATCACGTGGGACAGTTAGAGCCAATGGCAGCACACCATCTTTCATTCATAGTTTTGACAGCAAGGGCTGTCAAAGCTATGAATACTACAAGCCCCCAAAAGAACAGCTAAACCTCAATTAAATTTAAAAAAAAACCATCACATTAATAAAATAACTATAGTTAAATAAATTAACCACTTTAAACAAAAAATTAAATTTTTGAAAAAATTTAAATTCTTTTTAAAAGTTATAAAAATAAACTTACCTTTCTTTAAAGTCTCTAAAAAAGATAAACCTGTTGAAATTTTTTTTAAATAACACTTAATTAACTACTTACCTTGTTAAAAGGGGGTCCTACGCCTGCTTTCTTTATGTGTAAAATCTTCACCACTTACCTGCGCGTACAAACCTGAAAAAAAAACTAAGTGCACTGCGTGCGCACAACCTGTAGCGCGCACGCGGTTCACTTAGGAACCGCCCCCTTTGCAATACACGAAGTGCCGGTTTCCCGCGCATGCACAGTGCATGCAGGAAACCGGCAATTCGGGACCTAATACGCGAGAGTACACAGTACGTACTCTCGCGTATTAGGTCTAATTTTCGGGCCAATGAAAATTTAAATATACAAAAATAGCATCAAGAGCCCCTCACAAGCAAAAGGAATTTGAAAATGATCCCTTCATGAGCCATATTCAGGTCCAATACCATAATGCCCTGCATACACCTCTTTGATAACATGCATGTCTATTAGGTAGAGCCTCTATTTCATAACATTTGCTTTACTTTGGATCCTCCAGTGGCTCAGTGGGTAAATGGTGTGGCAGTAGACTAAAATGATCAGGAAGATCCCAAGTTTCGTCACTGATCTGTGCTGAATTAGCTAGCATTAGCTACGGAAGCGGTAGGCCCCAGCATCCCTGGGATAGAAGGGAGGGAAAAAATATCAGCTGAGGTTCCTAATTTCTATCCTGTTAGTTAGTATCCATTGGTTTCATCTTGGAAAGCAAAGATTTGGATTTCTTTTTATTGACTAATATTGCACCCTATTTAGGAGAAACATACAGAATCTGTCAAGAGTTAAAGTAACCTATTCTTTCAAAATAAGATTTAAAAAGAAGTGGATTGTGACAAAATATAGTGAATTCTCTTCCCCTGTCCCTAGCACTGGGAAATCCATTGAGCCACAAATATGTTGCTCATGTTGGAATAGAATCTATCCTCTGAGGTGTAATTATATCAGAAGCAAGCATACTTGGGTTGGTAACTCTCAAAGAGTTATTAAAGGACGTGTGAGAAAAGCTGAGAAGCCTGTTGGAGAGAGGGGTAAGGGAAAATCTTAATGCTCCTTTATGGTTGTCACACTAATGTTAATCACGTCCAAGATTTGGGGGTAGAAATTAGGTCGCGCCCCATTTGGGGCGCAAATATCGTCCGGACGCAAATATTAGCGCCTGGCGCAAATTATCGGCACTGACAGGAAACTTCACTTTTACCGCCCCGGGAGGTGAGTGGAGCGCTAAAGCAGGCGCTGCACACCTCTCTTAAGGCGCAAAGGCCAAGGAGTGAGGCGCTAACTCAGCGCACGAGCGCAGCACAGCTGCTGCCAGTTAGCGAGGGAACACAGACACACTGGCGCCGGCCACTTCTTAAAGCGGGGGGGGCCACTTGCTCCCCAGCCACACCCTGCTCATTGCAGCCTTGAATCTCAGCCTGGAGAGACCTGTAATCCATTTTGCTGCCAAGCATGGAGAGGGTGAGAGAACGCGCTCATCGCTTCACCGAGCGGGCCTTGGATGCTCTGGTTGACGCAGTGGAGTGCAGACGATGTATGCTGTTCCCTGAGAGTGGCAGGAGGCCTTTGCCACGCGAGTTCAGAAGAGTGTGGAGGGAGGTGGCTCAGAGCATCTCCTCCAGGAGCATGGTGCCCAGGACCCATACTCAATGCCGCAAAAAGTTCAACGACCTCACTCGGGTCGTCAGGGTGAGTGGCTTTTTCTCAATACCTCTCCATCCCTCCATCTCAACCTCACTCTATGGCCAGAGGGTCTTAAAACCCCAATGCACAACACTCATCCAACACCTATGGCCCTTTCATCAAACACACACACACATTCCACACTTTGCATACAGTAAGGGCTATTCACCTATGGGAGGCACATCAGGCAAGACCATGGCTGTATATTGTAAGGGCTATTCACCTATGGGAGGCACATCAGGCAAGACCATGGCTGTATATTTACTCAGATGCTGTCCTTTTTCTTGCAGGCTAAGCTGGCTCATAATCGGAGACAGCAGCAATGGACGGGTGGAGGGCGGCTTCAGCTGCAACCCCTCAGCGATCTGGAGGAGCGCGTCCACAGGATTGTGGCAAGCCGGGTGATCGGTCCCGTCGCCACTGGAGACGCCGACCCCGTTGTGGACAGCAATGGTAAGGTCATCACCTTTTTGTCCTCTGTCCTTCCACTTGTCCCTCACAATACCAGCCTTTGACACTTTCAATCCAACTTGCTAACTCGCTGCACTTATTCCTCCCTTACTGCCACCCTGTCCTCACGCTAAAGCCACTCTTGTACCTCCCTGCTTTCAGATGGTGATTCACCAGCTGAGGAGACGGGCCCTGAAGCTGCCACTGGGAGTGATGCTGCAGCTGAGGAGGAAGAGGAAGCCAGAGCATCAGTGCCACCCTCTCCCGAGGAAGCCCATGGCCACACTGGGAACACGCCTTCCCCGGAGGGGAGCAGGGGGGAAGGGGCTGATGATGGTGAAGCTCCAGGACCCAGCGGGCTGCAGCAACGCCATGGGGGGGGGGTGGGGAAGAACGGGGGCCTTCTCCCCAGAGGGAGAGTATGCCAGACACTCCTACTGCAATGGACGCAGAGGAGGAGCGGCTGATTGCAGAAATGAACACCCAGGCGGTGGGCATGCACACTGAGCTCATGGGTGCAGTGGGAAGGGTGCCCGAATGCATTGAGTCACTGGCAAGGAGTGTGGAGCACTTCGCTGTAGCACAGGCGGATGCCACACTAACGCTTAGTGCTGCAATTCAGTCACTGGCTGCCGTGATCCCACCTCTGACTGCTCTCATACAGACTCAGATGGAGGCCACGCGAGCACAGACTGCTGCCAACCTCGATGGTTCGTGCACATGTCCCCGGGGCTGTCACCGCGCCGCAGCAGGCCAGCAATCTGTTCTCCGGCAGATTGCTCCGGATGCTGAAGTGCTGCCCCATGGGAGTGCCAGTGTGTCGGGCGAGCAGGGAGTTGCTGGCCTCTCTCACGATGACAGCATTCCTGCTGCCAACACTGTCACTTCTCCACTGCACTTGCCACCGCCTGTAGGACAGACTGCTGCCGCCCATGCAGAGTTGGTGCAGTCTGCAGCCGGGCCCTCCAGGCCCAGAAGTGGTCGAGGCCGTCCTTCAGGGGCATCTGCAGTGTCAGGGTCTGACGAGCAGCAGCCTTCCACCAGCCTTGCTGCAGCCACTGAGGTCCCATTACGGAGGAGCAGTAGGGTTAGAAGGGGGGAAGTGCGCAAGGGAAGGAGATCACCCTCGAAGGGCAAAAAGTAGGAGGTGTGACAAAATGGTGGTCATTTTTTTATTAAAGGCCGAGGTTCATGGTCCAACTTTTGTTTAGTGTTTTGGACATTATCTCCAGGTTGTGAGAACCAGTTATGTTATTGACTGTTTTTTTGTGTTTATTTCTATGAGTTTGTCATGAGGAATTGACACACACAGAGTTTGTAAAATAAATAAGTTTCTGTATTCAAAATATACATGGCTGGTGGTTGGAATTATTGGTGCCTTGGCCGGCTTAGGGGTTGCGTGCTGGGTTGATTAGTGTTTGTAGCAATGGCAGGGGCCCTAGAAGCGGCTTGCTATTAGTCGTTGACGGACGGCCCTTGCAGTTTGACCATTGTGGGCCGCCCTCCTGCCTTGGTGCTGCTGATGATCATCGTCCTCGTCCTCTTCTCCTCTTCCTCCTCCTCCTCTGGTGGTGCTACAAGGCCTGGTGGCATTGGCTGGGTCCTGAGGATTGCCATGTTGTGCAACATGCAGCACACGACTACGAAGTTCGAAACTTGCTCAGGCGAGTACTGCAGGGCTCCTCCGGAATGGTCCAGACAGCGGAACCGTTGTTTCAGCACGCCGATTGTGCGCTCAATAATGTTCCTGGTTGCTTGATGGCTTTCATTGTACCGCAGCTCAGCAGGGGTGTTTGGCGTACGGAGCGGTGTCATCAGCCAGGTGCTCAATGCGTACCCCTTGTCCCCCAGAAGCCAACCAACTGGCTGATGCGGTGCCTCGAAAACTTCTGCCACAGTAGTCTGGCGCAGGATGAAAGCATCGTGGCAGCTGCCCGGATAGTGGGCATTGACAGCGAGTATCACCTGTCTGTGGTCACAGACCAACTGCACATTCAAGGAATGGAACCCCTTTCTGTTCCTGAATTCCTCTGCATTCTCTCGCGGAGCACGCAAAGCCACATGCGTGCAGTCAATGGCGCCCTGCACCATGGGGAAGCCCGCTACCCTCGCAAAGCCCAGAGCACGGTCACGCTGCTTGTCTGGGGTCATAGGGAAAGAGATGAAGTCTCGTCTCCTTCTGAAGAGGGCATTGGTGACCTGCCGGATGCAGCGATGCACCGCAAACTGGGAGATATTGGCGAGGTCCCCAACAGCAGCTTGGAATGAGCCAGTGGCGTAGAAGTTCAAAGCCACTGTGACCTTCACTGCCACCGACAGAGACGTCCTGGACCTCAGCTGAGGCTGCAGATCTGGCTGCAGCAGGTGGCAGAGCTCAGTGACCACCTCCTTGCTGAATCGCAGACTTCGCAAACACAGCTCCTAGGAGAGCTGTTCACGATATACCCTGGGAGGGTAAGCTCTCCTGTACATGCGCCTGATGGCCCTCCTCCGTCTGGCTATCATTGCCACTCTCTGTCTGCGTCTCTGTATCCTCCGATTCAGCTGGAGCAGGACGACGCCCCCAATCATTGCAGCCTCCATATTCTCTTTGCCAGAAAAGTAATGAGGTACAGCAACTAAAGTAGCAACAAAGTTAGGATGAATAGGCAAAACTACCTCACAAAGCGTTGAGTCAATGTAGAAGTCTCTCTCTCTCTCTCTCCGAATCTCTCTCTCTCTCTCAGAACGAGTGGTGCATAAATGTCGACCACAGAAAAAGACAGGAAGAGGCCCCCTTTAAATAGCGCCCCCCCCAGCCCCACACCGATTGATAACGTTCCAGTCTTCCGGTCGTTGGAAGCGCCAGGCGGTAAGGCAGGGGGCGCCACTCAATTTCCGCTCCGGGGCGCCCCAAGGGCGTTGCACCATGGAATGACGTCACAATCTGCGCGCGCAGGTGGTCGCAGCGGTAAGTTTTAGCGCCGCCGCACAATCTCAAGTTAAGTTCTCGAGCGGCGCAAACAGCGCTGCGCCCGGGCGTTAGCGGCTTAACGCCCCATTAGCGCCCTCTTAAGGCGCTAACGGGAGGCGCAACCAAGTGAATTTTTACCCCCAAGTCCAATAAATCCATTTGGTTTCATGGATTTTAACACTGGGCCAGGCTTTGCTCTCAAAATAATGGTGAGGCTAATGGCGCTCGTCATTACTTATGTGTAAATGGTACAGCAACATCAGGCAAAGGGCAATTGCGCGAATAATACGAATATCCAAAAGTTGCTCCCCGAGTTGCACTGCTCCACTGTTAGCTTCGCGAAAATGGCTTCTCGCTGTCTGCCTCACCATTAAAATGCATTGAATGGCGTGAGGTTGCTGTATTTGCACAATAGATACGAATTAAACTCACCACAGAAAGTTAAGTCTTATCATTTCAAGTCTAAGTACACTTTTAACGACGTGATAAGTGTTGATTACTACCAATCAACCTCTCTGGCACTGAAAATTAACTATTACAAGTGTGGAGTCTCATTCCTTCAGGTTTTAATTGTTGTTAGAGATTATAAAAATTTTAAATTTAAAACAATTTTTTCTTACTTTACCTTTCTGTCTCTTTTTCGCTCTCTCTTAATCCAATCTTTCTTTCCCCCTCTTTTTGGGTAATTTTAACACAAAAAAATGGGTGGGTTGGGGTCACGTGGGAAGTTAAAAGTGTTAAAAATCTGAATTCCAATCAGAACCCGCCTCCAAACCGCCCATATCTGGTTTTAATGGAGATGGGACGGGGGGTGGGCAGCCAACCCGCTCGCAGGAGGCGAGTCAACCATTTAAATATTATAATGAGGCTGTCATGCCTCAGATTTAACCACCATTTTAAATTTAACAGCGGTTGGTCGGGTTTTGCAGGCCTCGTGAAACCCACCAGCTAATGGAAGGCGAGGACGGCTGGATCCAGCAGGTAAATGCCTTTACACTTATCTGCTGGATCTAGCATCCCTGCCTAATCCACACCCCATGATTGGAGACCCCCCCACAAGGCCTCCGATTCCCCCCACAAGGTCTCCCCACCCACCCCCATGCTCCTCCGGCCCCCCAATGTCGTCTGCCTCCCCCATGCTGCTCCTTCGGCCCTCTGATGTCATCTGCCTCCCCCAACCCCTGCTCCTCCGGTGCTCCGATCATTCTCCAGAACCACCCCCCCACCCTCTCCTCCAGCCCTTCAAACATTCTCAGGAACACCCCCGCCCCCCCCCCCAGTGCTCCTCCAGCCCTCCAATCATTCTCTGAACACCCCCCCTGCTCCTCCGGCCCCCCCGATGTCGCCTGCCTCCCCCCCAATCCTCTGGCCCCCACGCGATCCCTCCCTCCCTCCTCTCTGCAGCCTAGTGCCACAGGCCTACCCACCCGCAGCCAGCCAGCCAGCCAGCCTCTCCATCTGGCTGGCTGTGGGTGGGAAACAGAGGTTTCCAATGCAAATCAGGTCCCACCGTTAAATTCGACAGGGCCTGTGGGAAACCCATTCTCCCACAGGCCCTGCTCCTCCGGCCCCCCTGCTCCCAACCCGCCAAAGTATTAAAATTCAGGCCTTTATTTCTCTTTTTGTACCTGATTTGACATTGAATTCACCCACTCCAATTCACCCTCCTTCTCAGTCCTTGCACTATTAATTTCACAATCCTTCAATCTGATTGGTTAATGAGATACACAGTTGCTTGCCCTGTTCACTCAGGTCCAAGATGCCCTATTTCCTCGCTGTGCCGTTATCAACTCGCACTTTCAGCAACTTGCCACGCAAAATATGTTATGGACCATTATGTTATGGACTTCAACATTCAGCCTGACAAGAGGCTGCTGAGGAAGAGAAAGTGCGTTGTACCTTTTCAGTCAAGAATTTCACGGCTACAAGTTAAGGAAGATGTATCAGAGTCATTATATGAGTGTCAAATTAACTCAGAAAGCTTTAAGAAGCACTGAGATGTAATCCCTGGGAGATTACAGAAGCCATGGTATTGAATCAAAATATTCCTTTGGTGCACAAGCAAAGAAATCAAGATCAGAGAAAATGACTAAGAAATTCTTAGGGCACAAGTTATGACAAGTTGTAGTAAGATAAAAGAAAATGACTGATAATGCAGCTCCAGTTGAAGTCTTGTATTATGTATGTGGAGAGTTTAGAGAGTTGTCTCCTAAGGTTATCAGTATAAAAAAAAATCCAGTGGTCTGCACAGAGAAATTTCTAAAATGACTTTGCAAGCATTGTGTACTTAAACCCTGTACTCTGAATGCAGAAGTCCAAGTGTATGATTCATCACTTGCTGATTCAAGGTTTCTGGACTATGCAGTAAGCTGTGGCAAATCTTGTGATCCCAGTTAAATTTCCCCCCAAGCCTTCATTTGGTTCAAAACCACTATGGTCAAAATTGAGAGATATCTGTCCTCAGTGCAGTTGTTTATGGCTTCAACCTCTGACTTTTATTTTTTTTTCAATATAAATGCAAATATAAGGCTAGAATTTTCGTTGTTCATTTTTTTCACAAAAACGCCTGAGTTCAAACATGACTTTAATGTTCATGTCTACTTTTTCGCCAGTTGCAGTGTAGAAAGAAAAGAAAGAAAGAACTTGCATTTATATAGAGCCTTTCACGACCTCAGGATGTCCCAAAGCGCTTTACAGCCGATGAATTACTTTTCAAGTGTTGTCACTGTTATACTGTAGGGAAGGGAAATAAAAATAACTGAATTCAGATAGAATTTCAATGATTCTCAACAGATTTACTTAGGTTGATTTATTGATTTGCATGGATAAGGGAGCTCATTTAGAGTCTAGTTTACTGATACCTGGGGACAAGCAAAAGGTCTGGAGTAGGCATATCCCTTCAAGAGGCACTTCCTGCAGTATTAGGAACATGCTTTGTGAGATAACAGACGCTTTCACAAAATAAAAGTTACTGCGGCCTTTTACATGTGTGTGTGCTCACACTAACCAAAACTTGATTTTTCTTCCAGAGGGTTGCCTCATTCCATAGGAACTATGGGAAACATCAATTGCTGAAATTGTTCTTTATGGTTGTCAACCGTCATAAGAGCCAGTGGAACATAATCAGCCCAGTCACATCAGCCTCTCTGCCAATTAACTGCCACTAAAGATGGAGGTGGTGAGACGGAAGTGTAAATATAATTAACCTTAAAGAACTGTGGCAGAAATTTCCCTGCACACCTATGACCCTTTCAAACACAGTATGTTTCAGTGAAAGATTTTTCAGTGGGTATCATTTTGTTCGTTAACACTCAAAGATTAAAGTGCTTTCAGATACTTCTTACAGCTGCCTTGGATTTTGTTCCCTTCAATTCCCTGTGGATGGATATTCTAAAAGGATCTCCTGATGTGTTGACAAGTGAAAATGGTATTTCTTTTAAAAGGTTCATAAATGTATCAAATTAGTATCATTTTCAAGGTTATTAAAGTCATTATTAGCTTGTTGATGTCTATTATCAGTCCAGGAAAGTGAGAGATTATAATAAGCCCCCAGGGCAAGTAATGACTATAATGTCCGAACAAAATGCTTTTGTGTGTATATTTTCTACTATTATATACAATGTTTCATTTATTTTAAGGTCAATAATGATAATACTTTTAAGAGGGAAATGACAGAAGAAAATACATAATATTCATACACAGACACAATTTATTTGTGTCACAATGATTAGTGGTAGAAAAATGTGCAACAACAATGAGTAATTTCCTCAAAGAATGCATAAATAAACGATCTCCTCATTTGAGGTCTCATCTGTTTGCTACAGAGCCAAAGTAATTTTAAACAAACAATTCTCACTTTAAGTACTCTCAATTTTGTAGCTTAATTTCTCGGATGGTTTTACATTTGATCAGCTTCATGGCGCATAGTTCCTCGTGGCATTCATCATAAAAACATCAATAATCTGTTAAAAAAAGAATGGTAGATTGAGGTGGCTCTTTACTGGTACACCAGTGTGCAAGCGAAATTAAATGCTGAGAAGGATTCACAAACAAGACATTCAGACAATCAATTAGTTCTACTTAGAGTGCCATTGCAATTCCCTTCCTTAATCTACCCCATATCCATACCAGCTTTCAGGAACATTGTGCAATACAGTTTATCTAACAGTGATAGATGAACAACTCGTGTTTGGGAAAGGGATAAATGAAGATTTTTTGCAAGCATGAAACAAATGGTACAACAACAAAAAATAATATATGTCGTAGTTAGTGCTTTAAGAGTTAATGAGCCAGTAAGTAAAACTAAATGGTCTCTAGGGCCTATTAGATATCTTCACTTGTTTTTTTTAAATGGCGCAATAGACATCCAAATAATGCCACAGAACTATTTATCACTTACTGTATTCAATTCATGGCAGAACTCTAGCATGGACACTGGAATGAATGTATAACTCTGTTCATCTTAGTTCTGGAGAACAGATGCATTGTCTTAATTCTTTAGCAGGCTGCAGTGAGGATGCTTCTGTTTTTGAAATGTAATAATGTCACGTTCTAAATGTAGCATATTCTACTCACATATAGAGATTGGGCCATGAATTAAAAAAAATTCTATTCATTGTTTAATTTAAATAAAAATGATGATTGGTCACTTTCATATGTAACAAATGCCCAATTTTAACTAATCACAGTGCACCAATATAAAAGCTTGTAAACATTCATAGTTTATTATGATATTTAAAAATCATTGTAATCAGTGGAATGTACACCCCAATTAAAATACTATCCAAAGGAGCCCACGATTTTCCATATGATGCATGACAATAATGAATGTTTCGTAACATGGCATCATAAGGTTCTCTGGCATCCTCTGGGACATCCACCAGCAGTTGTTTCATGATTGTAAAGTTGCAAAGCACACAACATGCTAGCACAATTCACGAGACAATGTTTAGAACATATTGCAAGGCTCCCCCTGACCTATCCAGACACTGCAACCTTCCTTTGAGCATTCCAATGGCTTGCACTCTTTTTATCCTTGTCTTCGTGTGTGCGTCGTTGCAGCACTGTTGGTCCTATGAAGAGATGTGGAAGTAGCGCGTATCCTCGCCACCTGGCAACCATCCTGTCCCTTGCCCCTGTTGTTGCAATAGAGCTGTGACGCATTACTGATGAATTATGACAGCTTCTGACATGCTGTGAATTCACAGGGCAGAAGCTTTGCCTGCCTGTAGCAAATAAGCTACACATTTAAGGAATGGAAGCTTTGGTGGTTCATATAAATATGAGGGTTTACGTTTGGGGCACACAATGCCACATGGGTACAATCAGTAGCCTTCACAGCCCCAGAGAATCCCGCAATTCTGAAAAATTGAATGGCCCTTTCAGTCATCCATTTGGGAACACTATCAAATTGAACTATCGATGAAAGAGGGCATTAGTGATTTATAGAGACTCTGACCTCACCGTCCTCGGCCTATTACACTGTTCCACGGAAGCTCAGCGTAAGCTCGAGGAACAGCACCTCATCTTTCGTTTAGGCACGCTACAGCCCTCTGGACTCAATATCGAGTTCAACAATTTTAGATCATAACCTCAGCTCCAATCACATTTATATTTTATTTTATCCACCCTTTTATTTGTCCCCCCCCACCTTTTTTTTTCCTCCTAGAAGCTGGCAGCTGTCCTTCATTCTGCCAGTGGATTTCACACTTCATTCAGCCTTAATCTGTCACATTAACACCACCTCTAGCCTTGCATATCTCTTAATGTCTCTTAATGTCTCTTCATCTCCCCCTTTGTTCCTTTATCCCCTCCCCCTTTTCCCAGCTTTACCCTGGCCTTATCTATTTGATTTCCGGCTCTTCCCAGTTCTGATGAAAGGTCATCGACCTGAAACGTTAACTCTCTTTCTCTCTCCACGGATGCTGCCTGGCCTGCTGAGTTTTTCCAGCGTTTTCTGTTGTTATTTCGGATTTCCAGCATCCGCAGTATTTTGCTATCGTATTAGTGATTTATAGAGGACTGCTTAGCAAATTGGCTGATCTGGCAAAAGTCCCTTGTAGCTTCCTGGGCATAAAAGTTAGCTTGTGGCATAAAAGTTGCGAGCTGTGGTCACTTTCCCTGCCATATACAGAGGTCGCGTGCTGCAGACTTTGGTTGCAGATCTGGCTGCAGCAATGAACAGAGTTTCATCTCTGAAGTGCAGCTTCCTGAGGCTGAACTCCTTGGTATGGTTTTGGTTAAAGCACCTGGGCCTATACATCCTGCTGGATGGGTAGTACCGGGATGGTCTGTCTCCACTCTGGTGCTGTCTGATTAATCTGGTTTCCCTCCTGCTGCTCCTCTTCCTCCAGTATATACAGCATGTAAAGTGGCATTCCCAATGGGAAGCCCATTATGCAGCCCTCAGATTCTTGCTCAGTAATACTCCGGAATTTAATGCTCTCCATGGGTAATATGGAATGTAGGGGAAGGCTTCCTGTGTATAACAGTGAAAACAATTTTTCCAGAATCTCATTGCAGTGAATCTCAAGATATGGCCAAAGCTCTCCACGAGCAATCTCGGTTGAACAGTGTCCCTTTAACCAAGTGCCTTAATGAACAGGTCTTGGCAAACTGCGCTTTTTAAAGAATCATGCACATTCTCAAAGGTGGATGGGAAGGCAGACGTCACGCAACTGAGGAGGATTGATGTTATCCCATCCTAACTCTGTCATTTGTGTGTGACTGTCACTGAGAGATTGGCACATCTTCAACAAGCCATGAAACTGAACGGAAATTATGCTGGGGTGCATCTGCAGCATGAGCCTGGCATATATCGGTCCAGCCAGAAATTCCTGGCCCCGCAAAGACATAATTGCCGACTTATGCCTTCCTCAAGCACAGGAATTTCGAGGCCATTAAGTTTAATAATTGTGCTTTGAACAGTGAGGCCTGATTCAAGTAACGTGATGATCGCATTCTCACAGGAACTTGGCCAGTTCTCAACAAGTGTAATTGAGTGAGTGATTGTTACATCTGGCAGGCTTCTGTGCAACAATTGATGATGCACTCAAAGTGACTCAGCAATAAACCAGCTTCGGTACGGTACGGTAGCATAGTGGTTATGTTACTGGACTAGTAATCCAAAAGCCTGGAATAATGATCTGGAGATATGAGTTCATAATCCCATCACAGCAGCCGGGAATTTAAATAAATCTGGAATAAAAAGCGAGTAACAGTAATGGTGACCATGAAACTACCGGATTGTCGTAAAAATCCATCTGGTTCACGAGTGCCCTTTAGGGAAGGAAATCTGCCATCCTTACCTGGTCTGGCCTATATGTGACTCCAGACTCACTGGAATCTGTCTGACTCTTAACTGCCCACTGAAATGGCCTAGCAAACCACTCAGTTGTACCAAATCGCTACAAAGAAGTATAAGAATAAAACCGGACAGATCACCGGCATCGACCTAGGCAACGGACACGACAAAGGCACACCCAGCCCAGTCGACCCTGCAAAGTCCTCCTCACTAACATCTGGGGACTTACGCCAAAATTGGAAGAGCTGACCCACAGACTAGTCAAGTATACTCACAGAATCATACTTTTCAGCCAAGGTCCCAGACTCCTCCATCACCATCCCTGGATATGTCCCCACCGGCAGGGCAGACCCGCCAGAGGTGGCAGTACAGTGTTATACAGTCAACATTGACTCTGGACCCCATGACATCTCATGGCATCAGGTCAAAGATGGGCAAGAAAACCTCCTGCTGATTACCACCAACCACCCTCCCTCAGCTGATGAATTAGTACTCCTCCATGTTGAACACCACTTGGAAGAAGCACTGAGAGTAGCAAGGGCACAGAATGTACACTGGGTGAGGGACTTTAATGTCCACCACCAGGAGTGGCTCGGTAGCACCACTACTGACCGAGCTGGCCAAGTCCTGAAGGACATAGCTGCCAGACTGGGCCTGCAGCAGGTGGTGAGAGAACCAACACAAGGGGAAAACCTACTTGACCTGGTCCTCACCAATCTGTCCATGACAGTATTGGTAGCAGTGACCACTGCACAGTCCTTCTGGAGACGAAGACCCATCTTCACATTGAGGACACCCTTCATCGTGCTGTTTGGCACTACCACCGTGCTAAATGGGATAGATTCAGAACAGATCTAGCAGCTCAAAACACCACTGGCTGGAGTCATACCTAGCACAAAGGAAGATGGTTGTGGTTCTTGGAAGCCAATCATCTCAGCCCCAGGACATTGCTGCAGGAGTTCCTCAGGGCAGTGTCCTAGGCCCAACCATCTTCAACTACTTCATCAATGACCTTTGCACAGTGTTCAGTTCAATCGCAACTCCTCAGATAATGATGCAGTCCATGCCGGCATGCAGCAAGAGCTAGACAACATTCAGGCTTGGGCTGATAAGTGGCAAGTAACATTCGTGCCACACAAGTGCCAGGCAATGACTATCTCCAACAGGAAAGAGTCTAACCATCATCCCTTGACATTCAAGAGCATTACCATCGCCGAAGCCCCCACCATCAACATCTTGGGGGGGGGGGTCACCATTGATCAGAAACTTAATTGGAGCAACCACATTAATACTGTTGCTACAAGAGCAGGTCAGAGACTGCGAGTGTCTCACCTCCTGACTCCCCAAAGCCTTTCCACCATCTACAAGGCACAAGTCAGGAGTACGATGGAATACTCTCCACTTGCCTGGATGAGTGCAGCTCCAACAAAACTCAAGAAGCTCGACACCATCCAGGACAAAGCAACCCGCTTGATTGGCACCCCATCCACCACCTTAAACATTCACTCCCTCCACCACCAGCGTACCATGGCTGCAGTGTGTACCATCTACAAGATGCACTGTAGCAACTCGCCAAGGCTTCTTCAGCAGTACCTCCCAAACCCGCAACCTCTTCCACCTAGAAGGACAAGGGCAGCAGGCACATGGGAGCATCATCACCTCCAAGTTCCCCTCCAAGTTACACACCATCCTGACTTGGAACTATATCGCTGATCCTTCATCGTCACTGGGTTAAAATCCTGGAACTTCCTCCCTAACAGCACTATGGGAGTACATTCACCACATGAACTGCAGCGATTTAAGGTGGCGGCTCACCACCACCTTCTCAAGGGCAACTAGGGATGGGCAATAAATGCTGGCCTTGCCAGCAATGCCCACATCCCAGGGACAAATAAAAAAAATCTGTTCCTCTGACAAAATGAAGGTATAACATTATACTTTCATAAATGGGAGATGTTTCCTGCACTTTTCCTGCAGCTTACTGTCTATTAGTCATTTTGTACGAATTGCTTCAATGTAAAGATGCATCAAAAACTGTCAGTTTCTTGAAGATATTTATAAAATCAACTTACAGACATCTCTGTCTGGGATTACTCTATTTGCTTATCAACTATCTTGCGATTATGCAACTATTTGAAATAAAAGATGGAAAACAGAGCACGTAAAACAAACTTTTGTGAGATAATACTTTGTATTGTATCCAAAATACGCTCCCACAAATAGTTCAGTGAGACCTTTGTCATTTAAAAGATTTCTTTAATTCATTTAAGCCAGTTTTTGATGTCAAAAACATACTGTAACTATGCCGAGGATTTCCATGGAGCTGTTCCCGCTCTAGGCACCATAACTTTGCTGGAAATGAATCCGAAACCCCGTTTATGTGCGTTAACAAGGTTTCTGCCGCACTTTCGGCAAAGTTACGGCGGAGTTGAGGAAATTTCCGAATATGTTGGTGAAATAAAATTACGAATGTGAACTTCATAACTGTGTTGGATAATGGCACTTGGTTCTAAACATTAATATGTGCTCATGTGCACAACTCCATATTCAGCTGAATCAAGAAAATGGAGGAGGAATTTATTAAACACCAACTAGTTAGAGTTTCATATCTTGGTTCAGCACAGTTTTAAAAGTTTTGCATAGATTCAGTGATTTTGCTTAATTGTTCTGTGATTCACGCTAGTTGCAACATAAAAAGGTTTTTGATTAATTTACTGTTTTCCATTATATACAATCCTCCACCCCCATCTTATTTTCAAGTCACAGCACCCCACTTCTGACAAATCAGTGCAAATGAATACTGTTAGAATATAAGATCACATAAGTATTTATGTCAGAGTGATCAGGGGTCGGGAGAGGAGGCCGGGGGGGTTGGGTGGATTGGGGGTCGAAAGCGGCAGCGATTGGAAGGGGGAGGATTGGGGCCGGGAGGTGCAGGAGTGCTTGCATTCAGGTAAGTTACTGACCTTCTTTGTTGCAGACGATCCCTAGGGCTGGTTACCTTAAGTGCATCATTCTGCATGGTTCTGACTGGTAGTAGTTGAGACCAGCCTTCCTGTCTGAACCTCATGACCCTCTATCTCTGCCTCCTTCAATTGCTCCCCCACTTTGTGTGGGCCTCCTGTCCCATTGGCCTCCAGTTGCATCCTCACCCACTTTGAATTACAACAGTGCAGCATGCAGCAGGCAGTAAAGACGTTTAGATGGATTGTACAGCAGTGCCCCGCCCGATTGGTCTTAGCAACGGAATTGTTGCATGAGCATCCCAATGGTGCGCTTCACTGTGACTTGCATGGTGGCATGGGCCTTGTTAATGTCTGTGCTCCGCTGCTGTGTGAAGTTTCTAATTGGGGTCAGAAGCAAAGCAACCCTGGTCTCCCAAAAGCCGTCCGGACCTTCTCTCCACACCTTCAAACAATACAGACGCTGTGGGCTGTTGCAGAGTGAAAGCATCATGGATGCTCCCTAGATAACTGACAATATTGTTATAGTTGGAAACAATCTGCACACTAATGGACTGGTTACTCTTCCTATTCATTTATGCATTGGAATTGTGATGAGGACCTCTGATGGGTACATGGGTTTCAGCTGTAATGCTCTGGGGTCTTGAGAAGCCTGCCAGGCAGTAAAAGTTCAGTGTCCTCTCCAGTTTGTGTCCTCTTTCACCAGGGAAAATTATAAAGGTATTTCTCCTGGTAAACATGGCATCAGTCACCTGTTCAATGCAGGAATGAGCTACAGACTTGCTTATATGACAGATTTGCCTTGTGGTGAATCCTGTGGCACAGAAACGTAATGCCACGGTGACCTTGAAAGCAACTGGAAGAGCCGTAAGTTCAAGGGACTCCATTTAGGATGTTATTGACTGCAGAAGATGCCATAACTTGGTCACTAAGTTTACAATGACATGGACATGCCGAAGAACAGACTTCCTCTGCCATGTCCAGATATGGTCTACACACTTTCGTAGGTGCTGCTTGTCTTGCGGCAGCTATCTGACACTTCAAACGTAAGTGCAGCACAGCAAAACCGATAAGTATGTAAAAAGCCAGCACCAGCAAATTAAAAAAATTGTACAAAGACCAATGAAGCACCTTCAAAATGCTCCCAACAAAAGAAATCAGAGTTCAGAATGCTCAGAATGCATCCAAACAACAAGCCAACTTTAAAACTGCCGCACTGAGCAGGCGTCACGTGCTCGAGCACTGTTGCGGCCTGTTTTTAAGGGTGAGGCTATTGCTGTGGGTAGAATTTTACTAAAACTCGTGAAATTTGGCATGAGATCTCATTTACTGCATTTGCATATTAATATGAGGCCCGTGCTCAGTCTCAGTTTTTGTGTCTCACAAAACCAGGCCTTCAACAAATCATTTTACAAACCATGCCCACTGCGTGCGAGGTCCAGCCTCACAAGATCAGGTCTAATTAGTATTGAACAGCTGGTTATACCAGACTGTGCTATCTTTTTCCACATCACTTAATTTCCCAGTAGACCAATCCCAAACGAGGTCCCTCTAATTTACAGTTCATGTCACATCGTGTGCTGAATGGTTTCATTTTCCACCCATTTAATTGGGCTCACCTTACCGAAAACTGGCTGTCAATATTGGGCAGCTAAAGTCTTTTAACACATATCTGCGCACGGGTGAGTAAACCAACCAACATAATGTTCCCTACAAGGCAGTAGAATATATATGCCAACCTACAAAACCGGGAAAAGTTAACAAGCAACTTCAGAAGAGCTCACACGACCCCCCAAAAAAGCTGACAACTCCAAAAACTGAAAAACAGCCTTCGTTGCAAGCCCACGGCCAAGGCCACTGATTCAAGGCAACTGAATTAAGTTAAATCCTTTTGATTTGATTGGGTTTCAAGATTTTTATTCGTGTTTTGGGATCACATTCCAAAAATTCAGTTTGTTTTAGAAACATAGAATCTAGGAGCAGGAGTAGGCCATTCGGCCCGTCGAGCCTGCTCCACCATTCAATACGATCATGGCTGATCATTCAAATCCAGTACCCTGTCCCTGCTTTAATCCCCACAGTACACATATCCCACCCTACCCCCGTAACCCCACGTATTTAATTCCCCCTAACATATCCCATCCTATCCCCATAACCCCACATATTTAATCCCCCCCACTAACACTAAGGGTCAATTTATCATAGCCAAATCAACCACATTTTTCTGTGAAAACTAAAACCCAACGGCCTCACATATAACATATTGAGATGTCTGATCACGTTACTGTATTAACAAGCTTGTAGATGTGAAATTGGGTTTCCTATGTGTGGTTTAGTGATGGAGAGTGTTGGGGCTGGATTTTACCTTTCAGTGCGGCCTGGGGTGGGACAGCTTCCTTCCGGGTTCCGATCCTGCCCCCAAAGACATCTGACGCACAGACGCTATTTGGCATCAATTGGCCTTGTTAAGCCCGCCCTGCGGGCTTGCCGGCCAATTAGGAGAAAGCTGGTGTCAGATGACGTCAGTTGATGACACGTCATCTGCCGGTTTTCTTAAAGGGGCAGGCACAATTTTTTTAGACAGGTGATTTTTCAGTGTTTGACAGCATTGAGGTGCTGCAAACACTGACAATCACTGTGCAAAGGTGAGCCCTTGAACCCAGGCTCTCCAGTGACTCCATCCTTAGGCTAGAACAGATGGCAGCTGCAGGTGATGTTACAGAAGCGATCTGTCACTGGTGAAAGAGGTTCTCCCAATGAGATGGGACTACACAAAGACTTCAAACCTTGTTACCTACAGAAAAGTCTAAATACATTAAAAATTATTTCCCCAACATTTTCTTACCTCTGAAATTCACCAGTGTACCATTGGATCCTACACACCACTTCTGCAGCTGTCATCAATGAAGAAACATTACAGTAGACTCACAACACGCCACACTTACCCTGGCGTGGTGTCTGAACATCGGGAAGCCCGCAGTCGACCTGTCAAAAGTGGAAAAAGCCTGTTAACTGCCTGTTAACAAGCAGTTAAGTGCCTATAATCCTCTTCCCGCCGTTAGGTGTTGGGTCCCTGCGCAAATCGGGGACCCGACACCTGGGAAAATTGTATGGAGGCGGATTGACAGCGGGTTCGGGACCTGCTGTCAATCTTTGCAATTTTACCGGATGTCCCGCCTCCAAACCCGCCCCCTGAGCGCTAGCAAAATTCCAGCCCTTGGTGTCCTAATACAATGGGTCAAAGAGTGGCCACTGGTTTGTACCCATGAGCCCCTGAGCTTTGCTCTGAGTCATGGCGGAGGCACTGTATTACTGAGGCAAGGTCCTTTTCCCAGAAGGAAGGAAATGAGAAGGCGGGGTGCAAGTCTACTGCTCCCAAACACAGATGTGGAAAGGCATCAGTAAGGACCAGAACTCATGCAAAAGCTGAACGAGACTGAAGGAAGAAAATTTACAAAAAATAAAGCATGTGATCAGACTGTAAACTCACCAACGCCGTTGATGCCAGTGATGAGCAGAGAAGCTTTGTGAACAGAACTCAGTAAGCCCAGCTCCCACCCACTCACCACACTAGGAGTGATTGACATGGAATACCAGTATCTCAATGGATAGTTGTGTTGATGTCGTGCTTCCTTGTTGTCTGCTGATTGGATAACATACATGGAAACCATTTTCTGCCCCTGTGGCTGCAAATCAGCTGTTTTCAAGCCACTGGCAGTAAAGTGCAAATGGAGGGCTGAAAATATCTGACTGTCTTTGTGAAAGCGGGCAGGTGTCAACTATGCTTAAAATGCTACAGAGGATCCCACTTTAGGTGACTTGACCAATCACATAGTTGCCAACCATCACTTTTTCCATGAAGGTCAACTTTTTCAGCTCCCATTCACACTTTTCACGCATGGGAGAGAAAGTCCCTGTTCTCCAGCCTGCGTGTCTGCAATTCCCTGAAAGTACTCTGCTCCTATGCTGTTCACAGGCATTGTATAGAGCTGATCCAAGCTGCGCCCCTCTCCTGCCATCATCAGGCATCGCATGGAGTTGCTTTGATACTAGTGACTGATTCCATTGCTGTGAATCTGATTGGAGTCATACTGCTGCCACTGTCAGAGTGAGTATAGACCACACCACTCCAGCTCTCAACACCAAATCAAATTCCATTTGTCAACTATGGATGCTTTAAAATCTCTTGGAATGGTGCAGATTTGGAGCCAGCATCAGCAGACAGAGCTGCCAAACATCAGAGTGAATTTTTATTTCTGTAATTATAACGCTGGAACATGCAATGCAAATAAAATTCTCAGCTGGGAGGACGGTTTGATCATCGGGAATGTGTCTGTTCATTCTGGCGATTTAAAAAACCAAGATTCAGTGCAGGATTTGGACTGACAATCATTGTGGGATTGCATGCATTCAGCCTGGAAAACAGTGGACTTCCCAGCCCTCGCACGAACAGGGCCTGGGAAAACTGTTTTTCCACACAAAAAGCAGACAGTTGGCAACTATGGAAGGAGGTATCTATGGGAGGCAACTATGGGAGGCATCCACACCAAAAAAATGAGCGCTAGCTGGATAATTTAATCTATAAACTGATACTGACTTCAATGGAAATAAAAATCGGGACAGATGTAAAACGAGCTGCCGATTCATTGTCACCCATTTTGCACTGTCGCACAAAGTCAAAATTACCCCAAATAACTTTAAACATCTTGCAAGGTCGAAACTAGAATACAACAGAAAGATCAAAACTAAATCACCTATTTTTACTTCTATCAATGTCGATGATCCCTTGTGTCTTCACACGAGTCCACATCTACCCACCAGTGAGTTGATGTAAGAAAGAAGAAAGAAAGAGTTGCATTTATTTAGCGCCTTTCACGACCACCGGACGTCTCAAAAGCGCTTTACAGCCAATGAAGTACTTTTTGAAGTGTGGTCACTGCTGTAATGTGGGAAACGCGGCAGCCAATTTGCGCACAGCAAGGTCCCACAAACAGCAATGTGCTAATGACCAGATAATCTGTTTTTGTTATGTTGGTTGAGGGATAAATATTGGCCAGGACACCGGATAACTCCCCTGCTCTTCTTTGAAATAGTGCCATGGGATCTTTTACGTCCACCTGAGAGAGCAGACAGGGCCTCGGTTTAACATCTTATCTGAAAGACGGCACCTCCGACAGTGCAGCACTCCCTCAGCACTGCACTGGAGTGTCAACCTAGCTTTATGTGCTCAAGTCCATGTAAAAGGCCATTAGCAATTTCTGGTCAAGAGAAATACAACACAACGCCAATGCCAACATCTCTCAGCAGATTAACCTGCTTTGATGCCCATTACCTAAAAGAAAATAACAGTTCCGTATGTTTGAATAGATTTGCAATTTGTGTCACTCTTTTGATATGAAATGTCATTCCTAACATTTCTGGGATGTTCGCACCTTTCATTCTAGCTTCTGCAATGTAAGTCAGAGATTCACATGAGGAAAACCAGGTTTTCTATCAGCCTTATTGTTCAGGTACTAAACATTCGACACCCCACATCATAACCAGAGCATGAAGGAGCAAACCTTGCTTGCTGAATGAGGCAGTGAAAAAAGTCACCGTGTAACCTGAGAAAAATTAGATGCCTAAAGATGTGACATAATTATGCAGTTAAGCTGGGCCTAGTTGGTGAAGCAGGCTGAATCTCTAGTCAACTTGCTCAGCTAACTGGTGAGAATCCAACCTGCAGTTCCAGATATTACTGTGCAGACACCAGACACTGTACGGTCGACACATGAATGGAACAAACACTGAATTACTCTGTAAATCCTCTGACTACTGCAGCTACACACTCCCATCTCCCTCTGAGTGTCACCCTTTGGAGGATCCTCTCAGTGACGATTCCTCCAAAATTTGGCAGCCTATCCCAATAGTACAAAAGTTTAATAATTACTTAGAACTAGCCAAGCAAGGCTAGCAGTGCACTTATTTTTACATCATGCTTATTTTTTCCAGGTTTTTTTTTTCTAAAGCAAGGAAAATGACTTCCATTACAAAATATTGTAAGGAAACTCATAACTTTCTGATGACATGGAGAAAGTTGTCAGTGTTTATGAGGTGGAAGACAATTAGAAGCAGTCAGAGTTGAAAAGGACATCTAGGATAAGATGGCTCATTCAACTGCAGATCAGCCATTCAGTGTAGCAAAATGAAGCATTAATTGCATTGAATAGGTGCATTTCCTAAGAACTGATGACAGAAAACATTCAATACTGTGTTAAACTGATATCAGAAAATACAACTTGCTGTTTACATTTCCATATGGTCAGCGCCAACACAGAAAACAACAGTTTCTTACCCTTACTTATTTCAATTCAGTTAAAAAATATTCAGTTAACTTCCAAAGCTTCATGATTTCCTGCAAAAAGAATGTTGTTAAAGTAGCCAATTTATTCTGCTCCTTATCAGATAGTGGAATAGTTATGCAGCAGTAGATCAAAGGCAGCAAAAGTTGAAAATGGTTCTTTTTATCTACCCATAATGCATTACTTCATCAGATATGGATATGCAATTGCACTGGCTTCTGTTTGTTATTAGAGCAACCAGTTTTTTTAATAGTAGACCAAGAAAAGAAGATAGCCCTTCACCCTTTAATCTGACTTGATGCTAGAGGGAAGGGTGAACCTGCCCACCTCGCACTACAAGCAAGATAATACATATGTGAAATGTGTGAGAGGCATAAATATATACTGTTTTAGTAGGATTTAGCTTACAAGGCACCATGGTAAGCTGAAGATGCGGAATGAGACACAAAACTTACCTGCTGAAGGCCCCTGTCTCGACTGAGGCCTTCAGTCGGATAGCTAGTTGCATCTTTGTGGTACTTTCACCTCTTTAAGGTCTCCTACTGGTTCTTCTGGTGCTGTGGTGACATCCCTGCTGCAACATCCTTGGGATAGTCCTTTTTGCACCCGTGGGTCCTTCTTGGTGATGGAAATCCCACCAGGAGCCCACTGTGCATCTCTAATGACACCTCAATCCAGGAAAATGGGTTGGGGTGTGGGCGCATTCAGAGGGGCAGGTGGAAGATCTGCCCCACTCAAATTCTACCTTGAAGAAGGGAATTCCAGCTTACCAGCACATTGTGGGAATTATTTGACCATTTTTATAAATAAATGATTTGGAAAATGGCTACATTTAAATGTTGAGGTTTGAAAGCAAAGTGTATTCAAGTAAGCTTTTTAAGAAAACACTCAGAGGAAAGGTGGTTAAAGTGCTAATGAGCTAGGTATCGAAGTTGTTTCCCCAAAGACCTAAGAAAATAAGCAATTCATTAGCCTGTTTCCGTGCTAGAAGATCTCCTGTGCTGTTGTTTACAGTGAGTCAGAGGTCACAGTGTTCCAATGGTCAGAAGATTGGGCGGGCTCCAGTACGGGCATCTGAATCTCCCTGCCTGACCTTCCTCTATGTGCTTTTCCCAGGCAGTTATTTAATGCCAAGCACAAAACGAAAAATCTGCAAATTCATATTTATATGAGGAATATATACAGATTATTTTTCTGTGCGTCTGTTGGACATTTTTTTGTTACTGAAGCAGGTGATATCACGCATTCACTGTTCTTCAATACAAATGACCTCTTTGCCTGTGCTATTAACTCATTTTAACACAAATATGATTTTTTTTTTACTGAGGCGCGGAGAAAAGAAAATTGCATACATTATATATAACAACAAAAGGTGTGAAATGAACCATGGAGGTGTATGAGACCTTCAGTGGTCATGTGTGTATTGAGTCAAAACCAACTCCAAATTGTATACTTGTCTATAATTCACCCCTGGCCATCCATTAATCCATATATATGTAATAAAGAATGTAGAATCTGGACCTACTGGATTCTCTAAGGCAGTTTAAGTGTACAAATCTCAAACTGTGTTACATTTCTGTTTTTTGCAGGTTGGATTAAATATATTTTTTAGATTAAAATGTCATTACGGTCCATTCTGACATTATTTCACCACAAAACACTGAAAATGTTACACTGATGACATTGATATATTTGGGGCAGGAGTTGCATATTATTAAAGATGTGCAAAAATCATTTTTAGCAGGTACAGCGTGTCCATGTTAAACAGAACCTAATGCATTTTACAGCAGTGTTATGAGATTTATTTTTTCTTCCTGGCCTGTTTTGCCTTGCAAGGAAATCATAGCTGTCCAATTTCGGTTTTCATTGCTGACAACCATAAAATGTTAACGCGTCCTTTAGTCAGCTTGCTGCAGTTTTCATTTCTGCTGGAAAGGCTGCGAGACAAAATAACACAATCTGATCTCAATTCACAATATTCGCGACCCTGTTACGTTAAATAACCTACTTGTCTCGCTCAAATAAACTAGGAGGGAAATGGAATTATGAATATACTTTGACTCCATGACATTTTTCATAACGTGGAACTCAAATCATTCAAAAACAATCCCTTCAAATTTAGAAAAAAAAAAATTGCTGCTTTTGCATTAACCAACAGTATGCTACGAAATGGAAAAAAAATGGGAACGAGCGTTCTGAGAATAACTGCTGCAAAAATATCATTGCAACATTTGAGTGAGAAAGAGGGAAAATTGTTTTTCCTGGCCAGTGGTCCTCATTTTCTTATCCTAACTGTGAAAGCAATATACTGTAATGTATAGCACCTTGGGGATAGATCTCTCTAGAAGCGATAAAAATGTAAATCTCAACAACTGAGGGATTTGAGTCCTTCACTAAGCAGATAAACTAGTGAAACATCTGAAGGAAGTCAGCAATAGGTAGGCCGATTAGATGCATAAAAGCAAAAGTTTCACATGCTAAACCTTTAATCCTGCTATTCTGTTCAACAATCCACCTTCCATTGCAGGTTCTGTAGTTCAATTCAATACCAAAGTGAAATTTAAAGGCACTGAATTAATCTTACACCTTTAAAACTGACTCATGATGGAGATAATTTACTTTTGGCAGGGATTTGACAGCTGGAAAGGCCAACCTGAACTTGCAGCATTTTCTGATTCATTTGTGACACAGAGCTGCACATTTCAATTTTGGCAACAAATCAGTGTTATATTTCCATTTTGTTCCTGTTTTATTTCAGTTTGTGGTCCAAGTATTTCTTGGACTACATTGTGCTTACCATTTTTATTTTGAGATAACTACAGAAATGTGTTACATTTGTTTGAAATGCTTATTGTATCTGGAATTAACTCTATAATGCTATTTGAGAATTCTCATTTTTTTCAGGAAAGAAGAGGGATAATGTTAGTTTGCGTTATCGCCTACCTTCTTCAGAAAATGCAGTTAAATTGCAATGTTGCTCCTCTGTCAATGGAAGTCTGTACATTAAGTACAAAAGACACACGATGTAACAAAGAACCAACAAAGTAGAGCAGCAATTCTTGTGAACAAAATTATTTCAATTTATCCTCTTACAATATCTGATACTCGAAAGTTCACATTGGAACAATAAAAGTAATCAAAATTAGTCACATTAGTTCCTTACCCAAATAGTGCCAAATTAGACAGCTCCTTCTGGTCAACACAGCAAGCAATAAACCACAACAGCTTAATTAGGTACGACAGCATGTTTTTCACACGACACGAATTACTGACATAAAGCTACATCAGAGCCTACATAAATCCGTACACCACAAAACTGCAATGCTTTATTTTTAGTAACCTAGAATGGTTCTTGTAAAGTGAAAGTACTACTCCACACAGGCTGCCTTTAGTATTCCAAAGCCGTCCCGATTAGTGACATAATAAAATGGAATGTTCGAAGTAGTGCAGTAGCACAGCTCCAATACTCTGGTTTATAGAGTGGTAAGAGAAATGGGCCCCGATTTTAAATGGCCCCGCCTGGCAGAAACTGGGTGAGGTGGGGGGTGCAGTTAATATAAGTTGAGTCACTTACCCCCTGATCTCCCTGCTGTCCCGCCATGTCCCGATATTAAACCTACTCTTTTGACCAGGCGAGTGGGACACCCACAGGAAGGAGGCGGGATCATACTTTAAATATGCAGATCATAGAATCAGGGAATCATAAAATGATTACAGGACAGAAGGAGGCCATTCGGCCCATCGAGCCCGTGCCGGCTCTCTACAAGAGCACTTCAGCTAGTCCCACTCCCCCTGCCCTTTCCCCATAGCCCTGCAAATTTTTTTCCTTCAAGTATTTATCCAATTCCCTTTTGAACACGATTGAATCTGCCTCCACCACCCTTTCAGGCAGTGCATTTCAGATCCTAACCACTCGCTGCGTAAAAAAGTTTTTCCTCATGTCGCCTTTGGTTCTTCTGTCAATCACATTAAATCTGTGTCCTCTGGTTCTCGACCCTTCCGCCAATGGGAACAGTTTCTCTCTATCTCCTCTGTCTAGACCCCTCATGATTTTGAACACCTCTATCAAATCTCCTCTCAACCTTCTCTGCTCTCAGGAGAACAACCCCAGCTTCTCCAGTCTATCCATGTAACTGAAGTCCCTCATCCCTGGAACCATTCTCGTAAATCTTCTTTGCACCCTCTCGGGTCTGATGATGTAATCAGGACCCAATCTGCAATTTTAGGTGAAGGCCTGAGCGGGGCGCTGTGATTACTTCCTTCATTACAAGAGGATTTGAGTACAGGAGTAAAGAAGTCTTATTCCAATTATATAGGGCCTTGGTGAGACCACACCTGGAGTACTGTGTACAATTTTGGTCTCCTTACCTAAGGAAGGATATACTTGCCATAGAGGGAGTGCAACGAAGGTTCATGAGATTGATTCCTGGGATGGCAGGACTGTCGTATGAGAAGAGATTGAGTAAACTAGGTCTATATTCTCTTGAATTCAGAAGAATGAGAGGGGATCTCATTGAAGCATACAAAATTATTACAGGGCTTGAAAGGGTGGATGCTGGGAGAATGTTTCCCTTGGCTGGGGAGTCTAGAACCAGGGGCCACAGCCTCAGGATAAAGGGTAGGCCATTCAGGACTGAGATGAGAAAAAATTTCTTCACACAGAGGGTGGTGAATCTTTGGAATTCTCTACCCCAGAGGGTTGTGGAGGCTCAGTCATTGGGTATATTCAAAACAGAAGTCAATAGATTTCTGACTAGTAAAGCATCAAGGAATATGGCGATAGGGCCAGTGAATGGAGTTGAGGCAGAAGATCAGCCATGATCTCATTGAATGGCGGAGCAGGCTCGAAGGGCCGAATGGCCTACTCTGCTCCTATTTCTTATGTTCTTATGTTCTTCCCCATCAGGCCAACCCTGTCAAGAGCCGGATTATGGGTCAGAAGAGTTGGATCATGGTTTCCTTGTGGGCCAGGAGGAGCAGGAGTGCTCCTCCAGACCTCACAAGGAAGGCTTGGGCTTCCCTCATGCCAGGCTATCTCCCTCCCGACCTTTGACAGATCCTCCCTCCGCCCGCCCAACTTCCTGATCCTAGCCATAGGCTTCTCCCTCCTCCCGATCTTTATCACAAGCTTCTACCCACTCCCTATCCTGCCCAGAGCCTACCCCCTTCCCCCGCCACTGACTGTCGGGAACCAGTCCCCAGCCGTGGTCTCCTGTCACCAGATGCCCACTCCCACCCGCCGGATAGGTAGTCAATCCGGACAGGTATCGGGTGGGACTCTGCAGAGATTTATTTAAATGAAGTCCTGCCATTAAGATCGGCAGGGCCTCCACATCCCCGGCTTTGCCAGGTTCATCACCCACTACCAGGCTCCCCTGCACCCTTCCCCCCCTCCACCTCCCTCGCCACCCCCTCCACAACCCCGTGAAAATCTCGTTGATTTCACACATGGTGGCTGGAATTTTTCCCTTAAAAAGAAAGGGTGGGTTTGAAGCATGGGGGCAGTTAAAGTGTTAAAATGGGATTCCCAACCTGATCCTGCCTCTAACCTGGCCACTTCTGGTTTTAATGGAGGCAGGACGGGGCGGGACAGGGGCGGGCGACCAACCCGCTCCCAGGGGGCGGAACGTCAATTTAAATATTGTGATGAGGCTGGAAACCTCTTTTTTCACCTTCATTTTGAATTTAACTGCATGTGGACGGTTTCACACAATTCGTGAAACCCGGCAGTTAAGCCGAGGCGTGGACTGGTGGACCAAGGAGGTAAGTGGCTTTATACCTACCTCCTGGATCCTGGATCCTGGGTCCCGACCTAATCCACCCTCCATGATCGGAGACCCCCTCACGAGTCCTCCGATCTCCACCATGAGGCCTCCCCACCACCCCACCGATGATGCTGAGGATGGGCACAATCCTCTGGTGGCTGGCCCTTATCCTCTCTTCTCCCCGCCCGCCGATCTCCGACCCCCCCCGATCACCGATCCCATGCCAACATCCCCCCGCTGATCCCTGGCCCCCGCTACCGCGATCCCCGATCCTCTGGCCAACCCCCCGCGATCCCCGACCGAGCCAGCCGTTCCTCGACCCCCCATCCCCGCGATCCCCGACCGAGCCAGCCGTTCCTCGACCCCCCCCCCAACCCACCCCTCTGATCCCCGACCAAGCCAGCCGTTCCTCGACCCCCAACCCCAGCGATCCCCGACCGAGCCGGCCGTTCCCCATCCCCGCGATCCCCAACCGAGCCAGCCGTTCCCCGACCCCCCATCCCCGCGATCCCCGACCGAGCCAGCCATTCCCCGACCCCCCCACCCCCGCGATCCCCGACCGAGCCAGCCGTTCCCTGACCCCCCCACTCCCGCGATCCCCGACCGAGCCAGCCGTTCCCCGACCCCTCACCCCCGTGATCCCTCCCCCGGACTGCCCCCTCGCTCCCTCTCTGCAACTGAGGCCTACCCGCCCGCAATCAGGCAGCCTCTTAATCTGGCTGGCTGCGGGTGGGAATCCGAGGCCTCACATGCAAATCAGGCCCTGCCGTTAAAGTCGGCAGGGCCTGCGGGAAACCTGGCCTACTGGGTTTCCCACCCGCCTCAGAGGACCCAGCCCACAACCCGCCTACCTGGAGAAAATTCTGGCCGGTGAGTTTTGTTCTGAGCCATGCCTACGGTATAGGGGCATTCCCACAAGAGGGCATGGAAATGTATGACTGAGCCACACCTCTCTTAGTATTCAGTCACAGAAAGAAATCAACAGAGCCCTGAGGGTCAATTTTAAACCTGCCTGCCCAACAGAAACTGGGTAGGTGGGCAGTTAAAATACCTCGGTGACTTACCCCTTCCGATCCCGCTGCCTTCCTGCAGGTTGCAATTCTAAGCTGTTTTTGGGCAGCCGGCTGGGGCACCTGTTGGAAAGCGTTAGGGTCCTTCTTTAATTGGCGCACGACTGCAATTTTAACCCGAGGCCTGCAAGGGGAAGCCTCATGGCTTCTGCGCCAGCAACCTCCTGCCCATTGTTCTATGGGAGCTCTAAAGATTGTCAAAGCTCTGTGGAAGAGCTTCGGCTGAATAATGAGTGCACTCCGGTATGCACTGCCTGTAAGGCTTTACTCAGCGGGTCCCACAGCAGCTGCCCATGTGGCCCTGAACACTCACTTCCTCCTGGTGCTGCTCGTTCCCTCAGGAAACCCCAGAAATCCTGAGGCAACGTAAAGGAGGCAGAAACCTCTGCCATGGGCTGTCGCCACTTTTTCCTGTGCTTTGCACCCTGGTAATAACAGTTCCCTTCTTCGTTCTTCAGTCAGCGGCTCATCTGACCCTGGCTGTTGATGTACTCCAAGTGGTTGTGTCTACGAAACTGTCTTGATCTGGAGTATGTGCAGTGCTGAAACCTTCGACGTGCTTAATGCTCCTTTTCTGCAGGTTTGGTCAGGTAAAGAAAATTAGATTTATTTCACTTCATGCCGCAAGGTCCTCTCCATGTAAAAGATACTGCCCTCTTGTCACGTACAGTATATTGCTTGATGAACTAAACATAGCTTGGAGGCAACAGAGACAAAACTGAAATATGGAAGTCATGGGTACAAAAAAATGCAAATTTCCAACTTTTATAGAAATTTAATTCAACTCTACAAATCCTGAACTTTCAGTTAAATAATATTCACATTAACATCAAAATTAATAACTTGAAGTTATACAAAATTATGGGGGGAGCTGATCCTGCCTGAAAGTGGGTGGGATCGTAGGAGAAGCGGTGAGCAATGGATGTGGTGAGGCCTCGCCCCTATCCTGGGGAAGATGACGGGGGACCCCGTGAAGCGGCGGTAACTGCCCTGATGTACCCCCATGGAGGAGGAGGACCTTGTAGTGTCCTCTTCTCCCTCCATTCTGTTCCCAATGACTTAGCTGTTGAAGGCCCTGAGGTCTGCACTGAAGCCTTCAGTGAGCCTTTGGGGGCGATTTTGCCAGCCCTGGGGAGGCGGGTAAGGAGGCAGGACTGCTGGGAAAATGGCAGAATCTGGGGGCGGGTACCCATCCCGCCCCAACCCGCCTCCGTGCCATCTTCCCAGGAGGCGGGTACCCAACCCGCGCTGGAAGCTGCCTCCCCGAGGCGGGAAGGGGATTAGTGCCAATTAACTGCCTGTTAACAGGTAGTTAAGTGTGGAGAGTTGAGTGTGTGAGGTGAGTGTAAAGTGTTTCAATAAGTTTTACTTTGTGGCGGATCGCCACCTAAACGGGCATTATCCACTCTTCCGTCCGTGGACAAATATCCAGCACCTTCCCTTTAAGGCACCTTACCTTTAAGGCAGGAGTGGGCGGGGCCTCAGGTTTTGCCCGGAGAATTCTGGGGGCTTTTCTGTTCAGCCATTTTGTGCCATGCAGTGATTAAAAAGTCTCTTGTTTAACACACATGGATTCAGCCTTAATTCGTGTTTCGCGGCAGCCTCAACATTGGTGACCCCGACGCTCAGAACGTATTCCGAGCACTGCAATGGCGGACACGAACGCAGTTTCTGTGAAACTGCCGGAGTTTTGGGAAAACCAGCCCGAAGCCTGGTTTCTCCAAGCTGAATCGCGCTTCCGGCTGCAACGCATCACCACAGATGGGATGAAGTACGACTATCTCGTCACATCACTCGGTAGCGCCACAGTTTTGAAGGTTTGGACAATGCTGCAGAACCCACCAGAGGAAGGCAAGTACGCACATCTCAAGACAGCGCTCCTTAAAAAATTTATGGCCTCGGCATATCAGCGAAACAGCCACCTCCTCGACCTTCCAGGGCTCGGTGATGCCTCACCATCAGACCTCCTCTCCCACATGCTCTCCCTCACCGACGAGAGCCCACCCGGATCCCTCTTCCGCACGCTGTTCATCTGCCAGCTCCCTCTCAGCATCCGCCCAGCGATCGTGGCGTCCGGCCTCACGAACCTGGAAGCCCTGGCTGATGAGGCCGACAAGCTGCTGTCCGCTCACTCCAGCCGCGACGTCACTCCGGACCTGGCAGCCAATGCCTGGGCGCACCCCTCACCGGCCAGCACGCGGCCACAAGAGCCTGCCACCAGGCCCAAGGGGCCTTCACGCCCCACTAACCCGGGCCACTGTTACTACCACGCACGGTTCGGCGCCAGGGCACAACGGTGCACACCTCCCTGCTCTTTCAAGTCCGCCCCCGTACCAGCCCCCGCGATGGCCGTGGGCCACGCGGGCTCCCTGCTGTTCGTCACGGATGACAAAACCGGCCGCCGGTTCCTGTGCGACACTGGGGCTCAGCACAGCATCATCCCGGCCTCCTCCCTCGACATCCAAAAGGGCGAACGAGGACCGGCGCTGGCTGCTGCTAACGGCTCGGAAATCCGGACGTATGGCACCCGGACAGTCACCCTCGACCTCGCTGGTCACCGCTACCGATGGGAGTTCATCACTGCCAAGGTGCTCTCCCCCCTCATCGGCGCAGATTTCCTGTGCGCCCACGGCCTACTGGTAGACATCCCTCGTCACCGCCTCGTGGACATGAACACCATATCCCCCATCCTGGGCGCCATGGCCCCCCGTCAACCCGCCGACATGGCGTCACAGTGCCACGCCCGGGCCACGGATGACTACTCGGCACTCCTGGCCGAATTCCCGGCCCTTACCAATCCGACCTTCTCCGCGGAGGCCGCCAAACACGGGGTGGAACACTTCATCCCCACCACAGGCCCCCCAGTGTACGCCCACACCCGCAGGCTGGACCCGGCCAAACTGGAGATCGCGCGGACCGAGTTTGCCACCATGGAACAGCTCGGCATCATCCGCCGCTCCAACAGTCCCTGGGCCTCCCCACTCCACATTGCCCCTGTAGAATTCGCAATATATCGCGATTTCATTAATAAGGAGAAAACACAAAGTTTCGTTCAAACAGCTTTTATTTCAGTAGAATGCTGGCAGGTTTAAAGTGGACACAAGCAGCCTGTAAAATGGCCACCGCACCTCGTGACAGAACATTCTAGACTTTTCAACAGGCAGACAAGATGGCGTTCCAATAAACACTTGTGCAAGATCGATTAAGATTCAGCACAGTGAAGATAATACACGAGACATTATGGGTTTGCAGTATACACATAGATACTGAAATCGGTCTCCCAGGTACAAAGGAAAGCCATTGTACCGAGTAATCAAGGGCCCATCCAAAAGACATTAATATGTAAAATCCCAACGACTCTACGATGAGAGAGCCGTTAGCAGGTAGTTATACAGGACACTTGGAAGCCCCAAACCCCTCCAGGGAGAACACCGACCGATTTAACAATGGGAGAAATATTAACAGGTACTCAGACATTTACGAGTAGCCCCGAAACCCATTAAGAACGGAGATCACCCATACAAGACATTTGAGCGCCAGACCTTATACAAAAGAATGGACATTATAATTGGGCGGGAAACGGAAGATTTTGCACTATAATTGCAGGCTCCAAACCGTCCATTCTCTCTCTTGCTCCTGTGCTTTTATCCGGTCGATTCGTAACCTCGTGGCTGCTCCTGTGTACTCGTAGTCGGGCTCCTGCTTGCCTGTTGACTCTTCGAAAAAGACTGTTGAACTTTCTGATCCGTTCGGATCTACCTCGTGTCGCGTAACGAAGACCTATGTTGGTAACTGGCAGCGGAACCAAAGGCCCGAGATGAGATGAGATGAGATGAGATGAGATGAGAAGAGAGGAAGACCATATCCATCGCCACGGTCAGTAAATCCCGACCGCGCCTGTAGGTCGATTAGCCAAGTTTTTCCTCGCCAGGAAGACTTCTTCGAACTTATAACGAAACATATTGCATCGATGATAACTGGACTGTGCCCAAAGTAACTGGAACGTGAAAACATATCGTATCGACGATATCGACAACTGTGCTCGAAGAGTACCTGTTAAACCAACCAACACAGGTCTTCATCACAGCAGACGGTCCAGCCTGCTAGCCGGAGCAGCAGAAGCAAGTAAACAAGTGGGACCAGGAGATCTCCTGACCGACACGTGGGTGCTGCGGTGAAAAACATCCGATCAGCTATTCGGAATTTCTCCGAGTTATCACGAGTGGTGAGCATGAGTCTCGAAATCCTACGAATCTAGTTTAGGATAGATATTGATAGGGGAGGGTTTAAGGATTAAGGATATTTGTAATGTGTGCCCCTATTTACTTTGTGCCATTCGTTCCTCGTTTCCCTAAGATCGACTATATAACTGTTTGTAAGATTGTACTGTCATTAATCTGTGCTTATGACATGTATTTCATAATCTTAAGTAACATGCAATAAAGATTTTCCATTTCGTACCATTCAAACCAAGTCTACATGAGTTTTATCTCCATTACTGCTCTCGCATCTAAGTCCAGTGTCTAGAACCGTAAGGGAGAGTGATTCGAACCACTCACAGGTGTGTCTAGTGTTCCCAGACTGGCTGGAGACCAGAACAGGCAGCAAGGCCTAGACCCGCACTGACATACAGGCTGCACAGAGCCGCGTGAATCTCACAGGCCACGAGACACGCAGGGTCAGAATCCCTTACAGAAAATGGCGACCGCGGCAGGACACTGGCAGCGAGAGGGTAGTGTGTTAGATTTTGGAATGACTGTACGAAATGTTATGCAGGAAAAGATAGCGGATTATGTGTTTGGAAAGGTTAATCTAACTAAGAAATGGATAAGTGAATTGTTAGCGGATAAGAGCCCACTAGAGGCAGCTGAAAGGTGGACAGATAGTAAAGAACATAGAAAGACACTTGAGAAAGCAGTCTGGCTTATGTGTTACAAAAGGCAGGTTCAGATTTCAAACCAGACCATTACAGCGCTAGTAGCTCGAATCAGTCTTTTAGAGGGAGAAATGGAGGAGAAGGTTTCTGGAGGGGAGGTGCTCATTAAGAATTTAAATGAGTTACACCAAGAAGGCCAGGAAGTCTCCAGTCACCTTAAAACAAGGATAGATTATCTCGAGTGCCAGGTCACTGAGGCAAAATTGAATGAGAGCAGGTTAAAGGAAAGATGTAACCGCCAAGCTGCCCAGATAAGAACTCAAGAAGAGAGCTTAATGGGGGTTAGGGCGGCATATAAGTTGGCCCTTGAGGATAAGTTTCAGGGAGCCGATCATAGCGCCTGCCAAAGGGAGATAGAGCACCTCAAAAAGGCCGTGAACAATTCGAACGGCATGGTGTGCCTTATCAATCCGTCGGCGCACCAGCCGCTAGTAAATGAGAGATTTAGAAAATCCCCACCAAGTAAAGCAGAAGAAGTAGTAGCCACTGCGCCCTCCGCGCCACCCAGCTATTCAGAAACCTGGGTTAGGGAGGAAGCAATGGAAGAAACAAAAGAGCCCATTGAAAAGGAAGTAGAAAAGGGATCGTTGTATCCAGTAACGGGTATTAAAAGGGGCCCAAGCAGAAACGGTGGGGAAGAACCGGGGGATCTCCTCGGACAGCTGGTGTTGCCTCACAGTTCACATCAGCTGAGAGCTATGATAAATCACGTACGGAAGCTGACCGAGGCAGACGACCCTTCCGTACATTTCAGAGAAGTTGAGCAAGCCGCAGCCATTAACGGCTGCGATGATGGGGAGACAGCAAAAATGCTGCTGTTCTCATTAGACAGCTCGGTCCTTCAGTGTCTCTCAGGCGAGAGCAAGAGGGGAACCAAGAGTTATGAGGAATTAAAGAATGAGGTCCTGGAAGTGTTGGGGGCGAACGACGAAGGTCCGTTTGCTAGAGTGGGACAGACAGTGCAGATGGAGGGAGAACCCCCGAAGGTTTTTGCCGACAGGCTGTGGCCAGTATATGAGCGCAGCTGTCTAGGTGCGCCCGAGCGCGAAGATGTGGAAGGTTTAGCTTTAACTCATTGGCTTAGGTGCATAATAGCCAACAGTTTACCAGCCGTCAGAGAGCAGGCAAAAGCATGGTTTGATCCCAATGACCCCAACATTACGGAAGAGTCGGTCTTGAATCGACTCACGTTAGGTTATCGCAATATAAGGGGTATGGCAACACGTCCCCTTAAGGGAAGAGTACATGAGGTACGACCCGCAGCCCCGTATCAAAGAGAGTGGCATCAGGAGGGTAATCGCGCCCCACAGGCAAGTAATGCTTGTTACGGGTGTGGGAAGACAGGGCACTGGCGCAAGCATTGCAGGAACCCTTGGAAGGATTCCAAGGATAAAAATCCCGCGGTCCGAGCCCAGGCGCCTGTCCCGGCTAAGGAAGCCAAGGCACCCACCCCTCCCGACGACCTCGAAGCAGTGTTAGGAGCCATGCGCAAGCTGGTCTTGAATGCGCGTGGACAGGTGGCGGTCGCAACCGGCCCCGTAGGTGCTGCAGGACCGTCTAATAGTGCCCCATGACTAGAACCGGCGCAGCCCGTCTACCTGTGTCCGCTTAGCTATGATGCGTGGAGGCGACCTGTGGTGGAGATGGAGGTAGAGAAACAGAAGGGTAGTTATTTGTTGGACACGGGAGCTTCTTGCACCATAATCCATACAGATAACCCTTTTGACTCGCCGCTATCTACCAAGGTCCCATTCACGTTAGCAGGGTTCACAGGAAAAGAACAGGCTGGCACGTTTTCCCTTCCGCTATCCATTCGTTTAGGAACACTTCGCCTTAAGTGGAAGTGTATACTGATGGCATGGCAAAAGGGGGGTGGAAGAGGTATTCTCGGGTCCGATCTCCTAGCGGGACACGGGATCCTCGTGGACCTCAGAAATCACTGTCTCTGGGGGGCTAAAGGTGAAAAGGGCGAGGTAATAGTGATTCCGGGGGAGGAAGAAACAGGGGTCCTGTGTACCGTACAGCCATCCGGAGGCTACGACCTCAGGCTTATGGTCGCAGATGTCCCAACGGACATGCAAACGTACGTGTCAGATAATATGCACGCGTTTGCAACCCACAAGCACGATTGTGGGAGAGTGGTCGGGTTTGAGGTCAGCGTAGATGGGGACCCCATGACCCGACCCCAAAAGCAGTATAACTTCCCCAAAGAAGCAGAACCCGATATGGAGACAGCAATGTCTTCCTTGGTGCAGCAGGGCGTGTTGAGGCCAATAGCCACACACGTGAACTCCCCATTATGGCCGGTTAGGAAGCCGGATAATTCGTGGAGAGCCACGGTGGACTACAGAGTCCTTAACAGTAACATTCCCGCCTGCGCGCCCACAGTAGCAGCAGTTGCTGACCTAATAGGGAGCATCCCAGCGTCCGCGACCACGTTCACGGTGCTGGATATCTCGAACGGTTTTTGGTCCATCCCGCTGCGGCGAGAGGACCAGTACAAGTTTGCCTTTACTTTCAAAGGGCAACAGTACACGTGGAACTGTCTGCCACAGGGTTTCCACAATAGCCCCAGTATTTTTCATCAGTGTATGGCAGGAAGTTTAAAGGAGTTTAGTCAGCCCAATCAGATAGTACAGTGTGTGGATGATTTGCTCCTATTTACGGACTCAAGGGAGGAGCACGGACCACTACTGGACGAGTTATTGGAGCTGTTAGCGAGAAAGGGTTTTAAAATAAACCCTAAGAAAGCACGTATCGGTCAGCGGGAAGTAAAATTCCTGGGACTGAACATACGCGCTGGGGAAAGAGCCATAGACAAAGCAAGGAGGGAGTCGGTGCAAGAATTACCGATTCCCAACAACGTAAGGGGTGTGAGGTCCTTCTTGGGACTGACCGGTTACTGCAGGGATTTTATCGAAGATTATGCGGCCACAGCGGCGCCGCTCCTCCGACTCCTCCATAAGGGGGTGGAGTGGCTTTGGGACGAGGGCTGCCAAGCAGCCTTCGAGAAGTTAAAAAGGGATCTGCAGACCGCGCCAGCCTTAGGGGCCATAGATGGGGGGAAGGAGTTTTTCCTGGAGGTAGCTGCCAGCGGAGACAGCTTAAGCGCCGTGCTGCTCCAAGAGCGTCACGGCAAGCTGAGGCCGGTTGTCTATTCATCCAGGGTATTAACGGATGTGGAGAGAAGTTTCTCCAATTGCGAAAGGCACCTTTTAGCCACGCATTGGGCTGTGAAAAGATCAGCGATCTTCACAGGGCTCTCTCCCATCACTCTCCTCACACATCACACACCAACTAAGATGCTTCTGGATGGGAGGATTAAAGACGGGACCGTAAGCAGCGCACGCATTGCGCGTTGGACCCTTCTTCTCTCCCAGTTGGATCTTAGAGTAAAAGGTCTTTGCGAGCCAAGGCTTGCGGCCAATTTGGTATACCCCGGTACAGCCCACCGGTGTTCGGTGGAAGGGGTATGGGACGTCAACATAGGTTTACGGGCCGGGATACATCCCACTGGGCGCGAGATTTATGTTGATGGGTCTAGCACAGTGTCTGCTGGCGAGCGACTCACAGGGTGTGGAGTTTATGACCCTGCGGCAGACCTTGCCCTGGCGATCAAGCTCCCTAGCACCATGAGCGCGCAGCAAGCTGAGCTGTCTGCCGTGGTGTACGTTGTGACCCACCCAGACATTTTCCCAACCCCATACACGATTTGCTCGGACAGCATGTTCACCTGCAATTCGTGTACGGAATACCTGGCCATTTGGTCCCGCCGCGGATACACCTCCGCGGACGGGCGACCTTTAACGGTGAAGCCCTTGCTGGAAAAGATCTTAGCAGCAGCAGTAGGGGAGGAAGGAGAGATTTTCATCCATAAGGTGAAAGCTCACTCCTCCACAGAGCCCCGTGGGGAGGGCAACCGGCAGGCGGATGCGCTAGCCAGGGAGGGTGCCCGCGACGGCACTTTCTGGAACCCCTATAGGACCGGACCCATAGCAGCGGTCCGAGGCGGGGACGGGAATCCCGGGAACACCAGGGTAGCATTGCCCCTAGACCTCAAGACCGTCCAAGCCCAGGATCCCGCCCTAAAAGCAGTCCTAAAAACGATTGCTGAGGGGAGGCAGGTAGAAGGTCCGTACAGTACGGCAACCCTCTCAGTTAAGGAAGGCATGCTGTTCCGCGAGGAGCAGTGGGTTGTGCCGCAGCAGCACAGGAGGGAATTCCTCCAGTTGGCTCACGAGGGACCAGGGGCAGGGCACCCCGGGCCCGAGGTTACCTGGCAACGGGTAGAGCAAGCGGGATGGTGGCCAGGGCTCAGGGAACAAGTCCGCGAGTTCGGTGCAAACTGTCTTGTGTGCGCTGCAAACAACCCAGACCCCCAGAAAAGGAAGGTGCCCATGGGACACGTAAGAAGGGTAGAGGGACCATGGCAGTCGATACAGATCGACTATATAGGACCCCTGCCCACCACCCAGGGAGGTTATAAGTACTGCCTCGTCCTGGTGGATGTGTTTTCCAAGTGGGTGGAAGCCTTCCCTTGTCGAACAGCTACGGCACTGGGTACAGCAAAAATCTTGGTCCGGGAAGTGTTCTCACGGTGGGGACTCCCCCGTTTTGTGGAGTCAGACCAAGGGAGTCATTTCACCGGCCAGGTGATGCAGAACACCCTCATGCTTTTGGGCATTGAAGGGAAGTGGCACGTAGCACACAATCCCCAGTCATCCGGGATTGTTGAACGTATGAACCGGACCCTGAAGGAGAAATTGAGGAAAGAGACTAGGAACTCGCCCCAAAAATGGGCGGAAGTTCTGCCTTTAGTCCTCATGGGGGTCCGGGCCAGTCAGTCAAAAAGTACGGGGTACTCCCCGCACGAGGTAATGACTGGGAGGCTCATGCGAACCCCCACCCATGTGCTAGCACCGGTGCTCACTGAGGGTCAGCTCCAAGAGATAAGCAGGGACAAGTTCGCCCAGACTCTCTTGGAGCGCCTGAAGCAAGTTTATGAGCAGGCGGCTGGGAACATGGGAAGGCAGCATCAGGGCAATCGCTTGTTGCTGGAACCCCGCAAAACGCGGGAGTGGGAAGTAGGAGACCAGGTCATGGTCAGAAACTACGCCAGAGTAGGGAGTCTGGAACCACTGTATATGGGACCCTACAACATTGTAGACAAGGCGAGTCCCATGGTTTACGCCGTAAAAGTACCTCGGCGCACTAAGTGGTTCCACATAAACCAATGCAAACTGTACCAGCCAGGTGCGCAGGGGAAAACTACAGGGGTAAATCCCGCCAATGGGAAAGCACAGCCCCAGGTAGGACCACAAGGCACACAGGCAGGCATAGCAGCTTGCATCAGGGGAAGGGACATCCCGGACGATCATGCAGCGTTTTTCTGGAATTGGGGGTTAGATGAGGAAGAACTCAGGGTACCCTGGTCAGATGAGGATAGTGCAGATGAGCATAGTGATGATGACGGGTGGTTCCTGAGGAACGGTCTGGAGGGAATGGGGGCTGTAGGTAGAGATCCACACAGGGTGGACACACAAGCTGCAGGTCCCGAGGACAGGAGGGAGGAGCTAGAGGAGGCAGGGCCAGCCGCTATGGGAGCACAGAGAGTACCGGTGTGGCTCCCAGAGATGTGGCCGCCCACTTTGAACGTCCAGTCCTCAGGGGAGGCAGAGATCACGAGTGAAGGGCCGCCTGCTGGGCCGAGCAGGGCGGAGCCACGAACTGCCAGCCCCGAGGTTAGGGAGGCGGAGTCAGCGGAGGCGGAGCCGGCGACTGTGATGGAACCCCAGGTCATCCCGATGGAGGTCTCGGAACCCGGTCCGTCCGTCACGGAACCCCCGCCCATAGCAACTCCCCGTAGGTCAAGTAGAGAACCCCAGCCCAGGAGGATGTGGTCATGTCCCCAGACTGCTCCAAGGCGAAAATTTAAGGTTAAGATAACCCAGGTACAGACCGGCCACATCGCAGCAGTAACAGGCTGCGGCAGATCAGAGGGAAGGGTCAGCGCAGCAACAGGCTGCGGCAGATCAGAGGGAAGGGTCAGTGCCCTCCCACCGTCGGGAAGAGCTCGCAGCAGCCTTCTCAGAATTTAAAGGGGCCGCCCTGAGAACGGGCGGCACTGTAAAGTTATAGTTTTAAGTTTTAAGTTTATAGTTCAAGGTTAAGTTTATAGTTTTAATAAGGTTAAGTTTGTAGTGTTTTTAACAGAAAACGATAAAATGATGGGAGTTTTAAAGATAGGTTTAGTTGAAGTTTATTCAGCGAACGTTGAAGTTTACGTGAGGCGAGGTCAGGGGACCCGCTCACCCTTCACAAAAGCCAGAGACTCTTGCGAGGCTGGCTACCTCATTCTATCTGATCACAGGAACCAAGGAAGGATGGAACGAATTCTAGTATTGCTCGTGGCAATCGGATGTGGATTGGCCTATCGAGGCCGCACCAAGGATGTCGTGGTGTTTGGATGTTCCGGGGACACGGCCCCCATCGCGGTGGATGGGACCGGAAGACGGGAGGCAGAGGAGACCAGCACCTATTTCCACAAGGGAAGGTGGCCAGGATGGCTGGGAACGAACTCAACGGAGTATTCCAGCACATCGGGGTTTGCCTACAAAGAGACTTCTTTACTGTGCCCCAAAGTAAGGATCATCGCACCCAGGATCAGCGTCACCGTCGGCAAACGGATTTGTTTGACTTGTAGTGGGAAGGTCCCATTGAGCCGATGGTGGTGGCTGCGAAAGCTGAGCAAAACTATGAGAAACTCTTCGGTCGAGTGGGAACGACTGGGTAATAATACCCATCGGACAATTACGGGGACAGACGGACAAGTGAAAGTCTGTTGGGACAAATGGTGGGAACCGGACGAGGGAATTTATGTATGTATGTGGGGGTCAAAGTACGTTTGCCCCAAAGGCATCTCCATATTTTTCATTAATCAATGGCAGGATAACGGACAGGGGATGAGGTGGGATGCGAGCACCAGGGGGTGCGGAGCCCCATTCTCCCCGATCCCAGTAAATGCCACTGAGCTCATTACGCGCCCACGCAAAGCCCCGCCCACGATTCCGGTGGTTCTAGCTGAGGAAGAAGGGTGCCCTAAAACTAGTAAGGGACCCGGGAATGGTTTGGTACTGGTCCCCACAGACCAGATACTATTTCAGGGGGTACATTACGCGGTGGCCTCGGTGATTTTAAATCTCACTGAGGTGCGGTTACCAGAGTGGTGCCCCAAAAAGACGGAACAGTTGTACCAGGTCCTGTTGACCAAGATGTTCAGACAATTTTACGAATTCGATTTCGCGGAAATTGATAAAACAAGTTTGTACACCGCGCCACAGGAAGTTTTGGATCAAGTAGGGAGGCAAAGAAGGGGTTTGGTGAACGATGCGTTCACTGCTTTTAACACAGGTACATCTGTGGTCAACGCTCTAGACAGTGTGGAGCTGCAGACCCAGATTAATGGTTTAAAGACACAATTAAAGGACATTCTAACAGATGAGAATAAAGTGGTAGGGTCGGGTCTACACGAGGACCAAGCCATGACCCTCCATTTAAAGGAAATTATAGCAGAGTTGGAGAAACATGCAAAGACGGTAAATGCCCTGATTAGGGAAGATCGGAATGCATCCGATCAAGCTGCGCAGAACGAGGTGTGCGTGCTTTACGGGGCGTGGTTACTGGGCGAGGGCCGCAGTAATTTGGAGGATTTAAAACAAGGTTTGGTTCCGTCCTGGATAAGTAACAAACACCTACGGGCGCTCCACCCTTTTCAGAACGCATTAAGCCCGTGCCAGCTCAGGCTAGCTTCAGAAGCATACCCAGTCCCCATGGACTGTGGACGATCGAACCATACCATCATGGGTATAGTTTTACGTATGCCGGTTTTGGGCGACACAGCAAAGCCCGCCCCGGTATATCGGGTAGAGAACATCGGTGTCATTCAGGGGGGAGCCCACATTCGTTATGCAGCGGTTCCACCTTACGTCATCCGCTGGGAGCAAACGATGACAGGTACAGATCTCTCTGGTTGTCGTGGCAGGGGAGCACACATAATACTGTGCCCCCAGCACTTGAATGCCTTTTTAACACCACAGTGCGGGTTCAGAACGACTGGCGCCAAGTCCATGAATTGCACCATGGAGGCAATGGCACAAGATCATGTGCCTCCGCAGGTAGCATACATCGGGGGTGGAACATATTGTGTTACCACTGCAGCGCAACACTACCAGCATGGAAACCGTAGCCGGTGTCCGGTGAGTGACAGCAGTTTCTGTTTTAAACCCAGGGCGGAAGTTCAAGTAGCACAACAGCGAATTATCCCAATCCCTGAACCATCCACTGTTCATCTCACAGTAAAAGAGAATTTCACCGACTTGCAGCGATTCGTCGCGCATTTTGGATACCTCATTCCCCCTCTCCCTGAACACCTCACCAAACTTTTAAAAGCCGTTGCGGTGTCACAGAAACATTTTTACACATTAGAGCAGAAAACTGTCGAAATAGGAACAGACATTCTGGATATAGTAGTTCCACCGTGGTGGAATCTGTTCACCAATATTGAAGTACCTTCATGGATCAGAATAGCCTCCCACATTTTAGTCGTATGCCAAGTTTTCATTGTAGTGTACCTATTGGTCGTACATTGTAAAAGAGACAAGCGCCTCACCAAGCATGAAAACACGGGAGAGTGGCGAGAACGTTACGTGCGCGTGCACGATGAAAGCACCGTGTGATCGGAAAATGGCGTCACTCCCGCTCGCCACGTGCGCCGCGGAAGCCTGTACTCATATAAGATTTTCAGAGATTGTAAATACGTTGGGAACTCGACATGTTAAGAGTTGGTGTTGATTATTTTGGTGATGGTGTTACAGTTAAAAATGATTGTTTGGTTTTGGGTTTTTGTTTTTCCTTTCCCTGAATAAAAGATGAATATACAGGTGATACGAGAGGCATCGGCCTGGTTACGCCGGGAAGGAAAACAAGTGGTGTAAGTTTAAGGGCAAATAATGCCTACGGTGATGTAAAATGTAATTTTCTTGGGAAATGAGGACGATACAGAGACCCTAGCTAAGTTAAAATTATGGGATTAATTTACTGGATTCGGAGAGAAATCGAGATAATATTGCTCACCACTATGATTTTTGATACGATAAGCGGAGTTATTCGCATCAACAGGAGGGACTGTAGAATTCGCAATATATCGCGATTTCATTAATAAGGAGAAAACACAAAGTTTCGTTCAAACAGCTTTTATTTCAGTAGAATGCTGGCAGGTTTAAAGTGGACACAAGCAGCCTGTAAAATGGCCACCGCACCTCGTGACAGAACATTCTAGACTTTTCAACAGGCAGACAAGATGGCGTTCCAATAAACACTTGTGCAAGATCGATTAAGATTCAGCACAGTGAAGATAATACACGAGACATTATGGGTTTGCAGTATACACATAGATACTGAAATCGGTCTCCCAGGTACAAAGGAAAGCCATTGTACCGAGTAATCAAGGGCCCATCCAAAAGACATTAATATGTAAAATCCCAACGACTCTACGATGAGAGAGCCGTTAGCAGGTAGTTATACAGGACACTTGGAAGCCCCAAACCCCTCCAGGGAGAACACCGACCGATTTAACAATGGGAGAAATATTAACAGGTACTCAGACATTTACGAGTAGCCCCGAAACCCATTAAGAACGGAGATCACCCATACAAGACATTTGAGCGCCAGACCTTATACAAAAGAATGGACATTATAATTGGGCGGGAAACGGAAGATTTTGCACTATAATTGCAGGCTCCAAACCGTCCATTCTCTCTCTTGCTCCTGTGCTTTTATCCGGTCGATTCGTAACCTCGTGGCTGCTCCTGTGTACTCGTAGTCGGGCTCCTGCTTGCCTGTTGACTCTTCGAAAAAGACTGTTGAACTTTCTGATCCGTTCGGATCTACCTCGTGTCGCGTAACGAAGACCTATGTTGGTAACTGGCAGCGGAACCAAAGGCCCGAGATGAGATGAGATGAGATGAGATGAGATGAGAAGAGAGGAAGACCATATCCATCGCCACGGTCAGTAAATCCCGACCGCGCCTGTAGGTCGATTAGCCAAGTTTTTCCTCGCCAGGAAGACTTCTTCGAACTTATAACGAAACATATTGCATCGATGATAACTGGACTGTGCCCAAAGTAACTGGAACGTGAAAACATATCGTATCGACGATATCGACAACTGTGCTCGAAGAGTACCTGTTAAACCAACCAACACAGGTCTTCATCACAGCAGACGGTCCAGCCTGCTAGCCGGAGCAGCAGAAGCAAGTAAACAAGTGGGACCAGGAGATCTCCTGACCGACACGTGGGTGCTGCGGTGAAAAACATCCGATCAGCTATTCGGAATTTCTCCGAGTTATCACGAGTGGTGAGCATGAGTCTCGAAATCCTACGAATCTAGTTTAGGATAGATATTGATAGGGGAGGGTTTAAGGATTAAGGATATTTGTAATGTGTGCCCCTATTTACTTTGTGCCGTTCGTTCCTCGTTTCCCTAAGATCGACTATATAACTGTTTGTAAGATTGTACTGTCATTAATCTGTGCTTATGACATGTATTTCATAATCTTAAGTAACATGCAATAAAGATTTTCCATTTCGTACCATTCAAACCAAGTCTACATGAGTTTTATCTCCATTACTGCTCTCGCATCTAAGTCCAGTGTCTAGAACCGTAAGGGAGAGTGATTCGAACCACTCACAGGTGTGTCTAGTGTTCCCAGACTGGCTGGAGACCAGAACAGGCAGCAAGGCCTAGACCCGCACTGACATACAGGCTGCACAGAGCCGCGTGAATCTCACAGGCCACGAGACACGCAGGGTCAGAATCCCTTACACCCCCAAACCAGGCGGAGGTTGGCGCCCCTGCGGGGATTACCGTCGCCTCAATGACGCCACCACCCCTGATCGGTACCCCGTGCCGCACATTCAGGACTTCTCGGCTAGACTGGCTGGCCGCTCAGTCTTTTCCAAGGTCGACCTGGTGCGCGGCTACCACCAAGTCCCCGTCCACCCCGCGGACGTCCCCAAGATGGCCGTAATCACCCCCTTCGGCCTGTTCGAGTTCCTGCGGATGCCCTTCGGCCTCAAAAACGCGGCCCAGGCATTCCAACGGCTCATGGACTCGGTCCTTCGGGACCTGAAGTTCCTGTTTGTCTACCTGGACGACATCCTGGTAGCCAGTTCCTCCAAGCAGGAACACCTCGAACACCTTCGCATCCTGTTCGGGCGCCTCAGCGACCATGGGCTCATCCTCAGCCCAGCCAAATGCCAGTTCGGCCTGGACAAGATCAACTTCCTCGGCCACCACATCACCCATGCTGGGGCCATTTCCCTGCCCACTAAGGTGCAGGCCGTCCAACAATTTCCCCGCCCCACCGCCATCAAAGGCCTCCAGGAGTTCCTCGGGATGGTGAATTTCTATAACCGCTTCATCCCCAAAGCGGCGTCCCTCATGAGGCCCCTGTATGAAGCCCTCCGGGGCAGGAGCGGCAAGATGGCGGTCGAATGGATGGCAGACGCATCCGCCGCCTTCGATTCCACCAAGACCGCGCTCGCCAACGCCACCCTGCTCGCGCACCCACAGCCCAATGCCAGGGTAGTGCTCACCACGGACGCCTCCGACCACGCGGTCGGCGCCGTGTATGAGCAGTGGGTCAACGGCGCCTGGCAACCACTTGCCTTCTTCAGCCGCCAACTACGCCCCCCGGAGGTCAAGTACAGCACCTTCGACCGCGAGCTCCTCGCGCTGTTCCTGGCGGTCCGCCATTTCCGGTTTTTGCTTGAGGGCCACCCCTTCACAGCGTTTGTCGACCACAAGCCCCTGACATTCACAATGGCAAAGACAACCGACCCCTGGTCCGCCAGGCAGCAGCGCCAGCTCGCGGCAGTGTCCGAGTTCACCACGGACATCCAACACGTCTCCGGCCGAGACAATGTGGTAGCTGACTGCCTCTCCCGCCCCGCCATCCACGCCGCACACCTAGCAGTCGACTACGCTCAACTCTCAGCAGACCAGATCACCGACCCTGATCTGCTCCCCGCACACATCAACCTACCAGGGCTACGCCTGGCCGACGTCACCTGTGGCCCGACCACAGTCACGGTCAAGTGCGACATATCTCTATGTCAACCTCGGCCCGTCGTCCCAGCGTCCTGGCGCCGCCGGGTATTCGACATTCTCCACAACCTCTCCCACCCCGGCGCCCGCGCATCCATCAAATTGGTAGCCAACCGCTTCGTCTGGCGCGGCCTTACATAAGAACATAAGAAATAGGAGCAGGAGTAGGCCAATCGGCCCCTCGAGCCTGCTCCGCCATTCAATAAGATCATGGCTGATCTGATCCTAACCGCCAATCTACTATCTATCACAGAACCATCTCCTGCATCTAACAGAATTGCACACACGAAATAGGAGCAGAATCAGGCTACACAGTCCCTGGGCCCGCTCCACTACCCACAGGGCCATGACCGATCCGAACCTAGACTCATGTCCAAATTCCTGCCCGCTCCCCGTAACCCTTAATGCCCTTTACTTCTAGGAAACTGTCTATTTCTGTTTTAAATTTAATTAATGTTGTAGCTTCTACAGCTTTTTGTGGCAGCATATTCCATGGACCTACCACCCTCTGAGTGAAGTAGTTCCTCCTCATCTCAGTTTTGAAAGAGCAGCCCCTTATTCTAAGACTATGTCCCCTGGTTCTCGTCTCACCCGTCATCGGGAACATCCTCCCCGTATCCACCCGATCCAACCCCTTCACAATCTTATATGTTTCAATAAGATCGCCTCTCATTCTTCTGAACTCCAATGAGTAGAGTCCCAATCTACCCAACCTCTCCTCATATGACCACCCCCTCATCCCCGGGATTAACCGAGTGAACCTTTTTTGCACTGCCTCGAGAGCAAGGATGTCTTTCCTTAAGTAAGGACACCAAAACTGTATGCAGTATTCCAGGTGCGGTCTCACTAATACCTTGTACAACTGAAGCAATACCTCCCTATTTTTATATTCTATCCCCCTAGCAATGAAAGCCAACATTCCATTTGCCTTCTTAATCACTTGCTGCACCTGCATACTAACCTTTTGAGTTTCGTGCACCAGGACCCCCAGATCCCTTTGCACTTCAGTACTCTCCAGTTTCTTGCCATTAAGATAATAAATTGCTCTAGGATTTTTCCTGCCAAAGTGCATCACCTCACACTTTCCAGTGTTGTATTCCATCTGCCAAATCTCTGCCCACTTACTTAGCCTGTCTATGTCCCCTTGCAGGTTTTTTATGTCCTCCTCACTCACTACTTTCCCTCCCATCTTTGTATCATCTGCAAATTTTGATATGTTACACTTGGTCCCTTCCTCCAAATCGTTAATATAGATTGTGAAGAGTTGGGGACCCAGCACTGACCCCTGTGGAACACCACTAGTTACTGATTGCCAGTCTGAGAATGAACCATTTATCCCAACTCTTTGCTTTCTGTTAGATAGCCAATCCTCTATCCATGCCAGAATATTACCCCCAATCCCGTGATTTTTTACCTTAAGCAATAATCTTTTGTGTGGCACCTTGTCAAATGCCTTTTGGAAGTCTAAATACACTACGTCCACTGGTTCCCCTTTATCCACTCTATATGTTACTTCCTCAAAGAACTCCAGCAAATTTGTCAAACATGACTTCCCCTTCGTAAAACCATGCTGACTTTGTCCTATTAAATTATGATTATCCAAATGTCCTGTTACTGTTTCCTTAATAATGGACTCCAAAATTTTACCTACCACAGATGTTAGGCTAACCGGTCTATAGTTACCAGCCTTCTGTCTACTGCCCTTTTTAAATAAGGGTGTTACATTAGCAGTTTTCCAGTCTGCCGGGACCTTAGCGGAATCCAGGGAGTTTTGAAAAATTATTACCAATGCATCTACAATCCCTACCGCCACTTCCTTCAAGACTCTAGGATGTAAGCCATCAGGTCCAGGTGATTTATCCGCCTTGAGTCCCATTATTTTACCGAGTACCACTTCCTTAGTGATTTTGATCGTGTTTAGCTCCTCTCCCCCTATAGCCCCCTGTTTGTCCAGTGTTGGGATATTCTTAGTGTCCTCTACTGTAAAGACTGATACAAAATATTCATTCAGTGTTTTTGCCATCTCCATATTTCCCACCATTAATTTCCCGGTCTCATCCTCTAAGGGACCAACATTTACTTTAGCCACCCTTTTTCTTTTTATATAACTATAAAAACTCTTACTATCTGTTTTTATATTTTTTGCTAATTTACTTTCATAATCTATCTTCCCTTTCTTAATCAATCTTTTTGTTATTTTTTGCTGCCTTTTAAAGTTTTCCCAATCCTCTGTCCTCCCACTAGATTTCGCTACCTTATATGCCCTTGTTTTTAGTCGAATACTATCCTTAATTTCTTTACTTAGCCACGGATGACTGTCCTTTCTTTTACACCCTTTTCTTTTCAGTGGAATATATTTTTTTTGGAAGTTGTAAAATAACTCCTTGAATGTACACCACTGATCATGTGTCGTCTTACCCTTTAATCTATTTTCCCAATCCACTCTACTCAATTCCGCTCGCATACCTTCATAGTCTCCTTTATTCAAGCTTAGCACGCTTGTTTGAGATCCAACCTTCTCACCCTCTAATTGAATATGGAATTCAACCATGTTATGGTCACTCATTCCAAGGGGATCCTTTACTAGGACATTTTTAATTAATCCTGTCTCGTTACACAGGACCAGATCTAAGGTTGCTTGCCCCCTGGTCGGTTCAGTTACATACTGCTCAAGAAACCCATCCCTAATACACTCAATGAACTCATCCTCAAGGCAGCCCTGCCCCATTTGATTTGTCCAATTAATATGATAGTTAAAATCCCCCATAATTATAGATGTTCCCTTATTACATGCCTCAACTATTTCCTGATTGATACTCCGTCCAATAGAGTTGCAACTGTTCGGAGGCCTATAGACTACGCCCACTAATGTTTTTTTCCCCTTATTATTCCTTATCTCCACCCAAACTGTGGATGTGCGTACTTGGGCCAACTCCTGCCTAGCCTGCCAACGGGCCAAGGTACAGCAACACACGAAAGCACCCCTCGAGGAGTTTACCGTCCCCTCGCGGAGATTCGACCACATCCACGTGGACATCATCGGGCACCTGCCGCCGTCGCAAGGCCACACGCACTTGCTGACCATCGTTGACCGCACCACACGCTGGCCTGAGGCAATTCCACTGACCTCTACCACCACCGCTGACATCGCCAGAGCTTTCGTCAGCACCTGGGTCGCACGGTTCGGCGTCCCCTCCGACATGACGTCGGACAGAGGTCCGCAATTTACCTCTGAACTCTGGACCGCCGTCGCACGCAATCTCGGGGTGACCATTCACCTCACCACAGCGTACCACCCCCAAGCCAACGGACTGTGTGAGCGGTTCCACAGATCCTTGAAGGCATCTCTTCGAGCCAGCCTCCAAGACGGCGCCTGGACCGACCGACTTCCGTGGGTCCTCCTCGGCCTGCGCACCGCGGTTAAAGAAGACCTCCACGCATCGGCAGCAGAGCTCGTGTACGGTCAGCCACTGCGCGTACCCGGCGAGTTCCTGCCCACCGCCACGACACCCTGGTCAGCCGACCAGCAACGCCACGACTTCACCTCACCGGCGCTGCAGTTCGCCCCGGTGCCCATTGCCCGACACGGCGAATCCACCTCACATATCCCACTAAGCCTGCACCAGGCACGGTTTGGTTTCGTCCGGCACGACACCCACCGCGGACCCCTTCAACCCCCGTACGACGGGCCCTACAAGGTGCTACAGGCTGGGGACAAATTTTTCACCCTGCAAGTGGGCGAAAGGACCGAAAAAGTGTCGGTTGACCGACTCAAGCCAGCACACTCGGAGCCCGGTGAGCAGGTCCCTGTAGCTCGTCCACCTCCACGCGGCCGACCTGCCCTCAAGCCGGTTCACCCGGCTGCTCCACGCCCGGCCGTTCCACGTCAACCGGCGTCCTACAAGAGCCGCTCCGGCCAGCCCATCAGACTGCCGCACCGTCTCGTCCACACCTCCTAAGCGGATTCTGGGGGGAGCTGTGTGGCGGATCGCCACCTAAACGGGCATTATCCACTCTTCCGTCCGTGGACAAATATCCAGCACCTTCCCTTTAAGGCACCTTACCTTTAAGGCAGGAGTGGGCAGGGCCTCAGGTTTTGCCCAGAGAATTCTGGGGGCTTTTCTGTTCAGCCATTTTGTGCCATGCAGTGATTAAAAAGTCTCTTGTTTAACACACATGGATTCAGCCTTAATTCGTGTTTCGCGGCAGCCTCAACAACTTACCTTTACTTTTTCCTGCAGGCTTCCTCCCTTCAGGTCTCGGGAGTCCCTCAGCTCACTGGCACAGAAAGCAGAATGGCTGCTGAACTGTCAAAAGCTGCAGCCTTCTGCTTTCTGCTCAGGAGAGCTCTCTAACTGAGCCTGAGTGGAAGGGCTCAACTTAGAGGACAGATTGTCAGTGTTTGACAGCTTCACAGAGCCGTCAAATGCTGACATTTCATCTGTCAAAAGCTCTTGACAGATGAAACGTCACTCGCTGACGTCACCTGTAACCGGCTTTCCTTTAATTGGCCTGCTCAGTCCGCTGGGCGGGCTTAACAAGGTCAATTAAGGGAAAATAGCGTGGGTTGGCCATAAGTCGATGGAGGTGGGACTAAAACCTGACAAGTGGGAGTCCCGCCTCCAACGCGCCCCCATTGGCAAAATCACCCCCTTTGTGTCCAATCTTCGGGGCATTTCTTTTATTTTAGCTCATTCACGGGATGTGGGCATCGCTGGCAAGCCAGCATTTATTGCCTATCCCTAATTGCCCTTGATTTCTGCCCCTTTATGGTCCTTTGCTGGATCTTCTGGTGCATTTGCACTACCAGAGATTCCTCCTTTGCACTGGCGTCCTCCTCTTGACTGTGGCAATCCCCTCATACATACCAAATGAGCCCTGAACCAGGAAAATGGGTTGGGTTGGTCTGGATGTAGAGATGCAAGCAGAAATCCTGCTCCACCGGAATTCTGCCCAGAAGAGAAAAAGTCCCCCAGTATTTCTGCTCACTTTTATATTTTCCATTCTCCACCTCCCCGCACCCACCGCCCCACCCAACAACATCCTGGTTTTTGGCCTATAGCCTAATATCATATTTTTTGGTAGCTTCTAAATTTTCACCCCAGCTGTACTGATGGAGGGTGAGTCATACTGGGGTATAGTTCTGCAGGCGATTGCTGCTCTCTAGTGTGTTGTCCAAGTAAATGAGCTGAGACAGTTAAACAAGGTATAGAGTGGGAGCTGAAAATCAGTATTTGTACTTTCCCTAATGCATTTCAAAGGTTCCCCTCATTTTTATTTCTTTCCTTCTTTTTCTTTTGCCCATGGACCATCCCCTGGCTTAGAAAGTGGACAAATAACATGCTTGTAGGCTGCTACCAACACTGATTTGGGCTAGTCCTTAGGACATGTGTAAGCACAGCCAGCACTGACTTTCCCTCCTATTTTCCCTAATGCAGGAAAATGCTTGACCCTACAGTTCAGGCGTTCAGTATGTGGTACAACAATGTTATGCTTCCACAGCACCAAACAAATAGTAACTGCAGTTGTTACCATAACCAGGTTGTGCTGCCCACAGTAGGCTACTGTACAAAATGTTCAGAAAGATATTCTGAAGTATCTATAACAATAAAACACTGTCATATAATAGAATTAAATTACAGGTACTGCATATAGATATTAGCCATCTTTGAATTGTTGGGCCAGTTGTTGCTGGAGCGGGGCATCGTGTGGCATACACCGTTCGTTAGACTTTTTCCTGCCTGTTCAGCTTGAAATTTCTTTGCTCCGTAACTTGCTGGAACTGCGAGCTTATAACGGTGTGGCAAGGATAGCAGGGCGTTGGGGAGCTCAGTAAACAGCAGGACCAACAGTGTATCTCCTTAACTAATGAGATTTAAGAATTGAGAAAGAAATAGAGGAACAATGGAGAGGAGAGTGAATTAGAGTCAAATCAGGTACAGAAAGAGAAATAAAGAGAAGGAAAGAAAGATTGAATTAACAGAGAGAGAGAGAGAAAAAAAAGAGACAGAAATGAAAGGTAAGAAAAAAATAAAAATTTAAATTTGACTTTTTAAAAATCTCTAACAATTTAATACCTGAAGGAATGAGACTCCATAGTTTAAATTGTTCTCTTCCTGGGCCAGAGAGGTTGATTGGCATTGCATTAACAATTATCACATCGTTAAAAGGATACTTACGCTATTAAACGGCATCTCACCCTTGGCCTCCCAGTTATTCACAAGAATTTGTTGGGTTTGCACATTAATTGACCATCAAACTCGCTGCAGAAAGTTAGGGCTGGGACTTAATAGCGTAAGTACCCTTTTAACGATGTGATTGTTGTAGCCAGAGGTACAAGTCTGAGTTCAGATGTAAATGAAATGATTCTCAGTTGGGCTCCAAAGACTTGCTAAATAACCAAATCTGTTTCTGTATCAGACCCAATGCCACTATTTTTTTCAGTTAAAGACAGACTCCAGTACCACAATTCTGTGGATGAGGCAGAGTTATTTAACATCATATATATTGAAAAGACACCTAAAATCCAAGGACAGCTTTCAAAAGTTTCACTGATGTGCAGAAATTCAAAAGACTGAATGAAGATCAGAAAGAAGAAAGCTAAATTTCTCCTTCAAAAGCTAGACCACTGCAAATCTATTGGCCCTGATGACATAGATTATAATAGTTCAGTTAATGCTCTAACTGAAGGAATAGCTGCCCATGTGGCTCATGCTTATTAACTGGAGTTATTCCATCTGAAGGGAGTCAAATATTGTACCTATCTGTAAAAAGGTTTCAAAACCAGACCTGATTTTTACATAGGGTGGGATTCAGGGTCCAAAGCGGGCGGTGATCTGTCAAGCTCCCGGATCGTGAGGCCCTGGAGAGGCTTAACTCCCAAGCCTCATTAGCATGTTCCAATGCTAACTCCCGCCCGAAGCCCGCGGGAATGACACCACCACTGGTGGGCTGGAGTTCAAAATCAGGGCAGTGGGGTGTGGAGGGGGTCAGCTTCAGGCCGCTGCTTGGGACCCAATGAAATGGTTCCCATCAAGGTAAGAAGGTAAGCGAGAAGGGGAAGGGTAAAGTCTGCGATTGGGGGAGAAGGAAGCAATCCCAGGGTAGGGGAAGCCCAAGGTATCCTTGTAGGGCCAGGAGGAGCACTCCTGCTCCTTCTGGCCCACAAAGAGCATTTAGAAAATGAAAAAATTGAGCTTAACTGGGCCTCCTGTGACCTGAATCCTGCCTGCAGGTTCAATACTGTGTGAGCCTGCAGTTAAAATGGGCTGCTATTTAAATTAGGCCACTACTGCTCTGGGGTGGGGGACCTTACTGTGCCTGAATTCAGGCAAGTTAAGATGGGGGTGGGTGGAAATACATCGGGAATGTGTCAGGGAACATGGCAGGAAGCCTGCCTCAACAACTTAACCCCCCTGCCCACACCATTTCTGTGTGTTGAAGTTAGAACTGATAAGTACAAACCAGTATCGCTACTGGTCTCAATCTTATGGTCCAGAGATGGAGTGATTCTTTTGATTTCCAGCAGGAAGGCAGAGCAGTAATCCTCAATATCTGCTGAAATGTTGACATCATACTGTCCTGGACACACTGGAAACCCAGCCTCCAATGTCATCTGTGACAAACCCTTAAACTGCATATGAGAGTTCCTCACAGGATGTAAACATCAGTTAATGACATTGGGCCAAAGTAACGGTGAGGCGAATGGCGCTCGCTGTTAATTATGCGTAAATGGTACAGCAACTTCAGGCGAGGGGCAGATGCATGGTTAATTGCCAATATCCAAAAGTTGCTGTCTGAGATGCGTTGCTCCACCGTTAGCTTTGTGAAAATGGCATCTTGTTGGCTGCTTCACCATTGAAATGCATTGAATGGCATGAAGTTGCTGTATTTGTGCAGTAGATACAAACTAAACCCGCTGCAGATATTTAAGGCTAGTAACCCTTTTAACAACATGATAATTGTTAATTACACCCAATCAACCTCTCTGGCACTAAAAATTAACTATTATAAGTGTGGAGTCTCATTCCTTCAGGTTGCAAATTGCTGTTGGAGATTTTGGGGGAGAAATTCAGTATCGCCCCATTTGGGGCGCAATTATCGGCCGGGCACAAAGATTAGCGCCTGGCGCTAATTATCGCCACCGACTGCAAACTTGACTTTTATCGCCCCTGGAGGTGATTGGAGCGCTAAATCGGGCGCTTCACACCTGTCTTAAGGCGCAAAGGCCGAGGAGCGAGGCGCTACCTCAGAGCGCTGTCGAAGCTCATGTGATGTCAGTCAGCAATGGAACACACACACAATGGCACCGGCCAGTTCTTAAAGGGGATGGTTGATCTTGCTTTCCATCCACATCCTGCTCATTGCAGCCTTGAATCTCTGCCTGGAGAGACCTGCACATCAAATCTGCTGGAAAGAACAATGGAGAGTACCAGGGAAAGAGCTTAGAGTGCAGCCCCCACAGTCTCTTCTAAATCGATACAAGGAATGGCAAATCAAAATGAACCTGCAAAGTGCTGCTCAGTACCCAAAACTCCTTCACACAGCGTTGAAGCTCTCCAGAAGTCTCTCTCTCTCTCTCTCACAGAATGCGTGGTTCAAAAATGGCACCAACAATGAAAGGCAGGAAGCGGTCGCCTTTAAATAGCGCTCCCCCAGTCCCTTCATGACTGCAATTCGCTCCCCTCAACCTGTCGTTGCTAGCGTCAGGCGGTAAGGCAGGGGGCGCCACTCAATATCTGCTCCGGGGCGATACCGGGGCGTTGCGCACTCGACTGACGTCACGATCTGCCGGCGCAGGAGATCGTGGCGGTAGTGCTTAGCACTGCCGCAAAATGTCTAGTTAATTTCGCGAGCGGCGCAAACATCGCCGCGCCTGGGCGCTAGATGCTTTGCGCCCCATTAGCGCCCTCTTAAGGCGCTAACGGGAGGCGCAACCAACTGAATTTTTCCCCCTTTAAAAATGTTAAATTTTAAATATTTTTTCTTACTTTTCCTTTCTATCTCTTTTTCTCTCTCTTAATCCAATTTTTCTTTCCCTCTCTTTATTTCTCTTTCTGTACCTGATTTGACATTGAATTCACCCTCTTTAATTCACCCTCCTTCTCAGTCCTTCTGCTGTTTATTTCCCAATCCTTAAATCTCATTGGTTATGGAGATACCCTGTTGGTTTCCCTGTTCATTCAGGTGGAGTTTGAATTCCACAGTGTGCGACTTTTGTCTTTGACAGGTTCCCCGCCCGGAAGTCAGCCTGATTGACAGGCTTGGCTTCCAGTCGGGCGGGGAGGCCACAGGAGCAGGTAGCTTCGATCCCGGACCCTTGGGTGGGGGGGTCCGATCCCGGGGTGGGGGAGGTCCCTGACCCCATGTATGGTGGGCGGGGGACTGATGGGGGGACAGCTTGGGGGCCCGGGGGAAGCACTCCTGCTCCTCCTGGCCCACAAGCAGTGCTGTAAAGGCACTTACCTTCTCCCCAAAGCTGTCCTTGTCTCCCTTCAGCTTTCGGGTTTCCCGAGGCCTGGGAAACCCGGCCACCCACAGTTAAACCTGTAAAACAGGTTAAATCAGAGGCTGCCAGCCTCATTAAAATATTTAAATTGCCAACTCGCTTCCTGGGAGTGGGTTGGCTGCCCGCCCCTTGTCCTGCCTCCGTTAAACCCGGAAGTGGGTTTTAACATCTGACCTGACCCCAACCCACCTGTTTTTGGGTGTTAAAATCCTCCCCCCCACCGCCGTTTCCCTAGCTGTGGCATTATCAGCGCACACTTTCAGCAACTTAATGGGCAAATTTCTTTTGAGCTGAAGGGTGCAGATGCAAGCCTAACTAAAGGCTGATGCCGTTAGATGCCCTGCTGCAGCAAATCTGGCCCATTACCCTTTCTTTATTATTACAATAGCTATGCAGAAGCCCTTCGGTGAATTATTTTGACACTTATATTCATCATGATCTGCTGTTTGATATCAAAAGCTACATTCTGTTTGTAAATGACATCACCCTCTACAAAATGATTCATTCCACATCTGACAGTCAACGGATGACTATAGATAAATGTAGATTGCCAGTGAGCAGAGAGTGGTCTGTTCTGTTCAACACTGAGAACAATAAGTTAACTCTAAAAAGAAAGTTTCACTATGATATTGTCCCCAACCTCAACACCTCTAAATGCAAATAATTGTGGAGGGAATCATTAGCACTCTCCAACGTTAGAGCAGCAGGACAAGTAATGACCAACATGTAATAGACAACCACTTCAACTAAAATTCAGTCACCCCCTGGCAAGTATTGCTGTATACATCTCTGCAATGAATTGTTGCACAAAACTGCCTTGACACTATGATCCTCTACTTGACCTCAGCCACCATGTATATACATCAACTCCTACTACAGAAATGTGCTCCAATACAAATGAACTCTCTGCACCAAGTCGAAATCCAATTCTAGCCATTTATTAGTCCAGTAATACCTAGTGTGCTGTTTGTGTTTTCCGACCTAGTGCTTCACCTTTTTGACTGTGTACAGAGAATGCACTCTACCTCCTAATATAGTGGGAGAGGAAAGAGAGGTGGCTGGCTGCTGGATGTCCCTGAGATTTTCCTGGGCTGGTGTCAGCCCCATACTGCCTCCTGCAGGGTCATAAAATAGTTCTGCATTTCCTAGTGAAATATCTAATACTGTGGTGACCGCCTGGGTCTGCTTTCTGTCTGGATAATATAAGTAGGACAGCTGGAGCATGTTGAATTGCCCTGAGAGACAGCTCCCTCATCTGTGCCTTCTTCTGCTGTGAACTGTGATCCATGTGGGCGCAGACCACAGCACTGTAATAAGGTCATTAAAGCTCTACATCAGGGTACTATCCAGGCAATTCCACAGCATGGTGAATGCAGTTTTGACAGACCCATGGACACTGGAGACTGAGGTCTATAGCATCAGATAATACACTCCCAAGAGTGCAGTGCTTAAGATCTCTGCCAAGAAGGGCACCACTGCAGATGGCCCTGAGAGGCCACATGTTCCAGTGTGGACTGCAGTTCTGAGAAGTGTTCACACACCAGCGGACTGGTGTACATCTCTATTCTAAGCAAAATACTTTATTGGGTGCTTCGCACATTCTCAAAAGACTCCATGAGTTGTTGACGCCCAGAAAGTAGCATTCTTCCTGCATTGCACCAATTCCAGTCCTTGGCAGCTGAGGAATGTCTGGAGCTGGAACTCTGGGCTAACTACTTCCTGCTTCTTTGCTGCCACCTCCACTTCAGCTCCCCACTCATGCTGTGTTTTTCGCCCAGTGCTCCCTGCTGTAACTCAGAATCCCCTGCAGTGGATATTCCTGGGCTGGCGATTGCTACAGGTAAAGTGCGTGCCGCTGTGAGGTGGTAGGTTCAGCATCCTCTGGCTCCGCAGCCTGCTGCTGCTCAGGGACACCCCTATAAACACAAGAGAAACATGTAACATGCCAGCACATGCTGTGCTATGATGCTGTGGTGTCTGCTAAGTTTATTAACACGCCTAAGTATGTGAAAGATGAAGAGAAGGAAGGAAAAGCTGCAAATGATAGGTAAACCTGGAGATGTGGGTTGACCTCCTGCATGACCTTCTCAAATGGACTCCATCGAATCTAGGGCAACAATTTTCAGGGTCACTTCCTGAAGTTGGCTTAGGTGCTTCAAATTATGGGGCCCTTTGCTAGTTCTTCACAACTCCCTTCTGGGCATCTCTATCCTGCAATCATAAAGTGATTCATGAGGTGGTATAAGTTTGAATAACTCTGATATCCCTGAAATGGCTGTTGGTGGAAACACGTTCAGACCTAATCATTCTACCTATCCTAGTGCTCCTTCTACATGAACTCCCACTGACAGGAGGTTGGGAGGGGGCTAATCTATATCTCTGGTACATGGTGCGGAGAAGGAGGCTGCTCTCGATCTCTTAGAGCACAAAACCTGGATGGTCCCACTACTGGCTGTGAAATGTGGTCTACATGGAAACTTAAAGGGACCACTGGAAGCCGCTGACAAAAGGTACGTTTTTATAAAGTAGCTACCTGAATATGGAACTGAGAGGAGCAGGAGTGTTTGACCTGGGCCCACTGCAGTGCCGAAGAGCATTGCCGACTCCCACTCGGCCCCATCCTGATCACCCTCCCAATCGACCCCTCCCTCTTGATAGCATCCCCCCCCCCCAACCCCAGGACCTACCTGAGGGCCGATGCTGCAACATAGTGGGCCCAAAATTGAAACGTCTTCAGCAGCAAGCTGCTTGGGAACCACAACAGGCATCTGCAGCTCACCTGGGCCCAAGGCCCAATATCGGGTGTGCCTCGGGCCTTCCCATTCCAGCACTAATTTCTAGGCCAAGATTTATAAGCATTGAGTACTATAATTATATTTACAAATTTCAGTGTATAAAACTAGTAAATTAAAAGATTCCATGACTTGAAAATGTGATCTGTATTTTGTAATCTTTAGAGTGATACTTATGAGTCTATAGACATATTGATCTCAAAGTGTCTAAGGATAAAGGATTTTCCAAAGAGCTTGGCCTATTGGTTAATAACTATTTCTCATGGTACTATAAAACGCCCAGGAACTAAACCAATGATTTGAATGCCATGATGATTTAGTAGCAAAGGAAAAGTACATTTCCTGGGAGCTATCAACAAGGTTCAGATGCAAAACTGAACATGTCTCCCAGACATCTGGCATACAACCTCAAAGAGAACAGCACCAGAAGAAATGAAAAAATCCAACTGTATTTAATCTCAATTGATCATATGACACAGAAGAGGAAATGGTTATTCAGAGATTGTCAGTGAGATTTTAGGCAGTAACAGAACTCAAAATGTGTCACTGAGTTCTGATGACATTTAATGTACAAAGACATCTCAAGATAATAAAACGTTGACATGAATATAAGTTTCCTGCAAAATCTCATAAAGCTCTCTCTTTTAAACACTTGCGGAATGTAAAGTGATGGGACTAAAAGTGTCACTGTCCATAGCTATAGGCTATTTGTCGTAATTGCGCTGTCACAGTCTGATTGAGCCAGTCATAGTCATCTTCAGTGGTGAAAACTAGACCTTTGCTCTAGGACACAATCAATACTAAATTAGCCTTTAATTACAAGTCTTTCAATTATTCAGTGTTGACTTATGATGTGGTGTCAGTAGGCTGTAAATCTTTCTTGAAGGTCTGAAGGTCTTGTTTAGAGGTTCCTAATTTATTTTCACCATACAGGGTACAAAAATAGAAAACCTTTCTTCAAAGTCATTTAATAATTCAAATTGGAATTCATGTACTGCATCAAGTCATTTGTGGACAGTGGAAAATACGTCGTGATGCTCTCATTTAAGGAGCTGTGAGCACAAACATTGTTTATCTTACAGATTAAAACAGATTTAAGAAATGTGGCAGTTTTTGAACTCCACTGTGATTTAATTCAAGTACTCACCATTAGTTTCGCACGCCATTCTTACTTGGAGATAGGGTTAAATAAATGAATCCTCAATATCTGTAGGTAACATAATATATATGACCTGTAATTATTTCATGTTTGCAGTGAACATTCTAATTCTTATTCTTATTAAAGAAATTTCTTCTTGTTTCAATGTTACACTCTCTGGGGGGAATTTTAATTGCCTCCACCCGAGGGAAACCGAGCAGGGAGGGCAGTTAAAATGGAGTGGGTGCACTACTCACCACATCCACCATCCGCTGTCATTTTTAAATGCCCACCTGAGTCAGGCAGGAACCTGATCAGTTTATGCAGTTCGGGGTCCTAGTACATCAACAGGACCCCCATGTAACAGTAACCAGGAAGTCAGCGGAACGCCCGCAGTGACCACCCCGACAGCAAGAACCTGGTCAGACCACTAAAGAGGCACTGTAAGATAAGTTTAAAACTTTTCTCTATGGGGCCAGAAAGAGCAGGAGGACACGGCTGGGCTCCACAAAGGAAGTGTGTGCCACCCCTGCCCGGACTGCCACTCCTCCCCAAACCGCAGACTTCAAACGGAACCCCTGTCCCCACACTCACTTTGGGCTTGGCAGGCGGCCCAACTTACCACTGCTTCCCGTCAACTTCCCGGCCGTTTTGGTTGCATGCTAATGAGGCTTGGCCGTTAAAATTGGCTAGGCCTCACGCTGCCGTTCCCAGACCAGCCAGTTGCTCGCTAGGCTGCTTTCCCGCCTGGGTGTTAAAATTTCCAATTCAGTTACTACACTTCATACAGATTAATCATAGAACATAATACTGCTTCTAAAGGAAGGGTGTGCTGTGCTTTTACTGGGAAAATCTAGTAAATGAAGTGTAAATCCACATTAAACAATTCACACTGCTTAATTGGTACCAATGACGGCAAGAACATTCAGTGCCTTTGTGCTACGTGTGTGTTCTTCTGTAATCCTTCACAACTCTAGCATGTCACAGCCTGAACTACCCAAGTTTAGTGCCAAATTCATCTTTTGGACATGTATTTACAGTATTCAATGTAAGTTCACGTTCTATTGTTGACATAAAAGAATTAAAGACAGGTCAACAAACAGTTTCTGCATTAGTCATACTGCCAGCCTGATAAAGAACAGCTCATGTGCCTGCATATCATGACAGCATGATGTAAAACAAGAACTGACAGTGCATAGAATATGCAAGCTTCTGAATATTTCCCAGATGCTTAAAACACAGAAGACTGAGTCTCTGTGTATTTCCTGCCTGTTCAACCCAACAATTTATTACAGTGCCGTGGCTATTAATAGCAGCAGTCATTATATAAAACCCAAAAAGTAATAGATATTCACTGATGTTTCATTTTTCACTCTGAAACTTAGCAGCAAATAAAATATTCAGCAAATTCAGATCCAATGGGGTTATTTTGATTTTGTGTGATAGTGTAAAATGGAAAATAAATGGAAAACGGGCTGCCGATTCGCTATTACTTGTTTTACACTATCGCCCAAAGTCAAAATTACCCCCAATAAGTCTATATGAACTATGCTTGATACATGTAAGGGCTGCTTCTGTGGTCCCGCCAAAACATGACCCACGCTCCCGACACTCACATACGCACTTGCACTAATCTACCTGTAGAGTTTTCCCATGCACAAGGGAGTGTTGACTCACCTGGGAAGTGCAGCAGCTCTTAAATGGCTGCTGCACTCTTAAAGGTAGGTGACATTTTTTTGAATGTTGGTTAATGGGACAACTATCTGGAGGAGTTCCCAGAATGACCTGCTTCTGTGAAAAGTGTCTGGAGGTTTTATTGGAGGAAATGGTTCTGAAGAAAGTTGAACTTTCTGAGGCCAGGGTACGGCAAACCTGGCAGGAGGTGAGCAATTGTGTGAATGCTAGCTCCTCCGTGCATCATGGGAGAAAATACATAGATAGCAATACATAGAAGTCACAATACAGAAAGAGGCCATTTGGCCCAACCAGTCCTTGTCGGCATTTACTCATGTGAGCAAGTAGTTCTCATCACATTTGCCCACTATGTTCCCATATCCCTTCAATCCCTTTTCCTTCATCCACCTATCCAATCTAATCTTGAATGTTAACAAAGTTTCTGCATCAACCATTAACCCTGGAAGTCACTTCCACATCCCCACTATTCTGTGAGTAAAGAGGTTTCTCATGCCCTCTGTTCTAAATCTCTTACATTTAATCTTGTATCTAAGGCTCCTTGTTCTTGATCCCTCAACTACTGGAAAAAATCTGCTTCTCTCTACCCTGTCCTATCCTTTCATCATTTTAAACACTTCTATCATATCGCCCATAATCTGTGCTGTTCTAATGAAAAAGTCCCAATTTTTCAAGTCTTTCTTTGTGTTTGTATTTCCTCAGACCAGGCAGTATCTTAGCTGTAGCCTCTCTAGATCTTCAATATCCTTCCTATGAGAAAAACGTTCTCTGAACTGAGGAAGAGTGCCAAGTTAGTGAAGACTAATGGATTTGCACTTAAAGCAAGGGGATAACTTTACTTTGCACCAAGTACTGAACCCACAGTATGCTGTCACATCTATATTACAGCCTGCAGAGTAATAGTTGCACCTCTCAATTCTTCAACCTCCTAATTAGCTGATGCTGCAACTCCAGCTTGGTAGTTGGCAAAGAAACAGGTTTGCTTTCCCTCACATGACTCTGGCATGTTTCCTCACCAACTCACTATATGACTCCTGGAATTATTTGCCTGCTCTCTCCCTATCCTTTCACACCAGGTGGAATGTAGGCGGCTCATTGGGTGCCCCTCATGTTACCTTCTAATGCTCAAAGGGTGTCTTCTCAAAGGAGAAGACTTCATCAGCAGATAGCACTGGTGGCAGACCAGACAACCTGTGATAATTCAACTTCTAGAAAGAGCAGGCTCACCAATTAACTGGCATGGAGGCCATCGAGGGAGTGGGCACGGGAAATCTTGGTGATTTTGTATAAGCCAATTTTTCTCTCTGCACTCCACCCAGCCAATGCTTAACATAATGCTTAATTCTTAAGTAATAAAGACAAAAATCTACCTCATTGTCTCTTTAGAAGGAGTGAATACATTACCATTTGATCATGCTAAAAATCTATTTCTTTACATAAATATTCAACATGCAGCTATGGTGTATTGATGCAGAAAAATCAATGAGAGTAAAAAGCCTTTCATATCTCAACAATCTTATTAATATAGATTTAATTGAACCGTGCAATTAATACTAATCTACTTTGAAGTTGATTTTCTTGTACTGAGAGCATCGCCAAAAACTGATCTGTCGCAGAATGGAAAGACTAATAAAAGAGTGGTTAATATCACAAGTGTGCATGTCAACAGAACTGCAGCAAAGGTTTCTAAAAGCATGTTGCACAATGTAACAATAGGCACTTTAAATGAAACTACTAGCAACAGGTCTAGACTGTCAAGTACCTTCAGATTGGATTTGAATTTATGAAGATTACTTTATTTGGGGTTCTGGTAATCTATGTCTCTGTAGTAATTCACATTCACTCTAATTTCAAATGCAGTCAAAGACTGCAGTATTTCAAAATGACACTGTAATCACAGATCCACATTAAAAAGTCATTATTGTTTAGAATCTAGCTTGGTTAGGCAAACACTTACTATAAAATTCAGCAGCCTTTCTAAATTACCCATAGGTTTTTACTCAGGAATACAAGACAGGGTGATTTAAATCCTTGACTTACTATGTTATTGATTATGTGAGATTTTATGCTGTTATTTTGACTGGAATGCTTAGTGTGCAAACCAAAAATGGACTTACCTGGATTAGTTAATAAATAATTATGTACTGCCACACACGCGGATTTTCTGGAGTGCAACAATTAATGCATAAGGATTTTATAACAGCATTTTTTAAAATGTGACCTTTCTTCTCACAGGATGATCATATAAGTGTGCATCGTTATCATATATCAGTTAAAATTTAAAGACCTTTTAAAAAGCATTCAGCATGTGCTGTTTAATTATGCACTAAAAAGGTTTTTCCAGAATGTAAAACTGTTGATATTTTATTTGAAATGAATTAAAAAATGACTTTCTTGGCTTTAATAAAGTAATAAAGAACAAACTATGGCAAGCCAGCCTTAAGTTCGAGGTGACCTTGTCTTGCTTTACCAGATATCAAATCGGTAAGCATTTAAAATACTGACTAAAATGAACAGTGGGAATGTAACTGCTTGTGCTGACCAATAAAAACAAAGAGGCTTTTAACTTAAACTAAGGCATGGAACAAAGACAATTTGATTCATATCATTTAAATGTAAATGCAACTTTTGTGTCTGTGGTCTTGCAAATTGGAACTACAAATGATTGTTTAAGCAATTGTGCTCCACCATTACCATTGTAATACTTGCTTTTTCTCCTTTTCTATAAAGGACATTTTTATTTGTCCTTGTACTGAAATAGCGAGAATGGTGGCTTTGTGTTCACATAGGCAACCCCATCAGAAAGTCTGAAGTTGGTTCTCATTTTCAATTTAAAGTTAGCTCTTGGGATAGATTGTGCCTGGTGTTGGAAGTTCATCGAGGTGGGGTGGTGGGAACGGGAAGGCGAGGTAGAGGGGGCAGGAAGTCTTGCACTTAATCACCTTTTAAAAGACTGCAGGCCAGATTTAAAGAGATGCAGCCACTTACCTTTAAGTAGGGATAACAATTTATGACAGCCTTTTCCAAGTCTATATGGGAAAAACTATGCAGGCTGGAAAAGCCAGCAGATGGTGAAGAAATCTGGAGGGACAGAATCTGTGATCAAATGATGGATTGGTACAGCACCAATCTGCGAATGTTGGTGTTGTCTTAGGAAGGAGAGAAAATAAGGCAGCTCAAGGGCAGAAATGGTCAGGAGACTATTTCCATGGTCAGGTTTCTCCTGATGAATCTACCAGAATGAGTTTCATTGTCTGCTTTGTCTGCCTCCTCATCCTCCTTATCGGTTGAGTTATACAGCTCCTCTTCTGCCTGCTCACCTTCTACCTCTTTCAGGTGGATGCCCTTTTCTATGGCCAGGTTGTGGAGAACACAGGAGGTCTTTGTAGGATTGTATAGAAAGCACCTCCTGACAATGCACCATCATGTGCTCCATTCCTCCCAACCACTAGCACAGAGACTGGCACTCCTCGTGGGTTAGATAATAAGCTAGAGGGATCGGCATATGATGAAGCACCAATCACCAGTGAGCAGCAGCAGGTACTGGTGGCAGGAACAGTCTAGGAGACAGCTCGCTGGATGGCAAAGTTCTCTTCCAGCTCTGCCGATGTTGACTTCAGGGGCCCAGCTATAAAAAGAAAACTACTTGCCTCTCACAAGTAGTTATAACGGGCATTGGAAGGCCTGCCAAGGAGTTTCATTGGCTGCAAGTATGGAGGAGTCTGCTTCCAGCCTGGGTGGTGTCATTTTGCATGGCATCAGCACTCTGTAGTCTACAAGGAGAGTGTGATCGCCTCCAGGGATGCTGTAGCCGGGCCTTCACAAAGGGAATCAGTGTCACCAGCCTATGCAACTTTGGAAGACACACCAACAGCTGCCATGCAGGCTATGGACTTCCCCCATGAAGAGACGGGTGTCCACCTTGGATAAATTAGTAGACCGAAAAGATAGAGGTTTCAAGGAGTCACTCATCTTCTGCAATGTACACGTCTGCAGATAATCGGAAGTGATGAGTCCCAGCCCCACAGGAGTGGCCGTGCTGCTATGGGAGCATGACATTTGGCCCTCTCTCAGGATGTCAGTACCTCTTCTCCCTCACCGTCCCATCAACCAATACCTGCCATGGTGCCACAATGTCAGCTGGGTCAGACTGTCCTGACAGCAGCTAAGGTGCAGTGGTCTGCAGCCAGGCTCCCACAGGCTTGAGCACCGAGAAGTCACCAGCCACCAGCATCTCAAAGGTCTTAACATGAGCAACACCAGCTTTCCTGAGGCTACTAGGGGAGCAACTCATAGAAGTAGTAGAGTTAGTAAATCTTCTTTTAAGAAAGGCACCATGGAATGAGCAGGTCACTGGAATCGCGGAGCAAGCAAATCATCCCGAGCATCTTTTGCTGCCAGGTGTTGAGGTGACCGTCCTTCTTCTTCTGCTTACTTGCCTTCACCATGGTCCTCCTGATCTGATGAGGGCTGCAGCTGTTGCTCTGCCTCCTCCAAGTGCAGGCCTCTCTGTACAGCAAGGTTGCACAGGATGCAGCACACCACTATGATGTGGGAGACTCTTTGTGGGGCATATTCTTCTGAGCCAGCAGACCTATACAGACACCTAAACCATTGTCTGGGGAACCCTCTGGTGTGTTCAGTTCTGATCCTGATGGTCCCATGGCTTTGATTTTACCTGTGTTGTTAAAGCCTGGTGCGTTTGTAGAGGGTGTCATGAGCCATGTCTGTAGGGAGTATCACTTGACCTCCAGCAACCATCCTGTCATGTTCCTGGAAGGGTCGGATATTGGGGGGATAGTTGAGTGTTGGGTCATGACAACTGCATGGGAACCTTGCACAAACTTACATGATCCGGAGGAGGTGGACCTGTGTGGGAGCGGCAGCGGGACCTGAGAGAAGGCGGAGCGGCCATAAAAGAGCGCTGCAGAGGAGGCCCGACACCGGAGTGCTGAGAGTCGGGAAAGAGTCCGAGAGCCGGAGCAGTCAAACAACAACAACTGCGAAACCGCTAAACTGACGTCACAACCAGGGAAGGAGCTGATTGGTAAGTAGGACCTGGTGAGTATTTCTACAGTCCAGTTGTTGAAGTAAAAGTAAGGTCTCTAATTTAGAGTAAGTAGTGTTTAAAGGGAAGTAAGGTCCCTAGTGTATTTAATATTCTTTAATTTAAAGGAAGTAAAGGGAGTAAATTAAAGGTAGGACATGGCAGGGCAGCTCAGCAGCGTGGAGTGCTCCTCCTGTGCTATGTGGGAAGTCAGGGACACTTTCGGTGTCCAGGGCGAACACATTGCAGGAAGTGTCTCCAGCTGCAGCTACTCGAAATCCGCGTTTCGGAGCTGGAGCTGCGGCTGGAGTCACTGTGGAGCATCCGCGAAGCTGAGATCTACGTGGATAGCACGTTTAATGAGGTGGTCACACCGCAGGTAAAGAGTGCACAGGCAGACAGGGAATGGGTGACCGCCAGACAGAGTAAAAGAACTAGGAAGGTAGTGCAGGAGTCCCCTGGGTCCATCTTCCTCTCCAACAGATTTTCCGTTTTGGATACTGCTGGGGGAGATGGTTTCTCAGGGGAATGCAGCAAGAGCCAAGTCCGTGGCACTACGAGTGGCTCAGCTGCACAGGAGGGGAGGAAAAAGAGTGGGAGAGCAATAGTGATAGGGAATTCTATCGTAAGGGGAACAGATATACGTTTCTGTGGACACAGATGTGACTCCAGGATGGTATGTTGCCTCCCTGGTGCCAGGGTCAAGGATGTCACTGAACGGCTGCAGGGCATTCCGAAGGGGAGGGCGAACAGTCAGGGGTCGTGGTTCACATTGGTACCAACGACATAGGTAGAAAGAGGGATGAGGTCCTGCAACAAGAATTTAGGGAGCTAGGTAGCAGATTAAAAAGCAGGACCTCAAAGGTTGTAATCTCTGGATTACTCCCGGTGCCATGTGCTAGTGAGTATAAAAGTGAGAAGTCGCACAACACCAGGTTATAGTCCAACAGCTTTATTTGAAATCACAAGCTTTCGGAGCGCTGCTCCTTCGTCAGGTGAAGTCTTCACCTGATGAAGGAGCAGCGCTCTGAAAGCTTGTGATTTCAAATAAAACTGTTGGACTATAACCTGGTGTTGTGCGACTTCTCACTTTTGTCCACCCCAGTCCAACACCAGCATCTCCGCATCCTAGTGAGTATAGGAATAGGAGGATAGAGCAGATGAATACGTGGCTAAAAAGTTGGTGCAGGAGGGAGGGCTTTAGCTTCCTGGATCACTGGGTCTGCTTCTGGGGAAGGTGGGACCTGTACAAGTCGGACGGGTTGCACCTGAACCAGAACGGGACCAACATCCTTGTGGGGAGGTTTGCTAGTACTGTTGGGGGGGGTTTAAACTAACTTGGCAGGGGGATGGGATACGGAGTGGAGCTATAGTAGGGGGTGATGCGCAGCCAAATATAGAGGAAAAAACAAGTCAGCCTGGAAGGCAGAGCAAATATGTAATGGCACAAGGGAGTATGGCAAGGCTAGATGGCATTTATTTTAATGCAAGGAGTCTTGCAAGTAAGGCAGGTGAATTGAAGGTGTTGATAAACACATGGGAGTATGATATTGTTGCTATCACAGAGACATGGTTGAGGGAGGGGCAGGACTGGCAGCTCAATATTCCGGGGTATAGAATCTTCAGGCGACACAGAGGGGGTGTAAAAGAGGAGGGGGTGTCGTAATATTAATCAAGGAGTCAATTACTGCTGTAAGGAGGGATGATATCTTAGCAGGTTCCTCTAATGAGGCCATATGGGGAGAACAAAAAGGGGGCAAGCACTTTGCTGGGAGTGTACTATAGGCCCCCAAACAGTCAGGGGGAGATAGAGGAACAGATATGTAGGTAAATATCAGAGAAGTGTAGAAATAAAAGGGTAATAATATTAGGGGATTTCAACTTCCCCAATATTAACTGGGATAGTTAGAGTGTGAAAGGCTTAGAGGGTGCAGAATTCTTAAAGTGCATCCAGGAGAGCTTTTTGAGCCAGCATGTAGAAAGTCCTACAAGAGAGGGGGTGGTACGGGACCTAATTCTAGGGAGTGTAGCCGGGCAAGTGGTAGAAGTGTCGGTAGGAGAGCATTTTGGTGACAGTGACCATAATTTGGTGAGATTTAAGGTCGTCATGGAAAAAGACAAAGATGGACCGGAAATAAAGGTTCTAAATTGGGGGAAGGCCGATTATAATATGATAAGGCAGGATCTGGCCAAAGTGGATTGGGATCAGCTACTTGTAGGAAAATCCACATCAGAGCAGTGGGAGTCTTTCAGAAAGGAAATAGAGAGAGTACAACGCCAACCTGTTCCCGTAAAGGTCAAGGGTGGGACCAACAAGCCCAGGGAACCCTGGATGTCAAGGGATATACAAGAATGGATTAGGAAAAAAAGGGAGGCTTTTGGCAGATACAAAGGACTAAAAACAGTGGAAGCCCTAGGGGAGTATAGAAAGTGCAGGGGGGTACTTAAAAAAGAAATAAGGAGAGCGAAGAGGGGGCATGAAAAAACACTGGCGGGCAAAATAAAGGAAAATCCCAAGGTGTTTTATAAGTATATTAAGGGCAAGAGGATAACCAGGGAAAGAGTAGGGCCCATTAGGGACCAAAGTGGCAATCTGTGTGTAGAGCCAGAAGATGTGGGTGAGGTTTTAAATGAATATTTTGCATCTGTGTTCACTATGGAGAAGGACGATGTAAGCATAGAAATCAGGCAGGGGGATTGTGATATACGTGAACAAATTAGTATTGAGAGGGAGGAGGTACTAACGGTTTTAGCGGGCTTAAAAGTGGATAAATCCCCAGGCCCAGACGAGATGTATCCCAGGCTGCTGTGTGAGGCAAGGGAGGAGATTGCAGGGGCTCTGACACACATTTTCAGAACCTCTCTGGCCACAGGGGAGATTGAGAGGTCGCACAACACCAGGTTATAGTCCAACAGTTTTATTTGAAATCACAAGCTTTCGGAACTATCGCTCCTTCCTCAGGTGAAGTCCTGAGGAAGGAGCGATAGTTCCGAAAGCTTGTGATTTCAAATAAAACTGTTGGACTATAACCTGGTGTTGTGCGACCTCTCAATTTTGTCCACCCCAGTCCAACACCGGCATCTCCGCATCATGACCACAGGGGAGATGCCAGAGGACAGGAGGACAGCTAACGTAGTACCATTATTCAAGAAGGGTAGTCAGGATAAACCAGGGAATTACAGGTCACTGAGCCTAACATCAGTGGTAGGGAAATTATTGGAAAAAATTCTGAGGGACAGAATTAGTCTTCACTTGGAGAGGCAAGGATTAATCAAGGATAGTCAGCATGGCTTTGTTAGGGGGAGATCATGTCTAGCCAATTTGATTGAATTTTTTGAGGGGGTGACTAGGTGTGTGGATGAGGGTAGTGCAGTTGATGTAGTCTACATGGACTTCAGTAAGGCTTTTGACAAAGTCTCGCATGGGAGACTGGTCAAGAAGGTAAGAGCCCATGGGATCCAGGGCAATTTGGCACATTGGATCCAAAATTGGCTTAGTGGCAGGAGGCAGAGGGTGATGGTCGAAGGTTGTTTTTGTGACTGGAAGCCTGTGTCCAGTGGTGTAACGCAGGGATCGATGCTGGGTCCTTTGCTATTTGTAGTGTACATTAATGATTTAGATATGAATGTAGGAGGTATGATCAGTAAGTTCGCAGATGACAAGAAAATTGGTGGAGTGGTAAATAGCGAGGAGGGAAGCCTCAGGCTACAGGACGATATAGACGGGTTGGTCAGATGGGCAGAACAGTGGCAAATGGAATTTAACCCTGAAAAGTGTGAGGTGATGCATTTTGGGAGGACTAACAAGGCAAGGGAATACACAATGAATGGTAGAACCCTAGGAGGGACAGAGGATCAGAGGGACCTTGGTGTGAATGTACATAGATTCCTGAAGGCAGCAGGACAGGTAGATAAGGTGGTTAAAAAGGCATATGGGATACTTGTCTTCATTAGCCGAGGCATAGAATATAAGAGCAGGGAGGTTATGATGGAGCTGTACAAAACGCTAGTTAGGCCACAGCTGGAATACTGTGTGCAGTTCTGGTCGCCACACTATAGGAAGGATGTGATTGCATTGGAGAGGGTGCAGAGGAGATTCACCAGGATGTTACCTGGGATGGAGCGCTTCAGCTATGAAGAGAGACTGGACAGGCTGGGGTTGTTTTCCTTAGAGCAGAGAAGGCTGAGGGGGGACCTGATTGAGTTGTACAAAATTATGAGGGGCATAGATAGGGTAGATAGAAAGGAACTTTTCCCCTTAGTAGAGGGGTCAATAACCAGAGGGCATAGTTTCAAGGTAAGGGGCAGGAGGTTTAGAGGGGATTTGAGGAAAAACTTTTTCACCCAGAGAGTGGTTGGAATCTGGAACTCACTGCCTGAAAGGGTGGTAGAGGCGGAACCCTCACAACATTCAAGAAGCATTTAGATGAGCACTTGAAATGCCATAGCATACAAGGCTACGGACCAAGTGCTGGAAAATGGGATTAGAATAGATAGGGCTTGATGGCCGGCGCGGGCACGATGGGCCGAAGGGCCTCTTTCTGTGCTGTATAACTCTATGACTCTATGACTATGACTCTATGATCCTGTTTCTGCAATCGGAGACTAGCTGGAAATTAATGGAGTGGTAGCCTTTCCTATTCATGAAGGCTGCTGGCTGGTGTTCTGATGCCCTGATGGCATTATACAGTCTATGATGCCCTGGATGCAAGGGAAGCCAGCCACTGCTGCAAATTCCAGAGCTCTCTCCTGTTGATGTCAATGGGAAAAGTGATATATTAGTTAGCCCTTGCGAATAGTGCATTGGTGACCTGCTTATTGCAGCTGTACACTGTACACTGGGAAATGTAGGAGATGCCCCCTATAGCAACCTGGAATGAGCCAGTGACAAATTGCCATCAGGCAGCAGGTCCTGTTGCAGGAGGCCTTGAGAAGTGCAGCTTCCTGGTGCAATGCTCTCTAGATATATCCAAGAAACGGACTCTTGGCCTGTACACCCTGTGTGCTGGGTATGACCTCCTATGAGCAGGCCCTCCCTCACCTGCTGTCTTCTAATAGCTGCTGCAGCTGCTGGTTGCTGAGGTTACCGCTGCTGCTCCTCTTGCTCCTCCTCTTCCTCCATCCAAACCGAACTGGCAATAATGGCATCCATGATGAGCAGATGGAGCTTACTGAGTGTAATAGAGTAGAAAGTGTCAGCAAGAAGCAATGTGGAATTTGGAAACTCTCCTGGAAATCCAAACAACACAATGGCACACAGATCCTGTGATCCAATTACCTGCAGACGAGTGCCCCTTTAAATACTGCTTCCCGTGGCTCTGAGAGACCAATCCCGCTAGATTTTATTGGCGGTTGGGCGCTGGGCGGGACTCTGCGATTGTGAGTTAAAATGCAGTTGTGGTCCTAATGACATCATAGGACCACGATTTGATTGTATTCATGAGGCCCTGCCTGATTCTGGCAGGTGTTTCAGCTTTGTAGTTAAAATGGCAGTCGGCGGAATGAAACAGTAAGTCCCGTTCAGCAATTTTAACCATCCGCCCAACACGTTCAACAAGGCGGGGTGGACTTTACATCTACAGTTAGATAGGTCCTCATTTCTCCAAGTGGTCACTCGCAAGTGCAGTAGATGTATTTTATTTGATGTTTCAACGCAATGAAATATTAATGTGGACGTAAGGTCCGAATGCTGTTGAAATCATCCCAGCTGTTTTCTAGGTCTTTTATTCATGACTTACATCCTTGGACTTTTGAGGTGTGGGGGCCACCAGGGCAACATTCTCTTATGAACTGTATTCACGTTGGTGTTACCTTCGAACCATCAGGGGAGTAGCAGCTTAGACAAGAGTAAGAATTCAATGGATTTACCAGTAAATTTACTGCTGCCGTGTGCAGTGGGAAAATCAAGCTCCTTATGTCTTAGTAATAAGAGTCTGTATTTATTGCCAGTCTCTACTGAAAATTGATATTGAAACTTGTAATATATGTCCGTTTTGCAGTTGCTGTACAGTTCTGTAAATCATCACAGGGGAGGTAACTTTAAAATGATAGTGTGTATGGATTTTGTAGCAAGAGAAATGATCAGAGAATTACTTTAACCATGATATATTAAGGGTTTAGTATTGGATTTAAAATAAAAAACAATACAGAATTAATTTTGATTTTCAAAAAATATTTAGGCTGCAGACTTTGAGTCTGATCATGTTCTGTTACTTTAATGAAATCTCACAGGTACGGTGTGGCTGCTGCCCATTTTCCAAACCTTTTACAACTTTGCACAACCAGTTTTAAATGAAATATGGCATGTAGCATATCATTTTCATCAGCATGGTCTCCTCTACAATAACGCACATGGAAATTGATAAATCATTTTCCCTTTCTACCTTATTCAGGATTCTTAGAAGTAGGAATCTGCCTCCGTTTATCTTTATTTTCATCCTGCTTCAATTTACATACGAAAAGTTACAGAAGCAGTGTGACATTTCTCATTAGCAGTATCGGTATCACTGGTGGAATTCAACTCTGTGGGGAAATGGAAAACTGGATGGCGATGTCTCCCACCCAGATCCTGCTGAGATCTCACCGGTATCGATTTTGCTATCAGGTTATAAGCTCATGTCATTCAATCCCACTCATTCAGAGTGGTCGGCTTATTTAGTCTGCATGCCGGATACTAATGAAGGGTTTTAGGTGCCCTACTGAATCTCCCACTATTTGACTGTAAATCAGTGGCTCTGACGATATATTGGCACAGTTTTTGCAGAAAAAATAACAGCACCTAAAGGATGCATGCCGTTATCAATGCGCCAATCGGCCAGCAACTTGTGGTGAGGAAGAGATACTCCGTGAATTGTGAATCGCCGCAAGTTTCTGGCTGATTTGCGTCGCTCTGCTGTTAGCTTCGCGAAATTGACATCTCGCCCATAACCTCCCCATGATTTTGCATTTGCACATTAATTGCCCATTAACCTCGCCGCTGAAAGTTATGTCTAGCAATTAACATTGTAAGTACCTTTTTAATGACGGGATTATTGTTAATGACTGCCAATCAACCTCTCTTGCCCAGAAAGTGAACAATTGTAAGTGTGGAGTCTCATTCCTTCAGGTAGTGAATTGTTGTTGGAGATTGTAAAAATGTCAAATTTTACATTTTTACATATTTTTTTCTTACTTTTCCTTTCTATCTCCTTTTTTCGCTCTCTCTTAATCCAATCTTTATTTCCCTCTCTTTATTTCTGTACCTGATTTGACATTGAATCCACCCACTCTGCTTCTCAGTCTTTCCTCTGTATATTGCTTAATCTTTTAATCTCATTGATTAAGGAGATACACTGTTTGTCCCATTGTTCACCAAGGTCCCAGATGCTCTGTTGCCCTCGTTGCACCATTATCAGCTCGCACTTCCAGCAACTTAGTGGGCAAAAATGTTAAAACCTAAACATGCATGACCAAGTCTAACTAACAGGGCATGCCACGAGATGCCTAGCTCCAGCAAAATCTGGGCCATTGTTTGTTGATTAGCATAAAACAACATATCCTCTAATTCACCTTGAGCAACACCACAGAAATCCTCTAGTACACAGGATCCTTATTAAAAAAAATTAAAACGATCACTTCCAATTTAAATCTAAAGGTGCAATTACAATGAGAGTAGAGAGAGTAGATGCCAGAAAAGTTCAATTTTTGCGCTGACTAGTTTTTAATCTTATCTAATTTTCTCTTCTCTTGAAGGCAGTGAAGCAATTTTGAAAATGCTCCAATGCTGCTTACAGCCCCCCCCACCCCTGTACCTCACCCAATCAGCCATTCTTCATGTCAGAAAGTGAATCCAACTGTGGGAGAATCACACCTCAATGCTGTCCTCATCCAACATCCATACAAGCATATTTGCCAGCAGAAGAGCATCTGGTAGCAAAATGTGTCTGCCGTGTAATTTTCTGATATTATATGGGATCTCTGCCTATAGATTTCAACTAAATGATCTCCAATTAGTCTTGACTAGTTCTAGGAGCCAATTAACCATCAAGGTATGCGTTAGGCTAGACTTGAAGCATACAGAATTGGGTTTAACTCTCCCCAATCAGTGAGAATGGAGCAGGGAGCAGTTAAAATGGAGAGGCTCCATTTCCAGCCGATATGCAATTTTAAAGCCACTCGTTTTGGTGGCGGATGAGGCTCCTGGCGGACTCCTGTGGGAGTCTCATTAATAAATGAAAATCAGGGTCCCACAACATACATGGGGCCCCGGTGGAATTTTAACTGCTTCCTGAGTGAGTTGCCCACCACAGTCGCCCCGCCAGGTAAACCTGTCTGCAAACCAGTGAGGCCCGCTGGGGTAAGTTAATAAAACTTTCCTGTAGGGTCCAAGAGGAAGTTCTGGGCCTCTGCTGCCTCAGGTTCCCCTTTCCCACCTCAACCGAGAGAACCTCGAAACACCCACCTCCTGGACTTACTTAGCTATCAGCCACCTCCTTCTGATGCTGGCACATGGCCTCCAGGTCGCCTAATTTTTACCCTTCCCCGCCAACCAGCTCCCGTTTTCCAGTGGAAACGGCCAAGCAGCTGACCGGCAGGATTCAAATGAGACCTGGCAGTTAAAATTTCAACTCAAACTATATATAACAAAATATATCTAGGCATCTGAAACAAGGCTTCAACATGCTTATAGTCTGCTCTTCCGTCTTTCTTGTATTGATGTGAGCCTCATTGTATCTGTTGTACCCTTCTACAGAAGCCTTACTGGCATCATAAGCCATGACTGCAGGGGTAGCCCTGATCATGAATCAACCACTATCCATGCCCACAATTTGCTAATATTGCACTCCAGATCTGCCCCAAAATGAGTAGTAAATCAAAGGAAAATACAACCTATTTACTCTTAATAACATCAAATGAAAATAAACCTTTTTCCTCTTTGCCAAGATCATGAATGTGAAGTTGGATAATTATATCGGCTCGTGTAAGTTGTTTTGATGTGAATCTCTGACCAGATTTAATTTAGTCAGATAATCAGTACCTTTATAAATCTGAAGAAATGGTATTCAGCTTGGGTCATCCTGATCCAAAGTGAATGCAATCTTTTGTAGTTGACATTATCAAGAGGGCCTATCCGACTCAATCTTGTTTGTTGTTCTGTGGTTCTGTCTTTCTTTGAAATAACACTTCACTCTGGCTCTTTTATGTGTATATCATGGACCTGGAAAGAAAAATCCAACAAAGTATCAGTATATAGCGGATATTGGATGTCAATAAATGACAATAGTAGCCATGATGTGGAGATGCCGGTGTTGGACTGGGGTGGACAAATGTGAGAAGTCGCACAACACCAGGTTATAGTCCAACAGTTTTATTTGAAATCACAAGCTTTCGGAGCGCTGCTCCTTCGTCAGGTGACGAAGGAGCAGCGCTCCGAAAGCTTGTGATTTCAAATAAAACTGTTGGACTATAACCTGGTGTTGTGCGACTACTCACAATAAATGACAAGGCAGTGATCCAATGGCGGGGTTCACATGAGCAGTTTAAGTTTGTCAGCTGAACCCTGCAATTGGATTGGTGCGTGTAAATTGCTGACTTCCATCCAGTATTACTTAGAACATTTAAGCGAAAGTAAATATTGCATAGTTTTAACAAATAGCATTTATTAAAACCGGCTTTTTTGATATTGATTAATGAAAATGCCATGTGACATAGGCAGTCACAACATATGACTTCCATGTAAAATTCATCATATAATCAAATACAGAATATAAAGACCATGAGATGATACAAGACTTCTATTTTTCATTATAGCTTAATATACTGCTTAGCACTGAGTCAACGTAGAGCAGGAACATGACACAACAATATCTGTACATATCACTTCACTGGAAAGAGAGCAAAGAACAACCAGCTACTGCAGGAAATCACAGACTGAGCAAACTCATGAAATGACATTAATTTCAATGTGCAATTCAATGCACATTATTTGCTATACCACTTCTAAATGAAACGAAGCTGAGGCATATGTAGAAGTTTGTATGTTCCCACCCGTCCCCAGTCTTGATGTTACCAGACCATCTGACAGTCATTACCATTCAGAGTTGTGAAACCAACAGCTGTAGTAAAAACCTGAGGCAAGATGGCTTTATTGTCTGACAACAAATCATTTCTAGATACGATTAAAGATTTTGTTCAAGTTATTATGATATACAGCAGTGGTTCTGTTGATTACTTACTTTTTTTAAAAACCATTTGTTACCTCAGTAATTGGTGTGAAATTAATAGATGACAATACAAAATACATCCAGAGAACGACTAATGTGATAGTGTACAGAAATAAACTGTCCCCAAACAGTAACATATACAAACTAAACATAACCAAACGAACAGCTCATCTCTCTAAGGAAAGCAAATGCATCCCTAATACTGATTAAGTGTTTTGTTCTGCCTGAGTGTCTGACAGATGTTTATAGACCAAAGTGGGAGAGTAAGAAGTGTAGCAACCAATGATACTGAATTGCACCCATGTTTATGCAGTAAATGTTTATGTTGATATCAAAGCCCATTAATGAACAGCAAAATTGTTCATCCGTGACATTTTTAGAGCGAGTAGAAAACAACTCTGTGTGTTGAGGGTGAGTTGGGGGAATGTTTGTCGAATAATAAAGTTTTGCCAAATTTGTGAACTGTTACATCTTCAAGCCCATAGGCATTATCCTCAGACTCCCACCTTTTGCTGCAATAGGGAATAAAATTGTTCGTAAAATGTCCCCACTGCTGTTTTTATGGTTAACGATGGGTTCGCAGGAGATTGTAATGGAGATAAAAGCCTCTCACCAATTGAAAATGATCGATTTTGAAAACAAACAGTTGCATCAGCAACAAGCCATCTGAATATGGGATAACTATATGTAAATATATTTCTTGCTATTCTGTTTGGCTGGATGTATTCACTGGCAATCAGCTACCTCACGAAACCAATCTATTTCAGGCACAGCAGCATGTAAATAGTCTTGACATTCATCTATAGTTAATTCTGCTTTACATAGTGACCTCACAATGTTTTACAATGTAGAGGTGAACAGACGAACGAAAAAGAACTGAGATAGTCTATCAGCAAAGATTAAATCAGGCCCTGCTATGACATCAGTGTGGTGCATGTTAGGCATATGTTTCAGCTTGACTGGAATTGTGCACAAAGTCTGGCAATGTCTTACTAGATATAATCCTCAAAGAAAATTTAGAGTTAGTCATTCAGCCGAAGTGTTTGGATTTAGTAGTCTTTTAAACCGCCAGAGTTCAAATCTGCCAATAATAGCATAATATCTTAGCCACTTCACATCTCTAACAAAAATCTAAATATTGGTCTTAAAACATCATAGTTTGCTAATTCTTAGAAGTATTGTACAATCACAGTCAATAGCAAATGGTGCTCGCACAGAAGCAAACTAGATACTCTAATGCTTAACATTTCATTCAGTCCTGCCTCTATGTCAAAAATGATTATGTGGCATTCATGCATGTGTTGGGCTGTATGGTTTTCATGAGATTTTCAGGATTTTTGCATATTCAGAAAAGGCAAATATTGCAGTATATGCATGAACTTAATAAAAATTAGATTACAACATAAAATTAGCAATAAAAGCAAATGGGAATTGAGAGCAGACACTAGTGTTAGGGTTGTTGTTTACATTTATTTTGTTGCTGAAGAAACTGGAAGTAAATGTGTGTGTATTTTTTGTTAAGGCTGATGGTATATTTTAAGATTAGTTAATTAAGATAACTAACAACAGCTTACAATAGTATTCATTATGTACAAATGCCCCAATTTTCTAAAACTCAACTGATGGCAGGGTTGAAAATCAAGCAAGTGACCTGTGGCGCCCGGGTTATGACATGCCCGATATTCCAACAGGCGATCTGGAACCAAAGCTTTATGGCTGTAAAACTGGCATGAGAGCATTATTTAATTGGTTCAATGATTTAAAACAGGTCCAATGATGAATCCTCCGACTTTGGGCAAGACTCTGCCCACAGCTTGAACCTCACTCATAGAAACTGGGAACAACTTAATTCGAGAATTTGGCCTTTTCAAGCAGGTTTCTTCAATAGTTACTGGTAGAAGGCTTTGTTTTTATTTTTAATTATATTTTGCTGCATTTTGCTCCACTCATTGGCTGGTTTTGCTGCATAGTTCACTATTTTTGCACTTTTGGAGTTCTTTCCTGCCAATTCTTTCCTTTATTATCCTTGGTTGCTGCTGGCATTTAAATCACACCATACATAGTGGTGAGGATGGGCATTCCTTTGAGGCTTCCGATCACATTGCATGATTTAGACGAATAAAATGAGTTCATGAGGAGGAAATAAATTCAGGTGCAATGAAACCTGAGACACTTGGGCCCCACACAAAAAGCACAATGAGGAGTACTGTTACCTTCACCCTCGATCTGATACCAGCAACCTTAGTCCTCATTTACAGCCAGGTACCAGGGACAAACTCCCTCCCTTCAGCTTCCTCTTGTGCTTTTACTGGAGGGTGGCTGGCCTTCAGTCCCAAATAGAGTCTCCCTCCTTTAATGCATTGCTTTCAGCAGGAATGTCAATCCTTCTGCACCAAAGGCCTCTGCTATACCGGTGTGAGCAATTAATCAGCCATTTTGTCACTACCTCTTCCCTCGTAAGGGTTGCTACCATGACATAGATTTTCCACTCCCCAACTTAAGTGTTCTGTCGGCCAAGCTTTCGGGCAAGCTTATAATGTGTCAGTTGCCTGTTGAAATTAGGGGAGGATTTGATAACCAACGTGATAACTTTTTAAAGGAAATACTGTCATTGTTTTTTTCTTATTAAGAAACCAAAGTTTAGGATCAAGACCTACAGTGCAGAACACTACTAAGATTGAAAGGAGTAAAAGAGATGATGCATATTTATAGTTTATAGTGTGATGTAATGGCATTATAAGCTACTATCTCAATTTGCGCAGATTGTGAAAAAGTTTAAGCATTGTACAAATATATAGGTGTCAGGCTGTTTGAATGCAGCTGTGACATACATCTACTTTAGAAAACAAATACATTTTAAAGCTAACATTCATTAATTCCTACTTTCAGTGTTGTACTGAAAAGATGAAGGATTGGGTTTAGGATTAAGGAGTTGATTTTGAATGATTCTATGCAGTAACCTTTGTCATCCTAATCTGTAGGTTCGATGATTGTAAGAACATCACTGCAATTTTACTAATGAATGTCATTAGGTTTTCCATAACCAGTTATGCCCCAGAGGCCAATTTTTCATGTTAAATCTCCTTGCAAACTGTTTAAATCAATATTATGTTATCAGTCCCCATACCTTGCTGAAAAATGTAAAGCTATAAAAGGACTAATTATTTCCTTAATAAGTAATGTCAACAATTTTTCTTAATTTATTCCACATTATTAACTTTATTATCTCCTACTGTACAATTTCAAAATGTGAGAAACATTGGCTTTAACCTATTCTGACTGATTGCTATATGCAGATAAAATGAAACTGTAGAAATTACTTTCCACTGAATTTGACAAAATCTCTTAAAGCCCGGTTCAAAATGGTCCTCATAACAAACAGCTAATTGAAGATAAAATAAGTAAATACTCATTTATAATTAACAATTATTCATTCCAATGCATTAGAAATTCCTCAGTTTACCAAACACATTCTCTGCAGTAGCTTGCAGCAGCCGTCTAGGTTCAGGGACAGGGATTAACCTAGAAATTTCTGCTGGCGATATTAGCAGATGAATGCTTAAAGCAATTCCTACGCCTGTTATTTTAAAGCAGTTTATTTTAAATGGCTTAATGCCTGAGCTAAAATAGCAAACAAAGAAATGTCATCCCAACATGCCAAGTATTCATCTGCTTATATCGTTAAACGTAATTTCTAGATTATAATTAGTTGATTGTCTATTTTTAAAGAAAGTTCCACAAATACTTTGGACAGCAGATTACGAGTGAACTGACCTTTAGTATATTTTTGTTTTAACTGTGGTTGCTGGTAACATCATGAGGGGAACCGGACTGGAGGAGTTACTGAGCCTGTCAGTGTGAGGGAGCTGAGTTAACATCAGGCTGCTTCAGTGATCCTATCCTTTCAAAATTTAACAAAACTAGAAATCATTTGTGATAAATCATATTTTTTACATCTATTCAATTTTTTAAAAGGAATATTGATGACGTGATTCCTTTTAATGTCACTTGGGCCCCACTGTGAACTCATTCTGATAGGTGGCCAGCACATTGTGAATTAATGGCTAGAGCACATTGTCTTAGTATTTCCATGAGATAACCTAAAGGATAGGCTTTGATTGATCAGGAAATAACTGAGTCAAAGCAAGTAATGATGGAAATGCAATCTCTGTTGTAAAGGTCTGCTTAATGTATGCTTATTCAATGGTATTTCTCCTGTTATTCACTTGTCCATAATAATACAATAAAGTGCAAATCATACAAAAATATTACCCAGAATGGCTACAGAAGCAATCAAGAATGTGTAGATTTAACTGCAAAAGTATTTTTTTATGTTCTTTGCTTTTGTATGTCTCTGTGCAAGCATCTTCACTGGTCCTTGCAAAACATACAACTAACATACCTTCTGTTTCAAGCAGTTTTGAAACATGTGATACATAAATTAACTAGCTTCTGTTTTTGTTCTTTTCACTCCAATTTTCTCCTCTCCACTTCTCTCCCAAAGGCGTTGACTCCTAGAATCATAGAATGATACAGCACAGAAGGAGACCATTCGCCCCAGTGTGCCAGTGCCAGCTGGGCTATGGATGCATAAACGCCATTCTCACACCTCTGACTCTGCACTGTGACTGGGGGTGGGCGATATCGTGGCTGAGGCCCATTGTGTTCTGATCCAAAATCCAAAAACTTGGATTTCCAGCAGGATCATGTTCAGGAGCAGGAAACCGGCCCAATTTGCTTCCTAACTGGGGGCTTTGAACCCAATAGTAGCAGCCTTCGCACGGTCTTAGTTGAGATTAGCTAACTCAGCATAGACCAGGAATTGAAGCTGGATTCTTCCTGGTGTATATGGTTTGTTCTCACTGGCTAAACTTACTGAGCCATTAATGGAGCATGAATAGCTTCTTTTTAAAATTATCTGACTTACATCTCATGAGCAGTACAGTCAAAGTAAGTTGAAAGAAATTGCAGACATATGTGAGTCAATCTTAATCCTGCCCACCTGACAGGAATGGTGCGGGCAGAGGGTTAAGATGGCAGAAGGGTCGTGCTGCATTCCCGACGTATTCCTGCACCCCACCATCTTAACTCACCTCAGAACAGGCACTGGACGGCCACATGCCCTGCGGGTGCTTACTTTGCATTCAAATGTCACGGCCCGATAACGTCATTGACACTGCGCCGCCATTTTAGCTAAAAAATTTGTAAGGCCCGAGTGGGGTCAAGCCTGCCAGGAGGACTTGGCGCAGTCAGCAGAAAGGGCAGAAGGCGTCAAGGTAAGTATTTAAATTGACCTTTGGAACCCTTGTGGGCCAGGAGGAGCAGGAGTTCTTGGGCCTCCCCAGCCCTGGCTTTGCCTCTGCATCCCTGTGGAAACCACCCACCCAAGCACAAAATTTATGCCGAGTATTGTTCCCTCAGTTTTGAGCGGCAGACAGCGTAGCAGTATTAAAATGAGGCCCCGGAGTTAAAATGGCCCGAGCCTCAGGCTGAAGACTCGACGGGGGGCTTCTCTCCCCACACCTGAACGCGCCCTCGAGTTACAGTCGACCCTATTTAGTCATCGGGGATGGGCGGGAAGGGGGCTTTGGTGAGCCTGGAGGAGCACTCCTACTCCAACAAAGCTCATTTAAAATGTACCTTCCTCTTGACCCCCAGGTTTTACTGACTGGAGCATCCAGGCGCATGCTCCGCCCAGTTGGCCCTCAAATGTGCATCACTGTCCTATATAGGTGACAGGATCCCACTTTACACAGATTTAATGAAGCTCCAACCTGATTCAGACAGATGCCTGGGGCGCCCACTGAACAGCCCGAGTTAAAATGGTAGCAGGGTGGGAACCAGGCAGTAAGTCGATCACCTTGATTTTAACACCACTACCGCCCAGTTTCCGCTGAGCGGAGGGAGTTAAAATCCCCCCTGTCTCTTTTTATCCATCAATAGTGTACCCAGCTGCCTACACGGCACGTACTTCCAATGGTGTTCTATGCAACTTACAGACAAGTTACTGAAAATGAAATCTTCCGCATTTGCTGCATGCTCAAGATCCCAACTTATTTATTTTTTGTGCATGTATAATCAAATAAGTTTCTTGTTATTGAATGTACCAATATATCAGGTACTGTCTTTGAATCCAGGAAACAGACCCTTACTGGTAAAATCAAGCTATTCTTGCTTTATATGATTTATGTAGTGCATTTAGTTAACTTAGTTTAATGACTAGCCCTACAAAATTGAATCATGAAAATGCACAATTCAATAATATGTAAAGTTCCATATGAATAAAACAGTAAAGTTTATGGCTGGAATTTTCATTCGTTCATGTGTGCGGGATTGGAGGCGGGTCGGGAGTGAAAGTAGAAATAAATTGGAGCAGGTCAGGAACCTGCCGTAATCCCGCCTCCTCGCGCCTTTAACTGGGGCGCGTTGGCCAGCGCGGCACCGACCCGAACGGCAGAGGCGGGCGACCTAATTTAGATCATTATCAGCTTGTTGTCAGACCATTAACTGTCTTTTTAACCATACCTTTAGAATTTCACTACATGATGACGAGAATCACGCAGCTTGGGAACCACGTCTGTCAAGCTGAGGCGGAAGTTCAGTGGCCATTGCTCAAAGTCATTACTGCAGAACATGGAAAGCACAATAAATACTGACACCTGACATCTGCTTACTTTCCTAAGGGAAATGCTATTGCTGAGTGCATTTTCAGCACAGATTTAGGTCTCTAGAGTTTGCAAGACTTTTCTGCAAATTCAAAAACCACTGTCACCTCATTGCTACAATCTATCACACCATTGACAGATTGCTTCTCTGATCTCTACCTGACCTGCCATCTATTACATCAGCATGGGTGCCATTTATACTGTCTCACCTTGGTCCTCAGAATCGGACCACAATGAACCCCAACACCAGCAGCACCAGGCACACCAGCAGCAGCAACAACAACACCACCAACCTTCTCCTCAATGACCTGATGCTCCACAGGCCAGAGGTCATCAGTGCAGGGCTGCACCGCGCCTGAGGCAATACCCCCAACACAGGGTATACAGGCAAAGGATGAGCTTCCTCAACATGACTGAGCAGTAGTGCTAAAGGAGGCTCAGGTTATCACGCCAGGTCATCGCAGACATTTGCAGATTGCTGGAGCAAGACCTGCAGCCCAGAGGACCTGGTGGACGCACCATACCAGTGACTGTCAAAGTCACCAGTATCCTCAACTTCTTCGCCTCCGGCTCCTTCCAGGGATCGGCAGCAAACATTTGCGGCATCTCACAGTCGGCCGCCCACAGATGCATCACACAGGTCACTGATGCCCTGTTTGACAAGTAAGCCAATTACATCAACTTTGCCACTGATGAAGCCAGTGTTACTGAGCGGGCGCTGGGCTTTGCCGCTCTGGCTGGCTTCCCATGAGTGCTGGGCATCATCAACTGCACACATGTGGGCATCAGGGCACCCCATCATCACCCAGGAGTGTTTGTGAACCACAAGGGCTTCCACTCCCTTAATGTGCAGCTGGTTTGCAACCATAGGAAGATCATCATGCATGTTATGCCAAATTCCCTGGCAGCTGTCATGACTCTTTTGTGATGTGCCAGTCCACCTCCCTCAGCTCTTCGCACCTCCAAACAGACTTTCTTTCTGGCTGCTTGGAGACAAGGACTATCCACTGAAGACATGGCTCATGACACCCTTGAGGAGGCCAAGTACTGAGGCTGTGGAGAGATATAACGAAATGTTAACTAGATGTGTCATAGAGGAAACAATAGGCATGCTGAAAATGCGCTTCAGATGCCTTGACAGATCTGGAGGAGCCCTTCATTACGCAACAACCAGAGTCTCCAGAATCGTCGTCATCTCCTATGCGCTGCACAACATAGCGCAGCAGTGAGGATTAGCCCTGCATGAGGAGCATGGCTCTGAGCCCACAGCCTCTTCAGAGAGGGAGGAGGAGCATCAGCTGGAAGACGAGGAGGAGGAGCAGGAGGAACCTGAGGTTCAGATGCCACCAGCACCTGAGCACTTTGCTGCCCTGGAGGCCAGGGATGGCCTCATCATGGCCAGATTTACTTAACTTCATGCATTACACCCATATGGCTGCCACATGCTGTGCCAGGTTCTTCCCCCACCCCACCCCGCCACAGCAACACCATAAAGCATCCCTACAATGACCAAGCCATTCCTTTCACACTGACTCCCGTTGCTGGAGGTAACGTTACATCTCACCATTCGCACCAACTCACGAAGCCACTTCCAAAGTAGCTGACAAAGTTGGGCATGACCGGAAAGCGTTGAAAATAAATAGTTTTATATGTAGCATAAGTGTAATGGAACCTTAACAGAAACAGTTCTTTAAACACCCATGTGCTTATCCTTGTGCATCTACTTCTGTGTCATCTTTCTCTTACGCGTGCTTCTATGAGGTGCGACCCCTGTGGTTTCAGCAGAGGTAGAGGCAGCTTGCTCACTTCCATGCTATGACTGCATAGACACTTTTGGCGGATGTCCTCTGGGTTTTGGAGCCTCTGATGGCCATGCAAAAGTCTGCTCCTCCTGCGACTGTGCAGGGGCAGACTTGGCCATCGCGATCCCAGGAGGCATCTGGGGCTCTGACTGAAGGGGAGACAATGGGGGATAAGTGTGAGCGCTTTGAGAAGAGCCTCCACTTCCATGTCCCCTCTCACCGTCATCCCTCTCATGGGCCACCCACACTTCCCTGCTAGCAAGGAGCTGGAGAGCACCTTGCTGCTCAGCAGTGGGGCCATGAGGACCCAAGTCTACGTTGACATCCCTCCTAGAGCAAAGGTCTATGAGCCTCTGCCATCTATTCTCAATAGATAGCATGTGCTCATGTGAGTGGTGCATTAGCTGCTCCATGCAGGTGGCCATCCATTCTATGGAAAAGCCTACAGTCGCCATCACCTGCGACATGGTGGTGCTCATGTTGGAGATGGACTCCTCTATTCTCTGAACATTTGCAGACATCGCGGTCGCAAAACCTGTCAGAGCCCCCCTGCACTTCTTCCTGCACCTCCAGGATCGCCCTCTTTCTCGATGGCCGCTGAGGCTCAGCGTCTGCATACAGCTGAGCAGAGCTGGAGCGTCCTGCACCCTCTGGCGAGGAGTCTCCACTGCTGTCCCTGTCTCCAACATCTGCTCTTGCTCACTTGTGACTTGTGAGACACCAGGTGACAACACTACACTATCTCGCGTAGGACCCACCGAGGTGTGTGTATCTGCGCTGGTGCTGGGTGCGCTTATGTCTGGTGACGGTGCACCCTCAGAGGCTGGAGGCTCCTCTGAGGAGTCGTCTTCCTCTTCCTCCTGGACAGTGGAGGGAAGCGGGCGGCTCTTGATGGACCTGTGGGAGAGTAAAGAGATGAGTTAGAAATGTCATATGAAGAATGGGTAACGATACTATTGTGCACATGATGAACATTCACTGGCTGCTGACATCAGTCCCCATATCAGTGACTGCTATATGCCATGTGGCTGTATGAGATGTAATTCTGTCACCAAGTTGCTGAGATGTTCCCCTCTCTCCGTCTCCCACCGCCAGCTGCTCTGCAACTCCGGAGATGCCCAGAGCGACCTCCTCTGCTGGAGTCAACATGGCCAATGATAGAGGGCCACCTCCAGTTCTCTCCCTCTCCCTCTTATTGTGGGCTCTCTTCTCCTGCAAGGAGGGAAAGAAGAGAAGGTTGAGTGAGAGTGATGGAATGAGTGTAAGGAATGGATGGGTTATGCCTGTAGAGGGTGGCTATGATGGAGTGTGGTGCCAATGCCAAATGGCCTCCTTGTGTGTTGTTAGTTGCTATGATTGCATTAGGATGAGGGCGAGTGTGAGGGGTGGTAAGTCAGATGGGAATGTGATTATGTAGATAGAGAGAGAGGGATGGGTGGACGGGCAAGGTATGTTGGTGTATGTAATGATGTGCAGGATTAGGCTTGGGAAGGCAGAGTGATGGGGATGTGATGAGAGGCACAGCAGTTTCAAGCTTTGCACTTACCTTTCCTGATCTAATGAGATCATTGAAGTGATTCCGGCACTGCACCCAGGTCCTCCTCACAACATCACTGCTGTTGACCTCCTCTGCTATCTCGAGCCAGGCTCTTTTGGTCTCGTGGGGAGGTCTCTTATGCCCATCAGAAGGGAAGAGGACCTCCCTGTGTGCTCTCACTCCCTCCACAAGCATATGCAGGAAGTCATCTGAGAACCTGGGTGCAGCCCTCTGCCTCTGTGCAGTCATGTGTGCAAGGCTGAGCAAGACCCAAAAGCTAAAATGTAGTGCCTGCACAATCCTAGACAAACCTTCAAATGCAATGTGACCAAGGCTCCTTTAAATATCCCGGCTGCAAATGAGTCGTCGATGACATCATCAGACCCGCACCATTTAATAGTGCCGGGAAACGTGCAGGCCTGCCTTAATAGGCACCATTGAGGTAAAGTCACTCTGTGGAGTGCGATGAAAAGAACAACGGGGTCCCGACCCGCCACGTCGACCACCCGCACCCGACCCGCTCAGCTAAAGAAAAGTCCGGCTCAGCGCAAAAAAAAATTAGCAGGAACATTGCTGACCACTACATTTTAGTGATCTGTGTACATGGACCCCTAAATCTCTTAAGACCTCTAAGGTTCCTAGCTTTACACCATTTAAAAAATACTTGGATCTATCCTTTTCGGATCCAAAATGGGTGACCTCAGACTTACCTGCATTGAAATCCATCTGCCATAGTTTTGCCCACTAACTTAATCTATTAATGTCTCTTTGTAATTTTATACTTCCGTCTACACTACTTACTATACCACCAAACTTTGTGTCATCGCCAAACTTGGATTCTCTAAGTCATTAATAAATATAGTGAATAGTTGAGGCTTCAGCACAGATCCTTGTGGGACACCACTAGGCACTTCCTTCCATTTCAAGTACGCACCCGTTATCCCTACTCTCTGTCTACTATCGCCTAACCAATCTCCCACCAGAGCAATAATTTGCCTTCAATTCCATGAGATTTAATTTTAGTTAACAGTCTCTATATGGAACCTTATTGAATGCCTTCTGGAATTCCATATAAACTACATCCATAAACATTCCCATGTCGACTGCTTTAGTTACTTCCTCAAAAAATTCAATTAGGTTCATTAGACATGACCTACCCTTTACAAATCCATGTTGGCTGTCTCTAATCAGCTCAAATTTTCTAAGTGCTCAGTCACTCTGTCCTTAATTATAGATTCCAATAACTTCCCCACAACAGATGTTAGACTAACAGGTGCATAATTTCCTGGTTTCTCTCTCTCACCTTTCTTAAATAATGGAGTTACATTTGCAATTTTCCAATCTAAAGGAACAATTCCTGAATCAGGAAAGCTTTGGATGATTATGGCTAAAGTATCTGTAATTTTCTCACCTACTTCCTTTACAACCCTGGGGTGGAAACCATCAGGTTTTGGGATTTGTCATTTGCCTTTAGTTTTTCTAATGCTGTTTTCTTGCTTACATTAACTTTAGAGAGTTCCAGTCCATGATTCATTATTAGTTTCCCAGGAATGTCTGTCATAATATCTTCTTCCTCTACTGTGAAGACTGACACAAACTAATTATTCAACATGTCTACCATTTCCTTATTTTCATTTGCAATATTACCCGTATCTGTTTTTAAGAGGCCCACATTATCTTTGACTGTCCTTTTTCTTCTAATATAATTGTAAAAAAATTTGTGTTAATCTTGATATCCCTCGGAAGTTTATTTTCGTATTCCCTTTTTGCAGATCTTACTATCTTTTTGTCTTCCTTTTCTGTTCTTTATATCGCTCCCAATCCCTTGGATCTACACTAATCTTTGCACTTTTGTTTGCTCTTTCCTTTAGTTTTATGTTATCTCTCACCTCTTTTGTCGACCATGGCTGTTTTATTCGGTAAGTAGAGCTCTTGCCCATTAGAGGTAGATATTCATCCTGTATTAGGCTAAATTCTTTTTTGAACAGCTCCCACTGTTCATCTGTAGTTTTATCCGATAATAGTTTTGACAAGTTTACTGTCGTCAGTCTCTGTCTCACCCCATTAAAGTTAACCTCACCAAAGTCTAGAATCTTAGTAACTGTGTTACATATAAACCTAACATTGAATTCGATCACTGTTAGATAAATGATCCGGCACTGTTAGATTATTAAATAAGTCTGGCTCATTACACATTACACATTACTAAATCTAATATGGCCTGCCCGCTTGTTGGTTCTAGAGCATATTGCTCCAAAAACCTATCTTGAATGCACTCAAGAAATTCACTACCTTTCTGACTTGAGCTATTCTGCTCTTCCTAATCGATATGAAAATTAAAGAGGGTAGTTTTAACCTCCCAAAACGGATGGGTTTGGTACGGTTGGAAGTTAAAATGTTACAAATCTGAAACAGAAACCCAACCCACCTCAAACCCGCCCACTTCCGGTTTTAATGGAGGCAGGACGAGGGGCGGGTGACCGATCCGCTTCCAGGAGGCGGGACGGTCGATGAAACAATTTAAGGAGGCGGCGTGCCTTCATTTTAACAGTGTTTTTATTTTTAACCCATGCTGGCCTCGGGAAACCCGGCAGGTAAAAGGAGGTGAGAAGGGCTGAATCCATAAGGTAAGTGGCTTTACAGCACTGCTTGTGGGCCAGGAGGAGCAGCATTGTTTCCCCGGTCCAACAATCTGCCCTATATACACCCCCGTGAGCTGTCTGCTCCCCCCCAATGTGATCGGACCCCCTGACCACCATCTCGCTCCCCCCTGACCACCATCTCGCTACCCCCGGACCCCAACTCGCTCCCCCCGACCACCCATCGTAACCCCCAACACCCCCTCGCTCCCCCCGACCCCACCTCGCTCCCGCCCGACCCCCCTCGCTCCCCCCCGACACCCGCTCGCTCCCCCCCGACACCCGCTCGCTCCCGCCGACCCCCCTCGCTCCCCCCGACACCCGCTCGCTCCCCCCCGACACCCGCTCGCTCCCCCGACCACACCCCTCGCTCCCCCCCGACACCCGCTCGCTCCCCCCCCGACCCCCCCTTGCTCCCCCCGACCCCCCCTAGCTCCCCCCGACCCCCCCTCGCTCCCGCCGACCCCCTCGCTCCCCCCGACACCCGCTCGCTCCCCCCTGACCCCCCCTAGCTCCCCCTGACCACACCCCTCGCTCCCCCTGACCCCCCCTCACTCCTCTCGACGCCCCCCTCGCTCCCCCGACATTCCCTCGCTCCCCCGACACACCCATAGCCCCCGACACCCCCTCGTTCCGGCCGACCCCCCTCTCGCTCCCCCCCGACCACACCCCTCGCTCCCCCTGACCCCCCTCACTCCCCTCGACGCCCCCTCGCTCCCCCGACCCTCCCTCGCTCCCCCCGATCCTCCCTCGATCCCCCCAACCCCCCCTCGCTCCCCCCGACACCCCCTCGCTCCCCCTGACCCCCCTCGCTCCCCCCGACACCCCCTCGCTCCCCCTGAACCCCCCTCGCTCCCCCCGACCACACCCCTCGCTCCCCCCGACCTCCCTTGATCCCCGACACCCCCCTCGCCCCCCGACCCCCCCCTCGCTCCCCCGACCCTCCCTCGCTCCCCCCGACCTCCCCTCAGGCCCCGACACCCCCTCGCTCCCCCCGATCCTCCCTCGATCCCCCGACCCCCCCTCGCTCCCCCCGAACCCCCCTCGCTCCAGCCGACCCCCCTCGCTCCCCCCCGACCACACCCCTCGCTCCCCTCGACCTCCCTTGATCCCCGACACCTCCCTCGCCCCCCGACCCCCCCCTCGCTCCCCCCGAACCCCCCTCGATCCCGACACACCCCCTTGCCCCCTGACCCCCCTCGCTCCCCCCGCCCCCCCTCATCCCCCGACTCCCACTCGCTCCCCCCGACCCCCCCTCGCTCCCCCCGAACCCCCCTCGCTCCCCCCGAACCCCCCTTGATCCCCGACACACACCCTTGCCCCCGACCCCCCCTCGCTCCCCCCGACCTCCCCTTGCTCCCCCCGACCACCCCTCGCTCCCCCCGAACCCCCATCGATCCCCCCGAACCCCCTTCCCTCCCCCCGACCCCCCCTCACTCCACCCGACCCCCCATCGCTCCCCTGGACCCCCGCTCGCTCCACCGACCTCCCTCAGCTCCCCTGACCCCCCCTTGCTCCCCCCCAACCCCCATCGCTCCACCCGACCCCCCTTGCTCCCCGACCCACCCTCGTTTCCAACGATCCCCCGTCGCTCCCCCCCCGACCCCCCCCTCGTTCCCAACTACCCCCCTCTCCCCCAACCCGCCCTCGCTCCCCCGACCCCCCTCATTCCCCCCGACTCCCGCTAGCTCCCCTCGCTCCCCGAACACCCCCACGCTCCCCTCGCCCCTATCGCTCCCCCGACTCCCCCTGCCTGCTCCCCTACCCCCCTCGATACCCCGACCCCCACCCTCGCTCCCCACCGTACACCCCCTCGCTCCCCCGACACCCCCTCGCTCCCCCGGCCCCCTGCTTCGATACCCCGAACCCCCCCTCACTCCACCCGCCCCCAGTCGCTCCCCCGACCTCCCTCGCTTCCCACAAACCCCCGCTTCACTCCCCCCGACCCCCCTCGCTCACCCCGACCCCCCTCACTGCCCCTGACCCCCCTCGCTCCCCCCGACCACCCCTCGCTGCCCCCGACCCCCCCTTCACTCCCCCGACCCCCCCTCACTGCCCCTGACCCCCCTCGCTCCCACCAAATCCCCCTCGCTCCCCCGACCCCCCCTTCGCTTCCCTGACCCCCTCGCTCCCCCTGACCCCCCTCGCTCCCCCTGACCCCCCTCGCTCCCCCCACCCCCCCCTCGCTCCCCCAACACCCCATCTCACCCCCGACCCCCCCCCACCCCCGACCCCCACTCGCTCCCCCCGACCCCACTCACTCCCCCTGACCTCCCTCGCTCCCCCAACCCCCCCTCGCTCCCCCCGACACCCCCTCTCACCCCCCGACCCCCCCCTCACCCCCCGACTCCCCCTCGCTCCCCTGACCCCCACTCACTCCCCCTGACCTCCCTCGCTCCCCATGACCCCCCTCGCTCCCCCTGACCTCCCTCGCTCCCCCCACCACCCCCCTCGCTCCCCCCGACACCCCATCTCACCCCCCGATCCCCCCCTCACCCCCCGACCCCCACTCGCTCCCCCCGACCCCCACTCACTCCCCCTGACCTCCCTCGCTCCCCCCAACCCCCCCTCGCTCCCCCCGACACCCCCTCTCACCCCCCGACCCCCCCTCTTACCCCCCGACCCCCCCTCGCTTCCCCGACCCCCCCCTCACCCCCCGACCACTACCTCACTCCCCCCCCCACACCCAACCACCATCACGTTCCCCTGACCACTATCTCACTCCCCCCTCTCCCCACCGCACTAGACTCCCCTCCACCCCCCATCCCGACCCCCGGCTGCAATCTCTCCCTGCCTCCCTAACTGCTCCTCCGTTGCATCCTTCTGCTTCAGGCTTTCCCACCCGACAGGCCGCCAGCCTGGCAATCAGTCTGGCTGTTGGGTGGGAAATCTGGAGAAAAAATTTAAAAGACGTCCCCCAGTTAAAAACTGCAGGACGTTCGGGAAACCCAGACTTCCGGGTGTCCTGTTCATAACTCCTCTCCCCCACCCCCACACAAAACATGCAGCCCCGTAAATATCGGGGCCAAAGTCTCCCATTAAAACAACACTGCTTTTACTACAAGCCTCCCTAATTCTGAATGAATACATTCTGCAACATCATTGCTGCTATCAGGAGGCCCGTAGACAACTCCCATTACAGTTATAAGTCCTCTCTGATTCCATAGAATCACCGCTGATCGCTTTCCCTTACCTATATCCTCTCTTACCAAACACCGGGAAGACCTCCCTTGCTCTTCTTCGAATGGTGGCATGTGATCTGGTACATCCACCTGAGAGGGCAGACAGGGCCTCAGTTTAACAGCTCACCCAAAAGACAACACCTTCAGCAGTGCAGCGCACCCTCAGTACTGCATTGTATTGCAGGCAGCTGAAGGTACAGCTGCCAATTATTTTCAATAGAAACTTATCTATTAAAAAGAAAACACATATTTCCCTTCATTTTCTACGTTAACATCAGCTTCTCTTTTGAGCCTCTATAAATGCTGACTGATTGAGATAGTGGACATGATGTGACCCCCTCTCAGAGTTCTGCTGTTGCTCCTGATCTGGCCATTTGTTGATGCATAAGATTAGTGTGATTTGGCTTGTCTACTGACGATCTCCCCATCTCTGCTTGGGATTTTCATTTTTTGTTGTGTCATAATCTCATCTCTATTGTGGATGCAAATTGCCCTAGTGATATGAGCTCAGTTTTCTCTCTACCGTACTGTCTCTGTCCTTGTAGTAGGGGCTTCATTGTAAACAAAATGAGGCCTGGAGGGGTTAATAATTCTAACGGCAAGCTGCACGATGGGTTGAAAATACTAATCAGTTTTCTAGTTGATTTCCTCCATATGCTGAGGTTGTGGGGCATGAAAGGTGGGATGATATGAATTCATTCTATTCAAGAAATGTTACCACTCTAATCTACCAATCAGCCCTCCATTTCTTAGTATGAGAAACCAGTGGAAAATCCATTATAAGGTACTTAGATTTACTGAGATCTTGTAGTTCAAATAGCTCTTGCTCTGCTTTGTGCATTTTTGAACTATATGTAATAAATTGCATAAAATGAAGATTAAATTAGACCAAAAGTTAAATCATTGATTTTCTTTAATCTATCATGGAATCAGATTTACATTGATTTTAATAGGTTCGCAGGCCTCGGTAATATGGCGCTTATAGTAGATATACATTAGCTCATGAAGTGCTCTGTACCTACAATTTTAAAACTAGGTTTCAAGTGGCTTTTTAAAAACCATCTGTAAATAGCTAGGCAGAATCCATTTTGGATAATTCATTTTAAACCTACTCTCAAAGTGGTTAAAAGAAAAAATAAACTCTTGTTAAAAGTACAATAGCACCTTAATTGTCTCTTTAAAGCAGGACTTGAATAAAGGGGCCGATTAAAGCATGACGGGCCCGAGCAGCTTGCCCCTATTATCACAATGAGACCTGAAGCCCAGCCCTCCCGGTTCAAGCATGCACTGAAACCACACCATCAGTTATGCACTCAAAAAAGGGCCATATTGGCCCAGAAATTAAAGACGGAGCCTTCCTGCGGGGGTAAGGCTTCCCCGCGATATCTCACTGCGCGCCTGCCTTTTCCTTCCGAGCTCGCACGAACTTTAGTTTCAAGACTGCAGCTGTGCAGTGTGTGCGTATCCCACAGACGCAGTTAATTCGTGCGAGCTGTGGGATCACGTGATTAAGTTTGAGCCAATGGCAGCACACCATCTTTCATTCATAGTTTTCACAGCAAGTGCTGTCAAAGCTATGAATCTATACCCCCCCAAAAGAACAGCTAAACCTCAATTAAATTTTTTTTAAAAACCATCACATTAATAAAATAAGTATAGTTAAATAAATTAACCACTTTAAACAAAAAATTAAATTTTTGAAAAAATTTAAAATCTTTTTAAAAGTTATAAAAATAAACTTACCTTTCTTTAAAGTCTCTAAAAAAGATATACCTGTTGAAAAAAATTCAAAATAATACTTAATTAACTTCTTACCTTATTAAAAGAGGGTCTTACGCCTCCTTTCTTTATGTGCAAAATCTTCCATGCTTACCTGCGCGTTCAAAGCACTAAGTGCACTGCGTGCGCGCAGCCTGTAGCGCGCACGCGGTTCACTTAGGAACCGCCCCCTTTTTAAATCACCAAGTGCCGGTTTTCAGTGCATGCGCAGTGCATGCTGGAAACCGGCAATTGGAGACAGAATACGCGAGAGTACACAGTGCGTACTCTCGCGTACTGATACTAATTTTTGGGCCAATGAATTTCTACCCCAATATATCCATTGCATATGTCTTTCCAACTACACTAACTAACCTCAACATCTAAAAGAAGTAACTGATATCTGAATCTTTTATTTGAGTTATACAATTAATAACTGATCCAGCATGCAATTAGGCTGAACTCCTTAGTAAGACTTTTTCTCAATCTGTATTTCAAAATGAATGAAAGGAATTGTCCTTTGGACTGTAATATGCATCAGAGCCAGTGATTGAGGTGGAAAATATTTCAGTTAAGAATTGCCACGTGTAAGCATTTTTATTTCATTAGTTCTCTTTCCACCAGCTCCACTTCTGGTATCCTTTCACCACTTCAATTATTACTGTCAGGAACTTACTGCAGTAGCCAAACCCAGGTCAAGCAAGGTTTGATCTCAAGATATTTCCATAATAATCTCCATCATTTCAGTCAAAAAAAGGAGAGAGCTCTTTTATTGCAGCAATAAAAACAGCAAAGTGATCTTCTGATGGTGCTTTATTAGATTCATTTTATCTCTTATCGACTGAGCATGGCGTACCAAAACTAGAATTTATGAAGCAAAAATTAATGTGAAAGTCCTATGATCCCTAACGCAACTGTGAAAAATATTGGGTTGGTATTCATTATAATCTATGCTTTCATCAATATTAAGATAAAATGCAGGAAATTTGAAATGTCTTTCTGTTTTGTACAGGTAACCATAACAGCTTGTAGCTGATGCTAGACTGAAACATCTGCAGTGTCTCATCTACTTGCTGTGCGCTGAAGTTCAAACAGCTGAAATGTTTCATATATTATCACATTTTCGACTATCTTGCACTAAATATTTATACTTTAAATAGCTACACAAGATGCAGTGATAAACTAAACGGTCTAAGTAATTTCTATTCATAATTAGTATCCAGAAGAAACAAAGATTCATAAATCTACATATGTACTTTCTCACAATTCATGGTTTGCAGTCAAAAATCTGAAAAAGTCAAGCCATTTTATATTTAATAGAGGGCTACAGAAATTCTCCTTAAGCTGCAGGAGGATTTATTTCTCTCGGGCATTCTCTTGTTCAGATTATTTTCAATAGCTCTTTGCAATTGTATATCTCCCTGATTTGCATTATGATTTTTATTTCCTTGTGCATCAGCTGTGTCACAAAGCAAATTTGGTTCTCTGTATTTTTCAGGGATGCAAGTAATATATATTCCTAATAGAACCTGAGAAAGAATATATGAAAGGTGCTGGAACATTGTGCTGCTAACACACTTTAAGATTCTTCACTGATGCAGAACATTGCTCAAGGTAAACAGACAACTTCAAAGCTCCCTTTGTTCTTGTTTTATGTTTGGCTGCTGACAACATTCTATTTAATAAATAAATAAACAATGCAGAAGCACTTTTATCTTCAAATCTATAGCAATTGTGGTACATCAAGAGAGGTCTTACAGCCATTGTGCTGATTGTTACAGACACACTGCTCTCTTCAAGACCCAGATATTGAGTGAGATAAAAAGAAAAAAAACTGCGTACGGAATAAAAACAAAATTCTTTTATTTTAACCTCATTGCTCCTCAATCCTGCACTGTCCATTTCTATCTGCTCCCCAAGATTCACGAACAGGACTCTCCTGGCCGACCCATTGTTTCAGTTCACTTCTGTCCCATTGGATACATCTCTTATTTTGACTTGATTGCTTCACCCCTTGTCCATTCTCTACCTGCCTATATCCATGACTCTTCTGATACTCTCTACCACTTTGATAATTTCAGGTTCTCTGGTCCCAGTTATCCCCTCTTCACTATGGACATCCATTCACAGGATGTTATACTAAGTCTAGACGGTGCACTGGTTCCTCCCCATCTGGAATACCATGCGCAGTTCTGGTCACCGTCTAACAGGAAAGACATCATGACACTCAGTGGTGGAGCCAGTGGGGGTTGGGTGGGAGGGGTCATGAACCCCCAATCATTTTGAGCTCGGACAATACGGTTTTGGAGGACAGTCTCCATTTTGCCCCAGGAACCTCTGTCACCCGTCTTTGGCCCCCAAGCTTGGCCTGCAAGTCTGTGCAGATACTGCTTGGCCTTTGGACTAGGTATGTCAGCATTCCTCAGTTCCTAGCTCGGTCCCCTTCCTGTCATGTCGGCTAAATCTCGGGTTAACATAGAAACATAGAAACATAGAATCTAGGAGCAGGAGTAGGCCATTCGGCCCGTCGAGCCTGCTCCACCATTCAATACGATCATGGTTGATCATCCAAATCCAGTACCCTATCCCTGCTTTAATCCCCACAGTACACATATCCCACCCTACCCCCGTAACCCCACGTATATTTAATTCCCCCTAACATATCCCATCCTATCCCCATAACCCCACATATTTAATCCCCCCCCTAACACTAAGGGTCAATTTATCATAGCCAAATCAACCTAACCCCCCCCCCCCCATCCCCCATTTGGCCAATTCTGGCTCCACCACAGATGGCATTTGTGCAGCAAAGGGCTATCTGTGTGATACCTGGCATCAGACACCTCAGCTGAATTTGTTTACACAAGAGAAGAAAAGACTGAGAAGGGATCTATTTGATTTTGGACTCTAGGGGAATCAAGGGATAGGGAGATCGGGCAGGAAAGTGGAGTTGAGGTCGAAGATCAGCCGTGATCTTATTGAATGGCGGAGCAGGCGCCGTATGACCTACTCCTGCTCCTATTTCTTATGTTCTTATGTATTCAAGTTCCTTAAGGGTATTGATGAGTTGAACCCTGAGAAACTGTTTAGCATGGTCTTTCATGTGGAGGCATGAGATGAAGCTCAGAAGAGGGAAGGTGAATGGACAGATCAGATCTAATTGTTCCACAGAGTGTGGTGAAAATTTGGAATGTATTGTCCAGGGAAGTGATCTAGGCTGATAAGATCAGTCATTTTAAGAAGAAGTAGGACAGTTATTTGGCAAGATCAATTGAAGGGTATAGGTAGTAAACTGTGTATTCTGTTTTTAAACTGTAGAGCATACCAGGTGGACCAAAATGGTATTTTCCAGTTCTGTAGATTCCTGTGTTTCTATTCCCTCTATACTTTCATCCCTGACCATGATAGTCTCTGGACCCTTCTCTTTTTTTCCTGAGCAGCACCTCCATCAGTCCCCATCCACCTAGTCCACCTTCAATGCTTGACTGAACTTGTTCTCACCCTCAACAAGTTCTCTTTTAACACTGTTCACTTTCTCCAGATAAAAGATGTAGCTTTGGGAGCCCACATCCAGCTATGTTTGTCTTTTTTGTAGAATATGTAGTACACTACTTATTTCAATCCTAAAAAGATGCCCTCCCTGAAACCTTTGCCCATTACATTGATCGCTGTATCGATGCTGCTTCCTGCTCTCACTCTGATCTGGAGAACGTCCTTGATTACGTTTCCAATTTCCACCCATGCAGTCTATTTCTGACTCTTTCCTTCTATTTCTGGCCTTTCAGCTGTGGCTCAGCATTAGCACTCTCGCCTCTGAGTCAGAAGGTTGTGGGTTCAAGTCTCATTCCAGAGACTTGAGCACATAATCCAGGCTGACATCTCAGTGCAGTACTGAAGGAGTGCTGTGCCATCTTTCGGATGAAACATAAAACTGAGGCCCTGTCTGCTCTCACAGATGAGCATAAAAAAAATCCCATGGCATTATTTCGAAGAAGAACAGCGAGTTATCTCCAGTGTCCTGGCCAATATTTATCCCTCAACCAAAACCTAAAACAGATAATCCAGCCATTTATTTCATTGCTGTTTGTATTGGCTTTGTGTGTGCAAATTGGCTGCTGTATTTCCTACATTACACCAGTGACTACACTTCAAAAGTACTTCATTGGCTGTAAGCAATTTGGAATGTCCTGAGGTCATTAAAGGCACTTTATAAAAGGCCTGTTGACAGATATTCATTACAAGTCCATTGACTTTCACAACTGTCTGGTTTATATTTCTTTCCACCACCCTACCCATTTCACTTAGTTTCACCTTTTCCATCATATCTGTTCTACGCTAATGCTTCTGTAATGTTTTTTTCCTCATCTGATGTTTTCCCTAATGTATTGTTCGTCAGGCCCTTGATTGCATCCACTTTATTTCCTGCCCTTTTGCTGTCACCTTCTCTTCCTCCTCAAACAATGGCAGGATCTCTCTTGTCCTCCTTTTCATCTGCCAGACCATCTTCTGCCATCTATAACATGATCTCGCCACCAGGAGCATATTTAGCTCTCCTCTCCTTTCTGTTTTCTGGAGGGATTGTTCCCGCTATGATAATTTATTCATGCTTCCAACACCCCAACACCCCCCCTCCCTTCCTGATGCACTTCCCCTTTTATTTTCCAATGGAACTGTGGTAAATCCAACACAATTACCCAGGGTCCTGAGCACACATTCCATCAAGAAGGATGTCTTATCTTTATCCTCAGCACTCTGCAACTCTGCAACTCTGCCCTGAACATCAACTGCAGCAATTTCAGACCTTGGCTGTCTGCTCCGTTTTCCTGCATTTATACTGTACATTTTCCACTTAATTCCTATGTATTTTGGATTTGCTCTTACTCCCTTTTTGTCTTCATTTTTTGTATAACATTAAGCACTTTTTCACCTCTTTCCAGCTGTTTCAAAAAACCTGTTCATGTGCTATGTGAGCCATTAACTGCTCCCTTGTGATAACAGTTAGTGTGCTTCATTCTTCACTTGCACCTGTTTTCTTCCTCCGCTTTTCACTTTGTTCAGTTCTATAAGACGGCTCACTTATCATCCAACTTTCAGAAACTTCTCCACCTGTTAACCTATCTTCTCTCTTTTCTCATATGCTGAAGGGCCTGCTGTGTATTCCAGCTGTTTCTGTTTTACTGCTTGATACGTGAGTAAGAATATATGAAGTGGACGCCATTCCCTTATGGCTGCAAACATACTTGCAAACCTTAAACTGTTGTTAACTACTTTGTTCAGCTGGAGTTTAAAGAGATATATAAAGTGCAGCGATATGGGACTGCTAACACATCTCCCCTTCGAGCACTGTTCGCCTGGATTCCTTTGGGATCCTGTCCTGAGAAATTTAATAAATGTGATTATTAATTAATTAGAAAACATTATTTAAGAAGAGTGTGTTTATCAGTGGCTGGTTGAACAAAAATCGAATAGCTTCTCATTTTATTGGTCTATGGGGTTATTATAATCACTGCAAAACTAGCTGGTGGGTTGTACATATTGATTCTCTGCCACCTTGTGAACGTGCACTGCTGGCCACAGGAATAATAAATCTTGGTATCAGTATGACACAAATCCATGTTCAGGAGCAATGTGGCAGCAAGTGCAGGTGGCAGATGAAAAAGCTCAAAATGATCAATAAGCCTTCACTGTCTGTTTGCATAAATAGCCTATGATCTGTTTGGCAAGATGCATTGAAAATATTGCACAGGCCTTCCTTAGGCAGAAGGTGCTTGCCAATATATAATCAGATATTGAGGTACACGGCACGGTTCTGTGTGAGACTTGGGGGGGGGGGGGCGGAGGGGAAGGGCAGAAAGTTCATTTAAAGTAGCCAAGCAACAATGTAAATCTAGCTGTTCAAACAGATGTTGCTGGAAGACACTGTGCCTTATGACTTTTTTCCCCAAATATGGGATCATTTCTAGTGTGGTACACCCATTATGTTCTCTTTTTGATTGTCATGCAATTATATGCAAGTGTAATGCAGTGTGCTGTTTATATTGGAACCCTGCCTAGCCAGTCTATGTTTGGTTATACAGGTCATCACTCTTGTTTATTATTAAAGTTGAATTAAAATAATACATTTGAGGAAGAAAGCTACTGGTGTCTGGTTGGCATGTGCATGCCATTGTTGGTCTGGTTATATTTGGCTTTATTCAGAAGGCATGCACTTGCGCTACAAAGCAGATTTTGCATACGATCTCTAGGTTTATGAATTCATGGGAGGTCTTCCAATGATGACCAGAACACAATGACTCCTTTCTGTTGGGACTCCTTTGTCTAACTGGGAGGGTGGGCAGGTGATTTGGCTCTTCATCTGTCTGTTAAGGTAAGTGGAGAGATAGGGGGAAATATTTGGTACCTTAGCACCTCCCGTTAGCATCAGCAGATGGTACTAATGGGGCGCTAGACCATTAGCGCCGGGGCAAGGCGAATATAGTACCGCACGTCAAATCCCACCCCCCTCAGTGCCACCGCTAACAGTTATCACCAGGAGCTTCAACGCCAGGTGGAGCGTGACGTCACTGAGTACCCGATCTGAGAAATTGATTGTTGCCACCTACCTTAGCGTCTGGAGGAAACAGCAACAGGGAGAGCTGGCATGAAGCAACAGGAAGCCGGCTCCAGGGACGTTATTTAAAGGGATCATCAGTAATGAGTCGCAGCTGTAGGTTAGTGGAGTTTCAGTGCTTTCTTGTCAATTTCACATAGTGCAACAGTCTCATTCCGTAATTTCAAGGTTATTTAGTGTCAGGAGTGTTGTGGCATCTAAAAAGTAGCTACATTTATTCTTAAAAAAATCAAACTACAACACTTGGTTACATTAATGGGGGCTGTACTGGCTGTCGACCTCGCCCTCCAGGATCTATGGTGGAGGGAGCAGAGGCAGCGAGAAAGACTGGAACATGTGGCCAGAGGGAGGAGGAGTGCCATCAGGGCTCTCAACAGGAGGCCTTACCCTCCGGGGGTATTCCGAGAGCACTTTTCCTACCTCCATTTAAGCGAGGAGTAGTGTATTAGAAGGCACCGATTCACCAAGGAGGTGGTCACAGAACTCTGCCACCCCCTGCAACCAGACTTCCAGCCTGAGATCAGGGCGACCATGACTCTCCCAGTAGCAGTTAAGGTCACCGTCGCCCTTAATTTCTTCACCAGCAGATCCTTCCAGTCTGCAACATGAGACATAGCTAACATCTCGCAGTTCGCCATCCATCGCTGCATCCGGGAGGTCACAGAGGCTCTCTACAATAGGAGAAGGGTCTACATTTCCTTTCCCATCACCTGAGAGAAGCAGGACGAGCGTGCATATGTAATTGCCAGGATTCCCCATGGTGCAGGGCACCATTGACTGCACCCATGTGGCTTTGCGGGCACCGCATAACAATCCTGAGATCTTCCGTAACCGCAAAGGCTACCACTCACTTAATGTGCAGTTGGTGTGCAACCACAGGCAGCTAATCCTCAATGTCAATGCCCGCTATCCTGGCAGCAGGCACGAAGCCTTCATCCTGCACCAGACCGGTGTGACTGCACTCTTCCAGCCACCACGTCAAGCTTGGGGCTGGCTGGTCAGAGACAAGGGCTAACCGCTCTCCACCTGGCTCATGACTCCCCTCCGCAACCCCAACACTCCTGCCCAACACTCCTATAATGAGAGCCATGCTGCCACCAGGAACATCATCGAGCAGACCATCGGCATGCTGAAGCAACGATTCCGCTGCCTTGACTGCTCGGGAGGAGCCCTCCAGTACTCGGCTGAGAGGGTATCCCATTTCGTGGTGGTCTGCTGCATGCTCCACAACTTGGCCATCATGAGGGCCCAGCCCTTGCCACCAGGGATTGCGGGACCACCTCAGGAGGAGGAAGAGGAAGATGAGGAGCACCAGGAGGAGGAGGTACAGGAGTGAGGGAGGAGGCAGCCACTCAATAGGCCTTCCGGAAGGGTGGTCTATGATCGCCTCATCAGACTGCAGTTCCAATGAATTAAACCCCAAATCCCATTGCTCACCACACCCCCATCATTCCATTCCTGTCGCCAGCCATATCACAGCGCAAAGCTGAAATGAGACACAACACAAAAGAATCCAAACTGAATTAATAAATTTATCAAAAATCAGTGAACACATATTTACAACAAAAATATTAACTATTCACCCTTGTGCAATCCCTTAGTGCCTCGCGTTACTGTGCCTTTGCCTACCCTAGTGCTCCTATGAAGTGTTGGCCCAGTGGCTGCAGCAGGGCTGCTTGACCAGCTCTACGCCTGGAAGGCCCAGCTGTAGACTGCACTACCTCAGTATGGGCGGCAGCAGTCTGGGCTGGCAGGATGACAGGCAGCGACAAGGGCAATGGCGGAGTGGCAGTGGTGGGAGCAGGAATGCTGTCATCCTGAGAGAGGACAGCAGCTTCCTGCTCCACTGACCCACTGCCACTCCCCCGGGGCAACATCTCAGCATCCCTAGCAATCTGTTGGAGCACAGATTGCTGGCCTGCTGCAACACCCTGAAAACCCCGGTCGATGGTGGTAGACCCAGCCACAAAGGCAGCAGTCAGAGCTTGTGTGGCATTAAGCTGAGACTGCATGAGAGCAGACTGAGATTGGATGCCACCAAGCACAGACTGTATTACAGCACTAAGACGTTGCGTTGATTCCGCCTGTGCTACAATGGAAGCTGCCAGATCGCCCATCACACGCGGCATCAGGTCTGGGTTGCCACAGTCTCTCTGGGAGTCTACCATCCTTTGCAGACTGGAAATGATGGGCTCCATGGTGTGCACAGAGCCTTGTGCAATGTTGGAGGTGGACTCCTCCACTCTCCTTAACATTGCCGAGAGGCTCTCGGGCAACCTTGTTATTACACCTATCATCTCTGTGTGCATGCCCATCACCCTTCTTCTAAAGGCCTCCCCATCGAGGTCCTCATCTGAGTTCTGTGCAGCAAAACCCGACCTCCGGGGAACTGGCCCCCGAGCTACCCTTTCCCCCTGAACTTGCTGCAGCCTCACCCTGTGCAGATCCCACTACTATACTAGCCTCTAATGAACGCGTAGTGTCAGTATCTGAGCTGGTGCCTGCAGGTGAGACATGCAGTGCGCGGTGTGTTCTTCCTCCTCCTCTTCTCCCGCCTCGCACTCTACGATGCCCTCAGGGACAGGCCGCTCGGCTGCTTGCTCATTATCTGAAAGCTTAAAGGCACAAGAGTTGGGTTAAAGTGAGGGGAGGGGGTAGGAAGGGACAAAT